>CP025653.1:20465524-20564891 GCA_003576665.1 Ipomoea trifida
GAACCAAATGAACCCCAAGCAGAGCACCTAAAGGAAAGTCCATAGCTCATATATCATAATCTTATTGCATGACGTTGTCATCTATGCTACCAACAATAACCAAATTGCAAATAACACACTATCAACAAAAAGGAAGAGAACAAATAGTAAAGATGAGCCAATGACCTTGTGATCTAGTGGCATCCGGTAGTGGCATTTGGTTGCTCCCCATGCTGACTCTTTGTGCTTCAGTAGGTTGATAAAATAGTTTATGAACAGATACTACATTGTAACCGATCTTTGTGCTTCAGTAGGTTGATAAAATAGTTTATGAACAGATACTACATTGTAACCGATCTTTGTGCTTCAGTATGTTGATAAAATAGTTTATGAACAGATACTACATTGTAACCGAGTCAGTAGTACTAAAAAAAAAATAGTAAAGATGAAGACAATGACAATGTTACTCAAAAGAGAATTAAGAACACTTAGAAAAATTCAAATGAAAAGTAGTATTTATTTTGACTATCGATTTTACAAGGTTGCAAGCATTTATTTTAGTAATAATTATAATGAATTTTCTATATTATCTTGGATTCATATACTTTGAGTTAGATATTTAAATAAAAAAATTCGACATTCAATTACTCATGTATAAACTTCTCATATATAATCTTGCATTGATATACTTTCAAATATTTATTTAAATATGTTACTTCAAAAAAAAATATTTATTTAAATATAAACATTGGGCATTAACCCATATGCGCAATGCGCATATAAAACTAGTATATTATATATATACAATGGGAGAAAAAAAATGAATTTCTATGACAAAATTACCCCTCCATCATGAGATTGAGTTTTTTCTTTTTAAGACCAAATCGCCAACAAAGACAAGCTAAGCTCACAAGAATCCAAGGAACCCAACAACGAGACACAACTATCAATAATATACCCAAGATAAGACCGACCCCCAGCGAGCTCTACGCCGTATGGATGCACATAGATGTATGGCCAGAGTTTTGAAGCCAAGCCAATGTTATTTTGTACGCGAGGGCCTCGATTATAATATTCGTCATATATAGGTTACGTGAGATTAAAAACATAACATTTGATATGTGTAACATAAATCTTATATATAACATGCGTACAAATTTTAAACTCTTTTTAAAGAAAGATAACTACAGTTACAGTAGTTGCCTGAAACAACACTGTTCTTCAAATACAGCAAGAGAAGACTTGGGAAGGTGATGGGTTCCTTCTTGAATTGAAACAAATTAGGCAGCGTTTAGTTTGTACGACAAAAATAAAGATTTAGTGGGTGCGATTAAGACAAACACAATGCTATGGTATGAATCACCATTCCAAACTTGCGGAGACTAGGAATAGAGAAACACGTCAGAATGACAAGGACTAGGTCAGCTTCATTATTACATTAATTTCAACAAAGCATGCATGCATGTTTATGTTTTGCCACTCCAAAAGTAAATCCCAGAATGTATCCATATGTGTCTCAATGATTTACAATTTTTTTAAAATACTCGTATTTTTTCATTTAATTGGCAAACAACCTAATCAATCCAACCCTTGTAACATAGATAGTCAACACACTACAACCCGGAGTGGTGATGTATGTGTTAATATCTAGGCGTTACACTTTTGCGTCGAAGTGAGTTATTGGGAAATTAAAGATTAACCTGTTATAGCTAGAGTAACTTTTATCCATTATATTGGACACCGTATCCTTCGGCCACTCGGTACTGGTGAATCCCTATGGTCAACTTCCATCATTTCTCAAGCGGATCTTGCAATTTAAGCTCTTAATCTTTTACTTTGGCACTCGAGGGCCAACTCCATCCAGCGGGAGAAACCTTTGCAAGCCTTTATTATTATCTACCGGTTTGGGAGGCTTAAACCCTAAAGAAACTGTCTTAATAGGATTCAAACTCTATACTTTGTGACTGTTAACAAAGTTAGACTGTTAACTTTTATGGATTGATGGATGGTGCTCAGAAAGCTGGATGCAACTTGTATATATTGTACAGATGGGAGAAGAGAATGGACTTGAAGATCACATTCTAATAAAAGTATATTAGAAAAGACATTTTGAAGATCAAAAGCAGCGAGTTAAAGTGAAACACATTTTGTGTAAAGATCGACAAGCATTATACGTACGGATAAGGTAATCAATTTAGCCACCTAAGCAAATAACCTACCAAAACTCACAATTTTAATTGGAAGACTTCGATCTAAACAGCCTTCATCAAGTATCGTGGACAAATAAAAATGATTAGAAACTTAAATTGTATTGCTTTTTTCTAATGTACCAAAAATTTAGGGGGGTGTATTCAATCATGACTTTTGTAGATTTTTAAAAACTTTCAGAATGATAGATTTTAATAAACTTTTATTGATTTTTATAGAGTCGTTCAAAACTTTTTAAAACTTTGTAAAACTCTATAAAAGTCTGTATAAAAAACTTGCATAAACTTTTATCAACTTTTTTATTTTAAAAAGTGTACAAAAATCATTAAAATTCTAAATTGAATACATCCTTACAAACTTTCATAAGCAATTCATAACAATATTAAAAACTAAAATTTATAGTTATAGAATTGTTCAAATAAAATATTTAAAAATATAATTACTTTTTCTTGAGAAATTAATATTTTAAAAAAATATAATTACTAGTTGCATAAAATAAAAAAATTAATAATATATATAAAAATTATATTTGATATACTGCTAGGTATCAAGCAAAGAGCTATTATTTGCAATAACAATATGGGATTGTTAACAACAACAAGGTGCTTCTCTTTGTAGCATCAAATTGCTATTGCGAACAATAGTTCACTATTTATAATAGCATGTTGTTATATATATATATATATATATATATATATATATATATATATATATATATATATATATACACACACACTACGAATGAACATCTGAATATTATGATACATAAAAAAAAATTTACTATGTTCATGTATTTAGGAGAAAAAGTTTAGAACTTTATTAGTAAAAATTGACGGTGATAGATAAAAAAAAAAAATTACTCTGTTCATGTATTTAGGAGAAAAAGTTTAGAAGTTAGGGATAAAAAGTTCATAGAAAAAAAAAATCAAAATATACAAGCAACAATGAAATAAAAATAATATTATTTTGAATTTTTAGAGGAAGATTGTTAAGTTTAGGAGAGAGAAAAAAATTGGTAGAGTTTAGTATGTAGAAAATATAGGATATGAAGAAAAAATAATTTATTGAATAGGTATAGTATAAGGTTTATAAAGTTTAAAATTTTAAATAAGGAGAAAAAAATAGAGTTTAAATAGAGAGAGAGAGAGAGAGAGAGAGAGAGAGAGAGAGAACCTTCAGAGTTGGTAGAAAGAAAATTTTGAAATCTTGGGGTTGGGGGTTGGATTTCAACTATTTATATTTGAGAAGGAAAAGTATATAAAAGTCTACAGAAGTTTTAAAATTAAAAAGTCCTTACAAATTCATAACTTTTTGAATACCACATGACTTTTAAAAACTCTTTAAAAGTTTTAATTGAATACCACATGACTTTTAAAAACTCTTTAAAAATCTTGATCGAATACCGCATGACTTTTAAATACTCTCTAAATGTTTGAATTGAATACCTCCAAACTTTTAAAGTTTATAAAAGTCATTAAAATTCTCTGAAAGTCATGATTGAATACACCCCCCTTAGATAAATGAAGTGGACATTTTTAATAAGGACGGCTTACGTACTATTTTGATGAGTTTTATACTAATATATATACCATATTTAACTAGAAATGACGATATTGGAAGTGCTTTTATTAACACCTGGGGTGAGATAAAAGCATGCCTGGCCTAACACTATCTTAAAGCAATTTTGTCTCGTCGATCATGTTATAGAGCGAAGAAATATTGTCAAATTTAGAATGAAAAGTTGAAATGTTGTTGATATATATTTGGTCAAGAGACAATGTAAAAGACTTTTAGTTAGTGGAACAATACCAATTCTATAATAAAAGTTAATCCTCCACCATCATTTATTTGATACATTTGATTAGAAATAGAGTCGATAAATTAATGGTTTTGCTTTACTAACAATCGCAGATATCGTGTTTGATCCTACCGAAGGGATATATGAAATTGGTTTTATCGTGGGGCACATGAATAGCACAATTGATCATAGGTGTGAAATTTGGGAAGAAAAATCAGGGATCGGATCTCACTAGCGGCATGTGTAACAGTAAGCAAAGCAATCAAATGTTTAACCTCTGTGCCAGTTATTATTAGGGTACGAAATTCAACCTTTTGAAAAGAAAAAATATTGGAATTCATTGAGATTATTAAAAAAATGTGCAGTTTGATGGTGAGTTTTACCCAAGCTTTAATGACACCCACATAAATTATTGAAGTGGAGATATGATATATGCAGGTAAACATCTTCTCATATATAGTGGGGGCAGGTACCCGCACTAAAATTCGCATGAAATTCCTAGGTTGGTTTTTAATAATTTTTGTAACCAATACGTTGCCACTAATTCTTAACTCACCAATAATCCTCATTTCACTCGACGACCCATTTTTTACCTAATTTGTAAAAAGAATGATAGTATATTCCGACATTCAGGTACAAATATCAATCTGCACCCTAAAAAGTGGTCTATATTGTGGTATCGTCATAATTACAATTTAGGAGTAAGGGGTAAATTAAATACACTAATGAATTATATGTAAAATTGGAATTGAATCATTTAACTAAAAAAAATTAAAATTAAGTTTCTAAATAATTTAAAATCATGCAATTAAACAAAAAATGACATATTCGCCCGATGTAGTATGATGTGAAGATTACTCTATTAAAAAAATTTTATTTTAATAATTTTAAATAAAATAAAAGAAAACTCGACCCCTACATCACCTTTATCTCCGACCAGATATTAAAATAAGGAATTTTAATATATATATATATATATATATATATATATATATATATATATATATATATATATATAACCTAGGCGCCCCTAGACTGCAGCGGTTTTCTTCTTAGGCGCCCTCCTAGTGACTAACTCGGATGAGTTAACTCGTCCATTTTGATCGAGTTAGTCGAGTTAATCCGGTCAGTTCTGCCCACACGCGTGCACTGTTTTTCCTCTTTCCTCTTACTTAAATTCATTATCATTGCCAAGTATTTGATTCCCATGGCAATTCTCAGTGGCGAAGCTAAAAAAAATTTCAATGGGGCAAGAAGAGGATGAAGGCCTTAAGAGTCAAACCCTCGCCCTTCACTAAGTGAGAAAACACATCAACCAACTCAATCAATTAATCAATTGCTGATTTATATCTGTTTTCATATATTTATATTTAAAAATGTATTATACATGCATGCATGCATACATACATAAGGGCTATATATGGGGTAGAAGTGGGGTGAGTGGGGTTCCTACCCCCATTGTAGCTCCGCCACTGGAGATTCTAATATTTGAATCATACACCCCCTAAAACAAAAAAATACTCCATATAACTCTGTGAATCAGAGGACATTGCAAAGCATAATAAAACTTATGCTATTATTGTATTGGATTCTTTATTAAATTTTAATTACAAATAAACCTTTTTATTATTTCATAGAGTTAATTTTAGGAATAATCTTGACTATTGACATTTATCAATTTTCATGTCAAACTTTTAATTGGATCATAAATGATCACCTGACTATTGATATTTATCAATTTTCATCATGGAATTTCAGTTTGACCATTGATGTGATAAATACATGTGTGTCTTTAACACATCTACGTATAGTCTATGAAACAAGTATTTGAGCTCGAGTAATTTAGACAGTGGTTCGTAGGCTTCCAAGCTAAAATGTATCGTTAGTGAAAAAGACTAAAGTCCTCAAAATAGGCATTTAATGCACTATTTATAGGGGTTAGGAGGGAACACATGTCAAACATTCAACATGCATGCCCACCACGCGTTCCACATACACTAGTGCGGTTGGCGGCACTTCCAATAGGTACATGTGGGTGATTGTAAATATGTAATGCAGAATTCCAAGTGATATACGCTATATCTAACTAGGGAATTAGGCAAGAGACAGTTACTCCTGATAATACTCCTAATAGATATAATGTAAAAAATGAACGCATGAATTTAATAACGCAGTTCGGAGAACACTCCTAATCTGCGGGGCCACGCCCAAAATTTTCCACTAGATCAACCCGCTGGTTTTTACAAGTACAAGGTTCAACCGATTTACAAAACTAGGCCTACCACCTATTTTAACGCCAACCTTATACAATAACTCAGTAAAAAAATTTTAAATACAATTTGATCTGAGCTAATCTATCAATTACACAAATTGTATGCCAACCTGGATTTCGACACAAGGTGTACTAGTACTGCGCGGAGCTGCTTCTCCAAATATAGTACTCGTTTCTAGACCCGAATCTTTGAAGTTTCTTTTGTGTAGTCAGTGACTCTTGAATTGTTACTCCTTGAAACTTCACTTTAATCCCATTACAAGGTTCCCCTTTTATAGTATTTTTGGAACCTTGTTTTTAGGAATTCCCATCCCATGTTCAGACACTAAGCATGAAAGTGGGAGAGGGAAAAAATCTGGATCACACAAATTTTAGGAATAAGCTTTGATTTTGCCACTTGCCAGATCCATCCACCATTCTTCATGTGATCCACTCATTCATATCCATGCATTGCATTATATCCACTCATTTTGTGTCACACATGTATGCATGCATTAAAGTATTCCTTCATGTCATGGATCAATATATGCCAATAATATAAACATGATTTCTGTACCAACAGTGATGATTCCTGGCAAGTCTAATTACAATGTGGTCAGGCAGAGCAATAGCAGAGGTATTATTTGTTATCTAGCGTTGGAAGCATTCCCCTAGGGATACTGGTCCGAGCGTTAAGGTTGGGACCGAGCTTAGGGCACGATGTACAACAATCAATAATCTTAAAAGGATGAATCTACACCTCAACTCGGGTCCGGTCGGCCCCATTTGGGGTCAGTTAAGATCAGGAAGTACGTGTTCCTAAGGGTATATATACAAAGTACTACCGAGCGGACTACACGGCGGCTATACGCCTGAGAGTTATTCCTTATCAATCATAAATAGTCCATTAATTGTTGATTTTATTTGAAATTTAATCATTCGGTTAAATATCCATTTAGTAAACATTAAATTTAATGATATTATTGTAAATTTTGGTTCTTTCCATTCCCACTAATGATGAACCCAATTTGTCCATCTCAACAAAAGACCAACATTTTACATTATTGCAATGTCTCCTTACAAGTTACACAATAGAAAGCTGGTCTTTGGAAAGGCTCGTCAATTAGAGAAATGTGGTGATTGAGCCATGTCAATATCCCTTATGCGAGTACAGGGTTCCCAGGCAATTATTGCCTGCTGTTGATGAAATTGCCCAATTTTAGTGGATATACCATTTTGCCCTTCAAATTAACCGTCTCCACTGAGACTTGATATCATGACCTCACATATAAGAGAGTCACTACATGTCATCTGAACAAAGTGTTGGGCTATAATTAACTTTTATTTTTAATTAATTAATTAATAGTAAAAAAAATAATGCCAAATGGACGAATTTTTTAGTTGAAAAAATACTATATTTTTATACTAAAAAGGACTTTGAATCCAAATTCTCTTCTATTTTCTCGACCTCATTTTATTTATAATATTTACTTTTTCAAAGCTTAATAGCTGTTCTTTACCCACATGCACATTTTCTAACATATCCTTATAGTTTTTGAGTTTGACTTTTGTGTTAATTTAGTGGAGTAGAATTTTAATTATATTTTTATTTGCTAATAATACATTACGTAAAGGAAAAACTTTTGTTAATATATTATAATATTGAAAAAAAATTGTGATAAATTATAATTATGATTATATAGCACAACATAAACCACTTTTAAGGGTGCAGATAGATATTTGTACTCTTTTTTTTTGAAAACCAAAAGGTGACTGTATTAATAAAGCTCAGAAATAGAGTCAGGGGGATTAATATCCCAGTACAAAGCTGTAGACTGAGAGAGAGCTAACGTAGCAAGAACGTGAGCCCCTCTATTTGCAGTTCTAGGAATCAAACTTACTGAACAATGAATAAAAGATGACATAATAGCCCTAGAGGCATCAATAGAAAAACCGACATATGAAAGCAGACTAACAGTAGCCATAGTTAACAAATTCTTGAGCGTGGAACAATCTGTATAGATATGCACCGAGGTAAGTCCACGATCCTTGAGCCATGATAATGCTTCTTTGCAAGCTAGCGACTCGGCCATGAGCGGGGAGAAACACGGAGGTAACCGGCCGTTGAATGCTGCGATGAAGGCTCCGTCTTGCGTCTGTAATACCGCTCCCACCGCTGCCGCATTGGAATGATGATGATAGGCTGCGTCTACGAAGCAGCACACAGCAGCACCAGAATCGGTCGAACTGGGAGGAGGTAACGGCATTTGGTGATGTACTGCGCTCGTATGGACCTGCCGCCAAGCCGTGACAGCCGCCTGAGCTGCACGCCAAACATCCCTCGGCCGAGGAAGGGAGGCCTCCCACACCGCGTTGTTGCGTGCTCTCCAAAGTTGATATAGAACCGCTACAACAGTCACAACATCATCTTCAGTGAGCATAGATACAACATTGGCAAACCATGCATAGATATTTGTACTCTAGATACTAAAGATTTGTTAAAAATTATTCGATTCTTGTCCATACCATCTTGACTAAGTCTCGTTGTACATGATGTTTCTAGTTTGATTTATCATTTCTGTATCGTATGTGAGCTATTACACATATGCAAGTTTAATAATTAAGTAGTGGTTATGAGTTTCTCTCGTCACCTACAAAAATTGTTAATAATTTGTCATTTTGATCTTGGCAACCGAATTTGACACATAAATTGAGATGGATGGCGTATAGATTTATTTTAACGGTGCTATAAGCCTCTTTAGTGGTGAGCCCCATGTATCTATCTATAATTCTAAAATAGGGATTGGTCAAGAAGGAGGGGTGCACTAACTAGAAAGTCTTTTCAATGTTTTTTGTGTTGTTAGCCATTTTTATTTTTTATTTTTGAATACAAAGCACAAAGAGTCAATTTCGATATCTCCTCCACTGAGACTCGAACTCATGACCTTTCATTTGAGGGAGACCACTACATGCCATTTGAACACAAGGTGCTTGGCTGTTGTTAGCCATTACTTCAACGTGGAATGACCATTTCTTTCTTTGTTACTCCGTACGATACTAGCCACTAGGTGCTATTACGGGCCAAAATTACGAGGATAGGCCCAACATTTTGGGGTGCCCAATAAGGGTCAGCCCATTCTGTTCTTTGTTTAATATCAAATGTACTTATGTTTTGTAATTGGACCTAACCCAATCAACCAGCCCAAAAATATTGGCAGACCTTATGGAGACATGGTTGCAATATTATTGCAATAGTTATACCATGGATCTGTCACAATTTATATACTAAATGTTCATAATTTAAATTGTGAACATTTAGTATATAAATTGTGTATTTTAAACTCGGACCTACTTTACAAGGTGGACCCGGATCCACATAATAATTTGTCGTATTATTGTCTTCATTTTTTTAAAATCAAAATGGAGGCCAAGCGGCCCAAGCCTCGTGTCAAACATATGACACCCCCGAAAGATGATCTCTCGCAAGGTAGACCACTACTATCAATGAGCAAAGCGTGTTCAACGCTGAGAGGTGGCTCCTCCCATTCGATCCATGTGCTTTTAAGACTCTAGGAGTCTTTCGCCATGATGTCCGCCATCCTGTTTATTATTGTCTCCATTTATGTACTAAAACTTAGTACCTAGAGTTAACTAAACTCGACAATTATGTTAACAAACTTTACATCTAAATCAACAAATTTTAACATTATGCCAATTTTAGGAATAATTGAGAGAAAAAAATATAGAAGTGCTTATAATTGAAAGGAAGTAATAAATTATATTAGAAGTATTATGGAGTATTTTTTTTTTCAAGAATAATGGGTTATTCTCTTTGTCATATTTTACATGTCTGATTTACTTTTTAGTTCTTACTAGCCAACCAAATTATATTCTCTGCTTATTTTATTTAGTATTTCTTATTATTTTTTTAATTTAATTTTTATATATTTAATAATATTTTTAATGAAATTTTTAAATATATAATTTTTATATATTAATATTAAATTTTATATTATAAAAAAAATTAATTTTACATAATTTTAGTCAAATCTTATTAACTGGATAAGACATCTAAAATAGGCAGGTTGCTATTATAAATAATGCGGTCGGAAATGAATATAAAAATTAAAGAAGAAGAAAAAAACATTTTTGTACATTAAACGCCCCGAAACGCAAGCGAAGGCAAACATGAACCAATAATTACTCAAACACCCTTGTTTTGTACGAATCATCATAATCCTCCAAAGAATTTCATAGGGAGTATTATTACTTTATAGCATCTGTCTCCCGCAACGATCGGATTTGGTCCACCAAAAAAAAAATTTAGAAAATTATAGGAAAAAACTTATCTTAAATTTCATTGCTGAAGGGCGAGGCTGAACCGGGGCTCCGAATTGTAAAAGGGTTCAAAAGCTCCCGACAACTGGTAATCTTTCTTAAATGTTTCGTTCTTCTGTATTCATATTTGATTTTGAATCGGGAGATTTTTGTATTTGATCATGAGACTCTTGTATTTTGGATTGTTTTTGGTTTTATTGAACTTATAAGCTGTATTTAGTTGAATTTGCCTTGTTTTGAGGTGATAATTGCTGCATATTTTGTGGTTAAATTATCCAGGTTATCAGGCAAAGCGTGCATACTTGGTTTGCAGCTGAACCTAGTGGATAACTAGGGTTTAGGTATTACTGATTTATGCATTGTACTTTAGGGTTATTATATGAATATATAATACCTGATTGTTAATTTTTCCCTTATTTGGAGGTAGTTTCTTACTGAAAAAAATTCAATTTGAATTGTGTTGAGTGACTATATTGGTTTGATTGGAAAAGAGAAATGAAATAAAGAATAGTAAGCTTTTCCCTCCCTTCATTCGTTTTGCTGTTGAGTTGGGTGGATAAAGATTGAATTTGTTGAATTATTTGTATGGCGGAAGGTTAAGATATGACCACGTTTACTTGCTTGCTGATATTTTGTTACTGCATTAACTTGTTTTTTCAGTATCAACATGGCTTTTTTAAGTGGTGAATTTCTTTTGCTTTGAATCAAAATATTTGAATATGTTTGGTGTAAAAAAGTAGAATATTGAAATCTATATTGAAGCAGTTGATTGAGAAAGCCCCTATGCATTATGTTGCTACTGGTTATAGGATTCCTGGAGACTTCAAGCACAAAAGGAGTTAGGCTTTTGTGGTATTGAATCCAGTTTTGGTTCCATAATCTGACAAATGGATATGCTCGAAGAATATAGAACTCAACATAGAAGGCTAGAGAATCCTGAGAGCGAAAGCTCTGTGAGTCAAGAAATTGTCAAAACTGAGGACTTTGTTTCTAAAATATCTCTTCAGGACACTGAAGAGTGTGACAAAAATTATTGTCTTAAGAGTGAAAAACAGGAGTCCGAAGAGAGTGGGGTTGCGTCATCTCAACACAACTTTATGGAGAAATATGAAAGGAAGGGTGACATTGGCCAAGGGCTTAAAACTGAGGAATACGCTTCTGAACATTTGAATCAAAATGAAACTTTTTTGTGCCATCACCTGGCTGAGTCTACAGTTTCTGGGATAGAGCTACCTCCTAGCTCAGAGAAGAAGAGTCACGAGAATGGAGAACCCTCAGTGGCTAAAACTGAGAATGGAGAACGTGAAGCCAATTTACCTCAGAGAACATGCAAGGAGAACTATGAGGATAACTTCTCTGTTGATCAGCAGATAGACAGAGCAAGAGATTCTTGTACAGAATCATATCAAAGCACAGAAGAAGATAATCCAAACAAATCTCCTCAAAAGCAATGCAAGTACTTCTCTTATGATGCACCACTTTATGGAGAAACTGGGATTTGGATACCTGTTTCTGTTCCTCCATTGTCAGAAAGTGACCATGAGGAGTGGACTAGAGGTTTCTTCTCAAAAGAGGAATACTTTCCTGAAGAAGATATGGGTAGCATTCAGTGCTCCGGGGAAGACAGAGAGTTAACCATGTGGGATGTAGTGGTGGAAATGTTGTTGGTGGCTAGGGGGAAAGTCAGTACTTTAACCTCAGGTGATATTTGCAATATTTCATGGATATCTGGCCACCTCGTGGAGCAGGCTTGGAAAGAGATGGCTCAAACTCTCACAGAGGCTAATTTTGGTAGTACTCGAGAACTTCTTGAGGCAGAGCCACCCAAATGGCTGCCTGATAGTGCAGCTTCTTCCTGTATGCTGTGTAGTGTTCGGTTTCACCCTATCATGTGCAGCAGGCATCACTGTCGCTTTTGTGGAGGAATATTTTGTGGTGACTGTACTAGAGGAAGGAGCCTATTGCCTGAGAAGTTTCGCACAGAACAACCACAGCGAGTGTGTGATGTATGCTCTGTACGTCTTCAGTCAGTCCAGGCATACTTAATGGATCAAGTAAGCCGTGCTGCACAGTTGCCAACCCATGATTTGACAGATCTCAGCACACTAAGGTCCTGGATAAATTTCCCATGGGGACAGTCAATGGAGTATGAAATTTACAAGGCTACCAACACAATTCGGAGCTATAATACGGTATGAATATGGCTTTCTTGTGCATAAATTGCATATTCTAGGTCTTCCCACTACTAATCATGTAAAACAAACTATAGAGTGACTGTTCTAACTCGATAATATAATTTCTAGTCAGTTAATTTTGAATTTGAATTCCAGCTACCTCTCACATGTTAATCTTGTAGGTTCCTCTTACATTTTAAAACAACTCGATACGAACTTTAGTCTCATGTGTTTGAAATTTCTTGATACATATTTCTTTCAGACATCAATTTACTGGTTCACAAGATTCGGGATCTTCCTGATTAAATTAATCTGTCGGTAATATGTGAACCACTCTGATCGTTTGGAGTTTCAGGTTGGTTCTTTGGGGAATGAGAAGAGAATTCCAGAAGCTATTCTTCGTGGTGCTCATGGCCTTGCAATACTCACAGTAGTGAAAGTTGGAGTTATGGTTACGTACAACATTGGAACTGGTCTGGTAGTTGCTCGGAGGGAAGATGGCTCATGGTCTCCCCCCTCAGCCATTTCTTCTTTCGGTGTGGGATGGGGTGCTCAGGTGAAGTAACAACTGATGCTTTTGCTGTGATTCATTGCTCCAATAGAATTATTAGAATTTTATTTATAGTGCATGCTTGCTCCCAAATTTTCATGCTGATGTTGAGTTTTTTCAACATTCAATCCTATAATGATGGTTCACGGAACCACAGTTGTAGCTTCTTCAGTCACTAAAATCTCAGCAAATGAGTCCATTTCACTAGAGTAGTCTGGTTTCTCGAATTTCATGACTTAACGGATTGAGGCTTTTTGTTTTTGTTTTTTTTTTTCTGTTCTTTTTTTTTTTTTTTTTGTTGGAAGTGGTGGAAATTCAAAGTCACATTTTCTATTTGGCGTTTGAGTATCTATTTTTTCTGCCAAAAAATTAAGTAATTAGTGACAATTTCCAAGGGAAAATTTTCTAAATTGAGTTTAAACTTTAAAGAGCAAAACTGGACAATGCTAATGAAACATGAGTATTTCCCTGGATCATTCGGGCTAGTGCAGGACAAAAATAACTTCTTAACTGTGAATTTCTAGTTTGCACTACTTTCGTTCAACAGTTTTTTTTTTGTAAGCTTTAACACAATATCTGGAGTCTGGTCCAATCACTGTAAAGTTTCATTCAAGTGCTCTGTGTGTGTGTTCCAATTTTGCCCTTGTAATGATATGGTTTTTTTCAATATGCATTGTGCAGGCTGGAGGAGAGCTGACTGACTTCATAATTGTTCTGCGAACTAATGATGCTGTGAAGACATTTAGCGGTGAGGCACATATTTCAATTGGAGCAGGTGTAAGTGCAGCTGCAGGAGTCATTGGACGAACAGCTGAAGCGGATGTACGTGCTGGTACTGGAGGCTATTCTGCTTGCTATACATATAGCTGCAGTAAAGGTATGTGTATTATATCATTGTGCATAATGTAATAGCACTTGCTGTTTTTTATTTCTCCTATTGCATTTGGGCTGCATGTGTGTTATACTATCATGGTTGCCTTTTTACCCGAAATGTCAATATGGGCTGATCCTTCAATCCTTTATGACTAGTGTGTGTTCTTGACGTCAGAGTATTTTTTACTGATTGCTGATAAACATTTTTTGTTGTATGACTTGTATCGATCTGGCTATGCAGGTGCATTTGTCGGAGTTTCTCTAGAAGGGAGTGTGGTGACAACTCGGTCCCGGGAAAACTCAAGATTCTATGGCAGTCAGTCAGTAAGTGCTGCCGATATTCTTCTTGGGTCATGGCCGAGACCACCTGCTGCAGCCACCCTTTACCGCGCACTGGCGGAGTTATACCAGAAGCTTTGAGGAGTGCTGCTGATTCCCAGTCCTTTAAGATATGTAAATAGTTGTGTTGATTTCAACTGTATAGCAATTCTTTAGTTGAATGTAAATAGCCTAAATTGTGTGCAGTGCAGTATTTGCTGGAATGACTCCAACTGAATGCCCCAATAATTTGAGAAAGATTAAATTTAAAAAAAAAAAAAATTGAATGATTAAATGATCTATTTTCTGCTTGTGAATGTGTTTTAAGTTAAAAAAAAAAATGATACTGAGGCTCACAATACAGTTGGATCTCGATCAACTAAAACAGCTCATATATGATATCCCAAATCAGCAGTTTAATCAAATACTTACAAAACGGGGAACTACATAAAAGTCACTTCCTCACCTTCAAGGGAAAGGAAGAAGAAAAAAGAATTTGAAAAAATAAAATAAAATTACAAGAAGAAAATGGACACTCCCAACAAACAGGCGTTTAGATAAAAGCCATCAAATGAGCAATTCATAGTTCAATCTACGGTTTTCTTTTGGAAAAGAAGAAGAAAAAAGGACAGAAAAAATTAACAAACAAAGAAATGCTCCTACTCTGTATTTTTACTCTGCTTCTTCACACCTTATCTGCAACAAACCAGATTTAAAACAATTAATTATCACAATAGAATAATGCTGCATTTTTAAGGGATGGTGTATTTTGTGCGAATGATAAGTGGAAATGCTCTAGTGAGCCACAAATAGCTTGCACTATAACTTACCGAGTGTTGGAGTTCCCAAGAGTTAGCTCGAGATCATCAGTGATGCATTCTTCATGAATCCGTTCTCCTTCCCATGGCTTAACTATACCCTTAGCGTTGCAGCCAAATGCAAACTCAGCTTGAATTGCATCTGACATGGGTACATCAGATGAACGGTCAAGAGCTGCTGCAACTGCGGGCGAGCATGTTCCACTCTGCCCTGGGGTCCACATTCGTGATCCACCATTTGATAGTGGCTCCTTGAAGCCAAATGGGTTTGGTGAGACAAGGCTAAATGTTGGAGATGAAGGTCCATCTTGGGGGGTTTGTACACCAGAAAGCCACCCGGAATCAGGTGGGGTTAGACAGCCAGGGCTTTGTGGGGTAGAAGATGGGAGGAAAGCATAATGTTGATTTGGCCATGCTGAATTGACCTTGGGGTCATCCCAATTATCGTTCATTCTTGGTGTACGGGCGGTAGGTGAGCTCAAAGGTGGAGTGACTGGAGCACTAATAGAACCCCCAGGGATGTACAGATGATGGGGTAACTTGGATGAAGAAGGGGATGAACCGGAAGAAAGATTTTTAAGCCAGGGAATAAGAGAGTTGGGATCAGTGTCATTGTTGTTATTGGTAATGTAGCGGGATGAAACTGGGCTAGGAAAGGAGGATGATGCAGGGCTTGGATTATAGGATGGACCTTGACTAGGCTGGTATGATGAGCAAGGGCTCACTGATACTGAACTGCCCATAATATCCATGCGTTCTGTAGGCTTGCATCCCTGTAGAGAAGATGAGATGATCAACACATTTAGAAAAGATAGGGAAGTCTGTAAATCTGTAATTAGATTTCATGAGTTACTTCCTCTAAAGATCATGCAAAACCACTAAAATATCTAAATTTACTTCTATCATACAATCACGATCATTATGTTATGAAATCTTGCAAGAATCAGCTGTATATACTTCAAAAAAAAAAAGAAGTAATAGCTCTTTCAAAAGAGATGCAACTGCACAAGGTCAATTAATATAGCAATGCTACATCCACACAAATTTGTATATATTTACATGGTTTTATTTTATTAATTCGTGATAAAATAGGTGTGACCATGAATATAAGAAGTTAGTGTTGAATCAAAATTTTTGTTCTAGGTGAAGCCCGCCTTGTGACGTTAGCTAGCAAAAGCAGCCTAGATTACCCATAGTTGACCAGGGCTCAAACCAAGATGACCAACAAACAGCTCCCATGGGGAGTTGAACTCGGAACCCTTGTAGTTATCAAGTCGATTGTCCGACCAACTTGATAAATCAAAATCTATAATATAATATGATGGTCAAAAAGTAAATAATATTAACATAAATGGTAAATTGGGTTGTGGCCTAAAAATATAACACAATTTTACCTCAATTAACTCCCATCCCACATTTCTTTTTCATTTCCCTTTATAGTTCTTATCCACTTATCCATCAACCAAAAAAAAATAAAAATTTGAAAATTCTACATTCCAGCCATCTTGTCAAAAGACAAGTGTGACCGACTGAAATTCCAACTGATTTTATCCATAAGAGGTACTAAAACAACTCAGCCTTGAAGGGGGTCTGAACTAGGACTAAATTTAGAAAACAGATGAAGTGGGATTATCCAAAAAGTAGCTTTTTCCATTTATGTTCAATCCTATTATGATTCCTCCCCGACCACCACTGTTGCAATATAATAATGAAAAAGAGCTCAACATGCTCACAAACTGGACACAGCCCAGATATGCAGAGCCCAGAAGAAAAAGAATTACTAATAAAGCACACCACCACCATATCACTATCAACATAAGCAATATGTGTTACCCTGTCATCCCAACAGCCTTTGAAAAAAGGATGGGCATACCTCATAATAATGTCAACTCTATGATTATACACGCTACCTCATCTACAGCTTTCCCCTCACCCAATCTAAACAATAATATGTTCACACGCTCTACAGCCTCAACTAATAAGCATTACTTGTAATAATAATCAAACGGAATCCAAAGATTTGCTATCTGCTTTTCCCTCATATTTTAATCATGCATTATCAACTTTATGACAACAAGTAACAATATGTTTATTATATCAACCCCCACAATTCAAGAACAGCACAGGCCCACAATTTGACTAAGGATACTCCACCGCAAATCCCATTAAATCCAACACTCGAGTTCAGATGCAAAAAGGAGTACCATTACACCAACACTTTTGGAGGGGGGAAAAGTCAGAATTCACACCACCTATATTCCTAACTGCAAATACCCAAATTGGCCCTCCATGGAATTTTCTCCTACTCATTTACTGTAGCTTGACGAGGTCATCGTCATCCTATTCTAGGCTTCTAGCAAAGTACTGGCAGGCCCAGAAAGTCAGAGATGTCACCTGTACCGAGCTCTGAGCAATCAGAGAACGGTAAAAATTTCTAGGTAACCCCGGGAGAGAATTCAGCAGGCGACTTCTGGACAGTGAAAAAGACCATACTGTCCACTATCTGAACAGATTGGATCTCTCCAACGGCCAAATAGTCGAAGATTAAGGAGGGAGAATATAGGGTCATTTTCGTCTTTTAAGGGGTGAATGGTTTAAAGGTGAAACGTCCAGAGGTAAAAATACGGAGTATCAATTTACAGAGCGAATAATACGAGACAGGGGAATCCATTGATGTTCGTGCGGAAAACTAAAATGGAAAATGAAATTTCATCCGCCTAAAGTGATCTATCGTGCGCCTGGTGCACAGGAACCAGACAATCTCAACCGTCCGTCATTATGAGAAAAAGATTCCCCGAGCTGTGATTGAACTGGAGAAGCTCAAACACTGTTCCCTCGATTAATGAACACAGTGACACTCCGACTGACCTGATCAACACGCGCCGGAACGACAAACCGCGCATTTTAACATCACGGTGAACCGGAAAAATTCAACGAGTGCACAGTACACAAGACCAAATCAACACCTCGTCGCCGCGATTCCTCACCGAGCTAATAAAGCGCACTTTAGCATCCATAGGCATCAGACTCTCTTCGCTAGACATAAAACCTATAGATACCTCTACTCCTCTGGGCCTATAAACGAAATCCTACTCCGCATAGATCACACAGATCTAAACCACCGGCGCAAGTTATCCCAGCTAACTTGCGCCCAACCTGCACAATTTTCATCACTTGAACGAATAAATATTTGTCTCCATATACTGATATATCACTTACCTTCCTGTAAGTAGTTCCGTCTTCCTCGACGATCCATCCGGCTTCCTTACACAGCGCTTTGAGCACCTCGTTGTTGTCGCAGTGCTTGGGGAGCTTGTAGTTGCCGTACATTCGGAGTCCGGCGAAGATCTTCGCGGCGATCGCCCTCCTCCGCCGCTCCCTCCGCTTGTTGTTCTCCCTCTCCTTCCACGTCGGCAGCCTGGTCCCCGACGTCATCTCACGGCACCGTCCGTTCCTCTTCTCCTCCGACGAAACCGGCCGGATTTCCTAACCGAATAAAATAGCAAATCGACGAGGACGACGACGACACCTGGACCGACCGGCAGCTAAATAAAAGTCATTAAAGGGGGCGAAGCAGTTAGCACTTAGCAGTGTATATATTTAAGGTGGAGAAGAATTGCCACTGAAGGTGGAGGAAATTACGGAATTGCCACTTTGAAAATATAATTATTTAATCGCACATGTCCTGGGAATGCGGGTCGTGCACGTGTTGCGTCTTTTAAAAGAGGGTGGGGCGGTTAGGGGTTAAGGGGTGGGGGTATAGAGGTAGTTGCTGGGAAAGAGAGGTTTTACTCTATGCGTGTCCGGAACGACACCGTATAGTAAACGCGTTGTACTATTGTTCTGTTCACGGGCGCGGATCTAGAATGTTTTGGGCAATTTAACGGATTACTTTCCGAATTAACACAAGTTTTACTTTTGACATTAATTAATGTTACACTATTTCTAGAGATCAAATTAAAGTAGTAATAAATTACTTTATCAATGTTCACTAGATCATAACCGAGGATTTAAGGTATTTGTTTCTCCATTAATAGTTGTACAAATTATCTAAATGAATGACATTTTGGTTCTTTCTTAAATAAGAAGAGTTGTTAATCTAGTTGTTTAATGGTGAATCTTTCATTTTGGCGGGCTTAAAAAATGAGATATTGTGTGCCCCGCCTCATCTAAGCCTATAAGCTATGGCTAGTCGGCCAACTAAAATCTTTAAAATTTAAATTTAATTAAAAATTAATTTTAGAATAGTATTAATTATATACTAAAATAGTTTAGATAGCTCAGACAAAAATAAATATAATTTGTTAAATCTAATAATAATTTCAAATAAATAAATAATTTATTAAAAAATTAATTGAAAGTTTAATGTTTAAAAAAAATGGAAGTTTAAAAATTCAATCACATTTAAAAGTTAATATTGATACCTATATTACAAATTATACACTTTGCTAAATATGTGTGTATGTGGGGGTGGGGAGGGGGGACTCGGTTGGCCCTTGTGGCCTGCCAAGTCCGCCGGTTGGGGCGATGCATATTTAGTGCGTTTTGACAATTCTAATGTCTTTACTTGCCAACCAAAATACACTACATTATGACAACTTGCTACGGCTATGTTTGGCAAACCTAGCTGAAAAGGTAGTTGAAAGCTGAAAAGTAGCTAAAAACTGATAAGCTATAAGCTCGAAACTGAAATCTGAAGAGCTGTTAAGCTAGCTGTTATGCTTAAAAGTGTTTGGTAAAATTAGCTTTTTGATAAGTTGATAAATGTAAAAAGACTAAAAAGGACATCTTCATACAATTTAAATACTTTTAAATTTAAATAGATTTGTTTATATATTAAAATATAAAATAGTGAAATCAATATATTTTAATAAAATATAAAGTAAGAACATATATTTGAAAACATATAAAGTAAAACAAAATGTTCATAATTCATCAGATTAGTTCATACAAAAATCAATGTTCAAACACAAATGTCAAATTGAAATTACAACCAAACATATTGAAGAGAAAAATAAAAAAAAATAAAAAGGTTTAGCAAAAGAAGTTTTAATTGGGAAGGGTAAATGATGTCATTTCTTTAAAATAATAAGGTTAAAAATGAAAAAAAAGTTAGGAAGTTACTAGCTTATTTTGAAACGCTACCTTAAGTAGCGTTCAAAAATAAGCTCTTATTTTAAGCTACTAGCTTATTTTAGGAACATTACCAAACAGAACTTATAGCTTATCAGTAGCTTAAAATAAGCTATAAGCTCCTAAATAAGCTCTGCCAAACAGAGCCTACAAGATATCATGATGTTAGTGATTAACTCATGTATAATAACTAAATAAGGTCCTTATTGTTGGTTTTTTTATGTTCCGTCTTGTATTTATCATTTAATTTAATAAAAGTTGGTATTTTGTCTTCAAAAAAAATTATATAATGTTTTTCACATATACGCAAATAATCTTGTAGCAAGTTGTCATAGTCTTCAAATAATCTTCTACTTCTTACTATTACTTGTACTAAGACATGTACTATAAGCTGATTGAAGCCATTAAGCCACTCAAACTCTTCGGACTAACCGAGTTATTGATCATCTCTTATTCTTTCATTTTAAAATTAATTTTAAAATCTAATCATTATATAGTAAAATAGTTTATATAGCTTAAATAGAAATTAATATAATTTGTCAAATCCAATAATAATTTCAAATAAATAGATAATTACAAAAAAAACTGAAAGTTTTAAAATTCAATCACATTTAAGAGTTAATATTGATACATATTTTGCATATCATTTATACAATGTACTAATTACTAATACACTTTTTTAAATATGTATGTGTATGTGGGGGTGGGGGTGGGGGCCTTGGCTTGCCCGTCAAGTCTGGTCTACCGCTTTACTATCGTAACGACACGATGCAAATATTCTTCATACTATTATTTGTACTAATACAAGTATTATATGATGATTGAAGTCATTAAGCTACTCTAATTTCCTAAACTGATCGAACTCGATCATCTCTTATTCTTTCAATCAATATATTCTCATATCCAATTATATATTCACACCATAGCATAACTTTGGACCCCCACTTTATGTCTAATTTACTCTATCAAGAACCAATATAATAAAAATGATATATCACGAAAGTTGTAAGGTTGCAATCAAACAATTTGGAGACTAATTTTAAAAAATGGCCTGGCAACATACTTGAACTATCAAATTAAATATATATATATTTTTGTAAAATAAGACACACAAAACTCATTGAAAAACAAAATGTTTAATACATTTTTTTAATGTAATTATCTATATACTGACTACTACCTAGTTTGTAGCCATAGAAAAAAGTCCCCTATCATCGTTATTGTGGGCCTTGTGTCACCTGCGCACGTCTATATTACATTGCATTAAGACAGGAAGCATTAATCTTGAATGTTTAAGAATTGCATGTGTCAAAAGGTTACTCACTTTTGGGCCCAAAATGCATTAATTGTTGGGTCATTACAAAAATATACTCCTTAGACCTTAGGGGTTTTCAAAAAAAATAAATAAATAAATAAATAAATAAATAGGTCACTAAGCTTATAGTTTATGTGTAATTAAGTCACTGTACTACAAATTTTGTAATTAAATCATTAAACGAGTAAAATATGTGCAATTAGAATCTTTTTTATAAATTGTTTCAATAGAATTTGATCATATTACTTACATGATATCTACTATGAATCGTCATTTCCTCTGTTATACTAATTGGGATGAAAGATTAACATGTTTTTAACTTAATATCTAATAAATATAAAATTTTAATACTCATTTGCATGTCATGTTATTGGATAATATAACATCAAGTTAAATAACTCAATAGTGTATATTAAATAAATTTTGTGTGATAAATTTAACTAAGCGAATATTAACAAGAATCAGATTCATGACTTTCTTGTGTCTGAATCATACCCCGCACTCTCAACTATCACGATAAATTCATATATAATATTCAGCAAGTTCACAGTTGACACGCATAGGAATTATTACAACACCTACCCTCACCCTCCCACCGCTCTCCACTCTCAAAATGGTAAACCAATTCCATGAAGGCTGAAGGGGTCTTTGGGAAAGTGACGTTTTAGCTCTGTATGTTATGCTATATCTCTATCAATTTTTGTACTTTTTTTTTTTTTTTTTAATGCATATCTTTGCCTTATCATATACTCCGTAAATTTATATGAAATTTGGTATAAAATATTTGATACAAGTAATTTCTCTACAAAATATATTTGTTTAAAATATCAAATCAGGGGGTTTTGGGCACACATTTTTCAAAATATTATATGTATGGATGATATGATTATGTTCCAAGACTGAAATTTGATTCTTTTGCTTGAAGAAAAGGAGAAGGTGACAAGTTTAACGACTTTGAAATATATGTTTGAAAGAAATTGACTTTCTTTACAGTTGCTTCTTTTTCTTAAACTTCTTCTTCCTCTTCATTCTGTTAGTCTTTTAACTATTGTCTGTTGTTTGTACTGTGCGAGCAGAGAGAGGCAAGCTTCTGTTTGATGGTTTTCCAGTTTTAATGTGGATTTGTGATGCTTTTGCTGATAAAGATTGAATTGATTGGAGATGGTGGGTATCTGTAAGTTGACTTTTTGAGATTTGCTTTGAAGGAACCTTTAATTTAATGACTATTTGGGAAGGGGACTGGTGGGGAGTTCATGAGAAGTTTGAAAATTTACTAATGGAAGTTTCATTGGATTGACACTGCAGAAACACTTTGAGCTCACAGACATCTTGTGATTTTTTGTGGAAATTTGTTTGATCCAAGATTTGGAGTGGGGGAGGAGGTTAGAAATGGTTCAAGAAAGCATATTGGTTTAATCTTTGAATTGATTTGGTTCTGCTTTTAGGTTTTATCAGTTGGGATTTATTTGTCTTGAGTCTGAGTTATGATGGATGAAGATCCTTGTAGCATCAATGCTTTGCCTCCTTTCATTGCCAAGACTTATGAAATGGTGGATGATTCCTCCACTGATTCTATTGTCTCCTGGAGTCAGAACAACAAGAGTTTTGTTGTCTGGAACCCTCCCGAATTCGCCCGAGATTTGCTGCCCAGATTCTTCAAGCACAATAACTTCTCCAGCTTCATCAGACAGCTGAATACTTATGTATGGGTATCATACTTTTGTTCATGAATTTGTGTGATCTTGATTTGATAGACTAATCTTGTGTTGATTGAATTTGTATGATCTTGATTTTTGATAGACTAGTCTTGTATTTTTGAGTGACGAGGGAAACCTGCAGCCACTATCCAAGGGTGTGCGCGGCGGGGTAAACTCCACTTTGTGACCCTAACTGGTAAAGGACCAGTCTAGGTTGCCCATAGCTGGCAGCTCAAACCATGAAAAGCAATAGGTTGCTGTTGTAACCTTGTAGTTACCAAATCAACAGCCGACCAATTTGGTTGGTTTGATAGACTATTCTTGTATTGATTGAATCAGTGTGATCTTGGTTTGATAGACTAATCTTGTATTGATTGAGTGTGATCTTGGTTTGATAGACTAATCTTGTATTGATTGAGTCTATGTGATCTTTGTTTGATAGACTAATCTTGTATTGATTGAATCTATGTGATCTTGGTTTGATAGACTAATCTTGTGTTGATTTCTCATATGCTTGATTTATCTCTCTTGTTAATCAGGGATTCAAGAAAGTTGATCCTGAAAACTGGGAATTTGCAAATGATGACTTTGTTAGAGGTGAGCCACACCTTTTGAAGAACATCCACAGGCGCAAGCCGGTTTACAGTCATTCTACCCAGAATCTTCATGGCCATTCATCTTCATTAAGTGAATCAGAAAGACGAAAATATAAGGATGATATTGAAAAGTTGAGGCGTGAAAAGGAATTGCTTCAATCAGAACTAGAAAGACACGTACAAGATCAGCGAGGACTCGAGCTGGAACTAGAACGGGTAGCTGAGCTTCTACGTAATGCAGAAAAGCAGCAAAAGAGCATGTTATCGTCCTTAGCTCGGGCGTTGGATAAACCAGAGCTCGCATTAGGCCTCGTGCCACAATCAGCACTGCCTTGCAGAAAGAGAAGGCTGCTGGGAAATAGTAACCTTCATGATGAAACAGCCATGGCAGATACTCAAGCGAGCTCCTCTCAACACTTGGCCAGAGAAAATACGAGTTCAATTTCTCTCGTGACACTCAACAAGCTGTTAGATCAGCTCGAGTCTTCTTTGATCTTCTGGGATAATATATTACAAGACGTCGCTCAAACTGAATTGGATGAATCTATGCGTTGTGCAGATAGCCCCGCTATATCATACACACAGCTAAATGCAGATACAGCAGCTAACACTCGTGGAATCGATATGAACTCTGAGCCTAACGCAAGCCCTCTTCTCGAAGCTATACCTCCAATTCCACAACAGCAAGCAGCAGTACCCGGGGCTGTCACAAATGCGCCAACAAGAGTAAACGATGTGTTCTGGGAACAGTTCCTCACCGAGAATCCTGGTTCTTCCAATGTATCACAAGTACAGCAAGAAAGGAAAGATCTTGACGCCAAAAAAGGGGAAAATGATCCAGTTAACCACAAGAAACTTTGGAGAAGCATGAAAAATGTGAACATAAATAGCCTTGCTGAACAGTTGGAGCATAATGCACCAGCAGAGATAACATAATGTGGTACGTTTTGTAATCGTGAATTTAGTCCGTATAGTACAGTCTTTTGTAATATTCTTTCGAGCCAGCCTTGTATATAGAACCGATTTTTCTGATCAACGAGTAGTTAGACAATACTAAACATGATTTTCTTAGATTTAGTATTATCATTTTGCAGTGTTGATATAGTGTCTGTCTGTCTGTCTGTCTGTCTGATATGGTTCTTGTGTAACCATGAACATTGAGGCTTAAAAAGAAACAAAATGAAAATTTGAAGGGGCCAAGTTCATAGCTATAGGAAGTTAAAGTACTTCCTCTGCAGAAAACCTTAGATATATATCATTGGCCTTGTCCACAAAAGTAAAATTTTCTCACCCTCAGGGACCTCATATTCAAGCTAGATAGGATAATAAAAGGGTAAATCTAGTCGTCTTGCCCCTTATGGGGACAATGGCAGGGTAAATCTAGTTGTCTTGCCCCTTATGGGACAATGGCACAATGCGTTCCTGGCCTTAATTGGTTGAGTCGTACTTCAAACGCAATTACTTTGAAAAAATTAGAGTGCTCAAAGCACTAACATTATCGGATTTCTTTAAAAAATAAAAATCTAATAACATTATAAGATTTCGATTCTAGCCAAGGTGTTCAGTTGGTACCTCTGTGACTTTCCTTGAGCAAATGTTACAGGCTTCAGTGGTGAAATATTGACTCTAGTTACAACAAATAGACAAATATACAGATACTATATCCTGATAGAGTCCATAGTAAAATATATATATATATATATTTTTATTTTTTTTTTTAAAGAATTATATATATATTTCGGTTCTACGTTATTTTCGGGGAAAGGAATAATAATTGATTGAAGTGCGTATTAGTTGAGAGTAGTTAGCTATAACCTATATATCCTACTGGCCAGAATTAAGGACAAATGCTACTCTGCAAAAATCTGTGTCTATGGCTGCAATCTCCTCTCCTTTACTGAAACGGCCACTTCCATGTCACAGCTCCGGCAAGCTCAAAACTGGACTTTTCTGCCGCCAGCTGCCTCCTAACGGCGGCGGCCACCACCATCACTACTACCGCCGACTCTCTCTCGTATGCCCGGTCTATTTTTTTACCATACTCACCAGCCCAATGCGTATATGTACAATACCAGGATACGAGCCAATGCTACTAGCCTGTGCGGCTGTGCTGATAAGTATACCTTCACGTTTATCCTTAAAGCCTGTGCTGCTACTGGGAATGTGAAATAAGGACAGCAAGTACATAGCTTAGTGATAAAAAATGGACTGTTATATGATAATTATGTACTCCGTATTTAACACTTTGATTCAAGTGTATGCGAAATCTAGATGCTTTGCTTTGCAGAAGCGCGTGCTTTGCTTGATAGGTCACTGACTGATGATGTGATTGCATGGAATGTGCATTATTGAGTGTTCATACAGAACTGGGTTTGACTGAGTTTGCACGCTAGCTGTTCACTGAAATGCCTGAGAAGAATCTTGAGTCTTGGAATTTTGTGCTTTCTGGGTATGTGAAATGTGGGTTGATTGACGAAGCAAGGAGTGTTTTTGATAAGATGGTGGTGAACAATGTTGTGTCTTGGAATGCGATGTTAAGTGGGTATGCTTAGTGAAGTGATATTGCTTTTCAAGGATATGCAGAGATCAGATATGAAGCCTGATGATTGTACCCTTGTGAATGTTCTGTCTGCCTGTGCTGATGTTGGAGGTTTGAGTCAAGGGAAGTGGGTTCATGCTTACATCAATAAGAACGAAATTGAGGATCGAGGTTTTCTTGCTACCACTCTTAGCTTGTTGATATGTACTCAAAGTGTGGGGATATTGGGAAGGTATTGGAAGTACTGTGAGAATGCACATTAGTACATGGAATTCCGTGATTGTAGGGCTAAGCATCCTTGGTTTAGCAGAGCAGGCATTGGAGGTTTTTTGGTGAAATGGTTGCTAGTGGTATTAAACCCAATGGAGTCACTTTTGTATGTCTTCTGTCAGCCTGCAGCCATGGAGGATTGTTAAACGAGGGTCACGAGATGTTTTATGCAATGGTTTCTGATTATGAAATTCAGCCTGCTATTGAGCATTATGGTTGTATGGTTGATCTCCTGGGCAGGTTTGGATTCTTGAAGGAATCTGAAGAACTTGTGAGGAAAATCCCAGCGGAAGATGCTCCTGCCATTTGGGAATCCCTTTTGAGTGCTTGCAGACACCACAACCATGTTGAATTGGCTAAATCCATTGCAACTAAGCTTTTAGAATCCAATCCCCAGGAAGTTCGACGGAAGATGAGGAATCAGGGGTGACTAAAGAGCCAGGATGCAGAATCATTGAAATTGAGGGAGTTGTTCATAAATTCTTGGCTGGTGAATGAATGATTACCTAAGTTCTTTTTATGTCTATGAAATTAAACTTCTTGCATAGTTTCAAGCTTAGCTGATTCCAGTAACAAAATGCATTAGTTTAGAGAAGTACATAATATTTATTTACAGCATTTTAAGTAAGCTTATGAAGATGATCACAACAGAAGTTATTCTGGATATGAGCACTGACATAGGCTTTGTTCAGCTCAAACCATACCTGCCGGAAGACGTTGATGATGATATGATGGTATTGATCACAATTCAATGTCAGGTAACATGCCAAGAGCTCTTCGAGTTCTTCTGGCTGTTTGATCCCTATCTGTGTGATCATCTCCACCATTGAATCTTTGAAGTCTTGTTCTGGGTTGAATGAACTCTTCACCACAGCAAAGCTGTCAAAGGCTGTTCTGTCTTTCTCCTTCATCTTCTTTCTCATCTTCATCCTTGACCTCTTCATGTCTTCCAAAGCTTTGATCTTGCACTCAATCTTGGCAACTGTTCTGGGAGAATAAGCTCCAGCTTTGACACCTTGCTTTCTCCTTCTCCTCTGGTAATGCCTGGGAATATGAATGGATTTCCTTTCCTGATTGATCTTCATTTCTTCCAACTTATCTCTCTCAGATCCGAATTCTTCCTCAGAAATTGGATTGCTTTCCTCCAAACTTGAACCCTCAAACAAGTAGTCCCTTTGGACTTCCTTTTCTGGTTCGATTTCGAATATATCTTTCTCGATTGACTTGGGTATGATCTCTTCTCCTCCTCCATTACATCCTATTTCCATTTCTGCTAGTCTCTCCTCTAATGCTCTTCTGCTCATTTTCCTTAACTTTTCATCTTTCAGGGACTTTGTTTTCCCATTAACCATGGGATCGACAATTCTGGAAAATGGAACCTCAAGCTCATTGATTGAAGCAGAAGAGAAGGAATTCCTACCCGCTGTTGCTGTACTCTTCTCGCCTTCAATCCTGTCCTCGCTAAACGAAAGCCTCCAGTAAGGATCATCCTCTCTGCTGTAAAATCTCCCTTCCTTCAACCCGGAACTATGCACCGACAAGCTTGGAGAAGGTAAGTCCTGCTTCCCCACACCTTTATGCTTGATAGCTTTTGTTGTGGCTTGGTACTGATGAGAACTCAGATTCTTTTGCTTGAACTTTGAAAACCAAGAAACCGGAAAGACGTGAGTGATGAGGGAGTGATGAGATGATGAGGAAGCAGAAGCTGAAGCTCTGTCTTTCTTCCATTTCATCATTTCACACAGTGAAGAATGGTTTCTTGGGATTTTCCTTAGGGGGAGTGAAAATTGAAAAGGTGATATGAATAGTGGAGGGAAAGAAGGAGGAGAAGGAGAAGGGGGGAGCAGTTAAGGGGCGGTTGGTTAGGGGGTTAATGGGAAGGTGGGTTTCATATTGGTGGGAGAGTGGGAGAAGTGTTGCTTTTTTGTGTTGTGTAGTGTAGAATTCAAAAGAAAGGCCCGCCTTAAATGTTGTGAGCACTTTACCCGCTTTTCTCCACTGTTGCCCTTACTTTCTACTTTGTACTTGTTGATTTACAGAATGGCTGGTGTGTTCTTCCTTGGGGGGACCAAATTCCCCTGGTCTTCTACCTACAGTTGCAAGTTCCATTCCCTTTACCCTTTTTACTTTCTTGTCTTTCTTTCTTTTTATATATATATATATATATATATATATATATATATATATAATGTCAGCCTGTGCGGAAAGAGTTTCTCGTGTGACTGTGCGGTCACTCACTATTAGGTACGCATAAATGCATCATCAGGTGTGGTGTATTTTGGGGTGCATTTCATTTTGGTGCATTTTTTAAACACTATATGGTGCATTTATGTATATCTAATGGTGCAATTTGCACCGGCTGCATGAGTAGCCCTGTCTACATTTGATCCAGTATATATATAAGTTAGTGTTGAATTACTGATCACTATCAGTATCGTGTTGTGTTTGATATGAATACATAGATGTAATGGGTTATATTAGATATTGTTACTACTAGTGTTAACAATACCTAATACAATTCGCTACATTTGTTTGATTGTATTAGGTACAACATGATACTCTTCGTTGTTTGTCTTTATGTGTTGGTATTGCGGTAATGCGGTATATGAGATTTGTTTAGCTAATAAATATTGTTATATTGTTAATTGACAGCATCTTTACTTGCCACACTTCCTTTTTCATTTTTTTTCAACCAATTTGACTCCTTGGGATACAAATCATACAATCGGTGGGCTACTAACATATTACATATATGTTTACTTTTTGTGTATAATATGTTATTTTTTAAGGTTTACTTTTGTATTACGGAATACATGTTTATTTTTGTGAAGATTTATTTTTAATTTATTATTTAAAAATAAATATTTAATATATTAAAAATAAAGAACATTATACGGAGTACTGTATAATTTAACCTCGGGATGTGTTTGGACTTTGACTTTGGATTTATACATAGATACTGGACCAACTATTTTGGATACTTTGGAAATTTACCTGGCCTGACCCACATTGGGCTCAATAATTGGAGTTTAAGCTTGTACTGGGCTTAAATGTCTGAAATTCAATTTGAATTTTAAAATTTTTTATTTTGGAAAAAGAAAGAAAGAAAGAAAAAGATGTTTTAACTTTTTTTTTTTTAAATGTTACTGAATCTATTACAGTATCTGTTTATAACTATTTGAACTCATGACCTCTCAATCTCTCATTTAGGAGAACAACTTCATGTCACTACAAATGTTTTGACTTTTAATTAATCATGGAAAACTTGGTCTTTACTCTCTAATTTAGTAAGATTCTGCAGGAGAAATTATTTTCCACAACAATTGTGAAGTTTCATGTTGACATGTTGTATTAGTGGGAGATGATTTTATTTTATTTGGTTGTGAAGTTTCAATTCTTAGAATTCAAGAAAAAAAATTTATTTATTTTTTTTTTCTTTATAGAATCTTTAGAGCTTTCACCAATTAAATAATGAAATATAAAATCTATATCCATTTTTCCATAAAATTTAAATTTTATTTCTCTATTTTTTTAATACATTTAGGCTTGGCCGACAGGGTATTTGCGTACTAATGTACTGTACGACATTTGACTTTGGTGTCTCATTTACTGTCCACCACCATAACAAACCCTCACCGTGTGGGGCCATTTTGTTCGTATTTTGAGAAGTTTTTTTTTTTTTTTTTTTAAACTATTTACTCTGTTACAATATAGTATTTTCCATACATATTTTCTCAACCTAAGCGTAAAGAGGCGATGCCCTAATTGAAATTTGAACATGAAACTTTTTATTTGAGAGAGTCACAGTTATGCCACTTGATCACAAAATTTTAATAAAAATATTAAATTCTAGTCCATTCCCATGGAATAAGAATATCTATCCAAGAAGTCTACTCTTACTAATTTACTTTATCTTTACTTGAGAAAATGATGAAAGCATCACTTTGGCTCCAAGAATACCCTTTTTTTTTCCGCTTAGTCCTAAAGTTGCTGTTTTCCCGTCTTTCTTTCATTTTTGACCTTGCTCTTGCCCTTTAGCAACATCCCCATCACATAATGTATAGCCACCAATTGCTTTAGACATTTTTTTTTTAAAAAAAAACCAATTTTATTTTCAACAATTAATCAAGAGTTTTATGTATTTATTTAGGCACGTATGATAACAATACATATTAATGTTGAGGGTCCGCATCATGTGATAACGCACACTCAAGTGCGAAAAAGCGAACACAAAAGTACACAATGCAAAACTATAAAGTATGCCCATTCTCAAGTTACACTTTTACATATCTTAAGGTGTACACATTTTTAGTACACTCTTACATATCATAAAACATATTTTATAATTTTGCATGGTGCACGTTTTCACATAATCTGATCTGTCTCCAAGGTAGATATCTGATGCTCCCTCTATTCCATTTTACCTATCTTACTTTACTTTTTAGCTTGTTCCAAAATGTTGTCCTCTTTTTAAAATTGAGCATCACCATCCTTTTACTTTTTCCAATTTACCCTTATGAGTTTTGCTTTCTGTATTGTTTTTATTTCCAAAAGTGAGAAAAGTGATGGGCATAATTAGAAAACAGATAACATTTACGGAGTATTTTAATTCCTTAAAAAGCGTGCAAAAAGTAAATGTGGCAAATAATTCAAGAGGGCAGGAGTAAAAAGTTAGGACTTTGTGCTATTCATTTCTATGTATTGCAATGATGAAATTAACTAGTAACGTTTAACATGACCACATGCCCCCACATGGGCACATTTTAATGCAGTTATATATGGCTTATATCATTATCCTGAATGTCATATGTTACCACATGGGCACTTTTTAATGCAGTTATTTTTGGCTTACATCATTTTCATGAATTGCATATGTTAGCTGTTTCACTACATAATAATTTTCAAGAAACAAAAGCAATAAACTTGCAATATTTTGTTTGTACGTACAAAGAAAATTGAGTATGAACTTGAGACTTTTTGTATTGAATTTTGAATACCAACTACAATTTTTTTAAGCATTAACGTTGTATAACACACCTACTACATATAAGTACATAATAAGGGCAAATGGGATCAAAATTATTAGGTTAAGTAGCCCAGCATCAAATTTTGTTGAGTATTTGGTAAAAAGATATTAGACTGTGATTATAATTTCTATTATTTCCACCTAACACATTATGAAAAAGGAGCAAGTGGCAACTAACAGCTGCATACCATTATTTACTCCATACCCAATGTTGCAAAGATGAGTTAACTTCTAATGTAAAAATAGGAAAATGGGCAAGAAAATTTGGAAGCTTTTGAGCATAAGAGGGAGTAAAGAAACTCAAAACTATCTTCTCTATTCCCTTTTTAGTCCTTGGGGTTTATTATATAGAAGTACTACATGGTCTCATGCTTGAAACTTGTCCATGGCTCAACAAAAGCTTCAATGTATTTTAGTTCTTTGTCTCCTTGTTTTGATCAATGTGTCTGTTCCTAAGGTGTTGTGCCTTGGATATGGTGAGGGTGAGTGCATCTCAGCCGTTGGGGATCCGGGGATGACAAGGGATGGGCTGAGATTGGCCATAGAAGGGTGGAACCAGTGTAATGAGGTTGGGGAAGAGGTTCCTAATATGGGAAGCCCCAGAGCTGCAGATTGTTTTGATGTCTATAAGGCTTCTCCTTCTCTGTCTGAAGGTCAGGGTTTTTTTATGCTTTCTTGTTCCTCTCTCTCTTTCTTTATTACCTCTTTTTGTGCCCATAGTTTACTGTTAAGGAGACATGATGGCTCTCTGTTGTAAAAAAACAAATCTTTGTTGATTGCAGGGGTTGTGTTATTGGTTATTGAACACAAAATTGCATAGTTTTGGAGTTTTTAAGGTTTTCTGATATAAATGATTGATGGTTTTGGGTCTGCAGGGAAGAACAATTGCTCTTTCTGCAAAAGAGTCCCATACATGTTGGTCCACAGGGTGACAGAGGAGGAAAACAGGCTAGGAATTGGGAAATCTTTTCTTGGAGTGGAACCAAAAGCAGTGTCCAATGCAGACCTTTATGCTGCACAGAAAGAGCTCTACTTAGGCTCGAAATGTCAGGTTGACGATACCCCGAAACCATGGCAATTCTGGATGATCATGCTCAAGAATGGCAACATGGATACTTATGCAGGAAAGTGCCCAAAAAATGGGCAAAAAGTAGGGCCATTTGGGGCTGGTAACCAGTTCCCTTGCTTTGGCAAAGGGTGCATGAACCAGCCTTTGATTTATCACAATTACACCACTTTACAAGGGCCTAATAGGACTACACTCAAAGGAAGCTTTTATGGGTCATGGGATTTGGACTCTGGTTTGAGCAATATAGGGAGGGAGAATGCATCTTTCTATTCTGTGAAGTGGGAGAAGGAGCTTGGAAAAGGAAGCTGGGTTTTCCACCATGTTTTGAGGACCTCAAGAAAATACCCATGGCTGATGCTTTATCTAAGATCAGATGCCACAAGAGGGTTTTCTGGTGGGTACCATTATCCATCTAGGGGCATGTTAAAAATTGTGAGTAAATTCTTTGATTCAGACTGATGATTATTAAAACCTATTGACTCTGTTACAATGCAGTATCTGTTCATAACTACTTTCTCAACCTACTGAAGGTAGCCAAGAGTTAATATCGCCTCCACTGAGGCTGGAACCCACCCCTCCTATATGGGAGTGCAACTGGATGCCACTAGACCACAAGGTCTTGGCATTACACATAGGATTCTTGAATGTTGAATGTTGAATGATGAACAATCTGGTCTGGTTTTTCAGATACCGAGATCGCCAAACTTTAGAGTGAGATTCACACTGAATGTGATCAAGGGAGGGGGTCCAAGCAGCCAATTCTACTTGCTAGACATGGGGAGCTGTTGGAAGAACAATGGGAGGCCATGTGATGGGAATGTAACATCAGACGTAACGCGTTACAGCGAAATGATACTGAACCCAGAAACACCATCCTGGTGCAACCCTGGTGACCCAAAGCTATGCCCTCCATACCACACATTCCCTAATGGAACCAGAGTTCATAGGAATGACACTCTTAATTTCCCCTATCAGGCCTATCACTTGTACTGTGCCCCAGGGAATGGGGAGCATATTGAGACCCCTTATGTTCCTTGTGATCCCTATAGTAATCCTCAACCACAGGAGATTATGCAGATTTTGCCCCATCCAGTTTGGGGTGCTTATGGTTACCCTACCAAGAAAGGGGAGGGGTGGATTGGTGACCCAAGAACATGGGACCTTGATGTTGGGAAGCTGTCACAATCCCTATACTTCTACCAGGTACTACATACTCAACTTTTGCTGTTTTTCTAAGCTCTCACTTTCTCATAATTACAGATGAGAAGAAATTGAAAAAAAAGTGTAAAATGACAGTTTGACATGATTAATCTCCATTATTGGCATATGACTAATAAAAGTTAAAGAAAACAAGAGGGCATGGACCTATGTTAACATTTCGACTCATCCAAGTTGGTCAAATTGTGATTTTCTCAAGTTCTCAGCGGGAGTGATATATTGGTCTTTTTTAATTGGTTTGATCCGATCAGCTATGGACAATCTAGACTGATTTATAATTTTACACACTCTCGCATAGTGGTTGCGGATTTTTTGTTACTAAAAAAAAAGTTGTGTTTGGTACAGGATCCAGGGACAGCACCAGCTAAGAGGAAATGGAGATCACTTGACTTGGGAACTGAAATATATAAAGATGCTGACCAAGAGGCAGAATGGACTGTCAGTGACTTTGATGTTCTTATTCCCAAGAAGACCTAGAGGCAAATAGGCAATATAACATAATTGCCCTGCCAAAAAGAAAAGAAAAAAAAAACCATTTTTTCCTATTTTTGAAAGATACTGATATATGGTTTGAAGAAAAACCTCATCAGTTTTCCCTCGGGGGTGTACTTGGAAATGGAAAATACAATGTTTAAAGAAAATTTCTCTTTTTAATCATGTTATTCCAATCCTTAGTTCAAAGGTTAAGCAATGATTATTTACTCTTTTGTTTTTTTAATCAAAAGATTTGAAGTTTATCAAGTGTAATTTTATATATGGTGTTAATGAAATATTTTAAATATTATTCAGCAGGTTTCCTAATCAGGCTAACTGATTGCAAGATATAAAAGTCTAGTATGAATAGTACAAAGTCAGTCGCTTAGGTACGAAAGTATGGTATAAATAGTACAAGGCCCGTCGCTTAGATATAAAAATCTGGTATGAATAGCACAAGATCAGTCGCTTAGTCAAGAATAACCGGAGCAAACTAATTACTACAAGAGTACTTGTGAGTGAGTGAGAATTAGACCATTTCCTGAACGCGATTGACTAAGCTATTTATATTACAATAAGTCGATTTAAGTTATACTGACAAGGAGAAGTGCGTCTACGTGGCAAGTATGGGTTGGAGGGATGAGGTAGTTAGTCAATCGATCTAATCGATAGTCTCGATCATTAGACGACGTGTTAGCCTTTATTTCCAACTTACCTGGTAGTCTTTCCGAGGTAAGTTTTCCCATCAATCCATCATTCCATCTTAACATTGCTTGAGTTATTGGGTCAGTTGGACTTCCCTATAACCCATCAATTGCTAATACTAATTAAATTATTGTATACAACTACCATATATTATTATTAAACAAAATTAGGGTGTGTTTGGAACGCAGGAAAATGACTTCTGGAAAATGTTTTCTGGAAAATGAGTTATTTTCCGGAAAATGAGTTCATTTTTCGTATTTGGATGTACTTTGGAAAACTGTCTTTAGGTGTTTGGTTCATTTTCCGAAAAATGAGTGGAAAATGAATAGAAATATATAATTATATAATTTTATTCTTTTATTTAAAATATAAAAAATATATAACATAATAATATTTATTATAATATAACTAATTTAAAATAAAAAAATAAAAAAAAAGGGGGGGGGGACGTCGCTGCCTGGTTTCCGCCGGAAACCAGAGCCGGCGGACTGGTTTCCGGCGGAAACCAGTCCGCCGGATCCAAACACTGCCATCTGTTCTTCTTCATCTGACAGCTAAAGCTCAAAGCTTTGCTCCCACTTTCATGGATACACACATATTGCGTCTTTCCTCTTCGTTTTCTCCAAACCCCAACCATTCATTTCTCTCAATAGAACCTCCCCTTTCTCCTTCAAGGTGGAGGCTAGCAGTAAAAGGAGCAGCGGCGGCGGCGCGGCGTTTGACGAGGCGGCGTACAAGGCAGAAAGGCTCCGGCCTTCCATTTTCCCCTTCCGGAAAATGACTTCCGGATAATTTTGGGGGAAGTCATTTTCCCCCAAAATGGGATCATTTTCCGTGGTCAACGGAAATCAATTTCCGTTGACCACATTTTCTGGGTGTTCCCAAACACCCGAAGCCCGGAAAATGACTTCCAGAAGTCATTTTCCGGGCTTCCAAACACACCCTTAGTAAAGGCTTTCAAAAAAAACAACAAAATTAGTTAAGGTCAAATATTAAAGAAAAACAGATAATATTAATTAAATTCTAGTATTCAAGTATTCAACTACCATATATTGATGATTATTATTATTATAAAACAAAATTAGTAAAGGGTCAAATATTAAAGAAAAATAGTGGAGCCCTCATGAATTAATATTCCCTTTTCTTTTCTTAATAAAAAAGTGTTATGCCACATGCTAAAGCGAATACTTGAGTTAAACTATCACTAAAAAATCTAAAATCCTTTGAAAAAAAATAATAAACATTTGTGTTTTGTGCACAACTACACATCATTTGGGGAAGTATTATCTGAAGGTTAGGGTTAGCAGAAGCTACACCGGATCCACTTGCACCACTTCTCTCTCACAACCCGAAATTATGATTGGATATATGATTATTGGATATTCCATTTTTGACTTGAAACAATTAATACATATGGCATGATTCTCACATCTTTAGTTCTTGCTAACCCTTCTTAATCAAACTCGTTGCATACGGTCTTTCTAATGCGATTTATCTCTCATATGTAATTTGCAAACTATTACAGGAATAAAGTTTACTTAATGCACATTCTCAAATAATAACTGCAGTTTAGGGGGGAAAATGAAATATAAAGTAAAGTTGACGATAAATTTTGACAAACTCATTGAAAAGAGTTCAAGTAGGTCGGATTGTTTGTTTGGTAACTACAATGTTTCAAGTTTCACTCCCAGTGGGAGTAATCTATACCTAAGCTGGTTTACCTCCTTATAATCTTATGCCAGCTAAATTTACTGATGACACACCATCGTCGGATAGTGATGGCAGGTTTCTCTCATCATTAAAAAAAAATGGTCATTTTTTACAACTTAGGATAATCCAAAATTCCCTGTATATATACAGAAACAGAAGTGCATGTTCTCATGCTTGAAATATATCAAATGGCTCAACCAAAACTTGCAGGTTTCCACATTCTTCATCTTCTTGTTTTGATCATCAATGTGTTTGTTCCCAAAGCATTCTCCCATTGCAATGGTGAGGAGGGTGAGTACATCTCAGCCGTTGGGGATCCAGGGATGGCAAGGGATGGGCTGAGATTGGCCATAGAAGGATGGAACCAGTGCAATGAGGTTGGAGAAGAGGCTCCTAACATGGGCAGCCCCAGAGCTGCAGATTGCTTTGATGTCTACAACACTTCTCCTCCTCATCAACAAGGTCAGTGTGTTTCTTTATGTCATCTTTTCTTGCTGTCTTCTTGATTATTAAGATTTCCATGTCTGATGTTTTTTATGATTGCTGTTGTGTCTGCAATTTAGTCCCTTATTATGAGTTAGTCCACAGAGTCACAGAGGAGGATAACAAGCTTGGAATTGGGCAATCTTTTCTTGGAGTGGAATCAAAAGCAGTGTTTAATGCAGACCTTTATGCTGCACAGAAAGAGCTCTACTTAGGCTCAAAATGTCAGGTTCACGACACCCCGAAACCATGGCAATTCTGGATGATCATGCTCAAGAATGGCAACATGGATACCTATGCAGGAAAGTGCCCAAAAAATGGCCAAAAAGTAGGGCCATTTGGGCCTGGTAACCAGTTTCCTTGCTTTGGGAAAGGGTGCATGAACCAGCCTTTGATTTATCACAATTACACAGCTTTACAAGGGCCTAATAGGACTACACTCAAAGGAAGCTTTTATGGGTCATGGGATTTGGACTCTGGGTTGAGCAATAATGGGTCTTTCTATTCTGTGAAGTGGGAGAAGGAGCTTGGAAAAGGAAGCTGGGTTTTCCACCATGTTTTGAGGACCTCAAGAAAATACCCATGGCTGATGCTTTATCTAAGATCAGATGCCACAAGAGGGTTTTCTGGTGGGTACCATTATCCAACTAGGGGCATGTTAAAAATTGTGAGTAAATTCTTTGATTCAAGAACCTATTACATTGTAGTATCTGTTCATCTATACTTTCTCAACCCGTTGAAACACAAACAGTCAATTTGCCTCCACTGAGGCTCAGTCTCATGACCTCCTATATAGGAGAGTCACTACATGCCATCTGAGCACAAGGTGCTTGGCCAGATTGATGATTATTAAAACCTTAATGTTGAATGATGAATGATCTGGTCTGGTTTTTCAGATACCGAGATCACCACACTTCAGAGTGAGATTCACCCTGAATGTGATCAAAGGAGGGGGTCCAAACAGCCAATTCTACTTGCTAGACATGGGGAGCTGTTGGAAGAACAATGGGAGGCCATGTGATGGGAATGTGACATCAGACGTAACGCGTTACAGCGAAATGATACTGAACCCAGAAACACCATCCTGGTGCAATCCTGGTGACCCAAAGCTATGCCCTCCATACCACACATTCCCTAATGGAACCAAGGTGCACCGGAACGACACAGCTAACTATCCCTATCAGGCCTATCACGTGTACTGTGCACCGGGGAACGGGGAGCATGTTGAGAGCCCCTATGTTCCTTGTGATCCCTACAGTAATCCTCAACCACAGGAGATTATGCAGATTTTGCCCCATCCAGTTTGGGGTGCTTATGGTTACCCTACCAAGCAAGGGGAGGGGTGGATTGGTGACCCAAGAACATGGGATCTTGATGTTGGGAGGCTCTCAAAATCCCTCCACTTTTACCAGGTAAGTAACTTTTGCTCTTCTTCTCATATTTCATTAGGAAGAACAGCAAAAGTACCCGAGGGTGTGCACTACCCAATAGACTGACTCCCACTGGGAGTCGAACTTGTAACCTGGTGGTTGACTTGGCTGGCTCCCACTGGGAGTTGAACTTGTAACCTGGTGGTTATCAAGAACAGTTCTACCAACAGATTGCCATGATTAATCTCGATTATTGACATAAAAGATAAAAGAAAGGAAACAAGAGTTTGGCATTCTAAAAGTATCATAATTTGGATGCAGGATCCAGGGAGTGTACCAGCTAGGAGGAAATGGACATCAATTGACCTGGGAACTGAGATATATAAAGACCCTGACCAAGAGGCAGAATGGACTGTTACTGATTTTAATGTTCTTATTCCCAAGAAAACCCAAAGGCAATAACAAAATTTGTTGTAAGATTGTTAATTGTTGTGATGCATTGTCAATTGATTAATTGCAATAAATTGTTAATCATCAGTATTCAGAATCTGTTTTTTTAGACCAATTCTTGAGTGACAATGGAAACCAACAACCACTACTCGAGAGTGTGCACTCGTAAACCTCTTGTGACCCTAGCCGGCCAAGGATCACAAGGAGGTAAACCAGCCTAGATTGTCCATAGCTGATCAGCTCAAACCAAGAAGACCAATAAGCCACTCCTATGGAGAGTCAAACTTGTAACCTTGGGTTCACCATTTTAATGAAATAAAATTTATTTGTAAAAAAAAAAAAAAAAGGGACTCCTTCAAGAAAGAACTAGAAAGTATATAAAGAGATGCACTAATACTGGTAATGACTTCAAGTCAAACACTATGCTGGTAACATAAAGAATCCTAAAACTAATGAACGGAAGATTTAATCCTTCTCTACTTTCTATTCCTTCTATGTTATTATTAGAGAGAAAAGCATTTAACAGAAGAAATTTAACTTTTCAGACTGGAGGACACTAATGAATCAAGAAAATGCAATTGAACCTGCAGCTAAGCCTGCATATATATGCATCATCTGCTATGAATTTTCTACCGTTGCCTTGGAGACCTACCAGAGAGGCATTTCCCACAGGACACCAATTTCAGTAAACCTTTTGGCTTCCGACTTCTGCTTCTGAGGCGCGAGAGCTGCATGAAAGAAATCGTGTGAGCAAAAACTGTAGATGAACCGAGATCAGCTCAGCTGCTCAGCCATTGACTGTTAGGTCGTGTTTTTAGCGCTTTCTAGTTTTCTGTTACTCCATATTTACTTTTACGGTTTTACCAGAAACTTGATGCAAGTCCAAGAATTGTAGTTTAGGTGGAACTTGGTTCTAACAATCCCTAGAAAATGCAAATGTTTTGATATATCGAACATAAAATTATCTGAAAAATCTACTGTTACCTTTCGGTGGGATACTGGTGTAGTAGCCTTCCAGCAAAGCAAGCTTCTTGATCTCGGTTCCATTCTCCTGTATAGCAGAGAATGTCAAGGCTAATTACATTCTGTGATAACTACAGGTTTTCTCGAAAAAAATAAATATGTATATATGTAAAACAAGGTGTATATATGTATACCAATTGTAAAACTTGGAAATATTAATAGTTGGGAAAAACAAGAACATACAGATTCTCTTGTTCGAGCTTTTCAGCAATGGAAACAGCCTTGCGTTTAGACCATCCGCTCTCCGGCACACATCCTTCTGCTTGCTGAATTACGTGAGCAAGAGATACCCGGCTCCTCACCAGGCTCTGACTCTGATTTCTGTCCCCCAATTTTCTTAAATCTGAAGTAGATGTTACGTTGGAAACCTTAGCAGTTGAATCATTATCAAAACTCCGCCTATCAAATCGTGCATTATTGTCAAAATGTTCACGGTTTACTTCTTCAATAATCTCATTTTTCTCGATACCAGTGGAGTTTACTGTTGTTAGGGCTAAACCTTCTGTATCTTTTTGAAACCTTTGTCCACTTCCATCGTAGACTGTCAATGGCATTGGGCTGCCAAGATGGCTAGTGCTGTTATCTGTATGGAATATACCATCCTGAGATGGGGGCAAGATAATTGGCCGTGCCTTTGTATCTTTCCATAAATCAGCCCTAATTTCAATTGTCACCGGGGATCCAACAACAGACTCGAAAGCTTGTAAGATATGTAGTCTTAATTTTTCTGCCTTGTATTTTGTTGCATGTGAACTGAATATTAGTTGCACAGTGGGAGCTGCAAAAACAAGAAATAGTCCAAAAATAGTACATTCAGCAAACAAAAACTTTAACATGTCGAAGTATATTTGTCGTTTCAGTTTAAGACTCGATATGTTATGACAAATCAAACAAGAATAGAGTATCAGCATTGGATAAAACGCAAATAAAGTACCTGTGCCAAAACTAACCGAGATCAGCTTTCCTTCCTGATACAAGAACTGCTTTAAGCTATTTATATGAATCTTTTCTAGCACCGCCAACCAAATGTCTTCGAGTTCATTGCGGAGTTTACCAGATACTTGTCTACTACCTAGTTTTCTGTTATCAACTGTGCCTCTCGTTTTGGAAGCATTGTAACTGTCACTCGTACTGCCAGTTTGAAAGCTTTCCACCTTAATTTTTGTCGACAACCCTCTTTCTCGGGGAAGCACCTCACTACGCTCGGCATTACTTTTCCTGGGTCTCTCTCGTCCACCTCTATAATTTAAGCCTATGGGGCTTTGATCTAAGCTAGTGCCTGCAGAAGAACTGGTGGGTAAGATGTACTGTTGATCCGGGGCGAGCTGAAGTAATGCAGCTGTAAGCCAAGTAAGTCGGTCATTTGATGTTCTCAGCTGTTTTTCCGCTTCAGATAATGTTTTGAGAGCCTGGCGTAGCTTTTCCATGTCATCTTTAGATACTGAAACAAAATAAAAGTGATTCATTCAGATCAAGAAAATCCCAAAATCACTTAAAAGTTAAAACTATTCTCTACACACCAAAATCCCGAAGAATCAATGACCCACCACTGGGGTTCAGTCCTGTGACCACTCATTTGGAACGGTAACAGAGGTGCCTTCACACTACATAATAATACGTCATTTAACATAGTAAGGTGTCAAATTAAAATTTGCTTACATGCTTGGCGGCGGAAAAACCTCCTAATAGGACTGTCTTTTGTGAAATCATAGCTGCCAGCAAGAATATCGGTAATGACTGTGGCAAGTTGTGACATCAAAGCCAATGGCTCGATTCCAGATTCCATGACCTCTCGCAAACTTTTCACAGTATTGACTGTGTCTGCTGATAGTGCCAAGTCGAGTAGATCTACTAACTTATCATCAGAGATAAGCCCGACCTACATACCATACGAAATCATTATCAAACCTTTAATTCCAAAATTTCAGTGCACACGTGGTTAGTTAGCCAGGTTTCTAAATCATTGAAATCAAAGAATTAGACAACGATAACGGGAACTATAACTAAAGTTTTAATAGGACAAAACGACAAAGACTTACAAGTTCTTGTACCAAAGGAACAGAAATCCTGAGCCCAAGCAAACTCAACTGCTCAAGGGTCATCTCGGCATCCCTCAAAGATCCATCTGATCTTGTAGCAATGAGCTTTAGTGCATCCTTGTCAATTTCTAGGTCTTCTTTGGTTGCAATCCACTGCAATGTATAGATGATATCCGCATCTTTCAACTTTGGGAAAAAGAACTTCTGGCACCTGGATATGATCGTGTGAGGCAACACATCAAGGCTTGAACAAATGAGGACAACAACAAATCGCCTAGGAGCACGATCGAGAACCTTTATAATAGCACTCCAACTATCAGGCGACAAACTATCGCAATCATCGAAGATAAACACTCTGTAAGGAGATGGAAGATGAGCAAAGATCATATTGTCAAGAAGATCCATAATGTTCTGATAGTCGAAGTTACTGACAGGTCCTATTTCCCTTATATTACGACTCTTCCCCATATCATGTGCAATGCAAGAGTTGCAAATTCCACATGGCTTTGGATGCTCCGAGGATTGGCAATTTAAAGCCCTAGCAAATATACGAGCACATGAAGTTTTTCCAGTACCATGAGGCCCGTAGAACGCATAAAGTAACCCAACCTTCCTCTTCACAACTGCATTGAAAAGAGCTTGTGCAACCAAATGCTGCCCTACCAGATCTCTGAAGGTCCTTGGCGTATACTTTTGGGTGAGACTTTGGTGCCTCTCGGGACCGTGTCGATGAAACTTGCGTTGCTCCCCGGATCTTCCTTCAGACACAAGGTCGGAGTCAATTTCATGCTTTAGTAGATCATCAGCAAAGATTCCCAACTCTCCCGAATAATCATGAACCCAAGCAGCATTGTCTTTACTTCCTAGAGATCCAGAAGCATCAACAAGTAGGGGCAATGCCTCGACAGATTTATCGGAGGAACTTGTATACTCAGATGTCACAGGCATAGCTGCAATGTCCTTCCCAATAGCACCGCCTTTCTTTAACCTTGAATCAGACAAACCGCAAGACAAGCTCCTTCCTGCTAGGTCCAAAAATGATTTGCCCCTGTCGTGAATTCTTGACCAGTTCCAAGGAATGCCACATCCATTCCTAGGAGCCCTCGTGATATTTTGATCTGCATCCTCTTCTGCAGTATGATACCTCGGGTTCGATGCACCTTGAGCTAGAGAATTAGAAGCCACAGACATCTCCTTTTGAGGAGCAGTAAGTGACGCCCGGGCTCTCCTTGCACCTCGAAACTTGCGTCGTTTCACTCTCCCACTGCAATATCTACGAACGGTTGCTTCAGCTTCCATTGCAAGTTTCTCGGTGTGAGCGTGTTGTCTATAAACCGTGGATGAAGCCACCTCGTCACTGTCAGCGCGATACTCATTCAATTGCTCGGAGAGAGTCTTAATATGATCATCTTGCACATACCGTCCATTTTGCTTGATACTTTTATCCCTCTGCTCACAGTTTCTAGAAATCGTGTTCTGGATGAAACCATTTATTTCATCTGGAACCTCATTCCTTCCTGCAATGAAATCATTCCCAAGAATCCTCCCGCTTGATTCTTCTCTCCTAACTCTTCTCCATTCTCGAATTCCACTCTTGCTACTCCTCTCACTTGCAGCTGCTGCACCATCGTTCTTATCCCCGTTAGCTTCACCAGAAGCAACTCTAGAAGATGCAAAACGAAACTCTTGAGGGGAGCTACCAGAAAAGCATCTACCACCCATTGGGCGTTCTATGCCTACAGATCGTCTCCCATTGCTTATAACAGAATCCCTTTCAGCTCTTTTGAGAAGGGCTCCCACGGCTGAAGGAGACGAGGGTGGGCTTGCAGAAGGATCCCTCAGGGACCTCGATCTTTGAAGGATGACAAGGTCCCTCATAAGGGACCTATCGGCCAAGATAGGGCTTTGCTTATGCATATGGTTCTTCAAATGAATACAATTCGTCAAATGTATATGATTGCGCAAATGATCACTAATGTTACCATTCACATCCTTGAGGATCCGGTCCCGGACAATCCTTGTCATGATCACCACATCAATTCGATCTCATCACATAAATATTCTTGAAATCAAGACTGGAGATCAGAGAATACTCCATTCTCTCAATCCAGATGCATCCCAAATCTGTCCATTAATTAATGACATCATTATTCCAATTCACTAACAGAACTTCACTCTTATCTTCTCTATATACCAATAATGGCATCAATCTTCACCTTCCAAAATTCTCACTCCAAGCTGGTACTACTTCCCATGTATACTACTACTAACTGCTAGTCATTTCAAGTGATGACTCTCCCACAAACCAAAAACTCAAAGAACCCCCATACCCAGAAATCAAGAACAGCAACCCATCTTGAGTTCCAGCATAAAAATTCAATCTTTACTGTTGAAAACACCAAAAAAGGCAAAATTCACTTATCTCAACTCACAAACATTGCATGCCAACAAAAAAAGGCAAGAATAACACAAATTAACCAACCAAACTCCACGGCTTTAAGGCTTAAAGGCCTAAAGGGTCTCTGTATAGATCAGAGCAGAATAAAATTCTAATTCTAAAAAAAATAATAAAAAAAAGTGCAATAAAGTGAGGTGAGAAAAGCACCGCATTCACCTGAATCAAGAGAGGCAACCCCTACACGTTGATATCATTAACTCTGTTAGCTTCTTTCACTTTCCCAGATCTCCCTCTCCACTTTCACATGAACCTCACGGGAGCTTCTTGCAAGAAAACGATGGAGTAACATAACAAGACGCCAAAACACACAAACCCATAATGTTGCCGCTGTGCCTTGCCTTCATAAAATGCGTGTTTCTTACTTTCTTTTGTGAGAGTGAAAGGGAAAGGAGTGAATCAGTGAGTGAGGAAAGCAGAATAGGAAATGTAGTTTTCAGAGTGAGATTCTGGGCAGTTTGGACTTGGAGGAGAGTTGAAAGGGAGAAGAGAGAGTAATAAGAGAGATTCATACTCAGTATATAATGTGTATCTATAATCTATGTATATTGTATGTGATAATAATAGGTGATACCTATGAATTATTACATTCTTTTTTTTGGGTGCATATTATTACATTCATAACAATACAAATTCTTTAACTACAAAATAAAAAAGAAACAAACAAACAAAATTTTAAATTTTATTTAAAAAAAAAAATTTGTGCAAGTCCCAAAACTGCAGAACACATATCTAAAATTTGAAAACTACGGAGTATATTTAAAAAAAAAATTATTTGAAAGGGGTTTTAAATTTTGATATGTCATAAATATAATCAATAAAGTAGTTCAATAATAAATATGTATTTAAATAAGTTTTGAATGAAAAAGTAGTTCAATTACGTGTAAATTCTGCAACAAACTCAACTGAAAAAGTATTGACAATAATTAAATTCGGTCACATAGCTTAGAACGGCTATACCTATAAATGATTTTATATATATTTTAGTGCAATGGTTAAAACTTCAAGGTTGTATTTACTCTAATTTTCTATTGTATGTTTTCTGTTTTTACAGAGTTTATGTTATTCTTTTTCTGTTTTTTTTAATAGAAGTTTTTTTGTTAATAAACATATTCATATTCTTTTATATAAGGTAACTTGATTCAATTTTCACTAGAATATTTAATGAGGGGGGTAGAGGATGACAACACCACAATAATGATGTGGTAGAGCGCAACATCAATGGTAACAAAGCATAGATATGTTTTTATCAGCAGAGATATAAAGTTTTCATTTGATTTGAGGATATCAAATCATCAACAACCAAACTAAATTTTATGATTAATTTTAGAGTTTGTGGTTAAGAGCCTTTTAAGACAAAGAAAACACGAGGAAAAAATGGCAAAGAAGATTGTGTGATGATTGATTATTATTATTGGTAACAAGAGAATCTCTAGTCATTATCCAAAAGTGTACATGATAACTTTCGTTTATGTGTAATAATTTATTTGTAAATTACATAGAAGAGGTCATTCACGCGCGCGCACACACAAAATCATGTACGAAGGACTCAGCTTGACCAAATCAAGTCCGTAACCTTTTAGTACGAAAATTAGGTCTCAGCCCTTTTAGTACGAGAATTATGTCTCACCCACCTAACCATGCAATTTTGTTTTTATTCATTAATGGAACATGGAGGACATTTATTAATGTGGGTATTTGTCTTGGAATTATTGAGTTTAGAATGGATGGTGATTTTTTTGAAAATTGTGGGGACCAGGCTTAAAGATGTCCGTTTGATTCAAAATACCGTTGTCTTGTACGGTTCAAGGTTGTTCAACTATAATACTGGGTGGGACTTTCTTCATGGACAGAATGGCATTAGCTGATCACCACTACCAGACAATTTTATTAGGGGAAATTATAAGTTTGAACCCAATAGTTATAGCTATAGTGTAAATTTAATTTTGAAAAAAATTATCAAATAAGTCTTTGAATTTTATATGAAAATACAATTAGACCCCTAAAATTTTAAAAGTTACAATTAAACATATTAATTTATTATTTTTTGTGTTTATTGGTCTAATAGTCACTTAATCACTACAATACTCGATAATTAAGATTTTAGCAACCAAACCGTTGATTGTTGAATGGTTGTCGATCACCTTCTCTAGTGACGAGGCGACTAGTGATCACTAGTTTCTAGTTTGGTATTCAGAACCTTTGTTACTAGATATGACTGATGGACACCTGCCTATTGGACCCAAATTAACAAAAATAATATGTTATTGCAACTTTTTAAAGTCTAATTGTATTTTTATATGAAGTTTAAGTGATTATTTGACATTTTTTTCCCTTTAGTTTTTTGTTTGATAGGTTACGCCAATAGGGTTTAAATTTTAAAAGGTTGGTTGAAAGCTCTTTAATTTATTGGGATATACGTACTTCAAGCGAGTTAATTGTTGAGTTGAGCTGTACAATTTGTAATTATTATTATTTTTTTATGAATTGATTTTTAAAAATCATTACATAAATACATAATACGAGTACAGAATTTGAAATAAGAAAAAATTGATGCAAAGTAGTGTTGTACATGGAAACAGATTCTCTTTTAAGGAAAGATTCCGTCACTATAAGTCTATAAGGTTGATGTCATGTCATCCTACCATTTCATATTAATCTTACATGACATGCATTTAAAATTATGAAAAAGGAAAATGTTATTTGTATATAAAAATAAAAAGGAAAAAGTGTGTACTCATAAATCTCATTTGAGATATAAACTGACTTAAATGATAAGATGCTAACAATAATCGAACTTATCATCTTTAGTTATGAAAATCATGTTCTACTCAGGTCACTCGGCCACCTCTTTCGATAGAAGTTTTATATTAAATATTTTGTTCAATGATAATATGTTATGATGTTTCATAAAATACGGCGTTATAGTTAAGTGTCACGATTATTTTATCTTTATTGATTCTTTGTGGATTACTTGACCCAATTAAAAGTCATATAGGTAAATCACATCAAATGGTAAAAGATTTGGTAAAATTGTATATAGTCTACTTGCATTGATATGATTTATCGTCTCTTAAAATTCGTTATTTGTAAATTCATTTCATCCATAGTTAATTAATCAAATAAGACCATATCAACATGTGTAAAGTTAGATATAAAAATTTGTGTACACCGACCTAGCGTTGTTTTTAAAAATACTTACTTTACCAAATTTGAGCAACAAAAAATTATTTGTATAAAATTTTTTGCGTCATATTTTATACTATTTGATAAGATCTATGGTATGTATCAATTTTTTCACATATGATCAATTAAACACTAACTTAATAAACAAGAGCATGTTAGTATGTTACACTTCCCTTCTAAATTCATTTTCTAATTGTCCACCTTTTGACATAGCATTTTTTATTATTTTTTTATTTGATTAATAAGTAATTTTGTTAAGTGACGAGTGAAACCTACATCCACCATCCAAGAGCATGTACTATGTAAATCTCACCTTGTAACCCTAAGTAAATTTATTTTTTAACTGATGGCGAAGTATACCAATTCATGGTTGACCAATGAAATTTAAAAAAAAAAATTGTATTAACACATTAAAATTAGCTTTCAAAAAAAAATAAAAATACCAAATGATGCAAATTTGGTACAACAATATTGCTTGACAATAAGAGTTGACTTAATTATAGTAGTATTTGCTTACAAATTGAAAAGGACAAAAAATCTCATTGAAACAAATAGTGTGATTACAGTACTCAAAAAAGTAGTGTGATTACGTTTTTTGTTTGAATTATGTTATAAATTTTACTTAAGTTTATCTTATAATGGTCATATTCTTATACGACACTACTCTTTTTCTGTTTTTTTTTTTTTTGTTTGATTAATAAATAATATTTTAAAAAAATTGAAATAGCATGTGAATATTAGAAGATACGGAGTAGTTTTAAAAGAGGAATATTTCATTTTTTTCTTTTTTGGTTTATAGACAATCTTACAAGTTACAACACAATTCCACCTAGATTCTTTCAATGGGGGCAAGAAAAAGATTCTGATGCAAGAGCAAATTTAGGATGAAGATTCCTTGATCAAAGCCACATCAATTACCATTATTGTCCCTAAAACATCGTTTGAAAACATGATTTGGCAATCAAGTTTCACTAGGTCAAAAAGACATATTGAAATATTGTCCAATCAATCAAGATCATGTTATTCCGCCTCGAAACGAGTAGTTGGGTAGGTGCAACATAATTATCGTATCAAAATATTACTGAGTTTAATTACTATCAGCATCCTTTCGATCGATTTCATCACATATAATTTTTTAATATCGTTTATGTCTCTTGTTCACACTCGAAATAAAAACATAAGATTTCTCCCAGTAAAGAGAGAGAGATATATTGTGCTATTGCTTTGACAAATTATTCTGTAGACTCGAGTCCACCTTGCAATGCAAACTCGAGTTCAAAACACACAATTTACCTATTGAATATTCATAATTTATATATTAAACGTTCACAACGGAATGTTAACAATTTAGATGCCGATTATTCATAATTTGAATTATGAATATTCAGTCTCTAAATAGACACTGATCAACCTTGTGATGTGGACCCGAGTCCATGATATAACTATTAATTAGCTTTGGTCACTCTGGTAATGTAGCACTCAACAACATGCCCATTCAAACAGAAGGATGGGGACCCACATCCCAGGGTCAAATCACCGTTGCTTGGGCAGGGAAATTGAATGGGTCCCACAGGTTTTAAATACTATGAACTATATATGCAAATCTTAACATTATATTGCTATTCAAAAGCCAACAAAATGTTTGGGTGGAAATTTATAGAGTGCATGCATTGAAGTCAAGGAGACAATCACATGTTAATGAGCTGGAGTTGAAATTTGATGAGGGAAGGGCTATGCACATCACAACACATTATATTCTTTTTCTGTACACAATTTGAAAACTATAATAAATTTTGTGCATTTATATGTTGTCTTGGTCCTCAATGGGGTGAAAATTATATAATATAAAATGAAAATTACCCGTTATGTATTATTTATAAGGTTTTTAAAACTTGTTTGTTTTGATTGGTTATTCATGAATTAGTTGATTTTATTGTAAGTTAATAAAAGTTTAGACAGTCAAATAAAAAAAATCAAATAGAATAATGATACTCAATAATGAATATTAAATAGTTATTTTTATTAGTTACTTGCCATGCTTGCTTTCGCCACATTTGAAACTAAAGTCTAGATTTGGACTTCTGTCTCAAGACAATCCTGGATATTCGTTGACATTAGCAACTATCTGACATTGGAGATGAAGAAGATGATTTTTTTTATGAGTAGTGTGTATATTTAAACCTGACGTATGTATGTACGCTAGCCACATCAACAATAACTTGTTGAATACGTAACATTTTGACTCATTTGCAATTTAAACCGGTTTAAGAGGTGATAGTGTAATTTGTTCCATAAATACGAGTCTATGTATACTACATGGTAATTTAGAAGAGAGTTTATAAATGACAATAAAGGTGTTATTTAAGGAGGTTCAATTATTTTTTATAATCAATAATTCAATTACACTATTTGTTCAAAGTTTATTTGATTTTTTTTCTTCTATAGTATTACGGCACTATTACTATTACTGTTTACAGCTAGATGTAAACAGATTAATTATTGTGTAAGAACATCTCACATTATATTTCACGTATATCTTTATTTATTTACATTATTATCACAGAAAATTTAATAAAATGAGTAGAAAAAAACAGTCAACATGGTGTACTAGCTAGGTGAAAGAACAAAGTGCAGAGGCAGTTTTTATCCGTATCCGTTTTTCTGTCCGGTAGTGACGTGACAGGTGCAGTACGGGCCAAGGGTATGCCCCACCCGGATCATCAAGTGGGTCCCCCGATGATTTCGCGTGACGATCTGCATCTTTTACCAATTCACTAAAATTTGACAATTAACTTTTCTTTTTTATTTATTTACAAAATATAAAAAATAATATTTGATGGTTCAATATGTTTACAAAACAAAAAAGCAGTGTATTTTTATTTTTTGTATATGGGAAAGATATAACAAATTAAATAAAATCAGACGCTTTTATATTGAATTGTACTAATTTTTATTTTTATTTTTTTGAAAAATGAATTGTACTAATTTTAAATGCTGGAATTTGTATGTATGCAACAATGTTTTTGAGATAGTGAAAAGATAATAAAACAAATTTGATGCAATAATAATACAATCTTTTTACTTAGTCATTATTTGACATGGTTGAGATAAAGATTATTTAGCGGTAATGTACAATCATCCTTGTACTTAGCAAAGTAAAAGGTTTACCATTACTATTGAGTATTGAAACATATGACGCTCGACTTAGCCCAACTTAGAGAAGCACACTAGAATATAAGTTTAGAGAATTGGATCAAACTCACATGCTAAGTAAACTTCAAAGTGTAGCAAATGACAAGCCATGCAAAAAATTTTGACAACAAATTCTTACAAAATAATAAATTGAAAAGGTACACGTGCAAAGACTAATGGTAATACGAATCATCCATATGACAATATATAGTGGATGCACATCTCTTGTGTATAAATATATCTAATCATCTATAATTAATGAGATTACTCACTACATTAACTATTCTCATAATTACTTAGGTGGTGTAAATAGATATGGGATATACAAGCTCCGATCTACGCTACTTAGTTTTATATATTTATTGACACATAGTGTAAATGTAAGATATAGTACGTAGTGATCTTATTATTGTTTTGAGTATTGCATACAAGACAATAGAAAGGGTCCAAACACATGAGGTTGGTAAGCTCTGGTTTGTACAATACAAGTTGTGAAATAAACCCCTTTACAAAAAAAAAAAAGGGTCCTATTTATACTAATAAGTAGCAAGTTGACATAATGATGGCAAGTTGTTAACATAGCTGACGTGACGTTCATCGATTGAGCACTTAGATAAATCACGACAGATGTAAACTACTAAAGTGATCGGCAAGGGGGAGAGGAAGGGGAGTGATGACAAAGTTGATTTGTCCAATATTACGTGATGATATGGAAGCATGTTGATATTAAGACCAAAAAGTCTTCTAATATCGAGACCAACTGAAGAAGCCTTTTGATATTGAGATTGAGAAGTCGGTTAATATTAAGGTCGAAAAGCTTATCGATATCCATGCCGGAAAGCTTGCTAATGATATCAAGACTATGAAGTCTTATAATATGGTGACATGAAAGTCTTCGAATATTGATTCAGGATTGTCTATTGATATTGAGACCGATAATTAATTAAACCACGAGCATATGATATACAAATTACCGACAAATAGAACAACCTTATAACCCCATGCATCATACTCTTAAAGCAATGATTTTTTACAGAGTAGTATTGACGCTTTCATATCTTTGTACTTAATTCCTTAATTAGATAATTACCTTTAATTTTATACATACTCTATAAACAAATTAAATTATATTCTACAAGTTTCATATAAGTCTCTATATAAACATATATATTTTTTATCTCTCTCTAAATTCTTTTAAGAGAACTGATTTCTAGTATTAAATTAATGATAGTCAAAACCCTAGCTATAATGAAAGCGATAAATGAGTATATGATGAAGATATTCTGATCTATTTGAGTTAAGAATGGTGTATTGGATTCGCAGCTTTCTAGAACGCAGAGACCATGCATTGCATCATGCACCCAAGTATGGGTAATGGTTATAGAATCTAAACTAATTAAAATAATAATAATGGCCTGGCCACGAAAAGCAGTGCAGATATCAATTAACTAAAATCATGAAAACCTATCGCAAACTACAAGTTCCCAATGCAAAAAGGCTGGGAATCCCATATGTGCAAGTACACTTACAAGCTAGCTTAGCTTTAGGACAAATGAGAAAAGCCACTCAATCCAACACACACGTTGCTGACAATATGCACATGTCTGGCATTATATTATTGTCTTCAATTCACTTCTGTTGTACGCTCCTAGGTATCCGAAGAAGATAGGCTTAATATATGAACCAAAGACAGGAAAGAAAGAAATGAATTATTGGAGATACCTTAACATTATGGATGAGTGCTTTACTCTTTTTGAATTCTTATTTAGCATGAATAAGATTAGTTTTAATGTATACTTCTGTAGGTAATATAATGATAGTTTTCGAGGATGGATTAAAACAAAAGATTAGTTTATTGTTTTATTGGTTGATTTTATTGTTTGTGTCTTTCATTCGTCCAGTGAAACTATGTAAATATTCTCTCCTACTATTTCTAAAATCATCAATATATATCCTATCCTTCTTCTTCCGATCCTTCCTTTAATTTCTCCTTAGTATTTGAGCAATTGTTTATCACATTCCAAGTCGTTCTTTATACCTTATGCCTAGGCAATTTTGCGAAATTGTTCCAAAAGGCTGAGTCTTTTTCACGTCACAACTTTAAACATTATTGCTGTATTTTTCTTATTTCTATCACAAATTTTACTTGACTGGTTGAGAAAACTTGTGATCAAATTAGTCACTCATATATTTATTTTGACGAATGACAGATGATGGAAATATATAGTGTGTGTACTGTATATGCATGCCTACCTGATTAAGCCCCTTTTCAATGCTTCCCGATCCCGGCCTATCAGGAAGTTGACCATCTTAGATTTGGTTTCCATCTGTTAGGGCATCTATATATTTAGCCATCACATTGCTCAAATTCACATCAACGCGAATACATGTTGTGACCAACCTGACACACCATTGGTCGAGTGCCATGTAGGCCTTGTCAGTGAGATCTCGGCATGTATTCCTTCCCTAAGCATTATAAAAATTAGGCTCTAGCACATTGATGAGAAGGACTTTTGGGTCACAAACCTTAGTATACTTTCCAACCACAGTAGAGGCTTTCAACCTCGAATCCCTATTATAGTGTACTAAGTCTTACTATCAATAAAACCATCCTTAGCTATTCACTTTCATATTGTTTTCTCCGCACATTACGATCATATGGTCCTTAGGTTATTCACGCTATCAAAAGGAATTTGACACAAACAAGTGATTTATATATATGGGAGAGTTAGTTTAAGCACATGGGAGGAACCTATTGAAGCAAATATATAATTAATAAACTAATTAATGATCTTAATAAGAAAAGAAAAGTATATAATTATGCTAAGTTGGTTACTTAAAGATGTTTGACCTTTGTTAATGCTCAATGGGTTTTTGATCTTTTTAAGGGTGGAAAGCATCATTGGAATACATGGGAAAAGCTCAAAACTGTCTACTTCCAATGGGGCAATGTTTTGGATTTGTGTTCCAAGTGCTAATCTTTTTAGTTTGTGGGGTAATGCAACCTTTAGCATTAAGAATGAGAGAATGACATCCCCTTCAATCTCCCAAGGAAAAAAAAAATATTTTAGGGTTGAAAACCATGATTTAAAGCGTTGGTGAATTAGAAAATAAGTTTAATGGGTAAATAGGTACTACTATTAATATAATGGGATTGAAAAATGTATTATCAATTAAAATAAAATATTATTAGAGGCAATTCATCAGTCAAGTTAATCGACTAATTAACGTGGTAAACACAAACTTACAAGTTCCAAGTAAAAACTTGTGCAAGATCGCCTCACGGCGACCCGTAAGACAGATCGGATCTTTGATTAATGAGGTTAAAAACCTGACCATTAATCAAAGACCCTGACGGTAATAATGTCTTACCGGTATATTATTTGAATCAGTATTTGAATACAGTGTTGAGCGTAGNGATTCAAAATACCGTTGTCTTGTACGGTTCAAGGTTGTTCAACTATAATACTGGGTGGGACTTTCTTCATGGACAGAATGGCATTAGCTGATCACCACTACCAGACAATTTTATTAGGGGAAATTATATGTTTAGTCCAATAGTTATAGCTATAGTGTAACTTTAATTTTGAAAAAAATTATCAAATAAGTCTTTAAAGTTTATATGAAATGCAATTAGACCCTTAAATTTTTAAAAGTTACAATCAAACATATTGATTTGTCATTTTTTTGTTCGTGTATATTGGTGTAATAGTCACTAATTAACCAACGGTAATACTCGATAATTAAGGTTTCAGCAACCAAACAGACGATTGTTGAATGGTTGCCAATCACCTTCTCGATCTAGTGACGAGGAAACCAGTGATCACTAGTCTCCAATTTGGTATTCGGAGCCCTTGTTACTAGATATTACTTATGGATACATGCCTATTGGACCTAAATTAACAAAAATAATATGTTAATTGTAATTTTTTAAAGTCTAATTGCATTTTTGTATAAAGGTTAAAGTGATTATTTGACATTTTTTCCCTTTAATTTTTTGTTTGATGGGTTACGCCAATAGGGTTTAAAAGGTTGGTTGAAAGCTCTTTAATTTATTGGGATATATTTACTTCAAGCGAGTTAATTGTTGTGTTGAGCTGTACAATTTGTAATTTTTTTTATGAGTTAATTTTAAAAAATCATTACACAATACGAGTACAGAATTTGAAATAAGAAAACATTGATGCAAAGTAGTGTTGTACATGGAAAAAGATTCTCTTTTAAGGAAAGATTCCGTCCTATAAGCTTATAAGGTTGATGTCATATCATCCTACCATTTGTCCATTTCATATTAATCTTACATGACATGCATTTAAAATTATGAAAAAATAAAATGTTATTTGTATATATAAAATAAAAAGTGTGTACTCATTAAATCATATATGAGATCTAAACCAACTTAAAGGATAAGATGCTAACAATAATCAAACTTACCATCTTTAGTTACGAAATTATGTTCTACGCAGGTTAACAGTCGTCTCCACTGAGGCTCGAACTCACTCCCTTCCATATGGGAGTACAACCGGGTGCCACTAGACCACAAGATTGGCAAGTAAATTTATTTTTTAACTGATGGCGAGGTATACCAATTCATGCAATGGTTGACCAATGAATTAAAAAAATTCTATTAATACATTGAGAAGTTAATTCAGTGGATAAATTGGATTTTTTTTAAATAATAACAATACCAAATGATGCAAATTTGGTACAATAATATTGCTTGACAAGAAGAGTTGACTTAATTATAGTAGTATTTGCTTACAAATTGAAAAGGACAAAAAGATCTCATTGAAACAAATAGTGTGATTACAGTACTCAAAAAAATAGTGTGATTACATTTTTTATTTGAATTATGTTATAAATTTTACTTAAATTTATCTTATATAATGGTCATATTCTTATACGACATGTGTCAACATTACTCGTTTTATGGTTTTTTTTTTTTTTTTTTGGTTTGATTAATAAATAATATTTTAAAAAAATTGAAATAGCATGTGAATATTATAAGATAATTTTAAAAGAGGAATATATCCTCTCTTTTTTTTTTTTTTTTTTTTGGTTTATAGACAATCTTGCAACACAATTCCACACCTAGATTCTTTCAATGGGGGCAAGAAAAAGATTCTGATGCAAGAGCAAATTTAGGATGAAGATTCCTTGATCAAAGCCACATCAATTACCATTATTATTGTCCCTAAAACATCGTTTGAAAACATGATTTGGCAATCAAGTTTCACTAGGTCAAAAAGACATATTTGAAATATTGTCCAATCAATCAAGATCATGTTATTCCGCCTCAAAATGAGTAGTTGGGTAGGTGCAACATAATTATCGTATCAAAATATTACTGAGTTTAATTACTATCAGCATCCTTTCGATCGATTTCATCACATATAATTTTTTAATATTGTTTGTCTCTTGTTTCACACTCGAAATAAAAACATAAGATTTCTCCCAGTAAAGAGAGAGAGATATATTGTGCTATTGCTTTGACAAATTATTCTGTAGACTCGAGCCCACCTTGCAATGCAAACTCGAGTTCAAAATACACAATTTACCTATTGAATATTCATAATTTATATATTAAACGTTCACAACGGAATGTTAACAATTTAGATGCCGATTATTCATAATTTGAATTATGAATATTCAGTCTCTAAATGGACACTGATTAACCTTGTGATGTGAACCCGAGTCCATGATATAACTATTGATTGGGTTTTGTCACTCTGCTAATGTAGCACTCAACAACATGCCCATTCAAACAGAAGGATGGGGACCCACATCCCCAGGGTCAAATCACCGTTGCTTGGGCAGGGTAATTGAATGGGTCCCACAGGTTTTAAATACTATGAACTATATATGCAATTCTTAACATTATATTGCTATTCAAAAGCCAACAAAATGTTTGGGTGGAAATTTATAGAGTGCATGCATTGAAGTCAAGGAGACAATCCCATGTTAATGAGCTGGAGTTGAAATTTGATGAGGGAAGGGCTATGCACATCACAACACATTATATTCTTTTTCTGTACACAATTTGAAAACTATAATCAATTTTGTGCATTTATATGTTGTCTTGGTCCTCAATGGGGTGAAAATTATATAATATATAATAAAAATTACCCGTGGTGTATTATTTATAAGGTTTTTAAAACTTGTTTATTTTGATTGGTTATTTATGAATTAGTTGATTTTATTGCAAGTTAATAAAAGTTTAGACAATCAAATACACACACACATAAAAAAAAAATCAAATAAAATAATGATATGTCAATAATGAATATTAAATAGTTATTTTTATTAGTTACTTGCCATGCTTGCTTTCGCCACATTTGAAACGAAAGTCTAGATTTGGACTTTTGTCTTAAGACAACCCTGGATATACGGAGTATTTGTTAACATTAGCAACTATCTAACATTGGAGATGAACAGCTAGATGTAAACAGATTAATTATTGTGTAAGAACATCTCACATGTATATCTTTATTTATTTACATTTTTTTTGAAGAAAATTTATTTATTTACATTATTATCACAGAAAATTTAATAAAAAGAGTAGAAAAACAGTCAACATGGTGTACTAGCTAGGTGAAAGAACAAAGTGCAGAAGCAGTTTTTTATCCGTATCCGTTTTTCTGTCCGGTAGTGACGTGACAGGTGCAGTACGGGCCAAGGGTATGCCCCACCCGGATCATCAAGTGGGTCCCCCGGTGATTTCGCGTGACGATCTGCATCTTTTACCAATTCACTAAAATTTGACAATTAACTTTTTTTTTTTGAGTACTATTGACTCTGTTATAATGTAGTATCTGTTCATAGCTACTTTCTCAACCTACTGAAGTACAAAGAGTCAACAATTACCTCCATTGAGGCTCGAACCCACTCCCATACTGAAGCACAAAGAGTCAACAGTTGCCTCCACTGAGGCTCGAACCCACTCCCATCATTCATGTGGGAGTGTAAACTGGGACACCGGGTGCAGTAATATTTGATGGTTCAATATGTTTACAAAACAAAAAAGCAGTGTATTTTTATTTTTTTGTATACGGGAAAGATATAACAAATTAAATAAAATCAGACACTTTTATATTGAATTGTACTAATGTTAAATGCTGGAATTTGTATGTATGCAACAATGTTTTGAGATAGTGAAAAGATAATAAAACAAATTTGATGCAATAATAATACAATTTTTTACTTTAGTCATTATTTGACATGGTTGAGATAAAGATTATTTAGCGGCAATTACAATCCTTCTTGTACTTGGCAAAGTAAAAGGTTTACCACTACTATTGAGTATTGAAACATATGACGCTCAACTTAGCCCAACTTAGAAGAAGCACACTAGAATATAAGTTTAGAGAATTGGATCAAACTCACATGCTAAGTAAACTTCAAAGTGTAGCAAATGACAAGCCATGCAAAAAATTTTGACAACAAATTCTTACAAGATAAATTGAAAAGGTACACGTGCAAAGACTAATAGTAATACGAATTATCCATATGACAATAGTGGATGCAGGATGCCTACCACATCTCGTCACATCTCTTGTGTATAAATATATCTAATCATCTATAATTAATGAGATTACTCACTACATTAACTATTCTCATAATTACTTAGATGGTGTAAATAGATATGGGATATACAAGTTCCAATCTACGCTACTTAGTTTTATATATTTATTGGCACATAGTGTAAATGTAAGATATAGTACGTAGTGATCTTATTATTGTTTTGAGTACTGCATACAAGACAATAGAAAGGGTCCAACCACATGAGGTTGGTAAGCTCTGATCTGGTTTGTACAATACAAGTTGTGAAATAAATCAGTCCTATTTATACTAATAAGTAGCAAGTTGACATAATGATGGCAAGTTGTTAACATAGCTGACGTGACGTTCATCGATTGAGCACTTAGATAAATCACGACAGATGTAAACTACTAAAGTGATCGGCAAGGGGGAGAGGGGGAGAGGGGGGTGGGGGTGGGGGAGTGATGACAAAGTTGATTTGTCCAATAGTACGTGATGATATGGAAGCATGTTGATATTAAGACCAAAAAGTCTTCTAATATCGAGACCAATTGAAGAAGTCTTTTGATATTGAGATTGAGAAGTCGGTTAATATTAAGGTCGAAAAGTTTATTGATATCCATGCCGGAAAGCTTGCTAATGATATCAAGACTACGAAGTCTTATAATATGGTGAGTGGTGACATGAAAGTCTTCGAATATTGATTCAGGATTGTCTATTTATATTGAGACCGAGAATTAATTAAACCACAAGCATATGATATACAGATTATCAGACAAATAGAACTACCTTATAACCCCTATACATACTCTATAAACAAATTAAATTATATTCTACAAGTTTCATATAAGTCTCTATATAAACATATATATTTTTATCTCTCTCTAAATTCTTTTAAGAGAAGTGATTTCTAGTATTAAATTAAAGATAGTCAAAACCCTAGCTATAATGAAAGCGATAAATGAGTATATGATGAAGATATTCTATTTGAGTAAAGAATGGTGTATTGGATTCGCAGCTTTCTAGAACGCAGAGACCATGCATTGCATCATGCACCCAAGTATGGTTAATTAGGTTATAGAATCTAAACTAATTAAAATAATAATGGCCACGAAAAGCAGTGCACATATCAATTCAATTAACTCAAATCATGATGAAAACCTATCGCAAACTACAAGTTCCCAATGCAAAAAGGCTGGGTTGCATTCTAGGAATCCCATATGTGCAAGTACACTTACAAGCTAGCTTTAGGACAAATGAATAAAGCCACTCAATCCAACACACACGTTGCTGACAATATGCACATGTCTTGACATTATATTATTGTCTTCAATTCACTTCTGTTGTACGCTCCTAGGTATCCGAAGAAGATAGGGTTAATGAACCAAAGACAGGAAAAAAAAAAAAAAAAGAAAGAAAGAAATGAATTGGAGATACCTTAACATTTATGAATGAGTGCTTTTCCTGTTTTTGAATTCTTATTTAGCATGAATAAGATTAATTTTAGTGTATATATAGTTCTGTAGGTAATATAATGATAGTTTTCGAGGATGGACTAAAACAAAAGATTAGTTTATTGTTTTATTGGTTGATTTTATTGTTTGTGTCTTTCATTCGTCCAGTGAAACTATATAAATATTCTCTGATCTCCTACTATTTCTAAAATCACCAATATGCCATCCTTCTTCTTCCTTCATTTCTCCTTAGTATTTGAGCAATTGTTTATCACATTCCAAAACATCGTTCTTTATACTTTACGTCTAGGCAACGTGCAGAATTTTTCCAAAAGGTAGTGAGTCTTTTTCATGTTACAACTTTAAACATTATTCTTGTATTTTTTTTTTCTTTCTATTACAAGTTCTACTTGATCGGTTGAGAAAACTTGTGATCAAATTAATCACTCATATTATAGGTTCTAGATAAAGGAACAAGTGTGCAAGTTATTTTGACGAATGACAAATGATGGAATTGAAATATATAAAGTGTGTACCGTATATGCATGCCTACCTTATTAAGTCCATTTTCAATGCTTCCCGATCCCTATATATGGTCGGGAAGTTGACCATCTTAGATTTGGTTTCCATATGTTAGGGCATCTATTTAGCCATCACATTGCTCAAATTCACATCAAAGCGAATACATGTTGTGACCAACTTGACACACCATTGGTCGAGTCACGAGTGCCATGTAGGCCTTGTCAGCGAGATCTCGACATGTATTCCTTCCCTAAGCACTATAAAAATTAGGCTCCGACACCTTGAGAAAGACTTTTGGGTCACAAACCTTAGTATACTTTCCAACATAACCCTAGTAGAGGCTTTTGACCTCGGAATCCCTATTATAGTGTACTAAGGCTTACTATCAATAAAACCATCCTTAGCTATTCACTTTCATATTGTTTTCTCCGCACATTACGATCATATGGTCCTTAGGTTATTCACGCTATCAAAAGGAATTTGACACAAACAAGTGATTTATGGGAGAGTTAGTTTAAGCACATGGAGAGGAACCTATTGAGGCAAATATATAATTAATAAACTAATTAATGATCTTAATAAGAAAAGAAAAGTATATAATTATGCTAAGTTGGTTACTTAAAGATGTTTGACCTTTGTTAATGCTCAATGGGTTTTTGATCTTTTTAAGGGTGGAAAGCATCATTGGAATACATGGGAAAAGCTCAAAATTGTCTACTTCCAATGGGGCAATGTTTTGGATTTGTGTTCCAAGTGCTAATCTTTTTAGTTTGTGGGGTAATGCAACCTTTAGCATTAAGAATGAGTGAATGACATCCTCTTCAATCTCCCAAGGAAAAAAAAAGTATTTTAGGGTTGAAAACCATGATTTAAAGCGTTGGTGAATTAGAAAATAAGTTGAATGATGGGGTAAATAGATACTACTATTAATGGGTTTGCAAAATGTATTATCAATTAAAATAAAATATTATTCGAGGCAATTCATCAGTCAAGTTAATCGACTAATTAACGTGGTAAACACAAACTTACAAGTTCCAAGTAAAAACTTGTGCGAGATCGCCTCACGGCGACCCGTAAGACAGATCGGATCTTTGATTAATGATGTTAAAGACCTGACCATTAATCAAAGACCCGATCCATCTCACGGATTATACTTGTGAGACGGTCTCACACAAGTATTACCTCAAGTTCCAACTCTTAGCGGCGATGGTCTATTGGCTTTTTTGAAGTTATGGACAACTTAAGTTTATCTCCTTTGTTAGTTAGAATCTGTTGCACGCCATAGAATTATAGTGACGGGTTTTTCTCGAAAATTTAAAAATAATAAAAAAATAAAATGTTATTTATTGGCCACTCAAAGGGGAAGAGGGAAACACGTGTCTATGGCGGCTCAAAGCAACGTCTATATTGTAGTACTCCCCATGTCGTTAATAGAACTATTGTAGGCTGTAGCGTAGCGTAGGTTGATAGAACAACTTTAGCGGCGTAGGTTAGTATTGATTGTACTACATTCAACCGCAGTCCCCAACCGTCCAACGAACATGCATTCACCCTCACTAATTGGGCCGGTTTCTTCCTTCTTTGTCTTATTCTCCAAACAACTTTTAAGCCCAACAAAATAAACGAGATTTAACGGTGTCAATACTCAATATAACTCTTTTTCGTTTCAATTTTTTTTTTTCAAAAAAAAAAATAACTCTTTTTCGTTTCAATTGTTATACCGTGGAGTGTGGATCATGATTTATAATGCATTGTGAATCTTAATATAAAAATTTTGTACTTTCAATTAACATATTATGTACTTAATGTTTATTTTGAATCCGGGTCTACAATGCAAGGTAAACCCTGGTTCATGATATAATTTACCTTTTTGTTTGGAATAAATCCTTTTTAAAGACAGTGACAGTTTACGGGGCGTTTAGTTGGAATGAAGAAATTAAGAGGAAAAATAATTGTCATTCAATGGAAAAAGGATAAAGTAGGAATTCAAATTACATTCTTTGATAGGATAAATAAAATTATTGGGAATGAAAAAGGAAGAAGTGAAATAAAGACTAAAATGTTCTTATATAATAATAATAAAAGGGTAAAAAAGGTCTTATTCTTCTTTCTTCCCTCGCTGGATTGCAATTCATGTGGGAGATGGTATGAATTCCAACTTTACAAAACTAGAAAATTACAGTTTCATTCAACCAAACAATGTAATTTATGTTGTCAAAAGAAAAACATTGCAATTGAATTGCAAATACACTCTTCTAAGCACCCCCTTGACATGAAAGGACAAGAGAACCGCTTCTAATTTTACCATTTATCATATTTGACCGGGAACATTGATACACTTTTATCTTTACAATATGTTATATGTTGTTAGGTGATGAAAGATATTTGCAACTACTAAGCGTAAATATGCACCAAGTAAACTATACTGGGGTGGAATAGGTTCAACCCAGAGGGTGTTGATAATAATTCTCTGATATGAAAATTATGCTCCACCCACTCGGTTATCCCCTTCAGGATAACATATGTTATATTAACCATATAGAAAATAGACCCTAGTCATTTTAATGCACAAACAGTTGTACTGCGTCAGAACAAGCTAAATATGCTCTTGGTAGACCCATGCATTTACTCTAGTAGTACCATTTCCATTTTCCAGATAACACCAGTTTCTTCATAACAACTAATGGGTGAATGCTGCCCAGAAAGCAAAATGAATTGGCAAGGGGAAATGAAATGAAACCAATTTACAAGATCTTCATTCCAAGTGAAGCATCAATCGTCTTCCCAGTTCCCAGTCCCGCTGCTTTAGCCATCGCGAATCAAATTCGTTGGTTCACTCAGAACGTACTTTGGCAACTCGTACTTGGCACCTGCAATGAAGCATGAAAGGGGAGGGAGGATACATTTATTTGTTCTTCGAAATGAAATAGGAAAGTAGTTGAAATCACGGACCTCTCTCGTCGTAGCAGACTGTTAGATCAGGGGCTTGAACAATAATACCAGCGCCATCCACAATAGCTTGGGCGAGGGCTAAATCAGCCTCGGCTGCAGCACAGAGCGCATCCCAGATCTCTGGTAGGGATGCAAAAACAGTTTAGTCTGGTTATATAAAGAGAAGAAAATCGCTTTGTTTCTTCCAAACCTGGAAGCCTAAGGTATCAAATGGTTCCTATTCCAGATATTGAACAATTAGACATCAATTGAATTGAGACTAAGAAAAAAGTCACTCTCAAATTTATTAGATTGAGCCAGAAGCCAAGAACTTTAGGACATTGAAGAGCTACATAAATAGGATAAAGAAAAATGTAATGCCTCTCAGGCTGTTAGGCACCAAGCAGAGACTCGAGGCACATTGTTATATGAAAATCCCTTTCTCATTTGCAGATTAAGGCTTCATTGAGTTTTAATAAAAGAGAAAAAAGAAAAGGGAATATCGAAGTGTTTGATGGTAAATAAAGCTATTACTTTCAATTTGATAGATAAATAATAAATTATAATCCTGGCCATTATTTGCAAGGAATTATCACAGAATATAAGAAACAAAATTTTGCCAGTCTAATATTCCAACTAAATGTCAGCCAATGCACTTAGATATGATGTCTATAGATTTGCAGATAAAAGTAGCGGCATTTCAAGTCAAGTAAACCAATATGCCCCAGAACTCCTGGAAACTAACCAGAATATTAGAAGACAAATACCTTTTTGACCACCATAGTGTGGAGCAGTGTCCCAAAATTCGTTACGCATCTGTACTAGTTGATCCCTTGTTATCGGTTCTGAATGCTTCCAAGGTTTTGGCTTTCTTATCTTCTTAACAGTCTCTGCAATCAAGTATAAACAAGAAGGCTCAAAGAGACTTACTGAAAGATCTAGGTCAAAAGCTTGTTAAGTGTTTCTGATTAGTAACTACTGTGAACTAGTTAAACAAATTGAAGTTAATACTTAAATAGTAGATATTCATATTCCTAATGTTCTATTCACCCTCAACCCCCCACATTGGGTGTACATTAAATTCATCCATCTGCACAAAAGATTCAATGTTTGTTATGGACAAATTGAACTGTGTATATTTCCCTGATGCCTTCGACGTTAAGCTCAATATATAAACTATCATCTAACAGGTTGATAAATCATAGACATGCATTCATTCTCCTTCCCTTCCAAGTCTCCAAGCTCATCCCCAAGCAGTTGGCACTTGAAAACATGAAGCAAGAAAAATCTAAAATCAAAAAAATTCTTGAAATGGTGAGATGACTACCAAAAGGAACTAACGCTCAAGCCAATTAGTGGCAGACATGGGCAGCCATAAGGCACTGAAAAATTGGGGTCTGATATCAATTCAGCCATGTGAACAACATGTTCAAACAATCACTAACATGTCCTTATTCTAGGCCCATACTGCAGCATATTTCCAAGTAGCTAACAACCAAACAGAAAACAATTCCTTTCCTCTCTGACAATATTCTAACAACCGAAGGTTTAACTCTAAATAGCAATTATCCAAAAGTGAGTTGTCACTCTCAGGGCAACCCTTGGTTAGGTTGTAGGCTTGGCAGCCTATGTTTAAGCTGGTCAGCTATGGACAACTTAGATTGGTTTACCTACTTGTGGTCTATGCAGGCTAAGGCCACAAAGCAGGGCTTACTAAGTGCACACCTGACTACGGGTCTCCTCGTCAACCCAAGATTTGTCACTAGGAGACCAAATATTAAGCATTCTTTCAATGAGAACACTAGCAATGCCTGGTAGCAAACTCAGAGAGGCAGTTTTCCAACCACAACTGAACTCATGATGTAATCAAGGACATCAATATTTAAGTAGTACGAGATTCCTATCACCTAGGAAAACACTGGCCCCAATTGTACAAATACCTAACTCATACTCAATTCGTCAGAAAACCAACTGCTTAGCATTCAATTACTAAACCAAACTACCAATCAGATGGTCCCAGACAAGGAAATTCAATCAAAAACATTACTTGACCACGAAAACAAAATCCCCAAAAATAGGGATTCAGATAAAAACACCAAATGCAACGAAAGATTGATTTTTGCTCAAAGATATGCATCCACTGAGAGCTATACAGCAAAGCAAGTATCAGATTAACCCAAAACGAAGAAGAGAAAGAGTACCATCTCCTTTGGAACGCGTGGATTCAGCGCAGCCCATGGTATGGGGTTCCCCGGAGTGTTGATTAAGTAGCAAAATCAGGAAATAATTTATGAAAGAGGCAGAGAGAAGGGATAGGGGGAGTGGGGAATGAATTTCTTGGGAAGGATTTCTGCTATTGCCAGCTATATATACTGTAAATTAGCTGTGCCATTTCTCCTCTCTCCTTGAATATATATGTATATCTGTCAGTTGTCACTATGGATGGCATTAGGTGAAAGAGAACTTTCCTTTGTATAGAGAGAGAGAGAGAGAGAGAGTCTCTCCCATTGGCTGATTATGCTCTGAATTGTATGCGACTTTGAGTTGTGCGATTGGGGCTGGGGACCGGAAATGATTGGGTGCTCCGAGTAACAGTGAATTGAACGCGAAGCGCGCGTGATGAAGACACGTGTGGTGCACCTTTATTTTTTTTCTCCCTATTTATTTATTTTTGTAATAATACAATTTCCCCAGCCAAGACTCCATCTCAAACCTAAATTCTTAAAGTTGTGATAAGGTAAATAAAATTAATTGTATATTTTTGTAAGCAAAGAGTTTGTCCCAAATTCAAACTCTAAATATTCTTGATATAGATTGAAGTTATTGAACTCCATTTTAAGTGATATTTTTATCTATTAAACCAATGTTTTAGGAGCAATGCACCCAATAACCGATTATCTATGCTAAAAATTAAATCAGTAATTATAGTTATATTAGAGTTTGAGGACCGACGACTAATCAAACCAACTCTTTCTTTAATATTTTTTTATTATTTTTTGTTTGATACGTAGTATTATTTTTATGTAGTTTATAAAAAATATATATAACTTTTATATAATAATATTATAGCAAAATTATACTGAAAATAACTTTAGTTAGACCCAATTACAAATTAGATGCATCAAATAAGACAAATATAGTATCTACTACTAATTTTTATATTATATAACAACGTATAAGATAAATAAAACAAAAAAGTAATAATTAAACTCACAAGTTACTCAGTGTGGTGTTTAAACTCAATTGCATTTGATACTAAACTACATGAGCTCGAACTAAGTTCAATAGTAACTTTACATGGTACTATATAAAAATGATATATGGACTTTTATAAAGTGTAAAACATGTCACGTAATCACAAAGTAAAAAAAAAAAGTAATTTAAAAACATCAAATTTCATCCCAGACCACCATCCCACCATTTTTCCTGCTCAAACCTAGCGTCAATTGAATAACAAATGTCATATTCTTTTGGCAGTGAACATTATCACGCCATTTATGGAGTGGCACTGTTCACATACGACAAATATGATAGGAGTGGAGATTTTACTTTTCTACTTGTACTTATTTATACAATTTCAAATGTATCGTTTATTTATTATATATATATTTTTTATTTCATTAAATACTTAAATTTAAAATTTGTATTATTAAAAAAAAATAGCTAACTTTCCAAAAAAAAAAAAAAAAAAATTAGCTCGCGAATCGCGATTGGCTTGATTGGTTTTATATTTAGACACGTGCCAGAGAGAAATTATCTCCTGTAGTACTCCCTTGCGTCCAGGCGTGCACTCCTCTAGTTGACTAGTAGTTAGCCCTAGATTAGATATATAAGACTGGGAGAGAGATTTTCCTTCGTGTTCTTACGGATCTCCTCATCTCCATTTCTCGTGAGTTTCTTTCATCCTTTAAAACACGTATTTTATGCTTTTAAATCTATGGATCTGGATAGCAATGTTGTTGATTTGAAGGTGAATGATCGATGTAGCTGTTATATATAATTGAATATGAGAATGGTTAAGGTTCTTTTCATAATAACGTCGACGTAGCAAAATTTTGAGATCAGCAGAGTTTGGTTTGCTGGGTTGAGAATTTGTTGGTGAAATTTGAAACGAGAAGTCTGTGTTTGTTTTATCCATGGGTCCGCTGTTTCGGTCTATGATGTCGAGAACTCGGAGTTGTATTGTATGCTCATTTGCATTTCTCAGATTGTATCGCAGATTTAATAGCCGAAAATGTTTTTAGTTGTTACCTTACCAGCTCAAATCCATACTTCTTAGGGAAATTTAGCTGCTCTACGGTTTGTTCCAGATACAATTTACAGGGAGATGTTAGCTGTGAGTCTGCAGTAGGAAAGCTTTAGTATTCTTTACACAAAAAACTACTCTTTAGTAGCATTTTACTAATGAATTATATGACACAGGCATTTCATTTTTAAATTTTCCTATGAATTGCAAGTAGCATGTTATTCACTTCAGAACTTCATTACATTTGTATTTTGTTGTAAACTTTCTGATATTAGATAGTGATTTGTTGTCAATTCTGCACTGACTTTTAGCTTTTATCAGTCTGTATATATGAATTAAGTGATGCTTATTTGGTGAATGCATGAATATTCTAGCATATGGAAAGTCGTTCTGGCAGATTTTATGGTGGATTTGACTGGTTTTGGGGCAACATTGTATTAATTACCAAGTTGACTAATGCTTATGAGGGTTTACTTTGATCATTTTCTTGGTTCTAAAATTTTGTATCTAGTATTTCAGTTCTGTTGTCTGCATAACTATGTATTTTAGTAACCTGATTTCATTTATAATTTCACAATTAAATGTGATACAGCTGTTTAGTGTTTATTTTACTTGTCAGTTGTTGACAATCTAAATGGTTTTATGTGGATGAGTAAGCAGGTGGATATATTTTGTTGATCTTGTGAAAATGGGTGGAGGATTCAGAGTACTGCATCTTGTCAAACCATTTCTTTCATTTCTGCCTGAAGTTCAGAGTGCTGACCGGAAGGTTCCGTTTAGAGAGAAGGTCATATACACTGTTATCTCTCTTTTCATCTTCCTGGTCTGCAGTCAGCTGCCTCTGTATGGCATACATTCTACAACTGGTGCTGATCCCTTTTACTGGATGCGTGTAATTCTTGCATCAAACCGCGGTACAGTTATGGAACTGGGAATTACACCAATTGTCACTTCTGGACTGGTGATGCAGCTATTGGCTGGTTCAAAGATTATTGAAGTGGACAACAATGTCCGAGAGGACCGTGCACTCTTGTGAGTTAATCTCTTCCTTTTTTTCTTCTTTAATTTTATATGAAAACAAATCATATAATATTTTACAAGCTTTTATTTATCAAGATTCCTCCGTGATCTCACAGTGTGATGCAACTATACTTATCTTTTCTCTTGTACTAGTTGCTCTCTTACTGTATCTTCCTAATAAAAGTTTTATCCTGCAGAAATGGTGCTCAAAAGTTGTTAGGTATCCTGATTGCAGTTGGGGAAGCAGTAGCTTATGTCCTTTCAGGGATGTATGGCAGTGTCAATCAATTGGGCGTTGGGAATGCTATTCTTATTATCATTCAGCTTTGCTTTGCTGGTATTATTGTCATATGCTTAGATGAACTCCTTCAGAAAGGATATGGTCTTGGCTCAGGAATTTCCCTATTTATAGCTACCAACATCTGGTAACTTTTTAATATGCTTTACAAGTCTAGTCTTGGTCTTGTATCTTGTTAGCCCTTAGCACATCAACATTTTTATTGACGTTGCAGTGAAAGCATTATCTGGAAAGCATTTAGTCCCACTACCATCAATACTGGACGTGGAGCTGAATTTGAAGGTGCCATTATTGCTCTGTTCCATCTACTGATAGCTAGGACAGACAAAGTCCGTGCTCTTAGAGAGGCTTTCTACCGACAAAATCTTCCCAATGTTACAAATCTGCTTGCTACAGTGCTGATCTTCCTTATAGTTATCTATTTCCAAGGCTTCCGTGTTGTTCTCCCTGTCAGATCAAAGAATGCTCGTGGACAGCAAGGCTCTTATCCAATAAAGCTCTTCTATACCTCCAACATGCCTATTATTCTTCAGTCTGCCCTCGTATCCAACCTTTATTTCATTTCTCAGGTACATAAATCATTTTGGTTTTCTGTTGAATGTCTAATGATTATAAAGTCCAATAACTGTTTTTGTCATGCACAGTTGCTATACAGGAAATACAGTGGGAACATTTTTGTCAATTTGTTGGGCACATGGAAGGAATCTGAATACTCGGGCCAGTCTGTTCCGGTTGGTGGACTTGCTTACTATGTTACTGCACCATCAAGGTAATCTAAATTGACCAAGAAACTTTATTCATCCATGTTTTACTCTGTGCAATTAACCATTTGTTTCCCATATTGTTCAACCGACTTTGATTTTTTGTATTTGTGATCATATTTCAGCTTGGCAGATATGGTGGCAAATCCATTCCATGCTCTTTTCTACATTGTGTTCATGCTTTCAGCCTGTGCTTTGTTCTCAAAGACATGGATTGAAGTATCTGGCTCTTCAGCCAGAGATGTTGCCAAGCAGCTTAAGGTAAGATGAGACTCTTAGCATTATTCGGTAGATTCCAGATGGCATTTACTATAAGTCTATAAGGTGTAATGACATATATTGGCCGAAAAATTTGCAGGAGCAACAAATGGTGATGCCAGGACACCGCGATTCCAATCTGCAGAAGGAATTGAACCGTTACATTCCTACAGCAGCTGCTTTTGGTGGAATGTGCATTGGTGCTCTGACGGTGTTGGCAGACATGATGGGAGCCATAGGTTCAGGAACTGGAATTCTTCTTGCAGTGACAATCATATACCAGTATTTTGAGACATTTGAGAAGGAGAAGGCCAGCGAACTAGGTTTCTTGGGACTGTAGGCTGTAGACAGATGATCCCACATTTGTAGTGTTTCTGTTACTAACATATTTTTGCCCCTTGCCCTTTCCTTCAATGTTAAACCTAGACAAGAAGATAATACATGTTCAAAGAACAATAATTTTACAGAGTTTTCTTCAAAGTATTCTTTTATTACGATTTCCTCTTCGTGAAAATTTTTCTTTTAACTTTTGTATTGTTTCGGCCAATACGAAAGCCGTAGGACTAGGAAATGGTAAATTATATCATAGACTAGTTTATATTGCATTGTGAACCTTATTAAAAAATAATCTTTAGATTCTACAGTTGTAGTTAAGTAGTTGGCCAATTGTGATACCATGGACCACTAATATAAAAATTTTGTACCTTTAATTAACACATTCTGTATGTATAATTAACAAGTTGAGATACATAATATAATAGTTACGAGTACAAAAATTATTAATTGCAAGTATAGTTAACAGGTTGACACATAATATAACAGTTACAATTACAAAAATTATTAATGGCAAGTATAGAGTTTGTTAACAGACCCTGATTTATTATGGTATAATAATGAGCCGGATTCATAGTATAATTTAACGCCCCTAGTCACATTTTGTATTTACGATATACAATTAACGGTCAATCATATTAGGCTTTTAATTTATTTATTGGTACACAAATTATTAAATGCTGGAATTTAATATGAATCCTGGTTAAGGATATATCAATTGTCAGGAAACAGGGATAACCACGTACACACTCGTTTCGTTCCGATTCGATTCTAATCAAATTCCGTGCTGAGCTTATATGTGGTGTAAATTAGCTCCTTAAAAAATTAGAAAGAGAAAAGACAAGAAGAAGAAGAAGCAGTTGCTCCACCGCTATCGTTTACTGGCCTAGTGTCAACTACCACGGGGAGGCATGACAAGTGGATTGGTTCACTGATCAGTCACCAGTGCAGTGTGCGAAAAGATGGACTGTTTTTGCGGTGTAAACAAGACACTTCCTTCTTGCTCAGCCGTCCTCAATTTTCGGGTGAGATATTTTGCTTATAAGGAATTGAATTGAATGAATGCTTTCTCGCATGTTTTCTGAGTACGATTCGCCCCGCGTTTGATCAGTTCGATAAGAGTTAGAGCTTTAATTTGCTGCTTTTGAAATGCTATAAATATTTCAGAATTCAGACTATTCCGTCCATGACTAATTGCTTTTCGGCGTGGAGTAGCAGAATCGGAGCTATGGCTTTCTGTCTTTCTGGCTCCGAAATTTCTGTTTTGGATATCTCATCTCATTTGGGCTCCTTTCCATGCATTACTATTCCCTTATCCGAATTTCGTTTCTGCCATATACTTCAATTTTCTTGGGATATTGTTGCTCGTGGTACAAACTGCGTCTTTGACTCTTTGTAGTCTCTTGTCGAATGCATTAACTATTTCATTCATTTCAGTATGTGCAGAGTGTTCTCTAGGATCTAAATCACTTTATGCTGAATTTTGAGCTTATTAGAGTATTCTATCACTACTTTGAATTACACAAGATATCTGTTTGCAGGTTTTTAATAGTAATTTTTTTTCTTCCTGTTTTGGTATATTTGATGGCATTGAGTATTGGACTTGAACCCTCTTATATAAAGTCTTGGCAGGGTTATTAATTGCTTACTTACGTATTACATACAATTGGAATTTTGTGACAACATAAGCATAGGCTCTTCACCTTATTTTACATGCAGTCGTAAATTATGGAGTACATTATCTTTATTTATCCTCTAATTCTTAGCAGCTATTCAAAGTGGAATTACATATCAAACAACTATCATTCCAATTAACATGCTTCCCAATTGCAGTTAAGTAATCTTAATCTGTATCAAACAGTGTGAAAGTGTGAAAAAGATAAACCATATGTTGGAAACATGATCTTCACCAAACAAGCAAAATGGATTGTTGGACATCTAAAGTTCCATTGTGTCAATGGCTCACATGTTTGTGTTCTTAAATTGGTGAATTCTACTGTCTACATAATTGTATTCCACCACCAGAGGGATGGCCAAGAGCCACTCTGGGAAACTTGTATTTATTTGAGTTGTTTCTGTTTTACACTAGGTATACGATGTAATCTGTAGCCTATACGGTATTGCTATAAAGATAATATCTTGTCTAGAGATTCAAACTGAAATTTTGGATACATTATGTTGCTTTCCCTTATGCTGCACATCTTGAGCTTTAAGTTTTCATGTCTTCGTTCTTGACAAAGTTAGCTGTCAGTAGAGTGTAGTAATAGTTTGGCTTATGTATTGAGCTGTTTCCTTACACATTACATGTGTTTTGTGTATCATTTGTCTACATATTTTTAGTGACATAGTTAACTGATATTGCAGGGTTTTTCATCTGTTGGTGTAGGATATTCTGAAAAATCTTTACTTCCACCATTTCCACTTTCTAAACCCTGCCACCAACTTAAGATCAAAGCTCAACCTTTTCTAAGAAAACAAAGTCCTCTGCATCTCTCTTTTACAACATATAAGGGCCCTTTTGCACAAAGTAGACAGCAACCTTGGGACTTTGGAAGATTCGTGAGTACATTGTATTATTTCAACGGACCTCCCTCCCCTTCCAAGGTTGGGTTGCTTTCTCTTGTAATTGTTTTTTTTTTTGTTCCTTTCTCTTGTCTATGCATATGTGTGGTGGTCTTAAACACATCTAACAAGGTTGGTCTATGTTTGAAGTTCTTCGAATTTCTGATTGAGAAACTATCTGGTCCATCACCTAGTAAACCGGTAAAATCGATGGATTCTTCTGGGATCATCCTTGTTGCTGGAGCCACAGGTGGTGTTGGAAGAAGAGTAGTAGACATCTTGCGCAGCAAAGGGTTGTCTGTCCGAGCACTGGTATTTACCTGCAATCTACTGCCCTTTTTAATAGCCAATCTGTCAAAAGGTTCTGAATGTGAAAGTGGTATATGATTTCAAGACATTTTCAAGACATAAATACAAAGACAATAGATAATTAAATTTCTTACATCACTGTCATGTATGGTAATATTTGTGAAGCAAAATCCTCTCAGGTCAGAAATGAAGAGAAGGCGAGAAAAATGTTTGGTGAAGATGTTGATCTGGTAGGTTATCTTCAAGTTTGCGATGATAAATTTGGTATTAAAATATTTCTGCTCTTTGTTGCCCCAGCATGAGTAGAAGACTGCACAGCTGATCCTGAATGCAAACTTTCTATTTTCATTCGATTTGAGTGGGATGGATTATACAAAATATAGAGACTATGGGTTCAAAAATTTACTTTTGAAATGGGGATTTATTGCTTCTCTCTTTTGTTGCTTCTTGGGAAAGATACAGTCATCAATGGAATTCAATAGTACTAATTGGAACTCAATGGACTTGTTTTAAATTAGAAGTTTCTGAGTTAAGGCCTTACAATTTAATATGGAGTATTTACCAATGTTTCTTGTAGAAAGGTGGTGTGTCTAATGGAAAATAGGGTCACTATGGGATAGGTACCAGAGTGACATTGAAGATGGTGGAAATTTTTACAGAAGATTAAAATGTCAGAATCTCCTTTTTTTTTTTTTTTTTTTTTTTTTTGATAATAATACAGTAATAATTTAAACTAACAATTTCTGAATTTTCTCTTTAAAATTGTGTGAATAGTTAGTCATCAGACTGTCTTCTGGTCTGTTAAACATTTGATCCTGGAAAAATGGATGCAATTATGGTCCATTATATTCAATGAGTTCTGTTTTCTCATTTTTGATGGGTACTCTTAAATTGCAGAAGTTCACTGCTAATATGATCATGTGTGAATGCAGAAATATGATTGTGTTTGCTGTGACTAAATATTCAGATTGTAGGTGATATCACCAAGGCTAGCACTCTGCTCCCTGAGTATTTCAAAGGAGTGAGAAAGGTTATTAATGCTGTTTCAGTTATTGTTGGCCCCAAGGAAGGGGATACCCCTGACAGGGCCAAATACAGTCAGGTAAAAATCAAGTCTCTAATAATTAAGGGCAACTCCTTTCATTATTTTCCTATGAAGTTAAATAAATAATTTCAAGTGAAATTTTAATCTAATTTTGGTTTTATTCCTTCAAATTCCTATCCTATATTGATTTTCAAATCCTTCTAAACTATTCACCTGTATTAGAACTTGTCTCTCTTCTAGTATGTTTTCTAAGTTCCATCCCTTTCCCCCTTTGTCATGATTTGTCGGCTCCATTTTGATATGTCTTTTATCTGATGTTTCTAACAGGGGATCAAGTTCTTTGAACCAGAGGTGGTCAACTTATTTCATGACTTATGGAGTTGGTTCTGTGCTATTTTCTTATATAGATTAGCAAACTCACTAGTCTCTTATTTCTCTCTCTCTCTCTCTCTCTCAATTATTTGACATCCACCTTTGCATGCGAAAACAGATAAAAGGTTCTTCACCTGAAATGGTTGAGTACATCGGTATGAAAAATTTAATCACTGCTGTGAAGGATGGTGTTGGGCTTCGTAAGGGAAAACTTATATTTGGATTTGAAGGTATGATCTTGTAAAAAAACTGTATTACTTGATAAGTATAAGATTTATGAGTCATTATCGTCCACCAAAGGCAAGGGCTATATTCAGTCAAAAGTGTTTACTTCTCTGTGATCACTGATCACAAATACATTTAAAGGATGGACTGTGCCAAAAAAGTTAAATGTTAATTCATGGAAGATTGTTTAGTTGTATCATCATGAATAAAATCAAAGACCAAAATGTCTGCAAAAAAAAAAAGCATTTTCAACTTGTCTGTTTTGCATATATTGGGGAATAAGGACTATGTATGCAGTCCAAACTAGTATGCTATCTAGTCACATTGCTGAGGATTAATAATCCCAACTCTTTGCCAATTAATTCAATTCCTGTTAACATTGCATTACTAACCAGTGTATAAAAGTGAATTTATTTTGCAATGATTACTAAATATTCAGCAAAATCAATTAAACCCTTGAATTACTGATTACTGTCTGTTTTATGTCTCCTCTCCCCCCCCCCCCCCCCCCCCCTTGATTTTCTACCTTACTGTCACTAATTACTGTAATATATCGGCTTAAGTTCACTTCATTCTGAATAATTTTGCAGGCAATTTGTCTCAAACACGTGAATGGGGTGCCTTAGATGATGTTGTGATGGGAGGAGTAAGTGAAAGCACATTCCTGATAGATCCAACCGGTGGGGAAAATGGTGAACCAACAGGGATTTTCAAAGGTTTGCTTAAAGTTTAAATGATTTTGAGAGAGAAATGCCAAAGTACTTCATGATCAGTGGCTAATATCTATGCTCAATTAATTTTATTGATTTTGTGTCCAGGAGTTGTGACCACTGCAAATAATGGAGGTTTCGCCAGTACGAGGACAAAGGTGAAGATTTCTTTCTTACACTGTCTAGTGCTTGGTACATTTCATTTTTGCTTCTATTCCTTTTTTAATTTTTACAGTCAAAGTTCTGAATTGTGGTCTACCTGCCCCCCCCCCCCCAAAAAAAAAAAAAAAAAAAAAAAAGTAGTGATGGTACATTTCATTATTGCTTCTAGTTGTTACTTTGGTTGTTAGTACTTTACATTGTATAACACAGCTAGGTTGGATTAGGCATTAGGAGAGTTGAGTTGTTGATCAAACTTTGCCACAATTTTGCTTGTTCTTTTTTCTTTGTGTGCTTTTAGAGTTTAGACTTTTCACAATTTTACAGAATGAGAAGCATCTTTGAGGAAATGCTAAATGACCTAAATCTAGAATTTTTGGTTTGCTGAATCACTGAAAATCGATATCGTATCTCTTGACTTCTAGCATTTGTTGTACATGAAACTCAAGAGGTATGTGCACTGAGATGTACTCCTTTTGTTGACCCTTAGTGTTGGACACTATAAATTATAAAAGAGGTATCATCTGCAGCTCTTGAATCTTTAGTTGGTTGCTATTTCTATTTACCAAACTTGGGGTTATTTGGGCACTAGGATGGACTACCCTGTAATTCTGTACTTGGTTTGCCTTTCTCGCTCAATGTTATGTAGAATGAGCCTTACTTAATGTCGATCAGTTGGGATTAGCTAATCGAGTGGCAGGTTGTGGGAATGTATAAGTTCATATAAACTAGTCATTACTAATCATAGGCATATGATCCTTTAAAAGGCTTGCAACCAAATGTCTCCTTGGTGCCTTGGATCAGATCAAATGTGTAGGACATGATTGGCCGCCCTGTGGAAGGACTCCCCAATCTTTTGAATCCAGAAAATCATTCAAGTCACTGATATTTTTATTATCTTACCATATTCTTTTGTATATTTGATATTGGATAGCTTTATCAGGACAAAGTTTTATCTCATGCTCAACAATTTATTTGACCTTAAAATGTGATCTTCTCTTTTTCTTGTTCTTTTTACCTTTTATTTTTTATTTTTCTAAATGAGTTCTCTCTGTGTCCATTTTCAGAATTTTTCTGTACCAGAAGATCTTTCTGCTTATGATGGCCTGGAGCTGCGGCTAAGAGGTGATGGCTACCGTTATAAGCTTATCATTCGCACTAGCCGTGATTGGGACACTGTGGGTTATACAGCGAGCTTTGACACAGTGGCGGGTCAATGGCAATCGGTTAGTGGCATTGTTGCTTCAAAAGAAAGGAACTAACTCATTTCTTATAATAAAGAAAATTGGTTGAAAATTTAGCAAAACAAAATTTCATGATTTACAGATTATGTAGGGGCATATCTCAATAAAACATTAAAATGTAGCACAAAGATCAAACAAGGAAAAGAGCCAGTTTTATTATTTATGCCTATGAAGCTCATTTTAGATCTTTGATGACCTACTTTCCAGATTCGTTTGCCTTTCTCTTCTTTGAGGCCTATTTTTCGAGCACGAACAGTACCAGATGCGCCACCTTTTGACCCAAGCCAAATTATATCATTGCAGGTATGTTAGTATTTTTATTTGGCGCTTCTTTTGCTGTTTAACATATTCTTATGTCTACTTTGACGAAATATTGTAATATGCAGTTGATGTTCAGTAAGTTCGAGTATGATGGTAAGCTAAACCCAACTTTCAAGGAAGGTCCTTTTCAACTTCCGTTATCACAAATTCGTGCATACATAAAGGAACCTATCACTCCCAGGTTAATTTCAAATATATTGGCTAACAATTGTTGAATTTGATTCTATCCAATGCATTAAACTTGGAAGATTTTATAAACCCTGCCTTTATTTATTTATTTCTTCGGTGTTGCAACTATAGGTTTGTACACGTGGGGTCTGCAGGTGTTACTCGACCTGAAAGACCAGGACTAGATTTGAGCAAACAGCCTCCTGCTGTGCGTTTGAACAAGGAATTGGGCTTCATCTTGACATTTAAGCTAAAGGTTCATTGATTTCTTAATGCATGTTATTCTTAATTTTAATTGGTGCAAATTCTCTATTACTTTTTTCTTAGTTCATGTGCCAACTCATAATTTACAAGATTCAAGCTGATCTTACTTTGAAGGCAAACAAGAACATGGATCCATTGAATGGAAAACCTTCAAAGTATTTGAAATGTGGATTCTTGACAAAAGTTGAGACTTGAGAGGAATATTATAATTGTTTCTGGTGTTTAATATAGAAGAGGCTATTAAGACCTCAATATCTATTGCAAACAAAAGGCACTTCAAAATTCTCTATCAACATTACTAAGCTTCTCTTGGTAATTTTTCATTGGATAAGATAAAGGAGAAGTAAACATAAGGGTCGCAACCTTCTCTGCCTCATTTGGATTAACTGCATTTTCTTTTGGCTAATGCACTGCTCAATACTAAGGTTAAACCATGCTCTGAATGCTTGCTTACTCTCTTTTATGTTATCTTTGTTGTTGTATTCGGTTGCTCTTTGCCAGGGAGAGGATTTGGTCAGGGAAAGTGGAATTCCATATACAATAGTGAGGCCTTGTGCTTTGACTGAAGAACCTGCTGGAGCTGATCTCATTTTTGATCAAGGAGACAATATAACAGTATGTATTGTCTATATTGTCCAGAAGTCTATTATGGTTTTGTAAAAACGACTTCTAAAGTGAAGGCTATACTTTCCCTGTTTGCGTTTTGACTAAATTATTATCACATGCAGGGAAAGATATCCAGGGAAGAAGTTGCTCGGATATGCGTGGCTGCTCTAGAAAGCCCATATGCATGTGACAAGACATTTGAGGTTGCGATTTCCTCATGCCATCTATATTCCATAACTGTGAACACTTTTTTGTAGACCTCATTGCATGAAGCTCAGCTTGTTAGTGTTTACAAGCTTGTGGAAGAATTCCCTACGTCCTCAACTTTCCTCACGAAGAAATAATGGGTATCAGTATAACGATATGAATTCTTATGTGACAGGTCAAGAGTGTTATTCCATTTAGCGAGCCATTCACTGTGGATCCTGAAAACCCCCCTCCAGAAAAAGATTACGATGTTTACTTCAAGACTCTGAAAGAAGGCATCACTGGGAAAGAAAGCCTCGAGCCAACCCCTGTTGCTGCATAATGAACAAGGTATGTTCATGTCGAATATTGCATCCTAACTAGGTGTTGACTGTTGACACATTTTTATTTATTTATTTTAAGAATAGAAAAACATCCATTAATACGATAAAGAAACATCACAAATAAAAAGAGGGGAGAATCCCATCCAGACCTCCGGACCAATCTGAAAATCCATATATAGCCTGTGCTAACACGTGTGTTATGTGGTTAGCCGATCTCCTAACATGACAAATGCTAGCACTGCCTATATCCTATAATAGCTGAATACAATCCATTTAAATTTTAAACTATCAATGAATTAAAAACTTGAAAGGAACTTTAGCTTACATGATTTTAAGAAGCTAACAATATAGGTACCTAATGAAAGCCGTGCACTTGTTATATTGTTCAGATGTTGTAGCCTTGTAGGGGTGAAATCTAGACAAGAGTACAATTTTGAAAATGTGTGTTCCTTTTACCCATCAGTGTAAATATATACCCTATTGAAAGTCGTACACTTGTTATTGTTCAGATTTTGTAGGGGTGAAATCTATACAAGAGTACAATTTTGAAACTTTGTGTTCCTTTTACCCATCAGTGTAAATATATCTTGTCTGAGCTCTGTGGTGGATAGATTCTTCTCCAACGTGGAAAGCTCAAGGAAGGACGTGACGAAAAAGGTGACCTTATCAAACTAAGACAAAGTTCAATCCACGTAAAGATACACTTTTCACCTTCTAAAATAGAAATGTATTATATGTGAATCCCTTATCCGATTTACAGTCTGCTTCCCACTGTTGTTTACCATTAAAATGCAGCTTACCTGGTTTTACTTGAACTATCATTATCAAGTACAAACCAAAAGTTATCAAGGGAATAGATACCCAAATTTTACTATAGCCAGTGATACATGCACTTTTCATATCTTGTTACTACTATTCTTGTATACTCAGCCTGACCCTAGCCAGCAAATGACCATAAGGAAGTAAACCAACTTAGTTTGCTCATAGTTGACTGGCTCAAACTGAGAAGACTGATAGATAGTCCCCATAGGGAGTCGAACTCGGCTGGACTTTTCACATCTTATTACTGCTATTCTTACATAATCTATGAACACCAAATTGAAATGTAATTACATACTGAAGCTAAATGTAACCAGAAGTAAACATTGAGATGGGTGCAAGGTTAGTTTGAGAATGACTTCTCTTTAATGGGGTCATTTTCACAACATTTAGCATAGGCCGAGGCATGGAGAGTAGACAAAGTTGTAAACTGTGAATCTGCAGAGGGTGCAGTCTGCAGTGGAGGATTAGGCAACAATGAATTTGTATTGTACCAAAAAGTCTGTTCTTTAGCAATCATGACCTTGTTATATACAACATTAAAATCCGTTTTTGAAAATGTGAATAGATTACAGATTTGGCGGTTTCTGCAAATGTTGCATTCCATTGGTTAATATCCAGCAGTCTTTGAATTTGTTAGTGTATTTTATTATTTGAAGAAATTCTTTGTTTGATTTTGGGGAATGTAAAAACCGAGAAATGAAACAGAAAATGTGTTTATTGCTTTGAAAGGGGTGATTGACTGGATGAAGTATAATTCTTGTATCCGAAATCATGAGTTTGATTCTTGTCAATAGTCTTTCGATTGAGCTCGTTGGACAGGATCTTCCTAGTGTAGTACAGGGTTTACCACATGTAAATTCTCAGATAGTGATGGTAGATATTTCTCGTCATAAAAAATTTGATTTTATTAAAATGACTTAATGACTTTCTTATGTAAAGAATATTTCTACTAAATATTAAAAAAAAAAACAGCAGAAAGAAATTACGATTTAATATTTTCATACATATATTAATGTACACTGTTTTTAAAAAAAAATTTGAAATGATAAAATTTAAATTTATGGTATACTATCTATTTCAAAAAAATTTACGTCGTCTTAGAATCCAATGATGATAAATTGTATGGTGGTGCTAAACTATTTTGGATTTTGGTGTCCAAATGGCTGCTTTAGGAGTTGGGACCATCCTACGAACGTTTAGGTTTGAGGATGACCTTCAACTTCAAGTCCCTTGTATAACTAGCCTATATTCTCAATTTTACATGAGAGTTGATTAATGACATTTTCATTTTGAGCTACTTAACTATGGATACTCTAAATTAATTTATCAGCCTTATTATAGTCATTTGTCGATTATGGTTAAAGGTGAGCTTCACCTGAAGCGTACTTTTGAGTAGTAACTACTGATTTTATCATAATTCAAAGTCTATATACTCCATTTCTTGTGTGAATTGCCTGTTGGCCGATTTGAACCAGTCAACTATGAGTAATTTATGTTGGTTTAATTCCTTGTGGTCCTTTGCTGACTAAGCCACAATATGAGTTTCACCTAAAGTGCATGCACTTTTAAGTAGTTGCGGGCATTCCCGTAAATCAAAACTTATATATTCCACGGTCTAAATCAAAACTTATATATTCCACTGTCTAATTTTACATGTTATGTTTATTACGGAGTATTTATTAATCAAATCATTTTTTTTCTAAGTTTATTTTCTCCAACATATATCATTGAAGTAAATATTATAAAAAATAAATTATTAATAACATTAATCAAGTTTCATTAACATATTTTGTTCACAGAAAAACATCTCAGATGCAGATTCAATTCTTGGATTTTAAAAAGTTCCCAACGAAACAGTTGTACATTATCATCATCAATCGTCATGTTCTCCACCCCCAACCAGCCAACCCCACCCCTCATCCCAAGCCCAGCGTTTGCATTTCTTAATATTATTTTTTATTTATATTTATTTGATCACCGAATCACTGATATATATACACATTAAAAAAAGCTACTGCAAAAGTTACATTCAAGAAAAAATATTAATTATATTAAAATAAAAATCAAAAGAATATGCAGGTCAGCAGCTATACTATTTGTCTGCATTTCTATTAAAAATACAAAAAAAAAAAAAAAGAAAAAAAAAAGAAGGTTTGATTCTTTCCTGCAATAATGCTAGCTTCTGCCTCCTTGAAATCTCTTCGGAGAACACAAACATGCTTCCAAAACCCCCTAACAAAAATAAATAAATAAAATTTACACTTACATTTCTTGATATTCAATGTGCATGCGATAGTTAAACTCTTAGTTGGTACAAAGCAAATTATTTAATTTGGTATCAGTGATTACCAAAGGGACGTGTTGAGCATATAATATATATATACATAGTTAAATTATAATTCAATAAGTATAATTCAATAAGTTTTATCAAGAAATGAAGCAGGATTACTAATTAATAACATCTTACATGGAAGCAATGTCTTCTTCTTCTTCTCTGATGTCTGTTCAAGACTTTGGTTAACTTGGCAGCCATTTCTGAATGAGAGAGAATCTTCCCTGGAGAGCTCAAGAACACATTTCTTTGGATGGGAGGAGACCACAGACCGCTCTGCGAGTAATCAAAGTCGAATTCCGAAACATCTGAGAATTTGGAGAGAAGTTTTTCTGAGACAGACTTTGAAACCATCTGAATTCTCAATGGAGAGGATGAGACTTCTGAGAGAGACATTTGACGATATGATGTTTTTTTGACACTACTATGCTATACACTATATGTTCCCAAAAACTACTTGGACTGTAATATGGCAATATTAGGTAGACTCTTTCTTTACCTTTTAAACCGTCTTACACGGTCAAGTCTAAAACTGATGTGATATATATGGAAAATTACCCATTGGTGTAACTTGTAAGTTTTAATAAACTTGTATAATGGGATTTACCATGGGTAAATAATGAGAGAGTATAACTTTACCATGACAGTCAGTATGGTAGAAATTTTTATAATGCATTTTACAAAATACCAAGGACACTTGAAATATTATTGTATTCAGTTATTCACAATAATATGTGTGTGTTTGCCTAGTGTATCTGGAATTCTGGTCAAACATAGATACTTTTTATATCAACTATAATCATATGTGTGAGCATAAATATAATATGTGCAGTCCAACTATCAGCTTAGGCTTTTAGTTGAGATGGAGCACATGCTTTAATTTGGTATCAGAGCCATGCAAAAGATCATGAGTTTGCGTCACCCACAAAAAGAGACTTCCACGTGTTGCACTTGGAATTCACCGTATCAGCTTAGGCTTTTAGTTGAGATGGAGCACATGCTTTAATTATATGCAAGTATAATTTTGAGTTGTACTACATAATGTCATACTCTTACCCGGCCAAGGCGCTTTGTGTTTAAATTCAATGGCTTTATCATTTACTTACTTAATTACGGTGATCGAGTATACAAAATTACCATGACAATCAGTATGGTAGAAGACTAACACTTGTCCCAACGGTCAACACATTAAGTGGTAGGGGACTAGCCATAGGTGAAGATCGAACCCTCAACCTCATGCTTAAGGGACAAGGTGTTGAATCACCAACCATGTTGGTTTTCATATATATATATATATACACACACACACACTTGTAACTTTTTTTTTTTTTTTAATTTAATGACAAAAACCATTGATTAGCCATAAATCTCCTCTTTTCCACCTTAAAAAGAAACATGACAAAGAACCCACTACTAACAGTATTGTGCCATACTTTAGCATGTTGTACTTCTTCCCTTATTTGGAAGGCAAAGTCAAAAGCATATATAATAGCTTAAAAGAAGAATGTTTTTTTTGTTTCTTAAATTTATTTGAAACACAATCGCTGTTGCAAAACATTATAATAACAGTTGAAGATGGTATGTAGACATTAATTTTGGAATATTTATGTGTTAATATTGGCGTCTTGTGCAAAAGAGGGAAGGAATATATGTTGGGGGAGGATGGGATTGGTGAACAGTAAATTAGATCCTGCATCTTTAAAGAAGAGTACAAATGTGGAGAAAAAATTAGTATGAAAATGATGTTTGTGGAAATTAAATGAAAGAGTGAAAGTGGAAGCAGAAAACCTGAGAAATTTACGGTCACTATTTAAAAGTGTGTACGAAATAAACATCACTAGTATGTAACAGTTTGTAAACTACTTATACCTACAGGAGAGATGAATCATATTAAAAAGATCTTGTGTGATGTGTTCGATGCCGAGAGGCTCCTGGAGTTTCAAATATCATATATCATAGGATTCATGAGCCCAGATGAGGATTATATATATTTTCACCTAATTATTTTTGCAATTTTTGTACATTATTTCTATGATCTGTTAGGTACAACATCAATTGGTTTTAGTATTTCCAAATCCACTTTTGACTTTGGGAAGAGCATTACTAAAATGCAAATGCTAATCATTGGTAGACTGGAAGTTAAGTTGTATTTATTACCAATAATTACAAAATGTATTTTTTTAGTATCGTCAAAATTAGACTAATTGTCAAATTTTCTTTTCATTTTTTTTTCGACACAAAGGGTATGAAACTTGCCCATACTTTTTTTTTTTTTTTTGAAATTCTTTACAATATAGTATCTGTTCTATACTTTTTCAAACTTGCTTATACAATTTAGAGTGTATTTGGTTCATGGATTTACACACTAGAAATGAGAATCAAAATCATAGTTTGTTTTTGGTTGACAACTTTTAAAATACAACTATGAGATTTGATTATCCCTTCAATTAAAAATCACATTTCAAAATACCTCTCTTTAAGAAAAAACTCAACATTACTCTAGCATCAATTGTTAGATTGAACATTTATCACTACATTAAAAATTAAACAGATAACAAAGACATAACTTTATTTTTATAAATTTACATAAGGCCTTCCCCAATAATGGGGTTTTACACAAGTTTTAAGAAAAAGGTGATGAGTTGGAAGAGTAATAAAGAGGAAAGAGAAGGTTTTGGCACCTCCTGTAAGACATGAAATTTTATCAGAGTTGTGGGGCCCATTTTTATTTAATGAAACTTTTCTTGGGCGCGTTGCGCACCCAGAGGGCGCGTAAATACCAATATTTTTTTTATTTTCCATTTCAGTTTTATATATATATATTTTTTACCATCATCACACTTTCTCTTTCCTAATCATACTTACAAAATTCTTCAAAACCCACACCAAAATTTATACTATTGGGGAAGGCCTAATAACAGGTAGTGCCACCTTTAAATTGTACAATAGCAATAAAATGTTGGACTTGACTTCCGACCCCTCCCAAGACAAGACAATCATAGGATTCATGAGCCCAAATGAAGATTATATTTTCACCTAAAATATATTTGCAACTTTTGTAACATTATTTCTATGATCTGTTAGGTAATAGGTACAACATCAATCAATTGGTTTTAGTATTTCCAAATCCACTTTTGACTTTGAGAGGAGCATTACTAAAATACAAGTTCCAATCATTGGTAGTTAAGTTGTACTTGTTACCATTAACTATAAAATATATTTATTATGGTCAAAATTAGACTGTGTTAACTTACAAGTTACATTTTTTTTTTCCAACACAAAGCTAGGCTATAGAAACTTACCCACACAATTTATAATTTCTTTATTAGCTTAAAAAATAGTGGAAAAGAGATTGTATATTGATTTTATTCATATCGCAGAATTAGAACTCTACTCAAAGGTTGATATTTCATATCCCGTATAGGTTAAATGGCGTCAAGTTGGGTACTTTTAAATTTATTTTCCAAAAAGATGACTAGGCAAAAATAACCTCTATTTGGAAAATAAGTTTAAAAGTACTTTTATTTGGAAAATAAGATTTTAAATTACCTATCTTTATATATATATATATATATATATATATATATATATATATATATATATATATAACCTAGCATTGCTCTGATATTAATTGCCAGATCAAAAAAAATTATAGCTGATAACAAATACACAACTTTACTTTTATAAGTTTATATAACAACCAGTGCCACATTTAAAATGTACAGCGGGGATAAAATATTGGACTTAACCTTCAATCCCTCCCAACACATAAGAAAATTATAGTGCCATGCTAGAAAACATTTTTCCCAATAGTTATACCATGGACCCGGGTCCACCTTGCAAGGTGGACCCACCCGTGTCCATTTACATAGTGATTCAGTATGTAAATTGTGAACATTCAATATATAAATTATGAACATTTAGTATGTAATTCTGTACTTTAAACACAAATCTACCTTGCAAGATGGATCCGGATCCACATAATAATTTGCCCATTTTGCCCAATCCTAGTGGGGCAAACAAAATGGTTACAAATTGTGGGCCAAAGCCCAATTAAACTATCGTGAGAATTGCATAGACAAAAGTTGGACTGGGCCCAAAAACCCAATTAAAATAACACCAAAAGTTTGACTGGGCCCCAGATTCCAATGCCTTAACGGATAAGAAGAAGCACTTTATATTATAAGAAGCAAAAGAGATTAATTAACAAATTTACAGTAATTAAAAAAAAAAAAAAAAAACGGGTGACGTTACTAGAGATTCGCATGTGACGCCATGAGAAGCACGTGAGACACGTGTCACCGATGAACGCTGCCCCCTTATTACTACGGAGTATTAATTAAATTAAAAAAAAGATAAGTTTTATGACGTTATAATAAAAATTTAGTCCACTCTTCACAATAGTATTAAATATGCAACTTGGGTCCCTTACCTAAGCCGCCTCACCTAATCCATTTTTTTTAAATAAAAAAAATTATCATTTGATTAACTATTTTAATAGAAATTAACTACTCCTTAATCACATCTTTCTTAGCTAGCTTTGCAAGGCAATTTGATGGTGATCATGTGCACCCACCACAATGCATGGTGATGATGATCACGTGTGATGAGCCTAAATTATTGGCACAATCATATCCGTTGCGTAGAAATAATATAATTTTAATTAATTACTTAATTATTTAATTAACTAATGGCATTAAAAGTCAATATTTTTTCATTGACTTTAATGGGTGGTCACATCGGATGATTAATTAGTGATTAACAATTAAGCTGTTTGTTGAATGAAGTTACATTCTTATAATCAAAGTGGCATAGGATTGGGGATATGTTTCCTATTGGGGGTGGATATTTGATGTTCTTGTTTTATAACACACTTTTTTTAAAAGTGTAAATTTTCTAAGTCATATATAACTTTTACAAGAAAAATGATCTATTTGGATATGAGATGGATAAGGATTTAAATTAGGATTTTTTTTTTTAAGGAAGCCGAGGTTAGAACATAAATCGCTTTAATTTAGTGCTTTGTAAGTAATTAACATTAATTAGTAGTTTAATTTACAAAATATATTAACTTAGAATTATTTTGAAAAGATAGGTATTAGATATTGTATTTATTGATTCCGGCCAATGTAAATGAAGATGAATTGTTATATGTATGGCCTAAGTGTCAAAGTTAGGGATTTTTGGATTTCTACACAAGAGCAGTGTTTACTTAGTGCACTTTCTGAGTAGTGATTGCGAGTTTCACTTGTCGTCTAAAAGTGTTAGAGATTTTTTAAAACATTTTAGTTGTTTTGACGAGTCAAACATAAACACAACTCGAACTGAATTTAGATATATAGTGATAGAAATATTAGATGTTCTTTGTGTAAACATACATGAATATCACTCATAGTCGTGGTCTCACGTGTGCGCGCGCACACACACAGAGTTTAGGGGGTATTAACTACCCCAATCCACCTTAGTTCCGAGCCTAAATGGAGATACTCTCGAAATCAAACTATTCAACCTCATTTGTGCAAGTAAACACCTACCTTTTACTTGGTGATAATGTGTCTTTTTCTTTTTACTTCTAAAAAAGAATTCCAAATCAGTAAATAACATAAATAGAAATTTCCTAAGTAATATATTCTCAAAAAATGTAATAATACTTTTTGTATCATATAACTTCTCCATTTTTAATAGTTAACTCCTGGCTCTAATTCATTCAGAATAATCTATCATCAAATTTCATGCAATAATAATAATGACATACCTCATTCTTTATAAGTTAGTGCCTAATATACTATGAATTTTCTTATCATGATAATATTGCACATATGTGGATTCATATTAAATAATTCCATATCCAGGCACACACTTGAGACAAGCCTGGCCATATGTGCACTTCCAAAATAAAGCAAGGAGAGAGAGAATATTCAATTCCTAAATAACCTTTTCTTTAAAAATAAATAATTTGGACTGACTGTCCAAATAGATTTAATGGCTAAAACTTTGAAAAAAACAAAGCCACATGATCTCTCCAATCCCCAAGTAAATATAGTTGTAAAGAGGGCAATCAAGGTAGCCGTTGGATTTGAAATCAACGGCTAATTCTACTAATTACAATGAGATCAAGACACAAACCTAAAAAAAAAAAAGACATAAACAAATGTAAATTAAAGAAATAAAAATGTTTTTTTTTTTTTTGTTTTTGTTTTTAGCTTTTGTTTTGTCTCGGTATCTTATGACGCAGAATATGCAGTTTTGTAAGGCCTATTATTAGAGTTAAAAGAATACACGCATTGGGCAATGTATCGACAAGTGGGGGGATGCCACGTGTCAAGCGATCCCATCACGCGGTCCCACACCACGGTGTCAAGTTATGCCGGCGCCGAGCTTCATCTCTCTCCATCATTCCGATCCCGAACTCCCTCGAACATTCCGGCAGCTCTCCGAGCCCGGCGAACGGCGATTCCTCTCCCTCCTCCTCCCGCATTGAGAATATCACCGACATGTCGGCGTGCGTCACTCGCGCCTCCGTCAAAATGGAAGTGCTCTCGATCACCGTCGACGACGACGTCGTCGGCTCGAAGCTCGAAAACCACCCGAACTCGTCGCTGTAGATCACCGACGGCGAATCGCCGAGAGCGCCGAATTTTTCGGAGGTTTCGGGTTTCGGTTGGGCGGAAAATTCGCTGGCTTCGGCTTCGGCTTCCCGCGCGTCCTCGGCGTCGGCGGCGGCTTTGGATGATGATCTTGTTGTTGGCGCGGCGGCGGCGGCGGCGGTGAGAGTGACGGCGTTGCGGTGGGCGTGATTGTTCCTGGCGGCGGGCCATGGGTGGTTGTGTTCACAAGAATAAGTCACCACTAGCATGTTTGGGTCTACACGGCTCCTCTCCACTTGCTTTTTCGCTGGGCACCCTTTTGAGCTGCTACATCTATAATATCCTCTGCAATTTTTTCATCATTCTAACATTAATTTCATCAAAAAAACCTGTTTACCCAATACACACTCTCAGACAATAACGGCAAGTTTTCTCACAATCCAACATTAATTTCATCAAAGTTCATACAACTTTATTCTGACATTAATTTCATCGTCACCCACGGCACAATACACCATTAGATAGTGACTACAAGTTTTTCTGACCACTCAAAAACATTAATTTCATCAAAATTCATACAATTATCGGCCACTCGTTAGACTGTGTATAATTTTTTAACACAATTGGACTAAGGAAAGAAGATCAAAATTATACTAATTAAGTTCATATGAGTGATGTATATGACACAATTATGATTTTATGGATTGATTTTCTTGAGAATTGAGATGTATATATATATACCTAGGATAAGGAGAGCCTTTGATTGGCTTTTGTCCATATTTCCTCCAAGCCCAAGAATCGGACGGCGGAAAGCTGCTCTCGCCCTTGAGCTTTGATCCTTCAACGTCGTGGATCGGCACTGACACCACTCTTTTCTGAATGGCACGTCTACTGCAAAAAACCCCAATTTACTATATTAGGGTTAAGTTGCATGAAGAACACTAAGAATAATTGAAACAACCTAGGAAAAAAACAAACATGCAAATAAACCTTCGTTTGGGGGAATTGATGGAGGCCATCTTGGTGTCGTGAAACATGCCGGAGCGCGGCGAATCGGCGCTGTTTTCCGGCGAGTTCTCGGAGTCATCTTGGTCGTTGATGAAAGGCGGCTGGTTGCTGAATCTACCGTCCATGGCCGGATTATTGGATGGAGTTAGTTGGTGAGTCCAAAAAAGGTGTGTAATTGTGTATACTATCAGCCTTTGCTTGTATGTATATGTGGATATGTACTTAGATGAAGATTTAGATATTTAGAGGAGGATAGAGATGGCAAGTGGGGGGTGGGGGGATGGGGGGGGGGTAGGTGATGGATTTGATGAGAACAAGAAATAGAGGAAGAAAAGTGGGGGGTGGAGTTTAATATGGGTCCGAATGAAGACAGATAGGGCAGATATGTAGTTTATAGAGGACGTGCAAGAAAATGTTGAAATAATCCAAAATATTAATTATTAAATTGCAAATGTGAAAACGACCTTAATTGTTGATTTTAATGTCTGTCTAATCCGATGTTATTTTATTTTCTTATGTATATGTATGGCCACCCCACCATTTGGATTACATGGGGATGTCCAATAATTGATGACCCAGTACAGTGGTGTTCTTTACCTCAACTACTTGTTGGTTTTTACTTTCCGAGAAATTCTTAGCTAGAAAATTTCAAGTATGTTTGGTTTAAGTAATTTGAGATTGTTCTAATAACGTGAGAAATTAATGTGATATTATTTATTTGGGTCAAGTAATCTAAAAATTGAGGTAATATGACATTAAATGTCACGTAGGAAATTTAGTAATATTCAAGGTAATTGATAATCTTGATGGTTTCATCTTTACCTCAACTACTTTCTTGTTTTTACCCTGTGAGAAATTTTAGGAAAACTTTAAGTGCATTTGGTTCAAGTAATTTGAGAATACCTTGGTAATGTGAAAAACGTTACTTATTTGGTTCAAGTAATATGAAAATCGTGGTAATATGACATTAGTTGTCACATAAGAAATTTGGTAATATTTAAGGTAATTAATAACCTCGATGGTATCATCTTTACCTCAACTACTTTCTTTGTTTTTACTTTGCGAGGAATTTCAAGAAAATTTTAAGTGCATTTGGTTCAAGTTTGGTTCAAGTATTTGAGATTACCTTGGTAATGTGAGAAACATAATGTCATACGGAGTATTACTTATTTAGTTCAAGCAATTTGAAAATCGAGATAATATGACATTAACTGTCACATAGAAAATGGAGTAATATTCAAGTTAATCTCATTACCTTGCAAATCTGAGTTGTTTCAAGATTACTTTTTAATATTTTTATTTAATTGCCTTCAATTTATTGCATTGCCGATGTTTCTTGCTTTGTCCATATGTCTTTTTTGTTTTAATTTCTTAATTTTTTAAGCCAAATATTTACTTTTAGGATGAATAATCTCCTACAAAAATATATAATTTTTTTTTTCTCTCAAATTAAAATTCACAATAATACTGTCATCTTAATTTTGTGTTTTGTTTCAATTCATAATAATTATTTTATAAAGTATTACTATTTTAAATTTCATAAATTTCAAACACATAAGTTAAGGGCATTTATGTAAAAGGATGTAATATAACCTCCAACTGAACAAGTTAATATTTCAATATTATTCCTACAACTTTAATTAAACACATAATAAGGTAATCTTAAATTTTCGTAACCGACCTAACATTATTCCGTTAATCAAATGACCCCTTATAGTGATAATATGGGTTATGATCATATATAGTATACTTTATTATATTGAATATTGTTAAAACAAATATTGGAAATTACTTGAAAAGTAAAATATTTAAAATAAAATTAAAGTGTAGAGAGAGTTTTATAGTGATTCGAGGATTTGTATGCCAACATCACGTTCATTACGTACCATTGCTTTGATTGAGTCTTCTTGACCATGACCACTGCACATCCCTCGCCTCTAGAGCCCCACACCCAGGTCGACATAATAATGGAGGGGTAAAAGGTGGGAGGACTAGTGGCTAGTGCCCACAATGCAAGGAGCCAATGTTCAATCATGTGCCCTTGCTAACCATTTATCACTTAGGACACAACTGAGCTACTCGTGCGGGCTTGATTTAGTCTTCTTGAATTTTAAGATGTCTTTATTTATCTATGTAAGCACTTAGAACTTTATCTCCCTTATCTATATGTTTATGCTTTTGTTATGCTTGCTCAACTTAATTTTCAGCTTGTATGACTAATTAACTTTTTCAAGTTCAATTTTAACTTCTATCTATTCTTGTTTTTAATTTGTCTAGTGAAGAGAAGACAAATTCAAATTTTACTTCTTATCCTTTGGATATCGATTGTTGAATATTATATTATCAAAATTGGTCTAACACTTACTTAGATTGACAGTCATTTATTGCCACTTGCACCATGAACTTAAGTTTTGAAAGATAAAATCGGCATCCTAAGTAAGCAGATAGTGTAATTGAGCCACCTAAGTAAGTAAAAAAAAAAAAGTACAATATAATTCAAAACTCCTAAACCGACTAAATGTTTAATTGAATCCTATAGGTTATTGTTTTTCAGACTAAAATATGGCCCTTTTTAATTTTTTTTGTAATGATTATTTTTAAAGTTTTTGTTTTCTTAAAAAACTTTTTTTGTTTAAATTTTAAATTATTTGAATTTTTTAAAATTAATATAGCACTAAGCTGTCTCCTTTCATGGACATCTGTGAAAGGAGACTTTGATAGCCACCATCTTTTCAAACCTTCTATCTCCTCTAAAATGAGGGTGGCAGCCCGTCGTCCTCATTTCAGATAGTCTAGATCTGGAAGATAACGAGGACTATAGTTTTTTTTTTTAAACGGTCATGACTGTTATTATTTTTGGATAGCCAGAGTTGTCGCTAGACACCCATAGTATGTGAAAGGAGACTTCGATAGCTGCCGGTGGCTATATTAATAAAAACAACTTTAAAACTTTTTTTTTTAGAAAAAAATTAAAATAAACAAAACAATTTTTTTAAGAAAACAAAAAGTTAAAAAAATCATTCAAAAACAAAAAAGTTGAAAAAATCATTCAAAAACAAAAATTAAAAAAGAGACACGTGTCAGGCCGAGAAACACTAACATACTAAACAATTTGATTTATGACTTAATTGAATATTTTAGCTAATTTAGGGAGGTTTTAATATAGTTTGTTTGTTTGTTTGTTTGTTGTTGTTGTTGTTTTTTTTTTTTTTTTTTTTTTTTAAAGGGCTCAATTGCATTATCATTTAACTTAGGCTAATTTTTTTTTTTTTTAAAAGTTTTTCTATATATGTATGGACAATCCCACCGTTTGGATTGCATGGGAATGTCCAATTATTGATAATCCCTGTGGTGGCATCTTTACCCTAACTACTAGCTTTTTTTTACTTTATGCAAAATTTGAGAAAAATTTTACTACCACACAGTTTTATCTGATATTACCGGCATAGTTTTAAATATTATATGTACCTTAAAGTCTTAAAGTTTTTTAAAGTTGTTTTAGTCTTAAAGATGCAAAACTTTTTAATTTTTGTTTTTAATGATTTTTTAAAAAAGTTTGTGAGACGGGTTGGACATATGATGGAAAATATAATACTAATCATGAATAAATTATATGTCAAGCATTTGATCTTGACATATAATACTATAGGTGTTGCATCTTCAAAATGAAAAGTAGAGAAATGTTTATAATTTTAAATAAGTTATCTAAATAATTAAACATGCAATATTTATATCTTTAATATGTTGACATTATAGGTATGACATTATAGTATTTTCCTAATTAATATGATATACATTTTTAGTAAATTTATTTGAATATTAACTTATTATAAGCACACAAGAAAAAAAAACATTAATTATAGTGGTTATATATATAGAGTGACTCTCATGTGAGACCGTCTCACGGATTCTTGTTTGTGAGACGGGTTGGACATATGATGGAAAATATAATACTAATCATGAATAAATTATTTAGTATTTATAAAGAAAAATATAATACCTTTGAAGAAAACATGTAATATTTTAAATTCAGAGTATAATATTTAGGGTTCAATAGTTACTTATGAGAAAAAAAATGTAATACTAATCATGGATAAATTGTTTAATTGTTACTCCGTATTTATAAGAAAAAGTATAATACTTAAGATGAAAAACGTGATTCTTTTGATAAAAAATGTAATGCTTTTAAATCAAAATGTAATACTAAGAGTTGGAGAGTTATTTATGATGAAAATTGTAATACTTATGCGAGAAAATGTAATACTTATAAAAAACTTAATTCGTCTTATGGATGAGGATTCATGAGATGATATTATAGGAGAATTTGTCGGTTATATATAATTATGAATATGTACATTATCCATGTGAATGAATTATGAATTTTCAAATTATATATATTTGTAGGATGCTAATAAGCTATTTCATCGATCGATAGCTTTAAGGTTTTACGTTAGATTCGATCTTTTACCTAATACTGCCAGATCCAATAATCAGATCCTATATAGTGCTTTACGAGTAATTTTGTTTTTATGTTTTGTCTTGCTCGATGATATTTAGAAGAAGGAATATCGTTTTTGATTTGAGATACTCTAGCTAGATAAAAGTAGCCTATGCAGTTTTTTTTTTGTTTTTTTTTTTTTTCATTTTTTTAAATTTTATTATATAATTCTTTTAGCAATCAATAGTTAACATTTAGGGTGTGTTTGGAAAGCAGGAAAATGACTTCTGGAAAATGTTTTCTGGAAAATGAGTCATTTTCCAGAAAATAGGTTCATTTCCGGTGTTTGGATATATTATGGAAAACTGTCTTTGTGTGTTTGGTTCATTTTCTGGAAAATGAATAGAATTTTATAATTATATGTTTTTATTATTTTATTTAAAATATTAAAATATTTATAATATTATTAAAATAATATTTTAATTATAAATATTTATTATTATTATTAAAAAAAAAAAAACTAAACTAAACCCCCCCTCGGTTTCCGGCGGAAACCAAATATGGTTTCCGCCGGAAACCATGCGGAAACCAGAGGACTGCTCTGGTTTCCCGCCGGAAACCAGAGCAGTGCTCTGGAAACCAGAGCACTGCTCTGGCCGTTCCGCCGGACCAGAGCCATCTCTGGTTTCCGGCGGTGAACCAGAGCTGCTCTGGTTCACCGCTGGAAACCAGAGCATTAATGGTTTCCGGCGGAAACCATGGTATGGTTTCCGCCGGAAACCATGCGTAAACATAAAGGGAGGCAGGGAGCGAAGGGCGGAAGTCATTTTCCGCCCTTTTGGGGTGATTTTCCCCAGTCAACGGAAATTGATTTCCGTTGACTGGGTTTTCCAATGATAGCCAAACACCAACACTCTGGAAAATGACTTCCAGAAGTCATTTTTCGGGCTTCCAAACACACCCTTAACATCATTTTATTTTTTAAAAGAAAATGGATAAGCCTCATAAGTGAACCAAATAGTACAATTGATAACTAAAAGAAAAAGCTCAATTGAGACTCCTTAAACTGACAAAAAGTGTAATTGATTCATAATTTTACCTATTCAGCAGGTCCGCTGATTTAGCGTTGACTAGATTTCCACGTTTACTACTATTCTGATGTAACGATTACTTTGACATCTAATATATGGTAGTGACTTGGCATAATTGTAGCATCTAGTATGGGATCGGAATTGCTGCGAGTTTGCTAGAAAGATCTCTAGGCTATATACAATGTATATTGCTCCAAAGAAAATATTATGTAAAATACATTTTCTACTCTCAAAGTTTTGTTGTAAACATTTTTTTTTTTTGGAGACTTACATGATGATGAAAATAACTTATTATTGTTTGCCATATCATATCATAAAGTAGATGTGTGAGAGTAGAATATGTCAATATACATGGTGGAATTGTAATTGAATTTCAAACATTTCACTTAAATACCAGTGGGGCCTGGCACATAAATAATTGTAATAACATATGACAAGCTGGCAAAATTTATGGAGTTTAAAGCTGGGCGTGGAGGATGGGGGATTCCATTGCTAGTAATTCAATGGAACTTTCGTTGAAATGAAGGAAAGGAAACCAAATCATTAATTTAACTATCCCTTTCTAATCGTATCGAACGTTTATCATTATGTCAAAAATTATAATTAACTATAAACACATAACTTTATTTTCTTATGCTTCGTAACAGTTAATATTACATTTCGATAGTAAGATGTTGAACTTGACTTCTAACTATTTTTATTGAAAAATGATTCTGTGAGATCTCATTATCTTCTGATCTTCTTCTTCCTGCATTGGCTGCATATCTTTAATTATCTTCAATATTCTATTACTCCGTATTAAACTAAATTGATATATTATATTAAATATAAGAGTCAAATTAATAATATCTAATTAGTTCTAATTAATTAATGCCACGCATACTAGTAGTTTCATCACCTTTTAAATTTGAGTAGAATGAATATCACAACTTTGAATAATGCAATATATTATTATTATTATTATTATTATTATTATTATTATTATTTAACTCTAAGCTTAGTTCAACTGTACTGTCTCAAATATAATTAAAAAAAAAGTGTGAATACCCACTGGTTATTCCCATTCATAATTGAAAAAAAAATATATTAATTTGGTCTCGGAAGGGATAACTGAGTAGATTGAACATTTTGAGAAAATGTGATAAAAAAAAATAAAAATAAATAAAAAAAATGAAGAAAGAAACACGATTTATGTGATTTAATAGTATGCCAATGTACATGAAATTAAAGATTTTTTTTAATTAATTGTGATAATAATATATCAGAGTTACAAACATCATATTTATATGTAACTGTAATACTAAATTTACAAAAGCATCCTTGTATAAGCATCAAGGGCAACAAATATAATACGTGTAAATTCAGCGGCACATGCTGCCTCAAACAAAGAGAATCAACATTGAATGCACAATCATGCAACTGATTCCAGCGTTTTTTTTTTTTTTTTTGGTTTTTTTTTTTCCTTCAAAGATAAGTTTCAAATCTTGCTCCAAGTTTGATATATTATATGTGCTTTAATGATGAAGTTTAGTTTATTTATTCAAACAAATTATTAAAATTGTATGCTAGTTGTGGGCTCTTCATACATTATTGTTTTGCTCGTGTTCACAAACACGTATATTTATTATTACATACCTATATAGGTAGTGGCAGTTATAAATTTTTTGACTAGGAAATTAAAACAATTCAAAACAAAAGTAAAAAATATTTTTGTGACAAAATATGAAGCACTATTAATTAAATAAAATAATTTTAATACAAAAATATCAAAACATAATGCCTATGAGGAGTATGAGCTATGGCAAATTACGAGATACTCCGTGTGTCCCATTTTATGTGCCTGGTCTGGTTAACGAGATTTGACTGCAGTTATTTTTAATTCAGTTTTTCATAATGTTATGTTTAGTATTATTAGTATATAAAATTTAGAGAAAATGGTCAAATAGCACAATAAACTTTACACCAAAAGTCAATTAGGCACCTAAATTTGTAAAATGTACAATTAAGTCCTCAAACATGTCACTCCGTACTTTTGGTCAAATAAGTCAAGTAGTTCACCGGTAACCAACATGTTACCTGTCAAAAATTGCCGAAAAACGTCACTAGCGATGAAAAGAAAACTTCTAGCGACCGGCAACAACCAAGTCGTTGCCGGTCGCCAAATGCAAATGCCATGCAATAACAGATCATTTACCTGTTTTTGGTCTTTATTGTCTCAATTTGACATGTTTGAGGATTTAATTGTACCTTTTAAAAGTTTAGGTGCCTAACTGACTTTTGGTGTAAAGTTTAGGGGCCTATTTGAACCTTTTCCCTAAATTTTATATATTTAGTAACTACATTCAAAATACTGTTAAACACAAAAAAAAAAAATCAAATTAAATAAATACTAAAGAAAATAAGCAAATAAGTGATGGTTTTATTGGGACCGGGTCCACCATAAACCGGTACAGAAAATATAGAAGCACATATAAATAAAAAAATACACGACCATTGCCGTCGTTGTAGATCCGTCCTTTTATATAGAGTAGATTTAAATGAGAGCAACCCTTTCTATAAAAAGTGAGAATTGATATTAGCCGTCTATCATCGTTATCCGTGGTTGAAAGTTTTAGTAAAACAAAAATACGGGAATAATTCTATAATTATTATAAACTTTTAAATTTGTAATATTTATAAAACTATCATGCTCTTTTACCTTTGATTTTTCAACCGTCGTCAACCATTGATCTATCCAAATGGATGGATCATATCAGTCTTCAATTTTTACCTGAAAACATTCTCCTAACAAAGTTTCGGTGCATCATAATGACATAATTTATTAGATTAGATTTATAAACAAAAGAAAGGGTAAAATAAGCGATGAAGGGATCTATGGCCGGCTAGTTGCCGTCGTTTAAAAAATGGGATGGGAGAATATAATGCGATCGAATTGAAGGGTAAATTGCATCGAAGAATGATAAATTTAAAACCAAATAATTACAAAGTAATCAAATTCCTAAGCTACCTTCTAGATGATAATGAACCACTTTCAAAAATTTCTATTTTCTTTCTTCCCAAGTTGTCACGCAATGGTGGCCATGGGATATACTTTATTTATTCATCTTCAATTCCTTTGACTTTAATGCCAGCATTCATTTTTCCTTATGACCTGTTCCTAGTTACATGTACATAAAATTTTATATTGGTTAATTTACATATAATAAATAAATATAATACAAAGTGAGTTTGTACTTTGTATGTCTAATTTCCATTATGAGCTTGTTCATTCTGCCATTGATCAATGAATATTTATTATTTTATACTTCGTACTTATTATCGAGTACATGTGTATGTTGTGATTCTTTTTAAAAAATTATCTCCGATTTTATTGTACGTTAGTTCAGTTATTGTATACTCAATTCTGCGTTATTATTTGTCCTTTTCTACCGATTTCCATATATAAATTTAAGAGACATTCCTTTATTGTAATAAGATACTCTATTAATAAATTATATAAGATAAAATAGAGTAATAAATATTGGAAAAATTGTGTACATATAGTTGGATAATAAATACTAGCATATGTAGCATACTGTGGCTGTGATGATAATGGACATAAAAATGAAGGTGATGGTTAAAGACAACCTATTACTAGAATATATTATGAGATTACTTCTTTTAGATGCCTCCAAGGCCAAGACTTAATTGGCTCAATGTTGGAAAAAAATATTTTTTTTAGAAGATGTTGGAAAAAAATATTTTTCCATATTGACTTTTCCCTCTCTAACCTTTCTTTTTAAATTAAGTTTGAAGCCCACTACTACTACTTCTATCTTGGAAATGAGTGTGGCTCAATTGGTCAGGTCCTCAAATGCTTATATATTAGTGGCACAACAAAGTCAAATCAATACCTCTTTATTTTTTATTTTTTATTTTTTATTTTTTAGTCCAATCCTTGATAAAATTTAGACCC
>CP025653.1:20567359-20627807 GCA_003576665.1 Ipomoea trifida
ACGTAGCTAGGCCTTCTTTTTGGACCTTCCAAACAGCGTATACTAATAGTCAAACAATACAACAACTAACGATGTTTTCTATCTGAAACATTATTAACTAAACAAACACTGCAATGCAACATTAATGTTCCACACGGCATCCCTAACTGCCCTGTGGCCTGTACTTTGACCCACATTGCCTGCCTCTCTACAATACATGTATCTCCACTAGTGTAATGCATAATTGAGCTACCTAACTATATATATAGGGATTAGATCAAGAAGAATATAGAAATTAAAACAAACGAGTCCTATGTAGGAGTGTAGGACTTTTACATTTGTTTATCGTTAGGTTGGAGCGTGGGTCTGATCTATTTAAGATTAAATATAAATCTTGCTGGCTCGACAAAATGACCCGAGAAGTTGAAATTTATTTTGAGGATAAGACTAGCCTAAAGAAAGGCCTTTTTCCTAGTAGGCCTTGTTAATTAAAAAGGCTTTTGATCTAGTCCAATTAACAATGTGGTCTATGGACCTTACAATTATTATTTGTGGGTTTCATAGCTCTTTTGATCAATGGACTTAAGAATGGCTTGAGTTATAGCATCAGCACTGAAATGGTTTTGATGAGCTTCAAGAATGGCATCCATGGCAAAGAAGATGAGTTGAGAGGAAACCCTAGCCTGAAGAACCCTAAGATTCATTTCCTCCATGGCCTCCAAGATTCTCACTAACAAACCTTCTCCTTTCAGGCATCTCACCTTCACCACCAATCTATTACTCCCAACCGCATCCACTTTCACTTTCTGCTCATTATATAGTATGCCCGTAGTTAGATCTCTGAACTTTTATAAACACCGAGGAAAATTCTTTAATTACAAAAAATAGTCATGAAAAGTTTTTGGTTTTCGAGGAGTTTCGACGAGGGAATATGTCTGAAATGTGAAAACGTTTCTCTTTAAGAGTTTTTGTTATCATATGTTGATTCTTTTGGTGGCAATAGAGATTAGCTAGAGGGAGAAATGGGAGAGATGAGATGAATTACTTGGATATTTTTGCTGTGGTATTGATATTGACTTGTGATTGCTTCTATATGCAGTTTCATCTTGAGGATGTAAGTAAGAACATGCATGATGATATTGCTCTTTTTGACCTTCACAAACAATTAATTAAGATCAAAGAAAGAAGAAAGAAATTAATTAGAGATACACAGACAGATAGAGATTTGGATCATTTACTGATTTGGACTTGGAAAGGGTTTGTAGAATGTGAAGCTTTCTGCGTGATGCCACCCTCCTTCGGAGTCTTCGTGATGCCATCTCTCTCTCTCTCGTTGTCTCTTTGAGTTTGTAATTCTTTGAAGGTGATAGAATGACAAATATATGTAAGATTAATAGAGCCTGCTTTGCCTCGAAAAATGTAGTCGAGTGGGTAAAGCAGGCGTGATTATATTGTTGTATGTAAGTTTGGAAGAAAAGAACTATATCTACTTTTTTATATATATATATATATATATATATATATATATATATATATATATATATATATATATTTTGTGACGAGTGAAACTCGTAACCACTATTTAAGAGTATATGTTGTGTAAGTTCACTCTTGTGTAATAGGATGCAAACTAGCTAGGTGTGACAGATTGGCCGAGAAAGTATTGACAACACAGATTGGCCGAGAAAGTACTATTGACAACACAGATTGATCGAGAAGGTGTTGACAATATCAACTTGTGACGATGTTTTTTCCAGCATGGAATAAGATGAAAATGAGCAATAATGGAGGGACAATGGCAGGCACTGCACACCAGACAACCAGCTTGTACCATATATATGAGCACAGGCCAGGTCAGATTGGGCTATTAAGACGATGGTTTTTGGTGAGGCAATTTTATTGGCCGAGAACAGCAGACAAACAAAACAACGGGCAATTTAATAATAAATATATGTGGTAAGAATCTTACACTAATACTTTTATGAAATCTCGTAAAAGTAGAAAAAAAGATTCCTCCGCTCGTGTACCTTTGGTGATATTGAGAATCCTTTAATTTTTTTTTTTTTTTGTGAGAGCCTGAGAATCCTTTAATTTTATGTACTAGGATTTACAAGGTTGTTTGGTGATGAGAAGATTAAATTTTAACTTAAAAGGGTCTGGTTGAGTGAAAGAGACTTATTCATCATTAATCAAAAATCAATGGTTCAATCGTTGATTTTGGAAATAGAGCAGCCTCCATACCAACTGTCCCTTTATTTTGAATTGGTTGATTAGTCAAGATGCGCTCAAGACAATGAATCTAAAGCATAAGAAAACGTATGCTTGTTATTGTGAAAATGCGAACAGGTGGAGATTTAATATGCCATATGCCTATATATATGTATTAGTCCGGCCAAACCCATATTTGCTTTCCATCTTGGGCCGAGTAAAAACTTTTAAAATCTTTCCAAGTAATCATAATTTTTCTAACTTTATAAGTACATTCAAAGAATCAAATGTATTCAATCATTAATCATTTCAAGCATATAAACATACAAAATTCATTCAGAAATTCAATTTCATCTTCAGATCAGATAATTAAGAGCCATCGCCATTCACCAAACTCCCAAATGGGTTCTCTGATCTCTTTGTTTTACTCTTTGTTCTTCCCACGTGCATGCTATACCTTACCTACCTACCTAGCTGGCTTTCTTAGCAGTTTGTGCATGTTGATGTTCACAGGCAACAAAAAAATCTATTACTTATGGTGATGGGAATTCAACGACAAGACCTGTCTGATGATTTTTATGTTTTTAAGAACATCCATCCATCTATCTATCTATGTCGGAATTCAAAGGCGTGCGACTGTGCGAGCGAGGGGCCCCCCAACCAGGAAGCCACGTTCACTCTCTCCTCTGCACAAACAAAAAACACTCTGCAAGAGGCATGCATACTTTCAAATTCTAATCCCTTATTTTTACTCCTGATGTGACCAACAATGATTGATTATTGTCACAATGATTGATTATTTTTTACTTTCAAATTCTAATCTCTTACTTTTACTCCTGATGTGACAAACAATGATTGATTATTTTTATCATGAGAATCCATAGAAAAGTGTTTTGTGCGAGAGAGTAAAAGTTTATAAGGAGTCCACGGGCTATTTTCCTATATATCCGGTTCAGATTTCATTCTGGTATGATTCCTTAATCCATTTTTTAATAGTAATGGTAATAATAAGTATATAAATGTAAAAAATGTTGGGAGCTTAAAGAGAAAGAAGAGTGTTTCTATGTGCAAGTCTGAATCATTGCCACAACAACATCCGTAGAAGGGACCATGTACGCCATCAAAAGTTTAATTTCTTCTACTATTACTAGTGGCCATGCATCTAATATTTAATTAGTACTTTATAATTATAAATACTTTTTAGTATTAGTTTGAATATGTGTTAGCCACATTAAAATGTCAATAGACAACTCCCAGGAGGAGTCAAATTTAAAATTTTGTGACTACCTTGAGTTTGTCTCAGAGATTAGGAATATGGCCTGGCCGGGTCTTTGTGTCATATCAGGAATATGAGTAGAGCAGATTGGGTTAGGTCCATTGTAAAAAATATGAATTTGTGCAGAAATTAAATATATATACAAACATAAAAAAAAAAAAATGAAGATCACACCTACAACATATGGAAAAATTAAAGCTACCTTGAAGTGATGTTAATTGGAAGCTAAGCATGCAATTATGAAATGTAGAAGGGAAGTGAAGTAGAGAGCTATGGAATGGCAGGGCAATTCTCCTTTGGCAGAATAAATGCATTGCATGTGTGTTTGAGTAATGTTTCTGCCAGAGGAGAGCTGCACTGTTATTCTGCTCTACTGCATCTGATCTATATCATACTACACTATGTATTTGGTCACTGGAAATATGAATGGTGTACTTGGTATGCTTCAATTGTTAATAAGGTAGGCAGGCCACCTTTTATGCTACCCTGGGATGCGCACATTATGACGGATATTCTACACAAACTGAATTGAAGCTAGCCGTACTATACGCATATGCTACGCACAGTGCCTTCTCTCCACCTTTCTTCTTCTTCTCTCATCTTGTTGCATTCATATTTCATGCATGGTCCCCTATCCCGGCCATCTTAATTAATATTCTAGGTGATATGATTCTGCTTCAGTGGAATTAGGAATGCAATTCACATCCAATCGTATACAAACTAAATAAGACTAGAGTTTAAAAATTGGTAAAAAAAATGGAGTTAAATTTGCATTCTCAGTGTGGTCGAGCCACACCAACATTATAGATGCACATTTGGTATCGTTTTTTTGAGGGTATGCTGCACTTAATTAAAGAGGCATATCTTCTTCTTTTTTTTTTCTTTTTCTTTTTTTTTTTCCCTTCAAATGGTAAAAAATACAGATACAAAATGCCCTCTGATAGTAAATATGCTACCCGATAATATATTTGGAAAACAGTAACGAATAGAGTTGTATTGCTATGTGTTTTGAGTACAAGAATCAAAGTGTGTCCCCCCTCTTGCTATGCAGGGTCAGCCTTTGTATTATAAACTTCTAATGGTTAAAATAATGATATCAATGGTCTCCTAATAAGTGACGCTGCCTCATTCCATAACTCTTCACTTTGATGAGACGGTACTCTTAATGTGTGGGATCTTGTAACTGTTCCACCTGCTCTCGGCTCGTATATGACAGGTACGGTTTAACTGTCATCACCACTTTGATAGGCTCGTATAAGAGTACACCGGGTCGGATCTAGTACCTTGTCCACTTATCCAGTCACCCTCTTAAATAGAGATCAAATAGAAAATTTGAGAAAAGAAAAGAAAATCAAATAGAAGTACTTCATCATCAACGAATCTTTGACAAATAATAAAAAGCTTTGGGCTTTATAAGGTTGGGGTATATATATGAGTATATCCTAATTTAAAGAAAATCTTTTAGAAAGGTTTTGGCCTTCGATGCACGAGAGGCCAAATGGTCCCAATCACCTCAGATCAACGTGAGACGCCAAACAGCTATTGGAAGGAATGGCAGGTCAGACCAGCATACATGGCTTCATTAAATAACCCAAACAACATATGCATTTGTTCACTATAAATTCCCATTAATCTGCAGAGCTCGCTGATCATATCATCATGACGTTTTGAAAGAACTAAAAGCTTAATTACATGCATGCATGCCATGTATATATAAAAGTGAAGTTGAAGTACGTACGTAGCATATGCTATGGAGTATTCCCAGCTTTTATGAATTTCCAGCTACCCTTCTCATCAGAATATATACTAGTTGAAATGGGAACAATGCTTTCAGTGTCGCTGGTGCGGATTCACCACCAGATATGTATAAATGCACCACACAGTGTTCAGAAATGAACCACAATGAAATGCACCAATGCACCATAAAACAAGCAACGCACCAAAAGAAAGTACCACAACTCACCACACCTAAAGACGAATTTTTAAACACTTTGTAGTGCATTTTTGCATACTAAATGGTGAGTGACCGCACGGCCACACGGGAACTTGACCATATATATATATATATATATATATATATATATATATATATATATATACACACACACGCAACTAAAATGATACTTTCGTGTAGATAGTGGCTTCACACTTAGCTTTCCGGTAAATCAAAGAAATTAGATGGGATGAATTCATTGAAATAACTTTATCCTTATAGTTGGCATTCGATTTCTTGCTCCTTTTGATAAAGCATTAAAGGAGAAAGTTCAATATTCTGTCTCACATGCAATTCCTTCAATTATAGTCATTGAATTGAAATAACTTTGCAAACAACATGACTAACAAATTAGGCTTTTTTATTTGATTTAGGTATACAAGACATGCAACAGAAAAATTTGATATAAAATGTAAAATTAAATGATGTGTTTTGTCTCAAAAAAAAATTGATGTGTTTTGTCTTATATTAAGATAATCGATCTCTTTTTCCTTTCTAGCCTCTACTCTTTAAAGAAATATCCTCAAAATTATTCTCCAATTCTTCTATATAATCACGTAACATGCTACAAAATATATAATATAGATATTTTAGACTTATTAAGTCATACATATAGTCTACTATGGATATGTACGTATTCCAATAAAAATGTCCTTTGAAATCTAAGTTAGTTGACATGAGACATTACATGTTTAACTTTTTAATAAATCAAAGCATACAAATATTATTCCAGAGTTGGTGGAAAACATATGTAAAGAAAGAATGTGCTACAGCCTACAAAATATGCTTTCTAGTGTACATTGTTTCATGGTACACAACTCCAGATCCCTTCCCTTGTTGGTACAACAAATTTTAATTAAGGATATATAGTTTTACTAGAACTTTAACAGGAGACTTATTCACTTGGCATTTCAGATTAACAACATCAAAGGTAAGATAATATTCTTTGATTGGTCCTATAACTGCTATCTAAAGATGTGCTCTAAATAAAGCCTGTATTGTAATCATAACCCGTAAATAGTCAAAATAGATAAACCAGGTTATTTATAGTCGACCGACTTAAAAGCCAATAGACACTCTCAAGACAAGATGTTCTGCTTATAATAAGTACAAGGAACATTTTCTTTAATTAAATTAAGGTTAGACACGTATCTATAAATAATAATGTAATTGCACTTCGTTTCAACATTGAATAACCCAACTAAAAACATAAAAACAATTGTCATAATTTGTTTAATTGCCCTAATTATTTTGGCAGCATATGCAGGGAAGATCCACTGTACTTTATACACTTTTTTTGAACGACCCAAAATTTGGATTTCTAAAGAGCTAGGGCATATGCCATGAAAATATTATTTCCTAGCTATCATATATGACACTATATATATATATACATTTCATGCCTATACACCATTCATAAGCATTCAATCCTTGAAACTCAAATAAGCCAAGTGTATGGATGCATCACTGGGCATATCTCCTTTGGAAGGAAGCCATTAATAGTTACTTTTCTGCCAAAGGAGATTTGCCCCGCAATTCTCCCATACAAATTATTCTCCGCCTGCCTACATGTCGATAAAGTCTAAATTTTTAGTTGGTAAGTACTATACAGGTGACAAGGAAAACCTGTAGCGACTAGGTCAAGGCATGCAATTGATAAATCTCGCATTGTGATCTAGTATGATCAACTTGATTAGGATTTTCCCAGTACTATATAATTATTATATATTGCGAGTTTAATTTATATATGTGTGCACGCACACATATTTTACCTTTTGAAAATTCATGAAAACTAGCCTATCAAATCATTAATATGTGCATAATTAGGCCATCATTATACCGTGGATCATGGTATGCATTGTAAAATAAATTATTACTAACATATATTTTCATTTTTAGTATATTAAAGATTAATTTCTGGAGTACATGTTTATTTATTTTATGGTAATTTTTAGTGTTGAATCATGAATGTCGTTTTTAGTATACTATTTACAAATAAACATTCACTGTACTATATTAAACATTTTTCATATACAAAAAATGAACATTTATTAGTAGTTCACATTGTAATGTGGAACATGGGACAGAATATAATTTGTGATCTTTGCTGGTAGGACTCACTTCAGCCCATATTTAGTTATGGGTTGACTGCATAGTTAATATCATCAGGCAATTTATATCATGGACCGGGATTCAAATAGTATTATTGAGTATGGATTAAAACGACGAGATACATAATTCATATTTGTAAGGTATAAAATTTCATAACACAAGGCACAAAAAATTACAACAGAAGATACATCCACATGTTATATATTTCAAATCTGATTTAGGTACATAATTTGTGTTCACAGGCACAGAATTTCACAACACAAGATACAGAAATTCAATTCATAATATAAGACACAATTACAAATTTATTTCATGTACAGAATTCATATTCTTAAAGTACAAAATTTCTTAACATAAAATACAAAAACTCATAGCATAAGACACATGCACTAGAGTTTACCGTGTATTGTGAATCTTAGTCTATGGTATAATAAGGATTGATATCATCATAAATAATCTAAACGAATTCATGGGGCGTTAATTAACTTCCTAGTGTACGTGGCGTGCATATTTATTTTCATGTTCCAAGATTAATGGAATATTATATAATATTCTAATTCCATATTGAACCTAACTTCTGTTATTTTGGTTTTTAAAAAAAAAATTGTAAATATTCACACGGATCTAAGTTTGACACACGCCAACGTAACAAATAAACCTCATGTTTCAAACTATGGCTGCGCGAAAGGGAAAAATTGGAATATCGGGTCGGGTGTCTGGCTAGGGTTTCTAAATTGTGGGTTTTCTTTGATTTTCACATTCATGCAATTGGCCCCCAAAATCTTGAAATTCTTTTCAATTATGTGTCCTCTAATTTTTTCTGATTATTTCAATTTTGTCCGAATGATTTAACATTTGTATAATCACAAAGACAAGGCAACCCGGAGCTAACTACGTCTAAAGAGAGCACATTCTCGAGCGAACTACTCATGCATCATCTCTTCCCAACAGATACTGTTCCAACTTCCAACAAATAATTTTTACAAGATATCTCTACAACACATTTTTACTCTATGTACACATACTCAACACAAGCTTCCCAATCTCGGTTCAAAAGATTCCTGCACCCGTTGGACAATTAAGTGTTTGATATAAATGTAGTCTAACGATTAACTGTAGGACGTAATTTTCTTTAATACAACTGATCATATTACATTGTCCTCCTATATGAGAGAATGACTACATACATGCCATTTGAGCACAAGGTACTTGGTAATAATAATCAAGTGTAAAAGTAAAGAGTACAATGACAGTTTTAAATCAATTAAGAGTATTAAATTACAATTTTTCTTTTACAATATAATTGTATAAGCTACATACTCTCCATATTGATATGCCAGAAACATATATAATCGAAGAAAGAAAAAGAGGGTCATATATAGTTTTCTTATATTGCTAGAAAAGCCCAGATTTTCAATTACTAGAGTTCGCTGTCGGGACAATTTTGAAAATCTAAAAAATGATCTTTGCATGTTCCTAATCAACTATCTTATTAAAAGCAGTTGTCAAAAAATGGAATGGTTATGTTGCTGGATATGTTCTCGAATTTATCAAATTTTAGAAAAAAATAAATAAAATATAACCATAATTACTAGAAGTTCCACCAACCATGGCCTTTAAAGTAGATGTTTCTGCCTTTTGACAGAAACTCATATATAGGAACCTAGAAAACAGAAAGTAGAATTTAGATATACATATAGTATATGTTGCAGTAATTTTACTATTTTTATTTCTCCACATTATTTTAATCTTGAAACAATTCAAGTGTGAAGAGAAATGAGCATGCATATGATGAGAAACAGATGAATAGAGTAGCTCATATGAGCAGCTCAATTAATTACAGAGATAAAATCAATGAAGGAGTCTGAGCCGTGTCGATCTGGGGTGTTGGAGCCCTCCCAGCACATGCATGCAATGCATTTACCTATACTAAAAGTCTACTTCAAACTTCCTATAGAAAATCTCGGAAAGATAGACAACACTACCTTTAGAATTTAGATATAACAATGTTGAGTTGGTGACTACCTTTTAAAGTTGGTCATATTCAATAATATAATCTCCTGCATCCAAACAAAAAGCATTATATTGACTACAAATATACACATATAATATAATAAGTCAGCTAGGTTTAAGCCATATTTTCATGGTGGCTCTTTTGTGTTGTGGGAGTGAATGGCAGGGCAATTCTCCTTTGGCAAAGAAAAACCAACACTTCAGCTTGGCTATGGCTATACATCTTCTTTGCTGAAGGAGAAAGCCCTGTTATTCTTAACCCCACATTTTGCTTCTTGATTTGCATGCACTCATTCATGCTCTCATGCAAGCTGCTTCGAGTTTTCACATAAATTTGGAGTGGAGTTTATATATGCTACTTATTCGCACCAGGATTTGGATATGCCAAATTAAAGTAGAAGATAGGCAAGATCTGGCATATGCCAAGAATATTCCAATTCTGCACTTATTCTCTCATCTATGTCCTTTCACTGTCCAACATCTTTTCCACTTTTTCTCTTTTATGCTATCTCAATTCTTCTTGTTGTACGACGTTTACATGTTATGTATTAATTATGTGATAATCAATCGACAGCATTTGTACGTGGCCTTACGTGTGTAAGTGATGAGGTCTTAAGTTCTTGTTTCTTGTTACTTACGACTTCTCGATTTACTAATGTAATGGTGATTATTTAAAAGCGAATAACTTTTTGTTGAATTTACTGTCACATCACAGAGATTACTGAAAGATTTATGTTAGTGGGAGATCGTGAGAGGAGTGGTGAATATGATTCTTTGACTTGCGATAACGCTTTAAATTAAACTTTAGCTAGTGTTGTCTTCTTCTGAATATAATCTTATTAGCAATGAATGAGTATATCACATCAAATGCAAGTTTAACAGAAACAAACTTTGGATTTTAGTATTGTCGTCTTCTAGGTTAAGTTTGAGCTAGTAACTCTGGAGAACCTATGCTGATTGACCTATCTTTTTCTAACTAGTTATGGTCACAAGGCGGACTTCATGCACCCAAATGACACTTTCGGATAGTGATTATGGACTTTGCTGTAAATGAAAGAAAGATCTAGGGTTGTAGATGAGATGAGTTGAATGAAATAACTTTATTCTTATTTGGCATTCTAGCTCCTTTTGATAAAGCATTAAAGGAGAAAGTTCAATATTCTATATGCAATTTCTTCAATTCATTGAATTGAAATAACTTTGCAAACAACAAGCATGACTAACAAATTAGGCTTTTTTTTATTTATTTATTTGATTTAGGTCTAAAACATGCAATAGAAAAACTTGATGTAAAATGCAGAATTGAATGATGTGTTTCGTCTCAAGATAATCGATCTATTTTTCCTTTCTAGCCTCCACTCTTCTAAGAAATATCCTCAAAACCGTTCTCTAATTCTTCTATATAATCATGTGACATGCTACAAAATATATAATATAGATATTTTAATTTAGACTTATTAAGTAAGTCATATAGTCTACTCCGGATATATATTCCAATAAAAAAAGTCTTTTGAAATCTAAGTTAGTTAGTTGACATGAAACATTATATATTATATGTTTACCTTAGCTTTTTAATAAATCAAAGCACATAGATATTATTCGAGAATTGGTGGAAAACTTATGTAAAGAAAGAATGTGCTAAATAATATGCTTTCTAGTGTACATTGTTTCATGGTACACAACTCCAAATCAGTTGCCCTGTTGGTACAACAGATTTTAATTAAGGATAGTTTTACTAGCACTTTAACAATAGACTTATTCACTTGATATTTCAGATTAACAACATCAAAGGCAAGATGTTCTTTGATTTCCTCGCAACTGCTATCCGAAGGCGTGCCCTAGGTGAAGCCCGTTTTATGACATTTATCGGCAAAAAAAACACAAAAAAAGTAAACTAGCTTAAGTTACCTATAGTTGACCGACTTAAATTAAAAAGGTCAATAGATCTCTCTCAAGACAATTAATAAGATGTTTTGCTTATAACTTATAAGTACAATAAACATTTTTATTTGATTAAATTAAGGTTAGATCACACAATTATCTATAAATAATAATGTAAATGAACTTTGTTTCAGCATTGAATAACCCAACTAAAAACATAAAAACATTTGTCAAAATTTGTTTAATTATATTGCCCTAATTATTTTGGAAGCATATGCATGGAAGATCCACTGCACTGTACTTCACACACTTTTTTGGACGACCCAAAATTTGGATTTCTAAAGAGCTAGGGCGGCATATGCCATCAAATTATTATTAGAAGCTCAATTCCCAGCTATCATATATGACACTATATATATACATTTCATGCCTATACACCATTATATTCATAAGCATTCAATCCTTGAAATTCAAATAAGCCAAGTGTATGGATGCATCACTGGGCATATCTCCTTTGGAAGGAAATCATTAATAGTTATTTTCCTGCCAAAGGAGATTTGCCCCGCAATTCTCCCATACAAATTATTATCGTGTCTACTTGTCAATAAGGTCTAAATTTTTAGTTAGTAAGTACTATATAATTATTAGATTGCGACTTTAATTTATATATGTGTGCACACACATTTTATCTCTTGAAAATCAGCTCATATTCAAATCATTGGTACGTGCATCATTATGCAGTTGTCATATCATGGATCAGGTCCACTATACGTATTGTGGATTTTGTGTAAATTATGTAACTGCGGTTAATATATTATGTATTTTTCGTTAACAAATTATGTACTTGTTGCAGTTAACATTTTATGTATCTTTAGTTTATTTACATGTATATAATGTGATGAAAATACATAATATTTTAATTGTAAATACATACTTTTAATTTTTGACCCATGTTTATAACGTGCATGGTCGGCATTGGTGCACGATATAATTTGTGATGGTTAGGTAGTTGGGCTCACTTCAGCCCATGTTAGGTTATGGGCTGACTGCATAGTCAATATCATCATAAATAATCCCAACTAATTATGGGGCGTTAATTAATTAACTTCCTAGTATACGTGGCATGCATATTTATTTTCCTGTCCAAGATTATTGGAATATTATAAAATATTCTAATTCCATTTTGAACCTAACTTCTATTATTTTCCTTTTTAAAAAAATTGTGTAAATATTCACACGGATCTCAGGTTTCAACTATGGCTGCGCGAAAAGGAAAGAATGTGATATCGGGTCGGGTCGGGTCGGGGATAGATTTCCACATTCATGCAAATTGGCCCCCAAAATCTTGAATTTCTTTTCTATTATGTTCTTGTGCATTGGGTTGCCTCTATTTTTTTTTCTTCTGATTTTTTCAATTTTGTCCTAATAATTTAATTTTTTAAAAATCATAAGGACAAGGCAATCTGAAAGTTTACTACGTCTAACAATGACCATTCTTGATCTCTCAGATTATCTATATAATTATCACGCAGCAAAGAGAGCACATTCTCGAGTGGACCCATCATTTAATTTCCTCCCAACAACTAATGTTCCAACAAATAGTTTTTACAAAATATATTTACGACACAATTTTGCTCTATATACAAACGCTCAACTTGGACTTCCCAATCTCGGTTCAAAACATTCCTAGTGGTCGTCCATGCAAAGCTTTTCTTTATTTTTAATGTATTGAGTATTCCTATTGTCCTTATATATTTAAGTTATATCTTTATAATACTTTTATAAGGTCATTAAACATTGATATAATTGTCCAGTTCACGCAATTTGATAAGTATTTACATTATAAACTTGATTTTTTTTTTTTTTCAAGTCTTTGTTTCATAAACTGTTAAAAGGCCAGGGTAACTTAGCTTGATGGTTAAGTACTATCAAATTCGTTGAATCGTGGCATGAACAAACACGAATTATATTATATTATGATTCGAATAAAGTCGGCCCACTTTCTTAAGCAAACGTTAGGAAATGTTGGGTGTCAACGATGAGAGATTTATACAGAATGTGAAACTATAACTAAATATTGAAAATGATTTCTTAAGAAATATAAAACATAGCATAAGCTGTGTCGTGTCATGTCTGGGCTTCGTCTGTGAATAATAATTGAGTACATTAATTTTGGAATTGAATGGGTTAGCCACTTCCAAAGGGTTGGCAATACTTTATAATATCCTTCAAATTTCAATGGTTTTAATTATAATTTGGAAACACATACATACTATGCATTATATTGTTTATGTCGCCGACGCACAAATTTTTTTTTTTTTAAGTAAATATTAAATCAATCACAATTTGAGAATAATAATAGAGTTAGAGTAAGAGATTCAGGAATGTAAAGTTGAGAGTAAGTTAGCTGATTATTTCCAATTCTCAGTGTCCTATTATTATTGCCTCCATTATTTCTCAATTCCCTCTGGCTTGAGCTGAAGACCATCAATGAGGATCATTTACTTTATTTTTTTTAATTAAAAAAGAAGAAGAAGAAAAGCTCACTGTCAACCATCTTTTAGGTAAATAATGTATAAAATATAGAATAAATGTTGTTTAAAGCAGGCAATATCTCTGATCATGACTTCAGTGGTCACTCATTACTTTAAACTTTATTAAATTAAACTCATTTTTCTTATTTGGCAATTTGACTTCTACTTTAATGTGTGAGGTTTACAAAGACCAATAATGGCCGGTTGGGGCGGTACCCGATGTAAACATGGTTCATGTTATTGAATAGAATATATTTGCGTGGCCAAATATACACTACTAATATTTTTTTGCCCACGTGATTTGTGGTCACGTTGCACGTGACGCTCGGGGTTTTGTGGTTTTAGCTAATAATGATTATTGTAGGTTTGACTCACAGGTCGTAATGACCGAATTACATTTTTATCGAAATCAGCTTAGGTAGTCCATAGTTAATCGATTCAATTGAAGAAAGTTAATAAATCATTCCCACTGAGAGTTAAACTCTGAATTTGAATGGTATATAACAGTAAAGAGCTTTCTCTCTGATTAAGTGTCGAACTTTACCTATGCAACCTAAGTAGAATTCAGATTAGTTGAATATGGATGGATTACAAAATATGTACAAATTGTACTGTCAAAAACTTTTCATAGACAGTCCTAACTTCGAATTCCAATCCAACGTTCGAAATTTGAAAAGCAAGAAATTTTACATCTGTTTGGGGCTGTCTTTCGTCAAAGGAATATGTCTTTCGTGTTGTCTTTTGTTAAAGTAAGTTAGTGAACTTCCTTTGACAATTCACTATATTCTTTGTTTATGCAAGTCGCTGGAAAAGTGCATAAATTTTATAATGAGACTGCAGCCTACCTCATAACTAATAGCTCTTTATATACAAGTTGAGTAAAAAGAAGACGAATTAATATTTAATATATTATGAGATGTGAATCTCATGTATAACTTTGGTTTTTTTTTTTTTTTTTTTTTATATATGTGAAAATTATTCTATATTTATTGAGGCCTGACTAAGCATGATGAATACTGCTAACTGCAAAACAAGGAACCCCCTCCCCTTACTTTGAGAGGTTCCTCTTATAAGTGAGACTCAATCTCGAATCATTATTCTCAAACTTGACTTCTGTGACCAACTGACCTGCCATGACCTATTAAATCTTAAAACTTGTAATGACAAAGTCTTGCATAATTATTGGATGATGACAGGTAGTTGCCGTATATAAGCTAATGTCAACTTTTTGGGCTTAGGGTGCTTGATAAGTCTGTAAACTTTATCCATAAACGACAGTACATTTATTATTATTACTATAATAATTAGTGTGATTTAGTGGGGGAAGTGATGTTTTATCAGCTCCGATGCAATTGATTTGTACAACCTCCTACTCCACGAGCTGCACGTTACCATCAACTCACCATGGATTCAACCTAAATAAATAAATTAATTAATACAAATGGCATAATGTCATTGTTTGTAGATGTTGAAATTAACCAACCAAATCTGTACTTCTGTATTTTTACAAATTACAATAGATTCACCCTACAATAGTTTACATACTACTTTGATATGATGATACTTTCAATTCTGAATTATTTAACCATTTTAAGGTATGGTGTCATTTTATTTTATTTTAAATAATAAGAGAAACCTGTAATTAATATCTAAAGGTGTACATTAAGTAAAGCTAGGGGTGTCAGCAATGGTAGAGTAGCAAGAGATGGGATAAAACAAGGCAAATTAACTAAAGGTCCATGGTGGGAGAATATAAGGGAGGCCAAGATTGTACTCCATCTAGAAGAGGAAAGTGAAGCATGGCCATTTTGATGTTGGATTAATGATTGATGCTCAAATCCCATCATCATTGTAAATAATACAAACAAGCATTGCCACTACCCATCCCCAACACATGGGCTACCTAGTTTGGTGCTTGTGCTTATCCTAAGGATGTCACATCCCAACCAATGTGGTTTTTGTCCAGCCAGGTTAAAACTTTGCTTTTACTATTTTATTTATTTTTTACTTTTATTATTTTTTGAGTGATGGAATCTGCCATCACTACTTGATGGTGTGCAGAGGATAAACCTTACCTTGTGACCTTAGTCAAAGAAAGACCACAAGGAGATAATTAGTTTAGGTTTTCCATAACTGATTGGTTCAGACCAAGAAGACCAATATATCACTACTATTAGAAGGCGAAACCTTGTGGTTGTGAAACCAACTTAGTTTGAATTGCCCTTACCAGTTGCTATCTGAATCTGCACATTGAGTGATGCTCGCCCTTATGACCCTAATAGGTAAAAGACCACATAGAGGTAAGTAAATCAGATTGCTTATAATTGATTAATTCAAACGAAGATAATTAATAGGCAACTACATGAAGTCGAACTTTGTGGTTACTAAATCCATAGGAAATCGAACTTGATTGGGGTTCATAGCTCACCTATTACGATTGACATGTGACAATAAGGTCATATTTTTTAAACCGCACGCAATTAGCAGTTGCTTCCCGTGTTAAGCCACTTCACATTCCTCCACATTCCAATCTCACTTTTCCCTCCAATAAAGAAAAAGTCCAAAAAATATTATATTAAGATTACCTTTACTTTTATTAAACCGTACGTAAATAATACTCTGTATATAATATATATGGTTGGTTCCTCTACTCTCTGTCTCTCTCTCTTTGCTCGATTTTGTAGGGAGACCATATGGGTCTCGTGAGGGTTGTGTTAAACACACATGTCTAAGTGTTGTGTTTTTGAGTTTAGTAAATAATTAAATATCAAGATGGTTGATCAATTATAAGTTTCGTAGTTAAGGACATTATTAAATGAAATTTGAAGTTAAGACCTAAAGTGGTCAAATGACTATAATCGAGAGACCATTTTAGTAATTACTAATTAAATTAATTAATGTACATTAATTTTTATCATCATTAAGTAAATTCATTACAACAATTAAAGTAATTACATACAATGCCTTTAAATAAATCAGATCAATTGCGAGCCTTACAAAGCGGAACTATATATACATTATATCGTTTGATAACGTAAATACGACATGATAATAAGTGGGAGACCGAGTTGATTGAAAATAAATAAATTACTTTATTAATATTATGATCGAACAGTATGCAGAGGGTGTGTTACGCAAGAGACTCCCGACCTTCGTTTTAGTTCTAATCTTATTCTCTCCAATAGTCTCCTTTAATTTAGGCTGGGGCCTAGGGCGATTTTTATAGGCGTTTCAGTGGGCACATGTTGGATTTCCCTTATTTGGGTACAAGTACTGGTAGCATGGCAATGGGTATTAAGGTCGGTCGCGCCACTTTTCCAAGACACACTGATCGAGAATGGTGGGACGCGGCAAAGCAATAAGTGCATGGTTAAAATTAGGCAGGGTCACCGACTACTAAGAAGGTCGGTTTGGGTCGGTCACCTGGCCTACTTGCGAATCGTAATTAATGTGGATCGGATATAGTCGTGCAAGATCAATAAATATCCCTATTGCCGTTGTTAAAAGTAGAATTTATTCATCTAATGGATAGTCTATCTATTTATTTTCTTCTCTCAAAAGGTTGAATCCCTAACCCCAAAGGTCCCCGTGCTTCGGCCCGACAAAATTTCTGAGGGGACGGAGTAACTCCACTACATAGAGGCTAGATTTTTTCTCACTGCGCACAAGTATCTATTTATTCTCGATATTATATTTGTGTGCATTTTATAACGTTATACACACATGTACGCATATACAATTATGTTAATTTTCTGGAAAGTTCTAATTTTTAGTACATAATACATTATACATACATAGTTGATCATTTGCTACGTTATTATGACACGGATGTGATAAGTTAATTATTGGTTTCATGGACAAATACACATAATAATTACATTTTGGTATCTATGTCAATTTGCTGTCTTTTTCTCTTTTAATTACTTTGCTTTCTTGAGGTTGGAGACGGGTGGGGAGATCTGGGTCCTCACTGCTCTTGTCCTATAACCTGGTGAATGATATAAATCGTTCAAGAATAATGTAATTGCTGATAAAATAAAATTTTAAGAGGTTATTAACAAAATTTAAACTTTTTACATTCTGATATAGTGATTAGTGCTTCTCAGGCGCTCAGGAGCGCGTAGCGCCTAAGAGGGGATTAATTAGTGCCTAGTTTTTATTTTTTTAAAATTTGTTTAAGTGCCAAGGACATTGTGGTCCAGTGGCATCAAACCCTTCCCTTTATACGGGAGGTGGTGGGTTCGAGTCTACAGATACTGCATTCTAATAGAGTTAGTAGTATTAAAAAAAAATTTGTTTAAGTATTTTTAATTTTTTAAAGACAAATAATTATAATAAATTATATAATACTTTAATAGTTAATACTAAATATTAAATGTTAACCCAAAAAATATATAGAGTTTGTACAATTTATGTTATTTTGCTCAAAATAATGTTGTTTTGAGTGAAATAATCCATTAAAAAAAAAGAAGAAGAACAATAGTTAATCGGTCAACTAGGCGGCCTAATCAGTGCCTAGGAGGTCTGGTCGGCGCCTAGAAGGCTTAGGCGGTCATCGGCTAAGTGGCCTAGGCGGTGTTTAGGCGGCCTAGGCAGAACTTAGACGGCCTAGATTGTCGCCTAGACCACCATTTAAGGTGATACTATACACTAGGCTGTCGACCAGTGCCTAGCACTTAGGCGGAGATTAATCGACGCCTAGGCGGAATTTTTGCAACACGGAGTGAAATGCGATTAATGTTTTATATATTTTAGCACTTCTTTTGCAGTTTTTTTATTTATTTGTTTAAATAGTAGAAGTGATGCTAAAAAATAATGTGATAACGCGACACGGGATAACGTGTTGATCAATCAAAAGTTCAAAACAGGTAGAAGCCTTTCTGCAATATAAGCAGTGCGGGAAGGGTAGTTTGGTCAAGAAAATCAGTATATATAGCCCTAAAATTTGTCTTCCCCTTAATTAATCTTTCACTCAAATTAAGCCTCTGACCTTAGATACCTTCCCCATCTTATTCAGCCTCCATTAATGGACCCTGAGGCTGCAATAACCCTATTCGATTCATGCTGGTTCCATCTCGAAATTCTCAAGAAACGCCCAAACCCATCATCTTCCTCGACTTCTGAAACAGACCCAGATCTTAAAATCAAGGAAATTTCCCCAGAATGGAAGGAATTTCAAACCCAATTGGTGGTTGAAACCAGGTCAAAAGCTGAGCTTTTGAGCTCCAATTCCGGGTACAATTCCGATTCCTTTTCCCCGGTCTCAGTCCTCCCGGAATCGCATTTCCGATCGACGCCGGAGACGGAGAAGAAAGTGAAGAGGGGGAACAGGGGGAAAAGGAGGGGGAGAAAAGGCGAGAAGGGATCACTGAGTAAGAGCTTATCGGAGCTTGAGTTTCAGGAGCTGAAAGGGTTTATGGATCTGGGGTTTGAATTCTCTGAAGAAGATGTGAATTCCAGCCTGGTTGAGATCATTCCCGGGCTGCAGAAACTGGGCAAGAAAGAAGAAGAGGAGAAAAAAACACCTAATAAGGCTCCCAGAGCTCGGCCTTATCTCTCTGAAGCTTGGGAGGCTATGGAGAAAGAAGAGAGGAAGAAGAACCAGTTGATGAACTGGAGAATCCCTGCAATGAACAATGAGGTTAACATGAAAGACAGTCTCAAATGGTGGGCTCATACTGTTGCATCCACAGTTAGATGATAATGATGATTGATAAAACAGTTTAGTTTTTGGTTAATTCTTTCATTTGGTTAAAGATTATGGTCATCTCAGCAGTTTCCATCCCTCTGTGTTTCATGTGTATTTTGGCTTAGAATTTGTACAAAGAGAATTAGACACATGAGTTTGGTTTTAGCTTTGTATTCACATTTTTTCCTTCTAGTCCACAAAGTGGGTGTTGGAGGGTGTTTTGGTACATTCAATAAGATGTAAATCCTACCATTTTTCTACTCACATTCCTAACATTTTTGTACACAATTGGGTTGTTTGCTTAAGGAACAATACCAATGATGCCATAACCTTGTCATATAATTATCACATTTAGTCCTGGTTAACGTAAAATTGATCTTAATTGTAATACGGCTTGTCTATATTCAATTCTGAATAACATGGAGTCGACTTGAGCTGTAATAAGATTTTACTTGCTTTAAATGCGAAGTTAAATTTGAATTTTAATAAGGTCTTATACTTATTTACGTAAATTGAACTCGATCAAAGTCAATCTGCTTTGCATCATTTACCAAAAAAAAACAATTTGCCTACCTCTGATCTTCATCCATTTGGTAAAGCTATTTGACATACGAAAAGAAGTTTATCTTTGAATGAAGGTGGCAATATAGAATCATTCACTTTTTCAATTCATCATTTTTATCTTAGTTTTTATAAACTATGGCTTTTGATATAAACTACGGAGAATTAAAATTTTATGACAGGTGTAAACATAGACTAGTCTATTCAAAACATGTACATTAACCTCATTTTCCATGTGAGTAGTTGCACTACTAAAATTAGTAACATAATTTCTTGGCAACACCCTTCAATTAAAGTCGTCACACAAGTACGATTTACATTTCATTATGGTTTGCAGGCTATTACACAAGAGATAAAGTACTAACATTAGATAGTGACTACATGTCTCCCACGTCTCCAAAAAAAAGTATGCTCTTTGCTTCGTATGCAAGTAGTTTGAATTCTTGAATTAGTCTAGCAAACATTATCTCTAATTACAACATTCATTTTTTTTTTTTCTGTTTTTAGCCATAAATTTTCTCAATCCGTCAACTATGAGTCTATGACCAAGACTAATCATGTTCGTGTGTAGTACGGCATTAAAGGTAAGAAACATACTTCATCCCATCTAAACTCCATAAATATCAAATTCATTTTATTTTATCTTTTTTTTTTCATGTCAACTACCATATAGTGTGATGAATGAGTGGCCATAGATTTGAACCCCGTGATGGGACTTAGATTCTTCGGTTCTAAATATATTTTCTTTTCCATGCTTTTGGTTTCTTCCTCTATTTAATATAGATGATATAACCACAACCAATATCATAATTTTCCTTATAATATACTTATAATTTCAGACTGGGTATATGCCAAGAATAATGCGAAAGAGATCGCAATGCAAAAATAGTGACGTGTATGAGATTTTTTCAAAACAGTGTAGCACCTTGTATTTAATGGACCGGTTTGATAAGTTGACTTTAGTGCGTCATTAGCCATAGAACATTCAAGAAGTGTCGGCAACATACTGGTCGGAACCTAAAACATTTGACGAGTTCAAGTTAGGCCATATCACCCAAAAATGACGACGTTTAATAATTAAGTAATGCCCTTTAAACTTCGTTAATAACGATTTGAAGCCAATTATAATGCATCGTAAAGTCAGAAAGTTGACACGTACGTTTAACGCAGTTTCCTTGTAGATGGATGGATTGTATGTATGTTGATGACTTTTTTGTCAGTCTAAAAATCTATAAATTATTTATAGTGCATAGTGTGAGTAGTTTTGTGTCTATAATGTTTGTCCTTTTCAAAAATCGATTATGATTTCTGTGTGAATTTTTTATTTTTTGATACATCATATCAGAAATGTTAATAAAGAAACAAAAACATAACAATAAATTAAGGTGTTTGGTAAATAGCTGTTAGCTGATTGGGTTATGGATTTGAGTAATTTGACTGATTGATAACATTAGCTGATTGTAGAAAAGTGTTTGTTAAATTAGCTGTTAGCTGATAGCTGATTACATGCAACATGATTTTCTTAAAAAGCTTATTGAAAGAAGTTTGTTGAGGATTAATTAGTCAAACACTCATATTAATCAAATTAAATAGTTAATAGTGATTTAAAATTGACTGATAACATAACTATATTACTAAATAGGGCCTAAAAATAAAGTCTTTTTTTTTTTTTTTCGAAACTACTTCTGAAGCATTTAATAATAGAAGGTGTCTCTCGCTCTCTAGCGAATGTTCTAGAATAATTCTTTTTAATTTTTTAATTTTTTTTATTTCAATGATTAGTGTATTATTATAATATAATAATATTTGTTTTTATTATTTTTTTGGGTGATCATGGTATATATATGGTTCTTGGGTCCAATGAGATATAAACATTATGCAGCCCGAATTGAATGTTAGGAAGAGCAGTGCAATAATTCATCAAATACCTTGAGCCCATTATCAAGTTTCCCTCTCCAATTCAAGATATACAAACTTCCATTTCTAAAATCAATTGCTATATATTACACATCCGCGATATTTAGTCAATACATACTCTCAGTCTCAGATAATGACGATAAGTTTTCTTCATCACCCAAACTTATTCAAGTAAAATTAGGTTAAGAACGACTATTAGAAAATATTTTAAGTGTTAGTGAATAATTAGGTTAAAAAATGATTTAAAGTTCGGTGAAATTGTGAAGTTTTTTTTTTTTAGTGAAATTAACAAATTTATGTTAGGGTGTTCAAATCTTCCTTCAATTAGTTGAATGTTGATTAGAGGTTTTGGTTTTGTCCTAGACAAATTGAGAACAATACCAGAGAATATAATCGAAGTTAAATTCCTAAAATATAACTAAGACGGGCGACAAGAGACTGTAAAATCATTTAGGCTAAAGCCAAAAACACAAATCAAATCAAAAATTATTTACTCGATGAGTCCCGACTTAGGATTTGACATAAAGATTTATAATACATGTTCTTTGATAAACCATTGTATATATCACATAATGCATAACCATATCATATGATTAAAAAACAAAGATAAAAAGGTGTAATTACTTGATTGGTTGTCGTGATAAACTCTGCCGGCAAGTGGAGACGCACCAACCAAAACAATAATTGCTATAAGGTAAGTAGTCGCATTTTTGAATAAGTTATGATGAAGGTTTTGCACGTGCAAACCCAAGATGGAAACAAGTAGGGTGTAACAAGTAGTGGGAATGGGGACACCCTGTTACAGTGTGACAACAATCACACACAGTAATTGCAAATTCTATGTACAGTGGATTCTAGGTATGGAACAAGGATGTACATTACATCTTCCCATCATCTTGTCTCCTGCAACTTTCCCCATGTTTGTGAAGGATAGATACTTTTTTGTTTTTATTCTTTGTAACTCAACTTTCATATATACTAACCATTTATGCTTGTTTGTTTTTATTCATTGTAATTTTAATATTTCAAACAAATAAATCACTATCATATGCATATTCTTTATTATCTAATAGTTAATTAATGAAAAAGTAATTAAACTATTAATTAGTGCATCGCGATTTACCTCTTCTATTAACTAATCTCCCGGACTTATGGTACAAAGTTTTCAACTTTTTCACGCCCTTTTCCAATTGAGATGGATACATTTTGACGCTAAGGGTGTGTTTGGAAAGGAAGAAAATATTTTCTGGAGAATGAGTCATTTTCCAGAAAACATTTTCCTTTCTGATGTTTGGTTGCATTCCAAAAATTTTCTTGGTGTGTTTGGCTCATTTTTTGAAAAATGAGCACAATTATTTTTAATTTTAAATATTTAAAATATACAATGGTGGTGGTAGCCGGTGGGGGTGGGGGTGGTGGTGGTGGGGTGGTGGAGGGTGGGGGTGGTGGTGGTAGCAACAACAACGGCGGGTGGTGATTGGTTGCTCCACTGCTGCAAACGGAAAAAGGGAAGTTATTTTTCTAAAATTGTTAGCTACGTAGTATTTTTCGTTGACCAACTCATTATTTTTTATTGACTTTAAATTTTCGGGATTTCCAAACACACACTAAATAACAAGTTTTTAGTGTGTATCTTTTTTGGTATATAGGTAAAAACAAATGTTTGCTTATAAATTATAGAGAATTGAATTTCATTTATTCGGATGACACAACATTGAAATGTTCGATAATATATTAGATGATATGATATGACAAAAATACATGTTTGATAATTGCAACGTTTTTCTATTTTATTTTATTTTATTTTATTTTTTGAAAAAAAAATATAAGGCAAAAATAGAAAATAGTATTGAGACATACTATTTGATCCACTAGCAAGGTATGTTCCACCTAACATCCCAAATCTTAATTGGTTGAGAGTGAGTTAGGTGGCTTTTCAAAATGCGAAAATATATTGTATGAATTCATGAGCACTATTTATGGATATCGAGTTAGGTCAAAATTCTTAAATTAGTCTTAAGTTATTTTCTGGTCAGTTTATTATCAACGCGAGTTAATAATTATTGTATAAAATTATGAGCACCATCTTAAGGTTGTCAAGGTGGCCAAAACTTGTAAAATTAGAATGCATTTTTTAAAGTGTTATTACAAAATAAATTGTCTTTTCAATACTTTTTTAAAATTAGCCTTGGCTTGCAAAAAGTTTAATTGGCTAGCATTGATACCCATGCCACATCACTTGGCCACCTACTTATTCCTTCACTACCACCCACTTTCATTCAAGCCATCCAACTATAGACGATAAAATTTTATCACTAATAAAATCATTATTGCTAGTCATTCAATATTATTCTTATTTCCACCATCATCACGTACTAGTCACAATTATATGTCTTGAATCAATCAGTCGCTATTGAATTGATGTAATATCATATAGTATGCCATTCATAACAATAAGTGATGGGATATTTGTTACTTGAATGATACAAAATTCAAAGGATATTAAATTTGACAACCAAATGTGTGATAATTGATTGTACAGAGTGTAAAAATAGTACTTTAATGTCATATCTCGAAAGGGCAAGGGTCCAATTTAAGGAACAAAGCGTGGAAGCTTGTCTCCTTAATTAAACACACATATTAATACAAAGCATACCTAACCATGTACAGATCATCAAATGTAAACAACCTTAGCTTATATCAGCCTCAAAATAATTCAATTTTTTCACACACCTGTGAAGTCTCAAAAAGAGTTATTTTTCTGTTTAACAGCCTACTCACCCTAAAAACTGTTCAATCAGAGATATAATAAACACAGTACAACCATCAGATACTTACAAATCTCTCTTGTTCAATTATATCTATGATTTAATTTCCAGCAAATCCCATGTGATTACGTCCATTGGGACATTGTTCAATTCAAGGAACTTTGTTTTTATAACAAATGATGTGACATTGGGACCAAATAATTTAATGTGTTTTTACAAGTTTACACGAAAGAACCATGGAAGTACAAATGCTATAACCAGGCATCCCATCAAGAAATTACAGAGCGGCTGCCGTTCCCGGCAACATCTGCTACCACGTTCGCCGGAGCCGCCACTGTGGCCGGAGGAGGGTCTTTCATCACTCCACTCTTCCATGAAACTTCTGCTCCCTGCGCCTGTAATATTTCTTGCAGTTTCCCCACATATTTCGCAGAATCTGCAAGCAAAAGTATTGGAAGAGTTACCAAGAGAATGTATGTAGACCGGAAAATCAAGAATGTAATCAATTGGCCCACACGTCAGTGATAAATTGTAGGTAATGATACATGATCGAGTCTATTAGTTGCACTGTGGGAGTTACACTTAAAATATTATGGGCTTTTGTTGATACCATACACTAGCCACACATTTTCAAAAGTTATAACTAGTAGCCAATGTACAACTTTATTTTCTTATATTGTCACACATTTTCTAGACTTTGGGTGCTGAACTTGACATTTTAAGTTCAGTCACCTGGTGTTAGACCTGACTTTTACCTCAACTTCACGCGATACTAATTCTTTCAGGATCACAATAATTTACCATTTCACTATCTTATCGACAAGGCGTGGGGCATTTGGGGTAAGGGCAAGGGAAGAATGTAATTACCTGTTTCCTTTGAGCTTAAACCATGCCTCTGCACATCCCAAATGGGAGAATCCGAGATCCCCTTTACAGCCACAACCAAGCTCAATCAAATCCTTAGTTTTGCCCTCATCTTCTTTACCATTCAAGTGGCATATTCTGCACACCCTTTGGCTATCCGTCTGCACATCAATACAACACGAAAATCCGTCTTCTTTTAGGCGGCCCTTCGCTTTCGCCGCCTCGTCTCCGGCCACAGAACTCTCATCCTTTCCATTATCCGGCTCTATCACAATTACTGTTTCGCCACAGTTTGACCACCCGCCGGCGTAGCCAGTTTCCGATCAGCTTCTTCCATCTTGTCGCCGGATTCTTTTTCCTTATCACGCCGCCGGGATAAGGTAACAAAAGACTAAAACCAATATCTTTGCAGACACATTATTCAACATTTACTTGGAATTCAAGGCCATGGCTGGCCAATAAAGATCCATTACGTACACGCAACGAAGACGACGACTATAATATATGGGTCAGGTTGAATTGACTCTCTCTGTTTCTATGCCCATTGGGTTTTGTGTAACAGTATTGTATAGATCAACGTTAAAGGAAACGAAAGTTTTCGTGCACAATTTGGTTAAACTCCCTATGGGGTTTGAGCAAATAAACGTAAAGTCATCGCCAATTGGCGCTCTCCGCAACACATACATAGTAGGTGATTATTTACGTTAGTGTCGGTCCACGCGTTTTAGGAAATCCTTATTGGAAAAATAACATAAAATGAAATTTTAAATTGTTATTTTGTAGTATAAATATATGTGATATTCACTATTAATTTGGATTGTGTCTAATAGATTTGAGTTTTTCTTAGTTAGAAAAAGAATATATATATTGTACATTCTAAATGGATTATCATTTGAGTTGAGATGAAAAATTGATTATTTAAGTAGACTATTTGAGTTGAAAAATGAGGGTGGTAATGCTTGTAAATAACACGTTTGAATATTCCGCTAATAACAATCCTAGCCTTCAAGAGACTCATATCTGGGCCCACAAGTAGTCAACAATCAGATCCACTGAGGCTCAAATCCACTCTCATCTATGTGGGAGGGAGTGTAAACCGGGTTCCACTAGATCACAAGATTATTTGGGAGTGTAAACCGGGTTCCACTAGATCACAAGATTATTTACCAGATTCAATTTAATAGTTAAGTACCAACTGAACTGTAGACGCACACTGTGTTCAAAAACCATTACCATTAGGAAACCTGGTTTTTCAATTATTGCTGTGGGTGAAGATAAATAGACTAATACTCCAATGGAATCTATCCTTATCTGCTTCAAATTATTTTAGTTTGGCATTATTGTCCAAATTGTCTTGTTGATGGGGATACACCGAAACTAGGTGGCCGCTAATGATAATAAAACAAAACTACTAAACTAGAATATATACCCAAACATTGTTAATTCCCAATAAAAGAAACAACAGAACAAAGACTAAAAATATTAATATGTGCTCCCTATTTTACCATCTTCACTGCCAAGTGACAACCCCCACCTTCGAGAGGAGGGAAAATAGGGGCTCGATAATGGAATTGGTAGCGTCACGAAAGTGAGACAATTCCTTGCTCCAATCCTAGGCCGAAAGGCTTGGATTCTTTGGTGCATTGAGAGTGAACCTTCAAATTGGGAATCTCTCGCTGTTGTTTGACTTACCTTAAAAACTTGGAAGGTAATTGCCCCTAATCTAACTCCTTTGTTTCCATTATTGAAATTCTCGTGGTTAGTATATGCTTATGAATTCGGTCATTATTGTGTACATTGATCATATCCTATCATGTTGCTTGGATTCTTAAAGATTTATTGTCTTAGTGTCTAAGGAACTAATAATTACACAAGTACCTGCCTAACTCCTAATCTTCATCGGAATAACATTTTACCCCGTAATACTTTATCTTTAATTTTTGACAACAATCACCCCTCGATGACCCTTTTTGGGTACAAATACCTTCTTTTTTTTTCTTCTTCTTTTTTTTTTGGGTGCAACACAAAACTAGAGAGCTTGAGGCAAATAAAGTTTGGTGTATAAATATGCAGAAAGCTAGAATATCAACTGTCACATTTTATTTGCATTTTAAAGAAAGATACATAATATGATATGCTATATATGCATACTACTTCAAGTTTTCGCATACAGCAAAACAAGTTTAACTTTGATCTTTTCCAGTGCTGGTAACGCATCCTTGATGGCCATCCTCTCTCGAGGGGATCCTGCTGAGCATTTCAAGCCTACCTCAAAAATTGCCAACGCACATTGCAATTTTTCATCGTACCTTTCTTCATCTGGTCTAAGTAAGTTTGGGTCTATAATCTGGCCTATATTTGTAGGAAATGCATTGTGCACCCAACTTCTTAGACTTAGATCTTCATTGAACATTTCATCTGCAGGCTGAATCCTTGTGAAAACTTCAAGCAACATGATGCCATAACTGTACATATCACTACGCGTGGACACAAGACCTTCTTGTCCATACTCTAGAAGCAGTGCAAAATTAAATAGGATACCATCAGAATTGCATAATGTTATGTGCTAAAACCAAATCCAAAAAGTGAAAAAAAAGTAAAATATTTACCTGGAGCAATGTAACCAAATGTTGCTAAGGTATTTGTAATGTCAATAGAATTCCCATCATCTAAGAGCTTTGCAACACCAAAGTCACTCAGATGTCCCACCATATCAGCATCTATCAAAACATTGCTGGGTTTCAAGTCACAATGGATAACAGGCTTGGAGTAACCATTGTGAAGATATTCCAAGGCTGATGCCATATCTATCATTATACGCACCCTTTGTATCATATCCAAAAAATAATTGTGAGAATATAACCACTTTTGCAAACTCCCATTAGGCATGTACTCTAGCACCAATGCTTTGAAATCCAAGTTGGAGCAACTGCCAAGGACCTTTGTAAGATTTCTGTGACGAATGTTGCGTAAAACTTCACATTCAGCCTCAAAACTCCTACTTGCACCTTCATTTAGCAAACGAAAAACCTTTACAGCCACATGCATCCCATTTGTTAAAGTTCCTTTATAAACAGACCCAAAGCTTCCGAGACCTAACAAGTTGCTTTCTTCGAACCCATTTGTTGCCCGTTGGAGTTCATAATACGAAAATCTTGCTGGTGTTGTTGCTGACAGAAAGTTTGGTTCATATGGAACCTCCTTTCTATGCCTCTTGAAGATGCATAGCACAGAAACAAAAGCAATTAGCACTATAAGAACTGCCAACGAGACAAGTACAATGAGAACCACTCTGTTCTTCTTTGAATCATGAAGAGTATTAGCAGGGCAAGGTGGGACATGCATCCGAGGAGTACCACATAGACCATCATTTGACAAGAATGATTCATAGGTGAAGTTGGCAAAAGGGCCTCTATTCGGAATCTCTCCAGTTAATTTGTTGTATGAAACATTGAAATAATTCATGCTCTTAAGTCCCTCCAATGACTTGGGAATCGTTCCAGAGATTTTATTATCAGAAAGATCTAATGACTGTAGATCCACGAGTTTGCCAAATGTGTCAGGGATAGAACCCTGGATTGTGTTATGAGCCACTGAAAAATTCATCAACTCTGTCAAACCTCCAATACTATTCGGAATGTCTCCGGATAGTTTGTTATGTGACAGATCAATAAGTATTGCGGTCTTTGCATTCCCAATTTCTCGAGGTAGAGAACCGCTTAAGTTATTGGAATGCAAGTCAACCCTCAAAAGATTTTTAATGCTCCATAGACTAGTAGGGATGGCAGTGAATTCGTTTTCATCCAGATAGATCTCTCTCAAGGAAGAAACGTTCATTAAACAATCCGAGATTGGACCTGAAAATTTATTTTTTCCTAAATCTATCGAAAACAAATTTTGTAGTTCACAAATCACATCTGGAAATGATCCTACTAATTTGTTCTCTTGTATGCCGAATAGTTGAAGATTCTGAAGAGCCTTAATGGTTGCAGGCAAAAATCCTATAATGTCATTGAACCATAAAATCAACAGATATAAGCTACTCAGATTGCCTATCTCCTCTGGAATTCGTCCCTTGATGTTACAATTTCCTAGGTGGAGATATTGGAGAGTGTTGGAGAGGTTGCCGATTGCATTTGGGAGCACAGCATTTAAAGGGTTATATGCTAACTGTAGTTTTTTGATATATCTACAGTTTGCCAATGAAGTCATAAGGTTAAATTGAGGATCAGTTGTTAGATTGTTCATAACCAGATTTAGATATTTGAGTTTTGCTAAGTTTCCAAGGGAGTTCGGAATGAAGCCTGTGAAGTGGTTCTCGCAAAGTTCAATATGAGCAAGGTTGGAAGCATTTGAGATTTGGGGAGGTATAACTCCTCCAATATAGGTTTTGCAAAGATACAATCCTTTTAAATTGGGAAGCCAATAACCTAAAGATATTGGAAGAGTACCTGAAAACTTATTAAATGACATTGATAGTACTTCAAGAGTTGAAATATTGAAGATTTCCCACGGAATAGAACCACTTAATCCATTAGAATCCAACTCAAGTTGCTCTAGTCTATCAAGATTTCCCAACTCTCTTGGTATTTCACCTGTCAAATTAAAATAATATAATATTCAAGCTAAGGCACAAACAAATACAATATCCATATTTAGTACAGTTGAAGATGTGAACACATGTTTGGTGGGAGAAAACCAAATAGATTTTGTTTGCCATGTTTATAAAAGTTAGTGTAGAAACGTTAAATATTGTTTCTAGTATTGTTCCTACAAAATCAAAGCAAAACATGAGTTATATATATGATATATGTATTTATTAGAATTATTACAATAAAGTCATTAAATTTAACGATTTTCAAAGGTTTCATATTACTCTAAGTAGCGAATTGCAGGCACATACATACCTTCCAAGTTGTTATTATTGAGTCTTAAAATTTGAAACATATTTAAGCTCCCAATTTCTCTTGGTGTTCACTTGCGATTTCAAGTTACCAAAACTATGTCATGAGCAAATGCAATATCCTAGATTTACATTATAACATTTTTCCTTACCAAATACAACTGTTAAATACTATTTCGGGTATTATTCCAACAAAATTAAGACATAAGTACTGGTATATATGTTTTAGAATTATTATGGAAAACCATTAAATTTATAATTTTCAATGGTTTCACACTACCAAAGACGTACAAGAACATACCTTAGCTTCTTGTTCAAGAAGGTTACTCTAATAACCAAAGACGTATAAGAACATACGTTCTAAGTTGTTATTACCGAGTCTTATAATTTGAAGCGTAGTCAAGCTCTCAATTTCTTTCGAAATTGTCCCAGTAAAATTGTTGTAACCCAACCGCAATTGTTCAAGTTCTGAGCAACTTGATAAATTCTTTGAAATATTACCACTTAACTTGTTGAAAAACAAGCAAAGCACTTTGAGTCTTGTAGCATGTTGACATAGATTCATTGGAAGAGAGCTAGATAAGCTATTATTGTTGAGGATCAAATTTTGTAATGTGGAAATGTTGAAGATGGTGAAGGGTAGGGATGGCAATTTGCCCCATCCCCGACGGGGATCCCCGATCTCCGTCCCGACGGACGGGGATGGAGAAAATTTTCGAGAAACGGGGACGGGGACGGGGATACTCCTCCCCGCCCCGTCCCCGAATTATATATATATATATATATATATATATATAGAGAGAGAGAGAGAGAGAGAGAGAGAGAGAGAGAGAGAGAGAGAGAGAGAGAGAGAGAGTATATTGTTTGTATATAAAGTGTTTGTATATAAAGGGCATTACTGCCACTTACGGCAATGCGGCATTAATTATATATAGTGCATTATATATTACATATATACTAATATATAATAAATAGGATACTGTACTGCCAGTACTTTTATATAATTTTAAATTTTAAAATTAGGACTTAGATTTTTTTTAAAAATTATTATAAGTTACGATTATTTAATATTTTGACTAGGAGTTGACGGGGATGGGGAATATTTCCAATTCCCCGTCGGGGATGGGGACGGGGACGGGTCGCGGGGACGGGGACGGGGACGGGGACGGGGACGGGGAGTATACTCCCCGCCCCCGCCCCGCCCCGTTGTCATCCCTCTGAAGGGGATAGATAGCACGATCAAGTTGGTTAAAATCGTTATCTTTGTGCAGTAATTTTTTTTTTAAAATATAACGATTTTATTTAACCGTTGTCGTTGGTGTGTTATCTTTAAGCGCACTTGAATACACAACATTTCAGAACAACGATTTTTAAAATCGTTGCCTTTGTGCGTTTTTTAATTTAAAAAAAAAAAAAGACAACGATTTTATTTAATGTCGTTAGTGTATTCAACATTTCAAAGACAATGATTTTTTAAAACTGTTGTCTTTTTGCATTTTTTATTTTAAAATCGTTGTCTTTATTTTTTATTTTTTTTTTATAATAATCGTTGTCTTTATGTGTTTTTAAAGACAACGATTTTATTTATATGTTACGGTTGATTTTTTTTTAACAAGACAATGGTTGTATTTTTCCAAACACGGATCACCTACCCTCTTCTTTGCTATCTCCAAAACGCAATAGCGCCTCCTAAACAGCGTGTGAGCGGGCTTGAACTCGTCTCTCCCTTCTCGACGACGATGGCATGAGCAGGGCAGCGTCAGTAGCGGTGGGGTGATGCAGGGACGGCGTGAGCAGACCTCTGCTTCGTACGTCATTGTTGCCTGGAGTTTTCGCCCGTCACATACATCCCGGTTCGTCGCGGATTGCGGCGCCGCTGCTACAGGTTAGTTCTATTACTTTAAATCTTAAACCCTAATCCCTAATTTCTTAATTTCATAAATTCCTAATGTAGGTTTTTTTGTGTTGATTCTAATGTAGGTGTTTATCTCTGTAGTCACAATTAACAGGCTATATTAGGGTAGATTATGAAGGGGCTACCAGGCTTAAGGTGGCTAGTGCAGCTGCAGCTACAAATGACACTGTGGGCAAAGTGAAGTCCCATTTTAATGTGGGAGTTCCTTACTTCTTTATCATGAAATTATGAATATTGTTACTTTAGCATTTATATATGCCTTATTGATGTTGAGCATTTGTTATGTAATTATGTTCGATACTCTAGAATGTTCTATTTCCTTAATTGACTATATATATATATATATATATATATATATATATATATATATATATATATGTTTGGGATTCAAATGCAGAACACAGTGTTTGTTTTGTGATTCCGGAGAAGGTTACGTTTTTTCCATTCTTTGAGGGGTTTAAGGCAAGGGAATCCCCCCAACTTCTTTTGGGGAGTAGATGGGAGAAAAATTACTTGACCCTAAAATTAAATTGTATAAGCTACTCAGATTGCCCATCTCCTCTTAAATTCGTCCCTTGATGTTACAATTTGCTAGGTGGAGATATTGGAGAGTGTGGGAGAGGTTGCCGATTGCATTTGGGAGCATAGCGTTTAAAGGATTAAATGACAAGTCTAAGATTTGGATGTATCTACAGTTTGTCAATGAAATTATAAGGCTAAATTGAGGATAAGTTGTTAGGTTGTTGAAAAACAGCTTTAGAATTTCGAGTTTTGCCAAGTTTCCAAATGAATTTGGATTGTAGCCTACGAATTGGTTATTGCCAAGATCAAGACGAACAAGGTTGGAAGCATTTGAGATTTGGGGAGCTGAGGTATAACTCCTCCAATATAGTTAAGGCCAAGGTATAAGTGTTCTAAATTAGGAAGCCAATGGCCTAAAAATGTTGAAAGAGTACCTAAAAGGTTATTTAGTACAAGTGATAGTGATTCAAGTGTTGATATATTGAAGATTTCCCATGAATTGGAACCACTTAATCCATTTTCTGACAATTGAAGGATCTCTAGTTTATTAAGGTTGTCAAATTCTCTTGGTATTTCACCTGCCAATTCAAGTTACCCAAGCTAAATCATGAACAAATACACTATCTTTATATAGTTGTCATGGGATGGAGACTATTTCTGGATTTACATAATAAATTTTTTAAATTTTAATTTGTCCTAAATAAAACACTGTATAGTGTACGTGTTGAGGGTGCAAGACAATTTAAAAAGAAGAGATCTATCCTTCATACCTGACAATGGATTCCCACTAAGTTCAAGATCACTTAGCATTGTCAAATTTCCAATCTGTCTTGGCAATGGCCCATTTAGTTGATTCCCCCACATATAAAGGTATTTAAGTGAAGAACATTCACCTATGCTCCTTGGAATGTTGCCATATAGCTTGTTCTTATGCAAGTAAAGTTCTTCAAGCTTTTGAAGATGTGAACACATGTTTGGTGGGAGAATGCCAAATAGACTGTTGTTTCCCATGTGCATAAGAATTAGTGTAGAAATGTTAAATATTGTTTCTGGAATTATTCCTACAAAATGAAATCAAAACATGAGTTATATGCACTGTATATATATTTATTATAATTTTGACTAAAAAATCATTAAAGTTGATCGTTTTCAAAAGCTTCACATTTCTCTAGTAGCTAAATACATGAACATACATACCTTCCAAGTTATTACTATCAAGTCTTAAAATCTGAAGCATATTCAAACTCCCAATCTCCCTTGGTATTTCACCTGCATGCCATTTCAAGTTACCCAAGTTAAGTTACAAACGAATACAATATCGATACGTGGTTGTTGTGATGGAGTCTATTCCTAGATTTACATTATAATATCTTTCTTTTATTTTGTAACTCAATATAACACTGAATGTGTTGATCGTGCAAGACAATTAAAAAGAAGAGATCTATTGTTCATACACTACAAGAAAAATGCACAAAATCAACAATACAAATACAACAATTTTTGACAAAAGTATTGTATTTTGAGTAAAAGACAATAATTTTATTTAATGGTTATCGTTGATGTGTTGTCTTTAAGCACACTTTTGAAAACAACTATTTTGTAAAATAGTTGTCTTTATGTATCTTTTAAGACAACAATTTTATTTATTCATTTACGGTTAATGTTTTTAAACAAGACAACGGTTGTATTTTTCCTAAACACAAAGACGACGATGGCATGAGCAGGGCATCGTCAGCAGCGGGTGATGCACGGACGGCGTGACGGCGTGAGCAGACCTCTGCTTCGTACGTCATTGTCACCTAGGTTTTCGCCCGTCACATACATCCCGGTTCATCGCCGATTGCGGTGCCGCTACCAGAGGTTAGTTCTATTACTTTAAATCTTAAACCCTAATCCCTAATTTCCTAATTTCATAAATTCCTAATGTAGGTTTTTTGGTGTTGATTCAAATGTAGGTGTTTATCTCTGTAGTCACAATTAGCAGGCTATATTAGGGTAGATTATGAAGGGGCTACCAGGCTTAAGGTGGCTATTGCAGCTGCCGCTACAAATGACACTGTGGGCAAAGTGAAGTCCCATTTTAATGTAGGACTTCCTTACTTCTTTATCATGAAATTATGAATATTGTTACTTTAGCTTTTATATATGCCTTATTGATGTTGAGCATTTGTTATGTAATTATATTCGATATCCTAGAATGTTCTATTTCCTTAATTGACTATATATGTTTGGGATTCAAATGCAGACCACAATGTTTGTTTTGTGGTTCCAGAGAAGGTTACGTTTTTTCCATGCTTTGAGGGGTTTAAGGCAAGGGAATCCCCATAACTTCTTTTGGGGAGTAGATGGGAGACAAATCACTGGACCCTAAAATCAAATTGTATAAGCTATTCAGATAGCCCATCTCCTCTTAAATTCGTCCCTTGATGTTACAATTTGCTAGGTGGAGATATTGGAGAGTGTGGGAGAGGTTGCCGATTGCATTTGGGAGCACAACGTTTAAAGAGTTAAATGACAAGTTTAAGATTTGGATGTATTTACAATTTGCCAATGAAATTATAAGGCTAAATTGAGGATCAGTTGTTAGGTTATTGGAAAATAGCTTTAAAATTTCAAGTTTTGCTAAGTTTCCAAATGAATTTGGAATGAAGCCTACGAATTGGTTATTGCCAAGATCAAGACAAACAAGGTTGGAAGCATTTGAGATTTGGGGAGGTATAACTCCTCCAATATAGTTTAGGCCAAGGTATAAGTGTTCTAAATTAGGAAGCAAATGGCCTAAAAATGTTGGAAGAGTACCTAAAAGGTTATTTGGTATAAGTGATAGTGATTCAAGCGTTGATATATTGAAGATTTCCCACGGAATGGAACCACTTAATCGATTTTCCGACAATTGAAGGATTTCTAGTTTATTAAGGTTGTCAAACTCTCTTAGTATTTCACCTGCCATTTCAAGTTATCCAAGCTAAATCACGAACAGATACAATATCTTTATGTAGTTGCTGTCATGGGATGGTGACTATTTCTATATTTACAAAATAATTTTTTTTTAATTTTAAATTGTACGTGAATAAAACACTTTACGTGTGTTGAGGGTGCAAGAAAATTTAAAAGAAGAGATTTATCCTTCATACCTGACAATGAATTCTTTGCAAGTATAAGATTCTTTAGCATTGTTAAATTCCCAATCTGTCTTGGCAATGACCCATTTAGTTGATTCTCCCACATGTAAAGATATTTAAGTGAAGAGCATTCACCTATGCTCCTTGGAATGTTGCCATATAGCTTATTCATATGCAAGTAATTAAAGTTCTTAACTTCAAGCTTTTGAAGGTGTGAACACATGTTGGTGGAAGAATACCAAACAGACTGTTGTTTTTCATGCTTATTAATGTTAGTGTAGAAATGTTAAATATTGTTTCGGGTATTCTTCCTACAAAATTAAAACATGAGTCATAAATAGTGTGTATGTGTTTAGAATTATTACTAAAAATTGTTAAATTTGATCGCTATATTTTGATAGGTTTCGCATTACTCTAATACTAAATACGTACATGAACATACCTTCAAAGTTGTTACCACCGAGACTTAAAAACTGAAGCTTATTCAAGCTCCCAATCTCTCTCGGAATTGTCCCGACAAAATTGTTGTATGCCAACCGCAATTGTTCAAGTTCTGAGCAACCTGATAAATTCTTTGGGATATAACCGTTCAACTTGTTGAAAGACAAGCCAAGCACTTTGAGTCTTGTACCATGTTGACATAGTTTCATTGGAAGAGAGCTAGATAAGCTATTGCCCCTGAGGAACAAATTTTGTAATGTGGAAATGTTGAATATGGTGAAGGGGATAGGACCATCAAGTTGGTTAGCTACCAATATCAGCCATTCTGCATTCTCAAGATTGCCAATCTCCTCTGGAATTTTTCCACTAAAATTATTATAACCAAAATCTATGTATTGTAGTCGGCGTAGGCTGGCTAACTCTCTAGGCAAATTTCCATAGAAACTGTTGTGACTTATGTTAAGAGAAACAAGAAATGAGAGGTTGCCTAATTGTGGAGGAAGGGTACCCACAATACCCATATTTGATATGTCTAATGCAACCACTCTATGGTGTTTGGATCCGCAAACAACTCCAATCCAGTTGCAAATAGAAGCACTGATTGACCAGTTACTTGCCAATGTATGGTTGGGAGTTAAGGTGGTGTAGGATTTCAAAGAAAGAAGAGAGGATTGATCTGTGGTGATGTTGGTAGGTAGGGCGCTGGGTATGAAAGCCATTGCTAAAATGAAGAAGGAGAATAGAGAAGATAGGTTTGCGATCTCCATTTTAGTATGCGGGCATAAATGACAATTGATAGAATACAGGCTAAGGTTTCCATGAATAAATACTACTATATATATATATATATATCTTGGGCGGCACCAAATCAGCTCAACGAGTGGACTTTTTTTTTTTTTTTTTTGGGTGTACCAAGGTTTCCACTATCAGATACAATGACTAATTTTTTATGTAAACACTTCTTTTGGTGGGATAGCTGACCTGGAGATATAAGACTACTCCATACCCAACACCAATAATTGAATTATTGACTTTTAATTAAGATTTAAGGATGGATGAGTCCCTCCCACTTAACCATACCCCAGGTTAACTGAGTGGATTTCAATTATCTATTACTTATCCTAAAGGGAAATGCACTATTGAATCGACCCCACTATTACTTATCCTTAAGGAAAATGCAATAATATGACTTCAGTTCATACTTTCGTATCCTACGGGTGACGGGTCTCTACTCTCAAGTTGACGACCCCACTATATATATGACCTGTATTCGCTGTATGCATGCAAGAATACAAAATATCAATTCTCCTTAATTGATTGCTACGGTGTTCATAATCGATCATCAGCTCTAGCATGTATGGTGCATGCATTAGAGCTCATCTCCTTTAATTTTGATTTTAAAAAAAATTGTAATTTATGTCTCTCTATAATATGTCAATTATCAATGTTATATTTGAATTATTGGTAGTGTAAATGTTGCCTCACAATTTTCAAAGCGATATATATATATATATATATATATATATATATATATATATATATATTGCCTCTCTCGTAGTGTAAATGTTGCCCCTCAATTTTTCTTCCGTACGGTACGGGAGGGGCAATATATGTACGATTTTGAAAATTAAAGGCAACATTTACATCACTAATAATTCAGAAGTAAAATTGATAATTAGTCGGGACATAAATTATAATTTTCCCTCAATTTAATTTGTATCTCAGAATGCATGGAAGTGTATGGCAGGGACTTTATTATTAGCCCCAGAAATTGGATAAGTTACCTGGAAACACTCAGGGGCTTAATGAATTTGATTAATATTTTCTTCAACATAGAAGCAGCTAAAAATTAAAGTCAGATATATAGATACTTTAATTTCTATTGGCCTGGTGACATACAAAGCTAGTATCTTGTAGTCAATCTGTCTGGTTTTTGAACCACAACAGTCCGTGTATAGGCACCATAAATGTTTCATTTAAATGTAAGTATTCCGTGAGACTTGTAATACTTGTTAGTTAAAATTTAATAATTTTTTATTAATGCATAAAAGTTACGGAGTATTACATTCGAACTAAAATATATTAATGAGATGATTGATTTTATACAATAATTATTCATCGTTTAAAAGTTTAATAGGAGAAATTCAATTAAATGATTATTTTAGAAGCTACAAAATTCAGCCACTCATGTTTATTTTGATATTATAGATTATTTACGTGCAAATACCAAGTTTGGTCCTACGAATATTAATAAAATGACAATTTTGATCCACTTGTTTAATTCCTTCCAATTTTAGTCCAAGACTATTACTTTAGTATAAATTTTCATCACGCCGGTAACTTATTCGTTTAAGACATGTCGAAATATAAAATTTTAAGGGTATTTTTGTCCTTTTCAACTTAAGATCTCAATTTGAACATGAATGATGAGATTTTAAGCCTTAAGATCTATCTCAATTCGCAATTCTCCTCCTTATCCTAGCTTAATTTGAGAATGAGAATTGTGAATTGGGATCAATCTAAGGGCTTAAAACCCTTTATTCATGTTCAAATTGAGATCTTAATTTGAAAATGATGAAAATACGCTTAATAATTTTATATTTCGGCATATCTTAAATAGATGGGTGACCGGTGTGATGAATGAACTAAAACAATAGTCGTAGAATAAAATTGGTACTAATACAATAGTCGTGGATGAAAATTGTAAGAATTAAACATGTGGACCAAAACTGTTATTTTGCTAATACTCATAAGACTAAAATTGGTATTTCGGATGGACCCTCCTTCTGAGACTAGTACATACAATTTTATCGTCAAATTAAATGGTTTACTACCAAATTTGGTACTAGAGAAATAAATCTAATCAAACTTTCAACTACCAAGAATTCAATATGGTCAAAATCTTTGATAATTGACTGTCCTCCAATAACTCCATTCACATGCTCTTGTTTTGCTTGAATTTCGGGTGAAAATGATGCAAGCAATAAATACATTGGTTAAGAAATAACAAAAAAAAAAAAAAATCAAAAAAGGAACTATCAAGCCGATCAACTATGGGCAGCAATAAAGTGGACCACGTGCTAGCATTTGCTTAGAATTTTCTAGAGAGTGCCACGATGGCTTGCGTCCAAAACTTCTGGACAACGATCATCATGGTCATTAAGTTATAAAAGTTTAGGAGGTCAATTGACTTTTTAGATAAAATTCGGAAACTTATTTAACTATTTTATTTTCTTATTAAGTTATAAAAGTTACACCAAAACATACACATAAGCAATTCAAGTGACATGGAAGTATGTAAGTACTAACTCAATATTAACTTGTTAATAACTTGCTAATATGTGTACTTGCTTTTTTTCTTCTTTTTAAAAAAAAAAAAAAGTTTGAAAGCTTTATAACACTCTTTGGTCTAAATATTACTATAATTATCTACTACTATTTCCATGATATAAGTATAACACTAATAGCCAAGCACTTTGTACTTAGATGGCAGAGTAGTGACTCTCTCATATTGGAGGTCATGAGTTCAAGCCTTAGCGGAAATAACAGTAATAAATAAAACTTGAAGAGTTTGATAGTTTTGGGCAAGTTGTGTGACCCTTGTCCTTGGAGCCAATTATTATATCATGCACTAGGATTTATATATATTGTATTGTGAATCTTATTTAAAAATTATGTGTTTACGTTAACACATTGTGTATCTGCAGTTAATAATTTTTGTACCATCATCTGTACCTTAAAAGTTTACCATTAGTTTTGGGCAAGCTGTGTGGTGAAGTATTGAGTGATGATGTGTGGTGATTGGTGAAGTATCATTTGTAAATTGTAGACGCCTTAAAAGTTTACCGTTAATTTTGGGCAGTTGTGTGACCCGTTGTCCTTGGAGCCAATTATTATATCATGCACTAGGATTTATATATATTGTATTTTGAATCTTGTTCAAAAATTATGTGTGAACTGTTAACACATTATGCACCTGCAGGCTGCAGTTAATAATTTTTGTACCTATAAGCAAATCAAAGATACATAACATGGTAATTACATACACATAAATTGTTAGCGACAAGTACATAATATGTTTGCAAACACATATAAGATGTTAGTTAACATATTATGTGTATGGAGTTAACATATTTTGCACTTGCACTTAAATATTTATATGTTTATAGTTATCATGTTATTTGTCTATAATTATCATGTAATGTGCCTTCAATTTATTTACATATACAGAAACAGTTAACTGCATGTACAAAATGTGTCAAGTATTAGTATATATAGAATATGAAGATTGTGCCCACATTGACAGCTCAACTGGTTACGGGATGAAATTTGGGGGCAGAAACTAGAGACCGAATATCACCAGTCACAATGTAGGAGCAGTCTTTAAATCAAGATCCACAGATCTGGTGGTATAATTTGCCCCTTGGAGCAAGCTAAGATAAAGTCTAAAACCATAATGAGACATCTTAGGCTTTAATTTATTGTTTGGTTGACCATGAGTTTTGAGAGGGTGGCGTGACCTTGGATCAAGATAGGCTTGGTTGTTGACTTGTTGCTAAAAATTAAAAAAAAAAAAAAAAAAAAAAAAAAAAAAAAAAAAAGCTTGGTTACATTGTTTGTGAGTTTCAGAAACGAAATATTTTTTAAGATAAATATTTAAAAAAATTAGAATTAAATTTTAAAGTTTCCGTACGGTTTACACAAAACACAATGTTAGATTATCTTACAAAATATTATATTATATTGCTATAATATTATATTATTAGATTATTGAGAATGTTAAATTCCTATATTTAGTTTAAAATTGAGGTATGTAATATAAACATGTTTGGTTGAATAGTTTCTTTTAATGTTATAATGGTTATTTTACTTTAATATTATTAACCTATTTTTATGTATTTCAATAAATCTTAAAATCAAAATAAATAAATAAGACAATAGTAAAATGGATAAGTAAATGATTTAAAATTAATTAACTAAGAGTTTGAGCTTGAAAAATATTGTATGTCTCGAGAGGAGAGGAAAAAAACAATGGATTAAAATTAGAGATGTCAAAACGGGCCAGCCCGTATGCTCGGGCAGTCGTTATATTGTGGACCGTGGTCCCAAAACGACGTCGTTTCAGTAAGTGAGAGACGGAGCTCCGTAATTGACACTACAGTTCATCTCAAAAGATACTGCCTTACATTTGTTTTGATATCATCGAATGAAACTGTAGTTATATCGAAATGTAACTGCAGTTGTGTTGAGTTATATCGAAATGTAACTGTAGTTGTGTTGAAATGTAACTGCAGTGTATATGAACTGATACTGAATAACAGTTTCACATTTATGTTTTATATTATCGAATGAAATTGTAGTTATATCGAAATGTAATTGTAGTTGTGTTGAAATGTAACTGCAGTGTATATGAACTGATACTGAATAACAGTTTCACATTTGTGTTTTTATATTATCGAATGGAACTGTAGTTATATCAAAATGTAGTTTTAGTTGTGTTGAAATGTAACTGAAGTTGTGTTGAAATGTAACTGCAGTGTATATGAACTGATACTGAATAACAGTTTCACATTTGTGTTTTTATATTATCGAATGGAACTGTTGTTATATCAAAATGTAGTTGTAGTTGTGTTGAAATGTAACTGAAGTTGTGTTGAAATGTAACTATATGAACTGAAAGTGAGTGACGCGAATTCATCCGTCTGTTTTCATTAATCAAAACGACGTCGTTTTGATGCGTGGTCCACAATCCATTGTGGACCACGGTCCACGATATAATTTGCGCATCTCGGGTTCATCCAGAAACAACCCATGCTATTTTTATTTTTTACACGGGTTGTGATTTTTCTAATTCAATTTGTCTAAAATACGGGTTAAACGGGCCTAACTCGATATGGCATGTTTTGACAGTTTTAATTAAAATGGCAAAATTAATAAAAACACAAGGGAATATGAGAATATATGATCTAAGAAAAGGAAAGGTATCTCGCATTCCATTCAAATATTTAAAAACATTATGTAGATGTTATGTTACATTCCATTGAAAAATTACCCAACTTAACCAAATATAGGGATTTTATATTCTTAAGCAAATATAATTTTAATTATCTTATATAACTTTAACCAAATAATGTTAAAGAAAGGCAACTAAACCTCAAGACAAAAACCAAGGCAAAGTCTTCGATAGAAGACAAAGACCATAGACCTTGCCATGGTCTTCATCCGGACAAAGACCATCGCAAAGTCTTCGTTAGAAGACAAAGACCTTAGACCTTGCCAGTTGCCATGGTCTTCGTCCTGAGACCACTGCAAAGGACTTTTCTCCGTCCCAAACGCAATACATATATGGCTATTTTTAGATGTTTGGAAAAAGATCGTCATACTCTACCCAGTGAATAATAAAGCTAAGTTTTATGAGTCTCTTGTAGTCAACAATTTTATTTAGGTATAACCGTCTAAGGATATAATCTCAATATAAATAATTGCAATGGCCTAAGATACACAAGTTGTGAAAATATAATGCTTTATTTTGAAAAGATTATATTTCTACTTCTTTAATTCTGTAAAAAAAAAATTAATTTATATTTTTTATCAAGTCAAAGTACCTTTTTAATAACCTATTAATAGCATATATCCTGAATGTAACTTCTTTATTGACTACTTGTTTGGAACACAAAATGCCATTACGATTTACGTGTCAACCTTATTTGAGAGATGAATTCACTGTAATCTCAAAATTAAAGGATTAAAAATGTTTTTTTTTCTTTAAAATAATGATAAAATTAAATATATCCTTAAACTATAAATAAAATAACAATTAAACCATTAAAATATACAAAGGTACTATTGAAGAGTAAGTCTTATTATTATTATTTTTTTAGTGCTACTGACTCTGTTACAATACAATATATGCTCATAAATTACTTTTTCAACCTACTGAAGCACAAAGAGACAACAGCGCCTCCACTGAGGCTCGAACTCATCCCCTTCCACATAGAGTACAACCGGATGCCACTAGACCACAAGGTCATTGGCAAGACTCAAGAGTAAGCCTTAATTGATTGGTTAAATTTTATACAAGTTAATGGGTTTGGTGGGAGTTAACCGACCTAATAAAACTACGACAAGTATACAAATCAATTAATTTTATTGACGTTTTTAGAGTGAGCTTTGAAGAGTGTTATAACCATTTTTTTTTTTGTAAATTCTTTAGTAATAAATATCTACTTTATCTTTTTGTGTTCTTCGATCAAGTAATTTAATTCCAAGGCACAGATCTCAACTAAGTGGTAAGTGCATGTAAGTCACACTAATTTCTTGAAGTGTGTTTTTTTTTGAAAGTTCTTGAAGTGTGTTGATATTACAAGATTGGTCAATAAATCATGCAAAAGTTGTGGGACACGAGTTTTAATTCGTAAGACAGGTCTAGTCAACATAATTTAGGTCATAATTAGTATTATGAGTTAGTCTTTGATTAGTTTTTATGACCCAAATTATGTTGACCTCATCCGTCTCACGAATTGAGATCTGCGAGACGGTCTCACACAAGTGTGACCCATAAATATTAAACATTCAAAAATTGTTTGCCATTGCCCATTGGTACGGTCATGTCCATCGCGGCACCAGTCACTTGTGGTTTTTGCGGGAGATTTTCATTGTGCACTTCACAGGGAGAGTTTAGAGAATTGTAGGAAATGTTTTTTTTAAGAGTTTTTTTCTTTTTCTTTTCACTTTAGGTTTCATAGAGAAGAATTTCACATTTGGTTCTAAATTTTTAAATTTTTGTCACATTTAATTCCCCGCTCCGATATAATAATTTTTTATTACCGGTGATTAAATTTTAGACAAGTGGCTTATCTTGAAGAGTAAAATTATCATTTCCAATTCCCTCTCTAAGAAATTTAAGAAAAAAGTGATAGAAATGACAATTTTACATTTTAAGATAGGTTACCAGCTGGTGACGAAAAATTAGGTTGGAGTAACTAAATGTGACAAAGTTTTAAAAGTCGTAGTATCAAATATAAAAAAATTATTAGTTAAGAACCAAATGAGGAAAATGATCTATAGTTGTAAAATGAAAAAAAAAAACACTTTTTAAAAATATACAATAGGAAAGAAAATAATTTGTAAAGTGAAGTATATGTCTTGATGACAAAAAGGTATACGGGAGAGCAAATGGAAATTTATAAAAACACCCCGCCCCAAGACTCCGTCCAACAATATTAGGGATAAGCATAATATATATAGCTAAGTTAAATGCTATGTAGCAACAATTTAATTTTAGCATATTAGTGGAAAATTTTTGAGTGATTTTTAATTTTGGTCCTATTGTTATTGGGTCATTGCCAATTTTAGTCTACTTCATTAATTTTTGCCACATTACGGTCAATCTTATTTAGCCCTTATCATTTTTAGTTCACCGTTAAAATTTTCGTCAAATGGCCGTCCTAAATCAGGGTATTTTTGGTCTTTTCATGCTTTGGTCATCTCTTTGACCCTTTGCAGTGGTTTTCCTTACACATTTTCATCCAATGAAGAGGTCCAGCGAAAGCCATGTGAGCCACATTACAAAGCCATGACTTTCGCCGTACCTCTTCATTGGATGAAAATGTGTAAGGAAAATTACTGCAAAGGGTTAAGGAGATGATCAAAACATGAAAAGACCAAAATACCCTTGTTTTGGACGGTTATTTGACAAAAATTTTAATGGTGGACTAAAAGTGACAAGGACTAAATAAGATTGGCCGCAATGTGGAAAAAATTAATGAAGTGGACTAAAATTGGCAATGCGCTAATAACCGTAGGACCAAAAATGGAAATGACTCAAAAATTTTGAACATTTATGCATGTATTGTACTATTGTAGCAATCATATTTAAATTAAAAATAAAACATTTTTAAACGTACAATTGCAAACAATGTTACTGGATTTGCGTATAACAACTGTGTTACAATACTCTATAGACCAATACTTCCTTCAAGATCTCTAAATCCATGGAGCAAGGTGAGTGAGGTTATAATGAAGCTGGAGCATATATAGATGGAGAGAAAACTTTAAACAGAATTCTGGAAAGAAGATGCAGCTGAAGAAGACCTAGTAAATGACTAAATAGAATTTGTGTACATAAACTGTATCTGCTGCATTTTATTTACATTTTAAAGAAAGATTAATAGGAGATGCTAATACATACTACTCTAAATGCTTGCATACAGGGAAAGAAGTTGGGTTTTGATCTTTATCAAGGCTGATAAGGCATCTTTGATATTCATCCTCTCTCGAGGGGATTTTGTTGAGCATTTCATGCCTATCTCAAAGATAGCGGACACACACTGCAACTTTTCATCGTACTTCTCTTCATCTGGTTCAAGTAAATTTGGATCTATTATCTGACTTGTATTTACAGGAAGTGCATTGTGCACCCAACTTCTCAGACATAAATCTTCGCTGAACATTTCATCTCCAGGCTGAGTCTTCGTGAAAACCTCAAGCAACATAATACCATAACTGTACATATCGCTACGTGTGGATACAAGACCTTCCTGTCCATATTCTAGGGGTGCAAATTTTGATAGGAAACCATTAGAAATGCATAATGTCATGTGATGAATGTTAAAATCAAATCGAGAAAGTTAGAAAACTGAAACATTTACCTGGAGCAATGTAACCAATTGTTGCTAAAGTGTTTGTAATGGCAATGGAATTTCCATCTCCTAAGAGCTTTGCAACACCAAAATCACTCAAATGTCCCACCATGTCAGCATCTATTAAGACATTACTCGGTTTCAAGTCACAATGGATAATAGGATTGGAGTAACCATAGTGGAGATATTCCAAAGCAGATGCCACATCTATCATTATACTCACTCTTTGTATCATATCCAAGAAATAACTTTGAGAATGCAACCACTTATGTAAACACCCATTGGGCATGTACTCTAGCAGCAATGCTTTAAAATTCAAGTTGGAGCAACTACCAAGGACCTTTGTGAGATTTCTGTGACGAATGCTGTGTAAAACCTCACATTCACTGTCAAAACTCCTATTTGAACTTTCATGTTCCAAACGAAAAACCTTGACAGCTACGTGCATCCCATTTGCTAAAATCCCTTTATAAACTGATCCAAAGCTTCCACTACCTAGTGAGTTGCTTTCATCAAACCCATTTGTTGCCCTTTGGAGTTCATAGTACGAATATCTTGCTGGTGTTGTTGCTAACAGAAAGTTTGGTTCATCTGGAACCTCCTCCCTACTGTGCCTCTTGAAGATGCATAGCACAGAAACAGATGCAATTAGCACTATAAGAACTGCCAACGAGACAAGTACAATGAGAACCACTCTGTCCTTCTTTGATTGATGCAGAGTATTAACAGGGCAAGGTGGGACATGCATCCGAGGAGTACCACATAGACCGTCATTCTCCAAGAATAATTCATAAGTGAAGTTGACAAAAGGGCCTCCACTTGGGATTTCTCCTGCTAATTTGTTGTACGAAACATTGAAATAGTTCATACTTGTAAGTCCCTCCAATGACTTGGGAATCATTCCAGAGATTTTATTATCGGAAAGATCCAATGAATGTAGATCCAGGAGTTTGCTAAATGTGTCAGGAATAGAACCCTGGATTGTGTTATGAGCCACAGAAAAATTCATCAACTCTGTCAACCCTCCAATACTACTCGGAATTTCTCCAGATAGTTTGTTATATGAGAGATCAATAAGTATTGCCGTCTTTGCATTCCCGATTTCTTCAGGTAGAGAACCGCTCAAGTTATTCGAATCCAAGTCGAGCATCAAAAGATTTGGAAGGCTCCATAGGGTAGGAGGGAAGATAGTGAATTCATTTTTGTACAGATAGATCTCTCTCAAGGAAGAGACGTTCCTTAAACAATCCGAGATTGGACCTGAAAATTTATTTTTACCTAAATCTATCGCAAACAAATTCTGTAGTTCACAAATCACATCCGGAAATGATCCTATTAATCTGTTCTCTGATATGTCGAACCACTGAATACTCTTCAGAGCGTGAATGGTTGCAGGCAAAAATCCTATAATGTCATTGGACTTTAAAGACAACGCGTATAAGCTGCTTAGATTGCCAATCTCTTGCGGAATTCGTCCCCTAATGTTACAATTTGCTACATCCAAAAATTGGAGAGTGGTGGAGAGGTTGCCGATTTCATTTGGGAGCACGGTGTTTAAAGGGTTAGATGATATGTCTAAATAATGGATGTATTTACAGTTTGCCAATGAAGTCATAAGGCTAAATTGAGGATCAGTTTCTAGATTGTTCTCAAACAGATTTAGAAATTTGAGTTGTGCTAAGTTTCCAAAGGAATTCGGAATGAAGCCTGTGAATTGGTTAAAGCTAAGTTCAATAACCGCAAGGTTGGAAGCATTTGAGATTTGGGCAGGTATAACTCCACCAATATAGTTTTTGCCAAGATATAATTCTTTTAAATTGGGAAGCCAATAGCCTAAAGATGTTGGAAGAGTACCTGAAAACTCATTCAACGACAGTGATAGTTTTTGAACAGTTGAAATATTGAAGATTCCCCACGGAATAGAACCACTTAATCTATTTTCAGCCAAATCAAGGAACTCTAGTCTATCAAGGTTTCCCAACTCTCTTGGTATTTCACCTGTCAAAATAATATAATATTCAAGCTAAGTGACCCAAGTCACAAACAAATACAAATATACAATATCCATATGTAGTTGACATGTTGGAGTAGATTATCGATCAGATTCACATTATAATATCTTTCTTTCATTTTATAATTCAATAGTAAATGTGTTGAGATTGCAAGACATAAAACTAAAAAGAAGAGCTATACTGTCCATATCTGACAAAGAAGTCTCCCACATAATGAGGTATTTAAGTGAAGAACATTCATCTATGCTTCTTGGAATGTTTTCACGTAGCTTGTTCATATACAAGTAAAGTTCTTCAAGATTTAAAAAATGTGAACACATGTTTGTTGGGAAAATACCAGAGAGATTGTTGTTTTCCATGTTTATAAAAGTTAGTGTAGAAATGTTAAATATTGTCTCAGGTATTATTTCTACAAAATTAAATCAAAATATGAGTTATATGCACGGTATATATATTTATTATAATTTTGACTAAAAATTCATTAAAGTTGATCGTTTTCAAAAGTTTCACATTACTCTAGTAACCAAATACATGAACATACATACCTTCCAAGTTATTATTACCAAGTCTTAAAATCTAAAGCATATTCAAGCTCTCAATCTCTCTTGGTATTTCACTTGACAATTTAATTTACCAGGCTAAGTCATGAACATATACAATACTGATACGTTGTTGTCCTGATGGAGTCGTCTATTCCTAGATTTACTTTATAATATCTTTCTTTTATTTTGTACCTCAATATAACAATATTGGATGTGTTGAGGGTGTAAGACAATTAAAAAGAAGAGATCTAGTGTTTATACACTACAAGAAAAATGCACAAAGACAACAGTTTTGACAAAAGTGTTGTTCTTTGAGTAAAAGACAACAATTTTATCAAAAATCATCAAAAATCGTTGTCTTTTACGTAATACTTTTGTCAAAGATAACGATTTTTACTGAACTGTTGTCTTTGTGTTTTTTTTTTTTAATAAAAGACAACGATTTGTCATTTGTGTGTTGTCTTTAAGCGCACTTAAATACACAACACTTCAAAAATAATAATTTTTTAAATCTTTGTGTGTTATTTTTTTTTTTAAAAGACAACAATTTTGTAATCGTTGTCTTTATGTGTTTTTTTTAAGACAATGATTTTATTTATCTCTTTACGGTCAATTTTTTTAAGACAATGGTTGTATTTTTCCTAAACACTGATCACCTACCCTCATCTTTGCTATCTCCAAAACGCAATAGCGCCTCCTAAACAGCGTGTGACGACATGGTGTGAGCGGGCTTGAACTCGTCTCTCCCTTGTCGACGACGATGGCATGAGCAAGCCTCTGCTTCGTACGTCATTGTCGCCTGGGTTTTCGCCCGTCACATACATCCCGGTTCGTCGCCGATTGCGGCGCCGCTGCCACAGGTTAGTTCTATTACTTTAAATCTTAAACCCTAATCCCTAATTTCCTAATTTCATAAATTCCTAATGTAGGTTTTTTAGTGTTGATTCTAATGTAGGTGTTTATCTCTGTAGCCACAATTAGCAGGCTAAATTAGGGTGGATTATGAAGGGGCTACCAGGCTTAAGGTGGCTATTGCAGCTGCAGCTACAAATGACACTGTGGTCCCATTTTAATGTAGGACTTCCTTACTTCTTTATCATGAAATTATGAATATTGTTACTTTAGCTTTTATATATGCCTTATTGATGTTGAGCATTTGTTATGTAATTATGTTCGATATCCTAGAATGTTCTATTTCCTTAATTGACTATATATGTTTGGGATTCAAATGCAGAACACAGTGTTTGTTTTGTGGTTCCAGAGGAGGTTACGTTTTTTCCATGCTTTGAGGGGTTTAAGGCAAGGAATCCCCCTAACTTCTTTTGGGAAGTAGATGGGAGAAAAATCACTAGACCCTAAAATCAAATTGTATAAGCTATTCAGATTGCCCATCTCCTCTTAAATTCGTCCCTTGATGTTACAATTTGCTAGGTGGAGATATTGGAGAGTGTGAGAGAGGTTGCTGATTGCATTTGGGAACACAACATTTAAAGGGTTAAATGACAAGTCTAAGATTTGGATGTATTTACAGTATGCCAATGAAATTATAAGGCTAAATTGAGGATCAATTGTTAGGTTGTTGGAAAACAGTTTTAGAATTTTGAGTTTTGCCAAGTTTCCAAATGAATTTTGAATGATGCCTACGAATTGGTTATTGCTAAGATCAAGACGAACAAGGTTGGAAGCATTTGAGATTTGGGATTTGGGGAGCTGAGGTATAACTCCTCCAATGTAGTTAAGGCCAAGGTGTAAGTGTTCTAAATTAGGAAGCCAATGGCCTAATAGCCAATGGCGTGAGCAGACCTCTGCTTCGTACGTCATTGTTGCCTGGGTTTTCGCCCATCACATACATCCCGGTTCATCGCCGATTGCGGTGCCGCTGCCACAGGTTAGTTCTATTACTTTAAATCTTAAACCCTAATCCCTAATTTCCTAATTTCATAAATTCCTAATGTAGGTTTTTTAGTGTTGATTCTAATGTAGGTGTTTATCTCTGTAGTCACAATTAGCAGGCTATATTAGGGTGGATTATGAAGCGGCTACCAGGCTTAAGGTGGCTATTGCAGCTGCAGCTACAAATGTCACTGTGGGTAAAGTGAAGTCCCATTTTAATGTAGGACTTCCTTACTTCTTTATCATGAAATTATGAATATTGTTACTTTAGCTTTTATATATGCCTTATTGATGCTGAGCATTTGTTATGTAATTATGTTCGATATCCTAGAATGTTCTATTTCCTTAATTGACTATATATGTTTGGGATTCAAATGCAGAACACAGTGTTTGTTTTGTGGTTCCAGAGAAGGTTACGTTTTTTCCATGCTTTGAGGGGTTTAAGGCAAGGGAATCCCCTAACTTCTTTTGGGGAGTAGATGGGAGAAAAATCACTGGACCCTAAAATCAAATTGTATAAGCTACTCAGATTGCCCATCTCCTCTTAAATTTGTCCCTTGATGTTACAATTTGCTAGGTGGAGATATTGGAGAGTGTGGGAGAGGTTGCCGATTGCATTTCGGAGCACAATGTTTAAAGGATTAAATAACAAGTCTAAGATTTGGATGTATCTACAGTTTGCCAATGAAGTTATAAGGTTAAATTGAGGATCAATTGTTAGATTGTTCAGCTTTAGAATTTCGAGTTTTGTCAAGTTTCCAAATGAATTTGGAATGAAGCCTACGAATTGGTTATTGCCAAGATCAAAACGAACAAATTTGGAAGCATTTGAGATTTGGGAAGCTGAGGTATAACTCCTCCAATATAGTTAAGGCCAAGGTATAAGCTAAGTGTTCTAAATTAGGAAGCCAATGGTCTAAAATTGTTGGAAGAGTACCTAAAAGGTTAATTATTTAGTACAAGTGATGGTGATTCAAGTGTTGATATATTGAAGATTTCTCACGGAATGGAACCACTTAATCCATTTTTCGACAAGTGAAGGATCTCTAGTTTATTAAGGTTACCAAACTCTCTTGGTATTTCACCTGCCAATTCAAGTTATCCAAGCTAAATCACGAACATATACAATATCTTTATGTAGTTGTCATGGGATGGAGACTATTTCTATATTTACAAAATATTTTTTTTTATTTTAATTTGTACCTGAATAAAACACTTTACGTATTGAGGGTGCAAGAAAATTTAAAAGAAGAGATCTATCCTTCATACCTGACAATGAATTCCCATTAAGTTCAAGCTCCTTTAGCATTGTCAAATTTCCAATCTGTCTTGGCAATGACCCATTTAGTTGATTCTCCAACATATAAAGGTATTTAAGTGAAGAACATTCACCTATGCTCCTTGGAATGTTGCCATATAGCTTGTTCGTACCCAAGTAAAGTTCTTCAAGCTTTTGAAGGTGTAAACACATGTTTGGTGGTAGAATACCAGACAGATTGTTGTCTCCCATACTTATAAAAGTTAGTGTAGAAATGTTAAATATTGTTTCAGGTATTATTCCTACAAAATTAAAACATGAGTCATATATAGTGTATATGTATTTAGAATATAATTATTACAGAAAACCGTTAAATTTTTCTAGTAGCCAAATGCAAGAACATACATACCCTCTAACTTGTTGCCGCCGAGTCTTAAAATCTGAAGCATATTTAAGCTCCCAATCTCTCTTGGAATTGTCCCGACAAAATTGTTGTCACCTAACCGCAATTGTTCAAGCTCTGAGCAACTTGATAAATTCTTTGGAATATAACCACTCAACTTGTTGAAATGCAAGAGAAGCACTTTTAGTCTTGTAGCATGTTGACAGAGCTTCATCGGAAGAGAGCCCCATAAATTGTTATTGTTGAGGACCAAATTTTGTAATGTGGAAATGTTGAAGATGGTGAAGGGGATAGGACCATCAAGTTGGTTAACTTCCAATATTAGCCATTTTGCATTCTCAAGATTGCCAATCTCCTCTGGAATTTTCCCACTAAAATTATTATAACCAAAATCTATGTATTGCAGTCGGCGTAGGCTGGCTAACTCTCTAGGCAAATTTCCATAGAAACTGTTGTGACTTATGTTAAGAGAAACAAGAAATGAGAGGTTGCCTAATTGCGGAGGAAGGGTACCCACAATTCCCATATTTGATATGTCTAATGCGACCACTCTATGGTGTTTGGATCCGCAAACAACTCCAATCCAGTTGCAAATAGAAGCACTGATTGACCAGTTGTTTGCCAATGTATGGTTGGGACTTAAGCTGGTGTAGGATTTCAAAGAAAGAAGAGAGGACTGATCTGTGGTGATGTTGGTGGCTAGGGCGCTAAGTATGAAAGCCGTTGCTAAAATGAAAAAGGAGAGTAGAGAAGATACGCTTGTGATCTCCATGTTAGTATGCATTTATGACAATTGATTCAGGCTAAGGTTTCCATGAATAAATACTACTATATATAAATCTTGGGCGGCACCAAATCTACTCAATGAGTGGACTTCAATTATCTATTATTTATCTTAACGAAAATGCATTATTGCAATAATATATGACTTCATACTTTCTTATCCTACGGGTCTTCACTTAGCTCTCAAGTTGACGACCCCACTATATATATGACCTGTACGTATTGGCTGTATGCATGCAAGAATACAAAATATCAATTCTCCTTAATTAATTGATTGCAACGTGTTCCTAATCAGCTCTAGCATGGATGCCTTTCAGTGTATGGCAGGGACTTTAGCCCCAGAAATTGGATCAGTTAGCTGCAGGAAACACTCCAAGCACACTCAGAGGCTTAATGAATTTGATTAACATTTTCTTCAGCATACAAGAATTGAAGCTGAAAATTAAAGTAAGATATATAGGTACTTTAATTTCTGTTTGTGACATACAAAGCTAGTAACTTCAAGTCTCTGGTTATTGAACCACAACAGTCCGTGTATAGGCACCATAAATATAATGTATCATTTTAAGTGAGTATTGTGTAAACGTGTAATATTTTTTGTGTTAAAAATTCAATAATTTTCTATTAATGTATGGTATAAAAAATATTATATTTTCATATAGATATGATGATGATGATGATTGTTATTGTTATTATTATTAGAATTCTAATAATAATATCTCTTTGTGGTCAAATTATTGTAGTTTCAATATGCATGTAATTTAACTATAATTTTATATATAAAAATAAAAATTAATTCCACCTAGGGTCCTCCGAGTATATTGGCACGGCTACTTTTAGTCCTAACAAGACCAAATGGATTATTTTTCCCTACATTTACACTGCCTAAACTGTTCAAAGTAACGAAAGGACCACGGATGATAATAATTTGAAATTCAAAAAAACACAAGTAGTCAGCCTAAAAGTTTAGGATCAAACGTTACAAAAGTATGATAGGTAAATTATTGTGTGGAATGACATCATTGAATTTCATGAATTAGAATAATGTAGATTATGTGTTAGAATAATAAAACTTTTAGAGTAAGATAATGTATTTTATGAGTAAAAATAATGTACATTATGAATTATAAAAATGTATGTTGAAGTGAATTGCGTGAAAAAAAAAATATTATATGAAACAATATTATTTTTTACCGTAATCTATACAGCTGTATGGACCACCTTCCACGCGCGAACTATTGAGTACGATACTCGAAGGATCGCAGCAGATGGTATTAACTCGTGTAAATGCTAAGAAGTAGAATATCGCCGTGCGCAGCACGAAATGTTTTGAGAGGTTGGACTAGGTCAAGACTGGACAACTCCTTTGCTTTCAACTACTTTCAAGGATTTGCCCCACAACCACTCAGCTTGTATTTGTTTATTGCGAAAACAGACGCGATTTCACCATCTGAGAGTAAAGCGAGTTTGAAAGAAACGTATCTTAGTTGACTCTTAAGTCTTTGTAGCCTAGAAATCACCACAGTTCAATTTAAAATCGTTTGATTTGAATTAAACTGTGTACGGTAAGAATCAAACTTAAATCAGAACTAATTTGAATTAAACTGTGTATGGTAAAAACCGAACCTAAATAGAAACGGTATAGACGGTTCTGGTTTAGAACTAGAATCCAAAACGTTTCAGTTCCGGTCCATAATATTAGAAACTGAAATTGCAGGTTCGGTTCGAAACCATAAAAAATAAATAAATAAATAAATAAAGTTTAACTATTATTTTTTATTAAAGTTTAAATAAAAAATATTTGATTAAAGTTTAACTTTTATTTGATTAATTAAAGTTTAAACTTTAATTAATAATTTAAATTTTATCTATAACAATTTTTATTTTATTTTAGTTTAACTTTAAAGTTTAAATATTTAATATATCTATTTAAAAAATAGAATGAAAAATTGATGAATTTAGACTATTTTAAAAATAGAAAACCTAATTTATTATTAAAAAAAAAAAAAAAAAAAAAAAGGTTCGAACTGGCAGTTCAAATTGGAATGCAGGTTCCAATTCACCATTTTCCAAAATCAAAATTAAAATGCCGGTTTGGAATCATAATCAAATTGTGGTCACCTTTATTTTAGCCTATCATCTAGTGGACGGATAAATCACTTAACTTCTCATTAGGTGGGAGGACTAGTGTCTGGTGCTCACTAAAAGTTCACCATATCGAGCGTAACTCAAATGATTCTTCGGTAGTAGATTGTGGACAATGGCACATGATTGAATCTTGGCAGCCGCAATGTGAGAGTTACATACACTTAATGTGGTTCATTGTAGACACCAAGTACTAGTCCTCTTACACAATAAGCTGTTGAGTCATTATGGTTTATTAATTGACTAATTTTTTGAGTTAGAATAATGTAAGGACTTTGGGCAAGAAAATTTCATATTTTATGAACAAAGTAGTCTCAGGGGTCGCAAATAAAAACAACTAGGGTATGTAGGCAATAACAACTGGGCAGGCAAGGAAAATGTTATTTAGTCACAATATCCAATTTATTTAGTTTTCTTTCCCGACACCACTAATCGATTTTGATCTTGGCTACGGCTTACTTCAGATAATTGATTTTTTATTTTATTTTATTTTATTTTATTTTTGCATGAAAACAATAGGAGTAAAGTTCACGCAAGTTCGATTGATAGTGGTATTCCTCTTACAATAGTCAATTAGAGTGTGCTGGAATTTTGTTCTTACTTTTTTTTTTTTTTTTTTGAAAGGAAGAATTTTGTTCTTACTAATTTAATGATTTGCATATATATGGTGGGAATTCATTTGATGCAAAGAAAGCGAAAGGTTGCTAGACTTTTCAAATAGAAATTAGCTGGAAAAATTGGAGAGAGACAAAAAACAATTAAGGAATAAGGTGCAAATTGACAACTGAAGAAGGAGGAGGGGGAAGGGGTGGCCGGCCACCCCTGCGTTTTTTGTTTTTTTTTTTTAATTTTAATTTAAGTTTTTAATTTTTGTAATTTTAAATTTTAAATTTTAAAATTTATTATTAAATATTATTTTAAAATGTCAACTCATCGTCCACCTAAGCAGGCCACATGATGAAATGGATGGTAGCCTGCTGTCCGGTAAAATTGCATATATTTGAAGTGTTCATTGGTACAATTGCACTTTCAGGTTTCGTTGAATGGCCAATTAGAACCTTATTCCAACAATTAATAATAAAGGAAAATAACATTTTTTCTCATGAATTATATGTTAATAGATTTTTTTCTTTAAATTATTTATGTATTCACCTTTGTCCCCCTTTTTTTTTTTTGACAAAACCTTTGTCCCCTTAATTATTTTAAAAGTGATGTTTTTTTCATTCTATATTAAATGGATTTTTAAATTGTTAAAAATAATATTAAAATATGTATTTCAAGTTATTTTTTTGTCTCCAACAAATTATTTTTTATATATGAGAATTAGAATAAATGTCAAAAAAGAACAAAGAGTATTTGCAAATATTATAATTATAATTTTAAACTAATACTACTATATACTAGTAATAGAATTAAGACTTAAACGCAAATTTTGAAGTAATAATTATTTTTGTTTAAGTCTTAATTATGTTGCTAGCATTATCTTAAAATTATAATTATAATATTTTTAAATAGTGTTTTTTTTTCACTTTTATTTTGATTTCTATTCTACATATAAGCAATAATAATTTGTTAGAGAAGAAAAATAAATGAATAACTTATTTTGCTCTTATTTTTAATAGTCTAAAATCTCAATTAATAGGGGGAGGGGGGAGGGGGGAATCAACACTTTTCAAATAATTAAAGGGGTATTGTGGAAGCATAAACGATTCATAGGAAAAAAGTGTTATACGCAGATAATTCAGGGAGAAAATTGATATTTTCCCTAATAATAATATGTAGAGAAAGGGAAAGCTAGAGCGATTTTTAAAATTATAAATTAGTTGAAAAAAATGTTGTGGTATAGCAAAATAATGAAAAATGTTATTTAGTGAAAATATCTATTATTATTATTATTATTATTATTATTATTATTATTATTATTATTATTATTATTATTATTATTATTATTATTTTCTTTCCATGCACACCACCAATAGATTTTGATCTAGGTATTGTCTTACCTGGATAATAGATTGTTTTTTATTTTTTATTTTTTCTTTGTTTGTTTGGTTGGTTTTGGTTTTGAGCATGAAAGCAATAGGAGTAAATTTCACGGAAGTTCGATTGAGAGATATATTCCACTTAAAATAATCCTATCTCCTATTGCTCAACGCATTGGACAGGCTGAAAATTTTATTGGGAAGAGGTTGTCCTCATATGGTGTAGAATGATTAGGGTTTCGTTAACCTAAATTAATTTAATCTTTTTTTTTTTGAAGACTTAATTTAATCTTTTAATTCAATTCATTTATCGATTAAAATTAAAGATTGTGATTTGTCTGTAGAAAATGGTGCTATGCGATACATACACAAATGATGTTATGTGCTATCAACTGGTGGCGTGCCAAGCTTAGTATATCATCCCTGTACAAACAAACGTAACACCATGAGTGTCTCTGTTAAAACAAAGGGGAAATATCAATAAATATTGTCATCTTTGCTTTTCTGATTTCTTGAGGTAGAGAACCGCTCAAGTTATTTGAATTCAAGTTGAGTGTCAAAAGATTTTTAAGGCTCCATGCATGGGATATGAGGGAAGGCACTGAATTCATTTTCAAACAGAAGATCTCTCTCAGGGAAGAAACGTTCCTTAAGCAATCCGAGATAGGACCTAAAAATTTATTTTTGCCTAAACCTATCCAAAACAAATTCTAAAGTTCACAAAACACATTATCACGCTCGTGAGAGGCCTCATGATGTGCCTAATCTGAGGCAATAAATAAGGAAATTTGGATAATTAGATGGTATTAGATATTAGCAGATGGAATTAGAAAGTAGAATAGAGTAGAATTAGACAATTTACTTTCAAGTTCTTAGACCTTAGAACCCTAGCTAGATAAACATTTACTTCAATTTGCATTTCAATTCCAATTTTCATTATATAATTGAACTTACAGCTGAAAAATGGAATGAATCTTCAATCTACATCAACACTTAAAAGAGAAATTGTTCTTTGTGTCAATTGCGCTCACCATTTGTTTAGTTGTTATTCCTATTAGTCTATTTCTATATCGTACAAATGATTTATCTTAGGGTTAAATTTTCATAGGGGACTTATAGTACTTTGTACTTGAGATAAACGTAAGCTTAGATCTATCACCGGTCCTCAACAGAACGATAATCTCACCTAAATTACTCTTCATCAAAATTCCTTCAATTCAGCATACAACAACAACAATACCAGTATTGAATTTAACCTGCATGCACAATATTTTAAACTCAAATACATAAAATAATGTCTCTTAGCTTAACAGAGGGAATTCCATCAAATGATCATTCTAGAAACTCCACATTTAAACTCAGCCATTCATGTTGATTTTGATGGTTTAGAATAATTATTTATTGTTATGGCCAATATTTCAAAACTAGTATAAATTATAGATGCTACTCCATTTCTGTATAGAAACTATACCTGCTGCATTGTATTTCTATTCACAACAAAGATAAAGTAGAATATGCTATGCATACCACTTTAAGTTCTCACTAACAAAGAAAGAAGTTGAACTTTGATCTTTTGCAGTGCTGGAATTGTCATCCGATCATGAGGGGATTCTGCTGAGCATTATTTCATGGCTAGCTCAAAGATAACTAACAGGCAATGCAATTTTTCTTCGTAGTTTTCTTCATCTGATCCAAGTAAGTTGGGATCTATAATTTGATCTAATTTCATTGAAAGTGCATTCTGCACCCAACTCCTCAGACTTATTAAATCTTCATTTAACTTCTCATCTTTGGGTTGCGTCCTTGTGAAAACTTCAAGCAACATGATACCATAACTGTACATATCACTTCTAGTAGACACAAGACCTTGTTGTCCATACTCTAGTGACAATGCAAAATTTGATTGGAAACCATGAAGAATGTTAAAACCGAATTTAGAAAGTGAAACGAAAAAAGTGAAACTTTTACCTAGAACAATGTAACCAATTGTTGCTAGGGTGTTGGTAAAGGCGATGGAGTTATCATCTCCTAAAAAGCTTTGCAGCACCAAAGTCACTCAAATGTCCCACCATGTTAGCATCTATTAAGACATTGTTGGGTTTCAAGTCACAATGAATAATGGGCTCGGAGTAATCAAAGTGGAGATATTCTAATGTAGACGTCACATCTATATATCATTATACTCACTCATTGTATCATATCTAAGAAATAATTGTGAGTAGATAACCACTTGTGTAGACTTCCATTAGACATGTACTCTAGGTTCAATGCTTTAAAATCCAGATTGGAACAACCGCCAAGGACCTTTGTGAGATTTCGGTCACCAATGTGGCACAACACTTCACACATTGTCAAAACTCCTACTTCCACTTTCATGCATCCCATTTGTTAAAACCCCTTTATAAACACATCCAAAGCTTCCGCTACCTAGTGAGTTGCTTTGATCAAATCCATTCGTTATAGTATGAAAATCTTGCTGGTGTCGATGCCAACAACAAGTTAGGTTCACTAGGAACATTGCTTAAACAATTTGAGATTGGACCTAAAAATTCATTGCGCGCTGGCTAAATCTATACAACCCAAATTTCGTAGTTCACAGACAACACCTGGAAATGATTTTTTTTTTTTTTTGGAAATGATCTTTTTAATCTGTGAATTTGTTATCACCAAGTTCAAGAACAACAAGCTTCGAAGCATTTGAGATATGGACAGGTATAACTCCTCTAATATTATTGTCTTCCCCAAGATATAGTCCTTTTAATTTTATTTTATTTTTTTGAAAACCATAATCCTTTTAAATTGGGGAGCCAATAACCCAAAGACGATGGAAGAGTACTTTGAAGGTTATGATTTGATGTGAGGGATAGTGCTCTAAGCCATGATACATTGAAGATTTCCCATGGAATTGAACAGCTTAATTCATTATGATCCAATAGGAGTTTCTTTAGTTCATCAAGGTTGCCTAACTCTTTAGATATTTCACCTGAAAAGTCACCAAAGTCACAATGTTAATATTTTTAATTTTCTAGACAAATTTTTTTTTGAATATATATAATAAATTAATTAAAGCTTTATTGTCCACACCTGACGA
>CP025653.1:20628807-20668113 GCA_003576665.1 Ipomoea trifida
ATATTTAACTATTGAACATATATGCAATAAATACGTATTTAATTAATATTTAACTATTGGAACATATATGCAAAATTATATATGTGATTGACTTTAATTTTATATTTATATATTTATATTGTAGGTCCGATTTCATTGGAGATTGTGGAATATACTGGGGGCATACCCAAATTAAAATTAAATCCTTACTCATGGACAAAGGTCAATAATTTATATATTATTACTTAACTCGTGCATTTTCTTTTTGTAAGTTCACTTTGATCTAACTTGAAATTGTACAAAATATATCTTCAGGTCGCAAATATATTGTATGTAGATTTACCTGCGAGAGCTGGATTCACTTATGCAACCACCAAAAAGGCTAATGTCTCAAGCAATATGCAAGAAAGTGAGCAAGCTTATGAATTTTTGCGCAAGGTAAACTTTTTCTTATATTCACTCACGTGACACCTTATGAGACTTACATAAAAATATTGATCAAGAAGTAAAAATTGCGTAAAATATGATACACACACATAGATGATGATGACTCATGTAAAACGGATTGGGTCTATATGAAAATATAATAATACTTATGATGAAAATGTAATATTAATTCGGGATTAAGTGATTGGTCGTTGTTACTTATGAGTAAAAATTTGATACTTTTTGATAAAAAGAAAAACTTAATATACTTTTAAATGAAGAAAATATAATATTAGTGTTGAAGAGTTACTTAATGAAGAAAAATATAATACTTATGAAGAATCTGGCTTGTGTCAAGTATAAATAAGAGTTTGTGAGACGATCTTATAAGAAATTTTGTCATATTTATATATTGCAATCACTAATGTTACATTATTTTACAGTGGTTCAATGATTATCCAGAATACTTAACCAATCCTTTCTATGTTGGCGGAGATTCATTTTCTGGACTTAATGTGCCAATAATTACTCGAAAGATAGCTGATGGTAAGATTTTAAACAACACTTTTTTTTTTTTTTTTTTCAATTGGAATAATAAATACATCCATACAATTATAAATCTCTAAATTATATTTCAAATATTATGAATTGAATATATATATAGTATCTTTTCTAGTTGTTAACACGTACTCTATCTTTGTGGGTGTAGGGAATGACGCTGGGACTAAACCATTGATTAACCTCAAGGTGAACTAGGCTTAACTTTATATATATATATATATATATATATATATATATATATATATATATATATATATATATATATATATATATATATATATATATATATATATATATATGAGGGGTTGAGGGTTGAATTTTTGACATTTTAACATTTAATTTTAATGCGTTGATTTTAATATATAATTTATTTTTGTAGGGTTATATACTTGGAAATCCGGTTACATCTCTTAATAATCTACACGAGTACACTATTCCAACTGCTTATGGAATGAACCTTATTCCTACGGATTTGTACAAGGTTAATTAATTCATAAAATAATGTGTATATACGGTATATGATATGAAAGTAAGAATAATTTTACTAATTTGAGACTAATTATATATGATCAGTCACTGGAGAAAAACTGTGAAGGAAATTATGATCATTTCAGCAATGAACTTTGTGCGCGGGATATGGGCACACTTACTCAGGTAGATTAAACATATTCATAGTATCTGTTCAACAATATACGAATATTTGTTGTTAATTACATTATTATTATTATGTATAAACACATGTAATAAATAATTAAATGCAAATATACTCGCAGTTGCTCATGGGTATAAATCCAACTCATGTTCTAGAAGATTTCTGCATACGTGTCGGTGCTGGATCAAATGGTCTAAGAAGAATCCTTTCTCGAAGAATACCTCCTTTACCTCCGGGTGAATACTGTTGGGTATGCAAAAGTCTTAATGTTAATCAGTATCGTTGCCTTTTGCACTTGGTATTGTCATTTATATTCAGATAACTATACCGAATATGATTGAAAATCAGTATCAATAATACCTTGTACAATCATAAAGATCTGGTAACAAACTCGACCAACACTCATTTATGATAATATTACAATTGAATTTGAACAGCAAACGTTTTGGTACCTTAGAACAGACATGTGGGCAAACATTGCAGCTGTTCAAGAGGCCTTCCATGTTCGAAGGGTATGTACATTAATCCTTGTAATAAACTTATAAAAGTAATTAATTAGCTAATTATTAATTGAGATTTGAAATGTAGGGAACAATTGGAAGATGGTGTGCATGCAATTATACAAATATTGGCTACATATCAGATATGACAGACGCTCTTCCCTATCATGCAAATCTTAGCGCCAGAGGTTTAAGGGCCCTTGTTTACAGGTATAAAATATTTGAGATTTTTTACTAGGTTGATAGCATGTTATGTACATCAATTTAATTGTCTAATATTATCAACACTGGTATTGATCGACACCATTAAAACTCGGTAATTTATTATATAATGAATTTTTTTTTGAGCAGTGGTGACCACGATTTAGTAGTGCCAACAATGGCAACTGAAGCATGGATAAGTTTGTTGAATTACTCGACTGTTGACAATTGGAGACCATGGGTTGTAGATGATGGTATTATAGCTGGGTACGTTTCAAGGCTCACTCACTTAATTCTTTATTAATTACAAGAATATAGCAAAAATAATAATATATTTTATAGTAGATTAAATAGTTACAATTTAAACACTTTAAGTATTTCAGTGTTTTACTAATGAAAATTTGTTGATAAATTAAATAATTACGTATTTCAGTTTTACAAGAAGTTATTCCTACAACTATGTATTAACAATTTTTTTTTCATCTTATTTATAGTTATACGAGAAGTTACTCCAACAATATGACATTTGCCACTCTGAAGGTAAGAAGTTAATGATATTATTATCATTTTTTGAAATAAAAATTCTAATGATTTTTTTTCTTTAATTTTTTGGGTTAATAAATAGGGATCGGGTCACATTGCTCCATTTTTCACTCCTTATGAATGTTTGACTATGTTCGAGCGATGGACTTCTGGTCAAAAGCTCTAAATTTGAGTCTCGATAATTTTCATTTCTAAACTTTCAATCAGCCAACAATGGGATATTTATTTTGTCGAGGAGCTCTAAAATTAAATTTCCATGATTTACATTATGTACTTGGAATGAATTGAATAAAAGTTTATGTAATAAAAAAACAAACTATCTGTCCTTATATTTAATAATATTTTTTGTTTGTATTTTTATAATAAATCTTGTAAGTTGTTGTTTATAAGTTCATCAATTTATGTTTTAAAAAAAAAAAAAAAAAAAAAAAAAAAAGACTCAGTGGCTTGTTTTTTAACGAAGCCCTAATTAACTAACTAAATTAAAATATGATCTGTAAAACTGTATATAGTATATATAATTTGTGATGATTCATGTTATTAGAAATGATCATATTGCATGTGTAAATTACTCAATTATATCCTCGTATTGCTTAGGGGTGAATTAAATCAAAACTTTTGTAGACTTGTGTAAACTTTCAACATGTATACTTTTATAAATGTTAATAAATTTTGAATAACTTCTATATAGAATAATTCAAACTTTTATAAATTTTGTAGGAATTAATAGAACTTTTATATCAGAAACATTTACAGATATTTATTAAGAGTTAATTTTATTTTTGGTCTTAGATTTATAGGTGTCATTCCGCTTTTAATTTTTTTTTTTTCAGAACATCCCCTTTTGGTTCTACTATTATTGCAGCACGATCATTTTTTGTCTTTCATCAACAAATCTCTTTAAATTGCATTAAATATGAGGGCATTTTGGTCTAATCAGTTCTAAGGCCTTCCTCAATAGTTAAACTTGGGTGTGGTTTTTGAGGAGTTTTTGCAAGTGTGATTAGGAAAAAGAAAATGGGGTGGAGGAAAAAAATAAAAGGAAAAAACAAAACAAAACAAAAAAAAATTAAAAAAATAATTACGTGCCCGCGCCCGCCTGGGCGCGAAATCTGCGCTTCACATCCTTTTTCAGTGGGCCCCATCCCAACCTGCAAAAAACTCCATTTTGAAGGAGAAAGAACCCAAATAAAAACATCAATTCCCATTTGTTAAAAAGTCAAAGCATGGTGTTTTACGGTTCCAAAATCCAACATAAATACACTATTGGGGAAGGCCTAAGTGTTAATTCTTTTTTTTTTTTTTTTTAAGATTTATATGTGTCAATCAACTTTTAGTAGTTATTATTATTATTATTATTATTATTATTATTATTATTATTATTATTATTATTTCAAAACAAGACCCTGGCCTTTTTTTGTCATAGGTCAACAAATATGTTTAAATGGCATTAAAAATGACATTAAAACATTTTCTTTAATAATAAACCACTCAAAATTCTTTTTTTTTTTCTTCTTGGTAATAGAATAATACAAATGTGGAAGCTCTTTTTCTTCTATATCTTCAAAAAAATCATAAACACTAATCATACATTCATTGATAGCATAAACAATCCATAATTCATTTATAACATAATGGAAAACAAAAACTATTAGCAATAAATCAATCTACTGCAAAACCCAAAAAAGTGCAATTGCATAAATTAACAAATCTATTTCATGACAAACCTTAGAACGACTTCAATTTTGGATCTTAATCCATATGTCTGCATCCTCGATCTCTAGTGAACTTAGAGAAGTCCAAAGTATGCCGCTCTACCACTCCTAACAATATTGCAGATCGAATTAATACACAATATAATCCTCAACTATAATGATTTTACTCACTTTAGTCTTAAATGACTTTTTGTGCTCAATTTAGTTCTCGACTTTAATAGTTTTACACAATTTAGTCATTTGTTAAAAATTCTGTTAGTTGACTGTTAGAAATAGGATCCTAATGGTAATTTCTCATCCTTCATCCCATTTGGGATTATTCATTCTTCTTTCTCTTATTAAGATCCACGTAGACATACCAAATTAACTTCAACCCTAAATAAATAAATATAAAATAATAAATATTTGGGTACAAAGATTTACGTTTCTTGGATATAATATGACAAAATTAAAAGAATAGGACTAAATGTGGCAATGCCATAATAGTCAAAGACTAAATGCGGAAGTTGCTCGAAGTCATGGATGTAATATGACAAAATTAAAAGAATATAACTAAATATGGCAATGCCATAATAGTTTAGGACTAAAAGTGAAAGTTGTTTAAAATCAGCGATGTAATATAAAAAATTAAAAGAATATGACTAACTGTGGCAATGCCACAATAGTCGAGGACTAAAAGTGAATTTTGCCCATATATAATAGTAATATAATAGTTGTACTTTCACTATTTTTAAAACATATTATTGATGATTATTTCTATTTTGTAGTGGATTTTGGATGTTATAGATTAATTAAATTCAAGGACCTTCCATGAAATTTCTCTACAATTTCCTTGATTTTCATGTAAAGAAGCCATCATTCAATTGAATCAATGCAAATTAAATAGCCGACACGGCATAGACGCAATCAACCACCACCATTCTTCATATAAAAACACTGCCATGCAAGGTGCACAAAAAATTCATGCATCTCTTTTTAATTATTTTTCAATAAAGTAATGCTACATTCATCTATTGGTTTTATCTTATAATTTTTACATACTTGTGTAGAAAAATCTGTTTAGTTGCGTTTATATTTGATTAATAAGTAGATATTTTTAAAGTTAGTATGATCGGCTAATTCACAATAGTATATATATAAATAAAAAAAATTTCATTGTCGCATTAAAAAGTGAATTTCGAAATGTAAAATTATAAAGAAATAATAATACTCCCTTTGTTCCATTCTGATTAATTAAATTTGAAAATTAATTAAATTGTTAATAAATACGTACATAAATAAAATATATAAAACATATATTATGTATAAAATTTAGTGATTTAGTCAAACTCATTTACGCATGTTCGGCCGATCTATATTCCCTACTTTTTTGTTGCGTGTTAGAATAATTAACATTTTGAAATAAGATAATATATTTTATGAGTTAGAGTAATATAATGTACTTTATGTGTTAAGATAAAGCACTTTTGGACTTCCACTGATGCTCGAACTCACCCCCCTCATGTGAGGGTGCAACCGGGTGTCACTAGACCACAAATTTAAGGTCTTTGGCAATAATGTACTTTATTTGTGTTAGAATAATGAAATTTATGTATTAGAATAATGTATTTTTTGAGTTAGAATAATGTATAATGTACTTTATGTGTTAGAATAATTAAATTTCTGGGGTAAGATAATGTATTTTATAAAATACATAAAATACATTATTTTAACACATAATGTACATTATTCTAACTCATAAAATACATTATCTTACTCCAAAAATTTCATTTTTCTAACACATAAAATATTTTATACATTATTCTAACTCATAAAATACATTATATTACCTAAGAAATTTCATTAATTATTCTAACACATAAAGTACATTATATTTTATTCTAACTCATAAAATACATTATATTAACGCAAAAATTTCATTATTTTAACACATATAAAGTACATTATTCTAACACAAAATACATTATTCTAACTCATAAAATACATGATCTTACCCCATAATGTTCATTATTCTAACATGCACGCGGAGCAAGGAATCTTTCGCTGACGACTTCTCGTGGCCCAGAGAGCGGGGGACTGATGATGGAATAATTACAGATGGACCCGGAGCGGGATAATATGGTCGGCCATCTCGAGGGGTCGACCAAGGCGAACCTCCCTACTGATGTCGACCATCTCAGCTGGGGTAGGCCCGTGGCTGAGGTCGACACCCAATCGAGCCCTGCGTTCGCCCAAGTGAAGGCTCTTCGCGTAGTCCGAGTCTTGTGGTGTTTGTTGCGGTCCAAGGCGGTTGTAACTCCCCACCATCTTCTCTGAAGTTGTTAGGACCGATTTAAAGTATAAGAAACACTCACCTATGTCCAATCAAGGGACATCTTGTCATAAATACACACTTTGTCTTGTGATTACATAAGTTCCTTCTTGTAATAGCATTACATTGGATTAAATACAACGATTTATCTCCATGATTATCCATCTTGTCTCATTATTACACATTTCTTATCTCATTCTTACTTTGTCATAATCCTAAACTTAATCAGGTTTGGTAATTGAGACCACCCAAGTTATTAAAATCTATCAGTTTGAAGTATAAATTTACCATATATATAAAATTTCGAATGAAAAGTGTGCTAACTAATATAATATATAATTCATTGCGTCAAAAGCAATCTTCCAACTTGAAGATAACTTAATGATTATTACTACACATGCAGCAATACAATATATATCTTTTGACTTCTTACTTGAAATCTCCCAATGCAAATCTTCTACAACTTGATAATTGTGAGAAGGTACTTTAAAAACTGATGCGTGTAAAGCATGTGAAAATTTACAAATTAATTTTGACAACTATATATATATATGTACTGTGCATCAAATTAATGTACACATACATACATTTTAAGTTGGGATCGGAGAAATTAATTAAGATGGCGGTGAGAAGTGGAATCTCCGGTGGCCTTCTTGTTTTGCTTGTTGTTTTAGGGCTTTTCTCTTCAGAGTTATTGCCGGAAATAATGGCGGCACCTGGCTCCAAGGTGGACTACCTTCCTGGTCTTCAACATCAAGGCCCCCTCCCTTTTGAGCTTCAAACCGGGTGAGCTGTTTACTCAAAAATATATGATTATAAAGTACTTACAATTTTATATTATATTTTCCTTAACATATATACTATGAATTGAATTATTAGATACATAGGAGTGGGTGAAGGAGATGAAGTACAAGTCTTCTACTATTTCATAAATTCAGAATCAGATCCTACCTCTGATCCTATACTCATGTGGATCTCCGGTGGCCCTGGCTGCTCCACTTTGTTTGCATTTTTGAATGAATTTGGTGACTTCTTTTGCTCTTTTTATTTCTTACTTACATTCTTATACTCTTCATCAAAATTACTATAGCTAAAATTAGCATGTGCATTGCACGTTACAGAGGTGTGGAGTTTAATTACTTCGTACACACTCTCAAGTAATGATAACAGATTTTTTTTTTCAAAAAAAAATGAAATAGTGCACACGTGTGTGTTTAATCTATGTGATTTACCTTAACTAAGATGGATACATATTACAGGTCCAGTGAATATGGATTTGGTGGCATATAATGGGAGCTTGCCGACATTGTCATTAAACCCTTACTCATGGTCAAAGGTTAATTAATGATACATATATATATATATATATATCTCCACCAAAGCAACTAAATTGTGCATTAATGAAACTCAATTTCGTCTAACTATATATATAATTAACTATATAATTCAGGTTGCAAACTTGTTGTTAGTAGATTTACCAGTAAGAACTGGATTTTCTTATTCAACTACAGAGAGGTGTAACCACTCTGATACTTTCCAACAAAGTGAGCATGCAGAACAATTCATGCGCAAGGTAAACTTTTTCCAATCTTCAATCAAGACTATAGTAGTTTTCTCGATTTAGTCTTAAATGACATTTTGTGTTAATTAGTTCCGACCTTCACTATATATTACTTTAATTATATTTTATATATTTTATAGTGGCTCGTTGACCATCCGAAATACTCAACTAATCCTTTCTATGTTGGTGGCGACTCATTTTCTGGATTAGTTGTCCCCATTATTGCTCATGCAATATCTGACGGTAAGATTTAGCAATTAATTTTTTTGAGTACTACTGACCCTGTTCTGGATTAGTTGTCCCCATAGTTGCTCATTTAATATCTAGTGGTAAGATTTAGCAATTACTTTTTTTAGTACTACTAAATCTAGTAAAATACAGTACATGCAGTATTGTTCATAACTACTTTCCCAACCTATTGAAGCACAAAGAGTTAATACCACCTCCACTGAGACTCGAACCCACAACCTCCCATAATAATTTAATATTTTTTTAGATTCAAAATGATGAATATAACAATACAATTATATTATAGATCGGAATATGGATATTTTGATACTTCATAACAATTTGTGTGGGTGCAGGGAATGAGGCAGGAACTAAACCATGGATTAACCTTAAGGTGAATTAACGAGAACCTTTATTTTTTTCTATATATACTATAATATAATGTTATTTAAATCTATGTTTCGATCAATTACATTCATTATAAATATTGTTGGTTGCTAGCAAATAAAAGTCAAGGAAACGGCAAATTATACCATGGACCAGGTTTAAAATGAAATTCAAATTATTTATTTGCAGTTAACATATTATATACCTTCAGTTAGCAAATTATGTACGTGTAATAATTAGCCATGAATGGAGTAAGGAAAAGAGAATGAGAAAATATTTTTATACTGATTTGCGAATTCTTAACTCTACTATTTTCCTACATTAAGGAGGACTTCGTTAATATGATACAAATACAAGTGCAATGTAGCCTGACCTTTGTACTAGTTGTAAACAAAGCCAACTAGGTTACTTTCTAACTATTTGGCAGTTCTTAGAACAACTTTTTTTTTCTTCACAAATTTGTCTGTTTGTCATTGTTTGATCTTTCAACCGAGACACCGGGTGCCACTAAACCATAAGGTCTTTGGCCATTTTGATGATAAAGTATCTGATCTACTGGCATAGGATATGACCTTCCACGCAAGATTTGTTGGATAAAACATTCAATGAATAAATCAAGTCTTATTTCGACCTTTACAAATTAAACTATCCTATCAAGCGCAATAATTACAACATAAATTGGAGTTCTAAAATCCTTAACTTTACACTATATTTACTAAAATCTAAAAAAAAACAATTTTTTTTTTGTAGGGTTACGTTCTTGGCAATCCGTTGACACAAACAGCAGAAAATGCTAACTACGCGAACGCATTTATGTATCGAATGGGACTCATTCCTGAAGATTTATTTGAGGTTAATTAATTGATCAATTCCTATTTTCCTAGAATATATATTTCCTATGTCTTTTTTATTTTAGAATATGAAATAAATTAATTTTCTTATTATACTAATATTTTAAAATTAATTTTATTATTTTAATTCCGTAAGCAGACAGCCAAGAAAGATTGTTACCAGGTTGAAAATGTCTACAATGTGGCTTGTTTGCGGGATACACATAAAATTGCTGAGGTCAGAATTTATTTATTTATTTATTTTTGTCAGAGTATATACAAAAATGATATACGGAGTATCTTATTGTATTGAATACTCAAAAGCTCATAAATATATGAGAAAATATCATTTTTAGTCCCTCAACTATAATACAGGTATCAATTTTGGTCCATGACTATTAAAAATTTCAAATTAGGTCCATGACTATTCAATTTGTATCACTTTTGGTCCTTGACTATTAACATTTTCAAATTAGGTGCATGAGTATTCATTTTGTATCACTTTTGGTCTTGCTGTTTTGAATTTTCCTGCCAAATTTCCGGCGAAGTCATCGGGTGTAACCGGTGTTTTCTATTTTATTATTATTATTTTTTATTTTTAAGTTTTTTTTTTTATTTCAAAGTTACGGAGTATTAAAATAATTTTTAAAATAAAAATTAAATAAATTAGTCGGTCCCGATGACTTCGCCGGAAAATTTAACAGCAGGACCAAAAGTGATACAAAATGAATAGTCATGCACCTAATTTGAAAATGTTAATAGTCAAGGACTAAAAGTGATTCAAATTGAATAGTCATGAACCTAATTTGAAATTTTTAATAGTCAATGATCAAAATTGATACATGTATTATAGTTGAGGGACTAAAAATGATATTTTCTCTAAATATATAGTCTTATATTTACAAATATAAACACGAGTGATGAGCATATAATGCAAATATACATGCAGTTGATCAAATATATATATCCGAATCATATTCTTGAGCCTCCATGTTCCCGCGCGCCTGAACCGTCCGATGAATCCAACGGTGAAAGAAGACTTCTCTCGGAGAGACCAACTCTACCTTCCGGCGTATTATGTTGGGTGAGTAATAGGGCTGTCAAAGTGGGTCAAAGTCCACGGGCTAGCCCGGACCCACCTCGCAGTGGAGCGGGTTAATAGTACTAATTTAATTTAATTTTTCATCATCATAAACTTTTATATTTTATGATTACTATATCCAAAATTTTAAAACAGCTTAATTAAACATGTAATTGAAAACAATGACTCTGTTTAGTAAATGGCTGTTAGCTGATTGGGTTAGAGGGTATGATGACTGATTGATAACATTAGCTGATTGTAGAAAATTGTTTAGTAAATTAGCTGTTAGCTAATAGCTGTTTGGTATAATATTTTTTTTTTCAAAAGGCTAATTGAAAAAGTTGTTTTGATGAATTTTAGCATTTTGGAGTTACAAAAAGCTGATTAACCAAACACTTATATTGATTTTATAACCATTTCAAAAAATTAATAGTGGTCAAATAAGCCAAAATTGGCTGATAGGCTAACTATTTTAGGCTAATGTGTTACAAGTTATAATGTCTAAATTTAATTAAACAGGATGATTGGTTCGAAACATCTGAATATTGGGCTAATGATGATAGTGTTCAAGAGGCTCTTCACGTTCGAAAGGTATGTATATTATTTTTTTTATGAAAGAAAAATGTAACCATTATTTCTATAAAAAAAAAAATGTAAGCATTATTGTAATTAATAGTAATAATTAGTTGAGATTTTTTTTTTTTTTTTTTATAATAGGGAAGTATTGGACAATGGAAGACATGCAATACTGAAGATTTGCGTTATATAACATCTGTGTTTGATGTTCTTCCCTATCATGTAAACCTTAGTGCTAAAGGTTATAGGTCGCTTATTTATAGGTATAAAACTTTATATTTTGAACAAGTTAATCAAATTTAGTATACATATATCGACTAAAGATTGTTTTGTGAAGCAGTGGTGATCATGATTCGCTAGTACCACACATTGGAACTAAAGCGTGGATAGAATCGTTGAATCATTCTATTGTTGACGAATGGAGAGCGTGGATTGTTGATGGTATAGCGGCCGGGTATGATTTATGATTTTTTTTTTTTGACAAATAGTATTGAAATTTAAAATTGAATAATAATTGTTTGTTTTCCTTTGTTTATAGTTATACAAGAAGTTATTCCAACAACATGACATTTGCTACAGTAAAGGTGAGATTTATTTATTTATTTTGAAAATGAAATTTAACGTGACGAATTAAAATTAAATTAAAGTTGGTTTTGTAAATGAACAGGGATCAGGTCACGTTGCTCCATTTTTTACTCCTTCGGAATGTTTTGCTATGTTTAGGCGATGGATATCCGGTGAAAGACTTTAGCGTCGAATCGAATTTTATAGATTTTTATCAATTTTCTACTCAAAATTAATAAATTTCTAGCGATGAAACGCACAACGAACTATCTCAATTTCTTTTTATTATTAATAATTAAGTGTTTGTTTTTCTGTAATGTATTGTAATCGAATATTAATAAAGCCATCAATTTATATGTATCTGGCCGTTAACATATTATGTATTAGATAATTGATTATATGTATTGTTTTAATCTTGTTCAAAGTTTATAATAGTAGAGTCTAGTCCATAATATAGTGATTGACAGATATACTATATTTCAAAAAAATATATCAGCAATTCAGCATAAACCCTAAACCTAAATGCAAAGAAATGTTAAAGAAAAAGAAACTGGTACGTAGCTGTGACAATAAGTATATATAAATTTGAAAGAATTAAGAAAACATGAATCTCAAAGTGTATAATACAAGGAATAATTAACATTAATCACTTCTCAGCTGTGGTCATCATAAAACTCCTCAAGAAGAGGCTCAAGGTCATCATTAACAATGGATATAGAGTTGGACATCTGGATCTGATTAAAGTATACGCTAATTAATCAGTAATTAAACAAATCAACGATGATAAGGAGATGTTGCTTCCACTCTGTTCTTCCTCTTCTGGAGAAACCGTTGCAGAGATCTCTTCATAGAAAGAGCAGTTGGACTGTATAGTTGCTTCTGCAACAATGGCGAAGATGGCTCCGACGAAACTGTTCTTGTGGTCTTCTTCGTTCTTTCTTGACTCGCAAGTAATATGATGGCTCTAGCCTGCACATTTCAAATTTTAATTAGATTAAATTAAATTCAACACAATATTAATTTCTAATTTCTGGTCAATTTAGGCATATCGAAGATTAATTAATTATGAAATTTCTTTATTATTTCTTTAACGCGGGATACGAAATAATTTATTGAAGTTATTTAAATATTCTAAAATAGCCGACACGCCATACACGCATTCAATCATCACATGCCAATTTCCTCAATGAACCACCGCAAGGTGCACCAAAATTTCATGCAACTTTTTTTTTTAATGATTAAATTACAAATATTTTTATTCCATTAACTATAACATTTTAAATATAAAAACCTAAATCTCTAATATTTATCGAAAAATTTCACACAATTTAAGTAAGCTAAAAAAGTTTAAATTAAATTACCTGAATCTCCGTGACGTCACAAGAAACGATTTTGCCGTCGTAGAAAATGGTGAGTTGCTGCTGTTGCCGGATGTCCTCGGAAATGGTGGATTTGGTTAGGAGAGTTGACGGAGAAGAGTGGCCGGACGTCGGAAGTTGTTGAGCGGCGGCGGCGGCGTTATAATCAGAAGAAGGCGAAAGCCTAAGTTCGAGGTTGCAGTTTCTTCTCATTTTTCTCGAAATCGAATGCCTTAATTGCTTATTAGCTCCTTGAATAGAAATCGAGGACGACGATTAGGTTACAGTAGCGCTGAAGATCTTAGAGAGATAGAGAGATTGAGAGAGAGAAGAGATTGAGAAGAGAATGGAAGAAGGGAGAGAAATGGGAATGAATATATAAAGAGGCGGGGGGAAATTAGGAGGGAAGGGGACACGAAAAGCATATGATCGAACGTCCTAAAAGTGGGCGTTGCTGTTAAATGGACCAGCGCCAGCTTGAATGAATACTAACCTCCAAATAAAACACGTGATGCATGCGTTTTTTTTTTTTTTTTTTTTTTTTTTTTTTTTTTTTTTTTCATCTACCCACCGCCGCAACCGCGGATACAAAATATCTTTACTTTAAGTCGGCTGTTTTATTTTCTTTCTTCGCCCCTATAATTTCTCATATTTCATGTTTGTGCCCTGTATTTCCTTGAATTGATTGACCTCCCTATGATTAGTGTTGTCATTATTTGATTTTTATTTAATCACATAATGTGTGCTTTGTAGTTCGTAACTAGTTAGTTTTATATATTTATAGATTGTGGACCTTTCTATGCACTACTAATTTATTATTGTCTGTATCATATTCATTGATCTTTATAGAGTGATTATATATACAGTTTAATAGCTAGATTCAATTATTGGGATGATTTAAGGAAGATGAGCTTGGGCGCGCCAGATAACTTGAACCCAATCGGGCTGACTAGTCAAATTGGCCTTATAAGTTGGGTTCGTACCTAAAGGGTCTAGTCAATAGAAACTAGTTGCTAGTTTGCATGAAATTGTTATCAAACATGGGGTTGTGTGAGTTATAGTATATTTATTGTTACTATTTCTTATGTTATTATTTTATACTATGTTATTAGTTCTAGTGGCTGTAGCTTAGTCAGGTTAGCTTAGCCTATAGAATAGGAGAGTCTATAGCAGGTTATGATATATATAGTCTCTCTCTCTCTTGTAACCTAATGTAATTGAAACTCTTTACGTTAATCTAGTATCAGTTGCGACAGGTGGGCGATTGTTTACCTTCTTTCCCGATCCTCTTTCCTTTCTCGTTTTCGGATCTCCGCAATTACCTCACCCTCCCATCACGACTCGGTTTTCCTTTCCGATCGTCGATCATGGCTTCCTCCCCTAACGACGGTGCCATAACCGTAGCCACCAATCCTCCACCCGTTCCGCCGCCCTCTCTCACCGCCGCTCACCATTACGTGTCGGTGAAGCTCACCACCCGTAACTACCTCCACTGGAGAACCCAGTTGGTTCCATTCTTACGCGGACAGAGCCTACTCGGCTTCTTGGATGGTTCGAACCCGTGTCCACCGGAGACCATTCCCACCTCTCAGCCGCCGGCGTCATCTAAAGGGGCATGTTGTATCTTATTATATTACTCTTTATTTGTTGTATTCACTACAAGAAAACACTTAAATACCTATTTGTAAATAAATTTTATTTTATTTCATTTTATAGTGTTCATGTTATATATGTCATCTAAAGGGGCATGTTGTATCTTATTTACTCAAAAATCTTGCAATCCAATTTCAACAACTAACAATTCTAAACCCTAATACTTTTATTTCATCCATTTAGAATCCATATAATTTTATTAATTCTATTGCCACAAAAGTGAAATCCATCATTCTAAAAACCCTCACATCCCGACCCAACAAGATGGTAAAGAGGTAAATCGCAACAGTAATAACAACCTCTTTGCAAGGTGGAAGGTCCAGTGCATAATGCCCACAGAAAAACTACTACATTAGGTTTAACTCTCACACTACAACTACCAGGTCTCTAGCTAGCCTACACCCTTGCCCACAATCTACTATCCGAGTATCAACTAACTGAGATGTCCTTGCGGACAATGTTGATTAATCCTATTATTATCTTAGTAGTTGTTGAGTGAGTTGAGTCTGACCCATCTTGTTATTTGAAGCATATAAGCTTTAATTTCCTAATCCACCTATCTTCTCCAAATTAAATGAAAAATCATATATGATAAACATTATCTATCCACGAAACTGCATCAATCGATATCTTGTGTTTTTTGTTGCAGTGGTATAAAACGTGCAAGTACACAATTTGTACATGTGAGAAAATGACAGTTCCTGCGATAATGTCGTTAGCAGCTAATTAAATGCTGACTAAATTACAGTTAGATGAATGCTGGAAAGGGAAGTAAGTGTGAAACATATGTGCAAATTGCAAGTGAGAAACGTAATTAAACGCGATGTTTGCGGGTTTAGCCCCACACACACCCCACGCGCCAACGAAAATGCGTGGCACATACATTTTCTAAACCCATAAATTAATAGTCTAATAGATTAACTTATTATTATTCATTTTTTTAATTTTGTTCTAGAATTGTTTTCTATTTTATTTTAAAATAATTTTAATTTAATATTCTACTTTTTTTTAGCTTTGCGTGGATCCCCTGGCCTCCTCATATTTGAGCGCTTCATAGTCAAAGTTAGAGTACTAGTTAAAAGTTTTTTCTTAACCATTTATTAATTTGTTCAAATAAGTATCAAGTTTGCTTCCTTATTTTATTAATTTATTTATACCCTGAATTGGAGATTCCCTTAATTAGTAGCACATAGTGGATGGACGCCATTTCGAGATTTGTTAAATACGTGTATTATATCTTTTTAGTATTTGACGACTCATCGTAATATCAGAGATTATCTAATATGTACATTTATTAGCGTTTTTTTTTTTTTGGTGAACATACCTCATACGACAATCTGTTAAGAGGTGAATATCATATCAAAATGTAAATTCAAAAAGAAAAAATAGCTTTAAACTTTTTTTGATTAAGACTCATTATTAATTGATTATATGAATCAAAATTGGAAAAATTGTCAATTAAATTGATCCTCTAAATACAAAGGATAGTGTAATTAGGTTCTCTATTAATTAAAAAAAAAAAAGCATAATAAAATAGCGCAATTAGGCTTTAATATGATCTATTCGACGTGTTACTGCTGATGTAGCAGATTAGATAAACACATGACACTTTAAGCTTAGAGTGGATGCTAAGTGTACAATTAATTATTTATTTTTTATAAAATAAAAATATTTTAAATATTTATAAAATAACATAAATATATTTAATTTTATAATAAATAAAAATGTTTATTATTTTATTTTATTTTATTTTTTTTTAAAAAAAAAACCACTCCTTTGACATACGACCATGGTTGTAAGACTTGATTGTTTGATTTGCCCCACAAAAGGGTCTAGTTCGATCTAGGACATCTTTGAAGTACTCAATGAAGGGAACCTGGTCACCTTCACTCTCCACCCCCCCTCCCCCCTCCCCCATCGGAGGAAGATTCGAAGGTGGGTAGACTATTTTTGTTGAGAGGCCAGGATAAGTAATCATGGTTGTCTGTCAATAAGAAGACTGTCAGTGGTTATTTATTTTTAAAAAAATTTTAAAAATATAAAATAATGTTTTTATTAAAAATATTATTAATATGTATTTTATTTGATTAAAAAAATAATAAATTGTATATTCAACATCCACCCAACCTTTGAACGTTCGCATCACATCCATTAAGAAAGTTAGTATCGCCTTCACTAAGGCTCAATATTGTGATGACCTCCCATATGGGAAAGCCAGTACATGCCATTTGAGCACAAGGCTAATAATGGCAAGCTTTTTTCACTTAAAGAACCCAATTACACAACTTACTCCGTATTATATTAAGGGGGTCAATGCTTTCAAAAAAAATAAAAATTTAGGGATCAATTTGACACATTTTTCATCCGTGTACAATTACATTAGTTTGTTTCCATATATATCTTAGTCCATCTTTTTGATAGAATTTGGTATCAAAGAATCTTCATCACACGGATAATTTACTAATTATTTTATATACATACATACTTTCCATTGTCCTATAATAAAAATAAATAAATAAATAAATAAATAAATAAATAAATAAATAAAAACCGGCCATTGCGGCTTACTGTCTGCCTTGTACAATGCCACTAAAAAAAAATAGTGGATGCATGATTTTACCATTTTTTGTATGCCCTTGAAATGACATTAGAAAAAAAAAATGAAAGGGTAGAATTCATAATGTGTACTCAATTGCACACGAAAGATAAGATAGATAATGATTGGATCAACCAAAGAAAGCTACACATGCTAAAACTCTTGTGGACAAAAAGCATACAGTTGGACATTATGTAAAATATTATAGTTTTGATTTTCAATCTTTTTAGGTGTATTAAAAAAAGTCAAAACTATGTGCAGCACTGTAATACTTATTAGTATAGTTTTTGTCTCGTATTAATTTATTTGTTGATGAAATTTATATATAAATTTGAACTACAAATTTAATGTAATTCGCTGCCCTTGTTCGGGGATTGACCTTGTTTGGTAAATGACAGATTCGTCAAAATTTTGAGAAATTTATCATTTTCGGTCAAAACACAAAAAGCTTTGTTCGATTTCTTAACGGTTTGCTCCAAAATATTGAAATCCCAAACGTTGTTGTTAGCAGCATTTGGAGTTTGACATTTTGGAGAAAGATAAATCCTTCTCCCATAACTCTACTAAATAGAAAGAAAAAAAAAATTAACTCCATGGATTTAAGAACCTAAGGCTCCTTTAATAAAAGACCCTTAGGCTCCTCCTCCCTTACCCATCCTAACAAGGAATGAAAATGAAGGGACGCTACTAGTCTTGAAACTATTCATTTTTATATTGTTATAACATAGTAAAATTAATAATAATAATAATAATAATAATAATAATAATAATAATAATAATAATAATAATAGTAGTAGTAGTAGTAGTATTATTATTATTATTATTATTACAGAATGTTTTTTTTTTATGCATTTTTACTTGTTAACCGCTAATAGTAAACAACTAACCTTACCGAACATCTCTTTACAAATCGCTAATACAATCCACTGATTAAAACTCCTAACACAATTTGTTAGGAATTGTTTGTAATAGATTTTAATGACGTAAAGCGAATTGTATAAGTGTTTTAGACCCCTCTCAAATATTTGTAATTTTAGAAAGGCTTCGCAATCTAGTTGACCGGAAGGAAATGATTTGAAAGGAAGTAATCAAAAGGAAAGGGTTCAGAAGAAGGCTTCCGAAAGGACTTAGATCAAAAAGAAGTTAAGGGGAACGGAAGGAAAGACATTAAAAAAAGATCTCAAATTCATTGATGATGGAAGTGTATTCATTACTATATCCCAAGCATGTAGCAGATTAACTGAAGAACGTTTACCGAAGATCATCCTCAGAAGAGGTTCATTCAAAGAATGACAAAAAGATCAAAGTTATTAGACAATTGCAACTTGTCTGACACCTAAGAGTTTATGGAGAAGACAAAATGGTGATAAGCAAGAGCAACCTTTTGACATTTAGAACATGTATACACAGATAGGGTAACGGGTATTACCCTATGGATATATCCAATACAAGTTAAGGGTATGTCAACGGATTTTAGGGGATTATGACAGCTTTTTGACGGCTAGCATCTGTTAAGTTACAACGGGCAGATTCAAATTTCAAGTCGGTGTTCATCCCTGCTCATCTAATGAACCCTCGTCTCTCCCCTTCTAGACTTTCTTACTTGCTTGGGACCAACACAATCCACTATTCACTTATTGTCAAACAAGGTCATTGATAAGAAAGATAAATCACATAATGTGTCTCAACTAGAATACAAGTTCCCAAATGTGTGTACACTAGTGCATCTAGCAAGATCAAATCCATATATTTCTTCTTTCTTTTTTTTTTTTTTTTAATTCTTTGTTGACCAATTGAATTCTGTCTCGAGGGCCTAATGAGGTTTATATTATTATAGTTATGACGAATAATCTTTGCTATTTTAATTACATAATCATTTGTATTTATTTACCTCATGAAATAAAATTTCCATATAATGGTGCAATAATATATCATCTTTGAACTAAATATTTTTTAGAAAAAAATTACACTTTTGATCCTCAATTTTTTGGTCATATTAAAATGCATGACCTATTTTTCAATTTATTCAAAAGTGGTGGTTCCTCAATTATTACAAGAGTTGTCAATTTTGCCCATTGTGTGGTAGAAGTCAATGAAAGCCTTCCCAACTAAGGACTTTATTGTAATTTTACCTCTCTCATATTTCCTCTTTAACTAAGTTCTTCCAGCCCTATTGACAAACCTGTAAGGTAGTGGCATTGTCATCATGAGAGTAATGTTTATTGAAGTGTAACATCATTCGTGGGCAACCTCCAATCAAGTTAATCAGATAGTTAGCTTGGTCATCACAAGATTTTAAGTTCAATTATCTGTAAGAACTGTCAATTAGCCTTCTTAGTTTGAATCGATTAACTATATGCAACTTAAACTAGGTGGACTTCACCCAAGAGCTATATAAGGAGTGAAAGTGGGGTGAGGAGAGGGGGGGAGCTACCCTGCCCCCACGGTAGATCTGCCCCTAATCTCTCCTAACTTCTTTCTTCTTCATCTTCTTGGTTCATAAGCAAAGGAGTCTTCGTAAGAGCATTCTTAATAGTAGGGCTCTTTTGTGTTTTTGTGAGTGTGATTAGGAAAGAGAATATGAGAGGGAAGATGAAAAAAAAATTAATAAATTAAAAAAAGTGTCAAGCATAAGTGCCTGTGACGCGCAAGCGGGGGTGAGCACTGCACGTGCCCGCATAAACTCAACTCTTGCAGATGGAACCCTCATCTTCTCTCTCTTCCTTATCTCTCCTCCATGTTGGCATTGTTATTATAAAAAACGGTGAATAATTCACATGTGGATTCTCTTAATGGCTTTTGAGCTGGCAAAGCACAACCAGTTACATGTACATCTATATATCAAAACTACACTACCATATGGTACAGTTGAAAAGGAAGGGAATAAAGTAATAAACAGGTGAAAAGTTCTTATATTGTGAAACACTGTATATAATCTACCAATAAATATAAATTCCTTCTTAACAGATCAATTTTCCAGCTAGCTAGCAACTCCATGAAGCTGCAAGTTCATAGCCAAAACTAGCAGCTAGAAGCCTAGAATCAACTTTGCATCTATAGGCGCTAGCCCGGTGAAATATTCGTGCAAGGTGCACTCTGCTACGGGACTAAAATTACAAAGACGACACAATACACAAACCTATTGGTGGTGATGATGCTCGATGAGAGGATAAGGTGTGTTGTTAACATCTGCTGTTGTCTCGACTCGTTGTCATGTCCATGGCTGCTGCATAACAAACAAGTCAATAATTGGCGTGTTCTTCGCGATTGCATTGCCAGCTGCCACAGATTTCCTGCTACCAGACACAAAGGATAGGGAAATGTTGGAAACATTCAAAGAACGAGACTTATCTGAACAACGTTGAACTAAAATGTTTTTGTTATGAAACATTCTTGAAAATAATTGATAGGGACAGGACAGTGGTTGAGCATAAGTCAGTCTAGAGGAAAGCTAAGGCCAGAACCAAAGAATCTGAACAACGTTGTACTAAAATGTTTTTGTTATGAAACATTCTTGAAAACAATTGACAGGGACATGAGTGGTTAATTGGACAGGGAAAAGCAAGAAGCAAATAGATCAGATTGGGGAAATTTGAAACCAACAACATCACAGACGCAAGCGTGTGAAACACACTCCAGGAAAATCGAGAGCAAAAGTAATCTAATCACAAAAATTGAGAGCAAATTGCAGGCCCAGGAATGAAGAATAAATTAAGTTAAAGCTATAAATCATCTTAACGATAAAGAAAGCAAAGACGTTTAATTAAAATAAACCAGTAGGGCTTACTGGCTTCTATTTAGCACCAGGGCCACTTGGCATCCCTCCAAGTGAAGCAATGTGTTCTTGAATTTGAGTCTCGAGAAGATCTGTTGGACCGGCTTTCTTCAGCTTCTTGATGGGTATGAGAGTTAAAGGCAAATTCTTGACAACAATGAAGCTTTTCATCACGAGCTAGAGCTTCTCCTCTATATCCGGGATTGTAATACCGTGGATGCTGTACGAATGATAAACCTTTCCACCAAAGTTTGAGAGCCTAGGATTCCACAAATAAAATAGGATCACAAGTCGTACGAGAATCTTTACATTTGCACTTTTACCACAAAAACTTTAGCTTCTCCAAAAGACAGTTCGCTATTTTAGTATTTTCACATTATCAGTATCTGAGGTTGCTAAAAGCGGGATATAAATAAACCACGAAATCTCAATATCATGTAATAGTAAACAGTCCTATAACAGATGGTAGTATTATGGCTATTTCAAGTGACCGAATATTTCTAACCAACACAAAGTAGAAAAAGTTACCTGCCAATATATCCAAAAAGCAACCTTATGAGGCATCAGCCAGAAGAATAGTGTGTGATCCATCAGTGTAGAAGACGAGACTCTTTTGGCCACCAATGAAGCCGTGAAATAGTCACCATGTGTAGGATGATTAACTGAAACCGTTACCAAAATATTCTCTCCCGGTGCATTAGTTTTGATCCTCCAACTCCCGAGCATATCCTGATATCAATTCCCATAAAGATGATGAAAAACGAAAGATAAATATTGAAGAAACAAAATTTTACACCGATAAAAAAGGCAAATTAAAGTCTGGCCTACAAAGGAAATTCCAAATGGACTATCAGAAAACACAATAACCGAATAAAGAAACCATCGCTCACACTATAGACTATGTGCTATCAGTCCCCATTACCAAAGCATTCAGATAGAAAGATATCCAAGGCACAAGATAAAATTTGTTGATCTATCTAAAGCCATTTTTAAAGCTTTTTTTTTTTTTTTTAATGTTTATTGTTTTCAACTTTGGTGGTTCAAAGACAAGAAAACAAATTGAAAGGTCATGGTGATTGCAAGCACATACATTAAAAGGACTAACGTGTAGAGCTTTTGCAACCATATCAGAATCTGGGTTGAACAAGAACGATATTCTTTCCCCCCACGGTGTATTTGTAACCTGAAAAACATACCCTGTCAGCAACACCTAATTAAGCGCTTGCGTATGAAATTATCTTCTCTAATCCAAAAAGGAAAAAATACAAAGTTCACGTCACCAGAGTTAAAAGAACAGAATCGATTAATTAATTAGTTCCCTGAAGTTTTCCATAACACCATTACTTATGGAGAAACAGAATGTCCACAAATGTTTTCTATTGTCGATTCCTCGAGTACAAGCTGGCGATGAACAATAAACAACATTCGGATTATCTGAAGAATCACTCACCTCAGCAATGCATTTCTTCAAATGCTGTGAGGAACCTTCAACATCATAGCAATAGTACACACTCAAGGGATTTTGCTCATAGCCAACACTTGGGGGTATTGTCAACAAGAAACTGGAGAGACAACATAAAATCATAATTCCATTAACTAAGAACTGTGGACACAGAATTATAAGCTAATTTATAACGATTTTAGCAATTCCATAGCATTCTATATACTGAAATTGACCAATGTAAATTCAGTAATTTAATTTCTTCTTCTTTTATCTTTTTCTTTTTTGTTTTGGTTTCAAATTCAATGTGTCAATGGAAGTTAAAATAGCCATGGAAATATTAAAATGATATTTAAAAGAACAAAAAATCAAAAGAATCTAATAGATAGAATAGAGAAAGCACAGTATGCTGAAAATAAAATTCAAACTATCTCCAACCAACAAGCCAAAACACCAAAATGGGAAAAAAAAAAAATGGTGTTGAACTCCTCCAATCAACGCGGCAATGCGGGAAAAAAATGGCATGAGATGAACAATGCAGCGCCATGTTCACCTCATGCCATTTTGGTGTGTTGTTTTTCTTCTCATTTTGCCCATTGCTTTTATTTCTAATTCTTTTTATGTCTTTTATTTAGTTCTAATGTATTTTTATATTTTGTTAAATATAAATTTTATATTATTAAAAATAAATTATATCATTTAAAAGATATCATCAAGACTATTAAAATAAGATTAATATTGAACATAGATTAATTAAAAATAAAACTACATAAAACATAATTTTAACAAAATTAAAACAAATTACATCTAAAATTACTTTAAACATACTTAAATTCAATAACACCCTCATTTCCTTTCAAATTATCAAAATATGGTTAAACTGACTACTTGATTCTACTGCTCTTAATGGTTGACGAACTCTCTTTGCATGAATTCGCAATTGTGTATTTTTATCTACTCGCGCCTTATTGAATCTGTGATGAAATATGTGAGAAGGATATATATGATAATCCTCAAAATTAAATGTAATGAATGTTCTATGATATATATTATTGTGGAATAAAATAATATTTACATTATAATTATATTTTATATTAAAATATTTAAAGTTATAATGCAAAGTCTTAATTTATGAGAAAATAAAATATTTTAGTGAAGAAACAAAATTTGATGCATAATTTGGTGTAATGGTAAATAGAAATGAAAGGGAATATCTACCAATAAATATAAATTCCTTCTTAACAGATCAATTTTCCAGCTAGCTAGCAACTCCATGAAGCTGCAAGTTCATAGCCAAAACTCAGCAGCTAGAAGCCTAGAATCAACTTTGCATCTATAGGCGCTAGCCCGGTGAAATATTCGTGCAAGGTGCACTCTGCTACGGGACTAAAATTACAAGACGACACAATACACAAACCTTGGTGGTGATGATGCTCGATGAGAGGATAAGGTGTGTTGTTAACATCTGCTGTTGTCTCGACTCGTTGTCATGTCCATGGCTGCGCATAACAAACAAGTCAATAATTGGCGTGTTCTTCGCGATTGCATTGCCAGCTGCCACAGATTTCCTGCTACCAGACACAAAGGATAGGGAAATGTTGGAAACATTCAAAAGAACGAGACTTATCTGAACAACGTTGAACTAAAATGTTTTTGTTATGAAACATTCTTGAAAATAATTGATAGGGACAGGACAGTGGTTGAGCATAAGTCAGTCTAGAGGAAAGCTAAGGCCAGAACCAAAGAATCTGAAACAACGTTGTACTAAAATTTTTGTTATAAACATTCTTGAAAACAATTGACAGGGACATGAGTGGTTAATTGGACAGGCGAAAAGCAAGAAGCAAATAGATCAGATTGGGAAATTTGAAACCAACAACATCACAGACGCAAGCGTGTGAAACACACTCCAGGAAAATCGAGAGCAAAAGTAATCTAATCACAAAAATTGAGAGCAATTGCAGGCCCAGGAATGAAGAATAAATTAAGTTAAAGCTATAAATCATCTTAACGATAAAGAAAGCAAAGACGTTTAATTAAAAATAAACCAGTAGGGCTTACTGGCTTCTATTTAGCACCCAGGGCCACTTGGCATCCCTCCAAGTGAAGCAATGTGTTCTTGAATTTGAGTCTCGAGAAGATCTGTTGGACCGGCTTTCTTCAGCTTCTTGATGGGTATGAGAGTTAAAGGCAAATTCTTGACAACAATGAAGCTTTTCATCACGAGCTAGAGCTTCTCCTCTATATCCGGGATTGTAATACCGTGGATGCTGTACGAATGATAAACCTTTCCACCAAAGTTTGAGAGCCTAGGATTCACAAATAAAATAGGATCACAAGTGTACGAGAATCTTTACATTTGCACTTTTACCACAAAAACTTTAGCTTCTCCAAAAGACAGTTCGCTATTTTAGTATTTTCACATTATCAGTATCTGAGGTTGCTAAAAGCGGGATATAAATAAACCACGAAATCTCAATATCATGTAATAGTAAACAGTCCTATAACAGATGGTAGTATTATGGCTATTTCAAGTGACGAATATTTCTAACCAACACAAAGTAGAAAAAGTTACCTGCCAATATATCCAAAAAGCAACCTTATGAGGCATCAGCCAGAAGAATAGTGTGTGATCCATCAGTGTAGAAGACGAGACTCTTTGGCCACAATGAAGCCGTGAAATAGTCACCATGTGTAGGATGATTAACTGAAACCGTTACCAAAATATTCTCTCCCGGTGCATTAGTTTTGATCCTCCAACTCCCGAGCATATCCTGATATCAATTCCCATAAAGATGATGAAAAAACGAAAGATAAATATTGAAGAAACAAAATTTTACACCGATAAAAAAAGGCAAATTAAAGTCTGGCCTACAAAGGAAATTCCAAATGGACTATCAGAAAACACAATAACCGAATAAAGAAACCATCGCTCACACTATAGACTATGTGCTATCAGTCCCCATTACCAAAGCATTCAGATAGAAAGATATCCAAGGCACAAGATAAAATTTGTTGATCTATCTAAAGCCATTTTTAAAGCTTTTTTTTTTTTTTTTAATGTTTATTGTTTTCAACTTTGGTGGTTCAAAGACAAGAAAACAAATTGAAAGGTCATGGTGATTGCAAGCACATACATTAAAAGGACTAACGTGTAGAGCTTTTGCAACCATATCAGAATCTGGGTTGAACAAGAACGATATTCTTTCCCCCCACGGTGTATTTGTAACCTGAAAAACATACCCTGTCAGCAACACCTAATTAAGCGCTTGCGTATGAAATTATCTTCTCTAATCCAAAAAGGAAAAAATACAAAGTTCACGTCACCAGAGTTAAAAGAACAGAATCGATTAATTAATTAGTTCCCTGAAGTTTTCCATAACACCATTACTTATGGAGAAACAGAATGTCCACAAATGTTTTCTATTGTCGATTCCTCGAGTACAAGCTGGCGATGAACAATAAACAACATTCGGATTATCTGAAGAATCACTCACCTCAGCAATGCATTTCTTCAAATGCTGTGAGGAACCTTCAACATCATAGCAATAGTACACACTCAAGGGATTTTGCTCATAGCCAACACTTGGGGGTATTGTCAACAGAAACTGGAGAGACAACATAAAATCATAATTCCATTAACTAAGAACTGTGGACACAGAATTATAAGCTAATTTATAACGATTTTTAGCAATTCCATAGCATTCTATATACTGAAATTGACCAATGTAAATTCAGTAATTTAATTTCTTCTTCTTTTATCTTTTTTTTTTTTTTTTTTTCTGGTTTCAAATTCAATGTGTCAATGAAAGTTAAAATAACAATGGAAACATTAAAATGATATTTAAAAGAACAAAAATGTAAAAGAATCTAATAGATAGAATAGAGAAAGCACACTATGCTGAAAATAAAATTCAATTCAGACCATCTTCAACCAACAAGCCAAAACACCAAAATGGGAAAAAAAAAAAAAAAATGGCCCTAAACTCCTCCGATCAATGCGGAAAAAAATGGCGTGAGGTGAACAGTGCAGCACCATATTGGTGTGTTGTTTTCTTCCCATTTTGCTCCTTGTTTTTATTTCTAACTAGTGTTTTACCGTGCGGTGCACGGAAATTTTTTTGTTATTATGAATTTAAAGAAAAAAAATCTAAATATATTAAAATGTACAATATAATAATATAGTTGAATTTTCATATATTTGGTCAAGTATCTATTATCATAAGTTACAAAATTAAAATTAAAATTAAAATTTGTATGATTAATATAATCTCTAATCATGTACATATTTAGACAAATTTATAGAGAAAAATCTACATAATTAAATTGAATTATTCCTAATCGTATTTCATATATATTATAATTCTAACAATATGAATAATAACTAAGAAAATTATACTTAGAAATTAAAAAATGTAAATTTTAAATTTTGTATATGTGATTTTAAACTTGATTAGACGCATTTTCTTATATGATTGTGTAATATAGTGTATATACAAATACTCCGTAATATTTATTAATATGTATGTATGAAAATTCTATAATATAATTTCTGTAATTATAATTTATATAAAAGATTTCAATTCTATATAAAAGAATTTAATTTTAATTAATTTAATAGACTTAAAATAATAACATGTTAATTTCAATTCTATATGAAATATTAAATTAAATAGAAGATTTCAATTCTAATAGAATTTAATTATGTAAGTCCATGTTAATTTTAATTATATATTGCAATAGTATTGTAAGAAATCGATCTACAACATTTAAAAAAGAACCAATATTATATTGAAATGAATATAATATAGTGATTTAGTATAATTGTATGTTAATTTAATACATTAAAATAAAAAAAATCAATATAGGTGTTATTTAAAAGTTTTTAATTAGAAATTTTTAATAATATATTTTTTATGGGTCACACTTGTGTGAGACCGTCTCACGGATTCTTATTCATGATACGGGTCGGGTCGGGTCTGTAACCATTTAGATTTGTTTCTAAATATTTTTCAACCCATAAACGTAGCACAATTAAAACCTCTCTAGATTATCATTTAAATAATAGGCCATATTAGACTTTGTGGTTCAATATTTATAGATACGATATGTTTTTAACTCATTTTTTGAAAGTTTATTTCTTTTAATTCTTTTATATCTATTCTTCTTCATTTTAAATTGATAGATCCCGAGATGATGTATCATTTTTAAATATGTGAATTTGAATTAATTTAATAACATTATATTTAAATGTGAGACATTTACCCAGTAACATTATATTATTTTCAAACTCTACAAATGTAAGTTAGTTCAATTAGTTCATTTTTATGTTAGTTTTTCTTGAGTTATGTTATTAACATAAATTAATTTGTTTTGGGCTTAGAATATTTAAATATTAACTATTATTTTAGATTTGTAAATTTTTATAATTTTATAGTATTTTATAAAATTTGTTGATAACATTTGTACTACAAAATTTTTAATTAATGCAATAATACTTATATTTGTTATGAGTAGAATGCTAAAATCATAATAATGATATATTTTACCTTTCATATTTTTAAAATTTTAGAACCAACATCATTTATGTAGGGAGAAATTTATATATAGTAGTAATAATATTGTAGTTATTTTTATAAGTGAGATGAAGTAAACAAATTGACATGCAACAATTTTTTTAGTAAACTTTTGACATGCAACAATGATTCATATATATATATATATATATATATATATATATATAATATATATATATATATATATTATATAATATATATATAATATGTATGTATGTATATTAAATATTAAATTAAATAAAAGATTTCAATTCTATATAAAATAATTTAATTTTAATTAATTTAATAGACTTAAAATAATAACATGTTAATTTCAATTATATATAAATGTTAAATTAAATAGAAGATTTCAATTCTATTAGAATTTAATTATGTAAGTCCATGTTAATTTTAATTATATATTACAATAGTATGGTAAAAAATTAATCTACAGTATTTTGAAAAATAAAATATTATATTAAAAATAAATATAATATAGTGATCTAATATAATTGTATGTTAATTTAATACATTAAAATAAAAATATCAATATAGGTGTTATTTAAAAATTTTTAATTAGAACTTTTTAATGATATGTTTTTATATATTAATTTTATTTGTATATAAAAAAAATTGAGCTTAAGTAGAAAAAAAATATACTGAGTATTAGTTTAGTATACCTTAAAAGTAGACCATGATTCATGGAATAATAAATATTTTAAGTAATCATTACAATAATTAAATTAAAATATATAGTATTTTATTATTTAATTAGGTAAAAATGATTGTAATTAAAATTTAATTTTTTGGTAAATAATTTCAAATTTATTAATTTAATAGACTTAAAAATAATTATTTAATTTTAATTCTATATAGAATATTAAATTAAATAGAAGATTTCAATTCCAATAGAATTTAATTGCATGGTATATTATCATGAGAGAAATTTAATTACGTACATTAACATAATATAATAATATTTTTTTTGAATACAATAATATACATCATATAGTAATTTGATTGTTGGAATTTTTTTGAATATTATCATGAGTGGAATTTAATTACGTACATTAACATAATATAGTAATATTTTTTTGGAAACTATAGTAAATCATATAGTAATTTGATTGTTGGAATTTTTTTTTAATATTATCATGAGAGGAATTTAATTAAGTACATTAACATAATATAGTAATATTTTTTTGGAATACTATAATATACATCATATAGTAATTTGATTGTTAAATTTTTTTGAATATTATCATGAGAGAATTTAATTACGTACATTAACATAATATAGTAATATTTTTTAATACTATAATATACATCATATAGTAATTGATTGTTGGAATTTTTTTTTTAATTGAATATTATCATGAGAGAATTTAATTACGTACATTAACATAATATATATAGTAATATTTATTTTGAATACTATAATATACATCATATAGTAATTTGATTGTTTACGAATATAAATTAAAAAAATACGCAAGGTTAAAATATTTTGAACCATAATTGAATTGCATGGTATAATAAGTATAATTTTGTTTAATAATTATTACTTTTCATGTGACTATTTTGTTAATATATGTACATAAATAAGGAATCCATACAGGAATGGAATTGAATAAAATATTTCATTAATTTCCATGTATATAAGGAATTGAATCATATTTGAATATTTTGTCAATTTTAGCCATAAATAAGGAATTATAAGGAATGCTAGAATTTCTGATAAGGAATTATTATATAATATTATGTTGACTGATTTCAAAATTTTTGGACTAAAATGGGCGGGAAAGCTAGCACTTCTGTTTTAATATATATATAGATTTNATTTTTGGACTAAAATGGGCGGGAAAGCTAGCACTTCTGTTTTAATATATATATAGATTTGATTGTTGGAATTTTTATTTTTAATTGAATATTATCATGAGAGAAATTTAATTACGTACATTAACATAATATATATAGTAATATTTATTTTGAATACTATAATATACATCATATAGTAATTTGATTGTTTACGAATATAAAATTAAAAAAATACGCAAGGTTAAAATATTTTGAACCATAATTGAATTGCATGGTATAATAAGTATAATTTTGTTTAATAATTATTACTTTTCATGTGACTATTTTGTTAATATATGTACATAAATAAGGAATCCATACAGGAATGGAATTGAATAAAATATTTCATTAATTTCCATGTATAATAAGGAATTGAATCATATTTTGAATATTTTGTCAATTTTAGCCATAAATAAGGAATTATAAGGAATGCTAGAATTTCTGATAAGGAATTATTATATAATATTATGTTGACTGATTTCAAAATTTTTGGACTAAAATGGGCGGGAAAGCTAGCACTTCTGTTTTAATATATATATAGATTTCTTTATTTAGTTTTAATGTATTTGTATATTTTGTTAAATTGTTAAATATAAATTTTATATTATTAAAAATAAATTATAAGGAGTATCATTCGAAAGATCTCGTCAAATCATCAAAATATTAAAACAAGACTAATATTGAACATATATTAATTAAAAATGAAACTACATAAAATATAGTTTTAACAAAGTTAAAGTAAATTACATCTAAAATTACTTTAAACATACTTAAATTCAATAATCTGATCACCTCATTTCCTTCCAAATTATTAAAATATTCGTTAAACCTACTTGATTCTACTCCTCCAAATGTTTAACGAACTCTCTTTGCATGAATTTGTGGTTGTGTGTTTTTGACCTATTCACGCCTTATTATTAGATATGTGATGGAATATGTGTGAATGATATGGTAATTCTAAAAATTAAATGTGATGGATGTTCTATTATATATTATTGTGATAAAATAATATTTGCATTATAATTATATTTTATATTAAAATATTTAAAATTATAATACAAAGTCTTAATTTATGATAAAACAAATTATTATAGTGAAAAAATAAAATTTGGTACGATGAATTGGGATAAAAAGTTTAGTACAGAATTTGATGCCTAGAGTTGGGATGCTCTCAGAGCAGAAAATAGAAATGAAAGGGAAGTACGCAAAGAAATCTTACACGGGGCCATTGGTACCGGAAAAGCTGCGAGCTTGGGAAGCAGAGAGGCGGTCAGGCGGCGCGTGATGCGCGTGGTCGAGGTCAATAAGCGCGTAACGGACAGAATATTGGAAAGAATGGTGGAGGGGGCGGCGGCGCTCGTGCCATACGGTGCCTTGGTATAGCGAAACTGAGGCGTCTTGGGCGGCGCGGCGAAAGGGGAGGAGGAAAGACAGGGCGAGGGAAGTGATGGAGTTGTAAAGCAAAGAGCAGAGAAGATAGAGAAGCTCCATCACCGTAAGCAATTGCCGATTTTCTGATTTAAATCGTGAGGGAGCTTTCCGTATTTCCCACTACACATATCACATAACAGTACTGAATTGAAAATGGATAATCCAAATTTGAGGCTTTGAGCTCCATGCCTCTCTGTCATCACTTGTACTGACTTGGCTCAATTTCACACACATCTAAAACCATAAAATTCAAAGAGAAAATCAATAACACTTGTGATAGATCACGCATTTTTGACCTCATTAAATAAAGATTGGGGTTGACTCTACTGAGGCAGGCTTCGCCATCATTCATGTGAAAGTGTTTTTCGAAAAATCGAGTGTCACTAGACTATAAAGTCTTTGGCCGAGACTAGCGAGCCAATCACTACCAGAAAAGTTTATCAAGAGATCACTCAAAATGCCTTCCAAAATTCTCGTGTTTATTCTTCCAATGTCCCCCCTATCTCACTTTTTCTCATCTTCTTATAGCATAAGATAGAGTCAACACATGTTAGAAGAAAAGTGATATGCTCTTGGCACGTATGGGTAACTAATGTTATATTTAATGGGATTAAAGACTTTAATTAATGGGAAATAATTGATCGATAATACAGGGGTAATAAATGCACAATAATTGCGTAATAAATTACAGGTTATGGAGGGATAGTTGAAGAGCCGATTGGTCACGTTTCGAGTGCTGACTGTCGAGTTCGAGGCCCGACTGTCTATTAGGTGGTACTGACGGGGTACTCATGTTGGGTAACTATCATAAGTCCCTCACTTTTATGTGTCTTGCGAAGCATGATGCAGGAAAGTACATTATCATGTCTTAAAAATCAACTTCCGAATCAAAATTTGTCGACTCCTTTTATAGGACTATGGCTAACTAAACTGAGTACCACCTTATGACTTTTGCACACTTCGATCTTTTACAAAGAGGCATGATTGACCGAGTGACGACTCCTCTTTCAGGACTCCGTCCAACCAACCGACCACAACCTTATGACTTCGTATTTTTCATACTCATTTTTCAAGGAGGCACGCTTGACCGAGTACCGACTCATTTTCCATGACTCCGCCCAACCAAACTGACCACCACCTTATGACTTCGCATTTTCCATACTCCTTTTTCAAGGAGGCACGGTTGACCGAGTGCCGACTCTTTTTACATGACTCTGGCTAACCAAACCAACCATCACCTTATGACTTCGCATTTTTCATACTCTTTTTTCAAGGAGGTACGGTTGACTGAGTGCCGAATCTTTTTCAAGAAGGCACGATTAACAACTTTTCAGTTTTCAGTTTATAGCTTTTTAACTTTCAACTGTTTTTTAGTTAGGTTTGACAAACATAGCCTTATTTTTTAAATGTGTAATTCATTTAAAATATTTTCCTGTGTTTCTAAACAAACCTCAGTCCTGATTTAATTTCTAAAAATATAAGATTTTAACACGTTTGATTATTAGACATAATTTTGCAATTAATTTTTATCAAATTATCAAGAATCGTGAACTTTATGTTTTTCAAATTCTTAAATATCGTGAAATTATAAATGACAACTACGCTAAGGTTTTGACTTTTTTGATGTCATATTCTTTTATTATCATAATTCATAAATAAAGTAATACAAAGTAGAGTTGATTGTCACAAAGCAAACTGTTTGTTAGGTTTTTCTGGCCACCAAAAAACCCCAAGCCAAGAAAACGCTTCAACACTTCCATGATTCCCTGCAGCCCACTGTATTATAAACCCCTACGCCCTTCTTTCGTGTAAGTCCACGTAGACGACATTTAAACCTTACTGGACAACTATACCCTTCAAAAATAGCACTATTCGGGATAATTCCGGCCCAGCAAATCAAATTGTTGATTTGGTAACAGTTACATGTTCGACTTTTAGTGAGACCGACTTATTAACCTTCTTGATTTGAATTGATCAACTATGATAAATTAAGCTGATTTACCTCATTGTGATTATTTGACGATTATGGCCACAAAAATATATTTACCCAATACGCGCATTCGGATAGTAACAAAAGTTTTTTCTCGTCACAAACTGAAGGTGGCATTGGAAACATGAATGGAAAAAAAACACATGACGATGAAATGCGTGAATTAGATTCCTTGTGCGTGGATGAAGATTAGGGTTTGACAGTGGTTATGTGCGGCTAGCAATTTACTTATGTAATTTTTTTTTAAAAAAATAACACTAGTCATCTTGATGTGCAACGTGTCGAGACATTATTGGAAGAGTAACACGAAGAGAAACGAACGAGTTGTAGGAGATCCGGGCGAAGAAATCGAAGCAGAAGCTCGATGCAGCTGAAAGTGAGGCTCTACCATTCTCAATTAAAACGCCGAATTCAACACTCAAACGAAAGATTTCTGCTCCCATTTCTTGGTGTTTCCGTCCCCCAATTTCCTGTCTAAAAATACGCCCCTTTGTCCCTCTCTTTATATGCCCTTTTCTTCTTCTTCAGTGTAACACTCTGCGCTTCTGCAATCCCTCTTCATACACAGCTCGCCTTGAGCATTCAAGAATCGAGAAGAAGGGGAAGAAGAAGCAGAAGAAGTTTTGGGCGAAATGGCTGCTATCGTTCAAGGGATTGGGGCCGTTGCTGCTGTTTCTTCAGCCAATTCTTTTGATTCCAAGAAACCCCGCATCTTTACTCGCAGATCTTTCCCAGGTTTGGGGGTTTTACCGATCTCAATTCGTTGTCTTTCCTTGAATTCACAATGGGCTTTGATTTGTTTTGTGTAAAGTTGTTATCTTGCTTAGTTTGCAAAATGTTAACTTTGTTTTTGTGTTTATTTTATCAAACTGGAATCTCTGAATTGGCTGTTTATTGTTTGATTCTAATGCATTTAGTTGTTTGATTTGTGTAGAGAGGAAAGGCAGGTTTTTTGTGGTTAGCTCTGAAAGAAAATTCAGCTGTGATCTGAGCAGTAATGGGAGAAGAACACAACAGTTAATTGCTAATGCAGTAGCAGTGAGTTTTTTTTTTTTTTGAATATTTGCTTTCTATATACATTTTCCATTTCCTTAATCTTTGAGCAGTCTTGACTTTTATTTACTTGTGCAAATTCATTCCTTTTGTAGACTAAGCAGGATGGTGCAGCAACTTCAACATCCTCTAAGCCTGGGTATGAATTGTGTGATTTATTAGCTATTTGCTTACCTTTTCTGAAGTGATGAAGTTATTTTTTTGTGTCAATGTGTATTGGTTAATTATCTGATATTCTGATAATTATAGTGTATTTTGCTGTTAACAATATCATTCTGAAATGACATAAAAAAAAGGCTAATCATCCTATTATGGCTTGACCTTTGGTTGTTTTCCCTCCTGTGTTAAGATTATCACTCATCATAGCTTGTACAAAGGCCCACTGGAATTGTTCTGTACGTCTTAGGGATGGGAATTGTGTGATTTATTAGCTTTTTGCTTATGGATTTAGTTAGGTTGAAGTTGAGGAATATGGCAATAGAATATGATTCTTCAGTTTAGTCAACACATGCGAACCAAGAATCCAAGATTCATACTATTCCGTGTTTAATCTTGCAAGCCACTTATGCTGTGTCTTGTCAAAGGACAAGAGCCTTGCCTATGTTTTGATCTATTGTATATCAGAATATGATAAATAGAAAATTGTTCTTCAGTTTAGATGGCGTGAGCTAAGTGTCATATTTAAATTTGTAAGTCTCTTATGTTGCCCACAAAAGGCGAATTTCCCTCACCCCCAGGTCCTCAACACCTCGGCCTGACAGGATAGTGGAGGGGTAAATCACTGTAACTCAACCGCCCATTAGATGGGAGGACCAGTGCCTGGTGCCCACAACAAGCCATAAATCTGTTATGTTGTGTTGTCTTAAAGAAGCATACATATTTGTTCGGAAGGTTTTTTTTGTACCCTTGTTTCATTAGTCAGTATTCGAGATATTGCTTCCATGGGTAATTGTTTTATGTGCATTATGCTTTTAGATTATCCCTGTTGAGACTTGGATGTTGAATATAGGACTAATAAAACTAAATCCCGCATTTTGTAGACATGAAGTTTTGCTATTTGAAGCCCTGTGCGAAGGCCTTGATGAAGAGATGGCCAGAGATCCAAGTGTTTGTGTAATGGGTGAAGATGTCGGCCACTATGGAGGTTCATACAAAGTTACCAAAGGCTTGGCTGAAAAGTATGGAGATCTAAGGGTCCTCGACACCCCCATTGCAGAGAATGCGTTCACTGGCATGGGCATTGGAGCTGCCATGACTGGTCTGCGTCCCGTCATCGAGGGTATGAACATGGGATTTCTCCTTTTGGCTTTTAACCAGATTTCGAACAACTGTGGCATGCTCCATTACACGTCTGGCGGCCAATTCAAGATACCCGTTGTAATTCGGGGACCAGGCGGAGTCGGTAGGCAGCTCGGGGCGGAGCATTCACAGCGTCTCGAGTCATATTTCCAGTCAATCCCCGGGATCCAAATGGTGGCGTGCTCGACCCCCTACAACGCCAAGGGCTTGATGAAGGCCGCCATTAGGAGCGAGAACCCCGTGATTCTCTTCGAGCACGTCTTGCTCTACAATCTCAAGGAGAGAATCCCGGACGAAGAATACGTCCTGAATCTCGAAGAGGCCGAGATGGTAAGGCAAGGCGAGCACGTCACGATTCTAACCTATTCCAGGATGAGGTATCACGTTATGCAGGCCGTCAAGACCTTGGTCAACAACGGCTACGACCCTGAAGTCATCGACATCAGGTCGCTCAAACCCTTCGACCTTCACACCATCGGGAACTCAATCAAGAAGACTCACCGGGTGCTCATCGTGGAGGAGTGCATGCGCACTGGAGGAATTGGCGCAAGCTTAACTGCTGCCATCACCGAAAACTTCAACGACTACTTAGACGCCCCCATCGTGTGTTTGTCATCCCAAGACGTGCCGACTCCATACGCAGGGACATTGGAGAACTGGACCATTGTCCAACCTGCACAGATTGTTACTGCAGTCGAACAGCTTTGCCAGTAATTTATTAGTAGTAATAACTAATTGATGTTCCATCTCTATGTTTGTTATTTCGGGTTGTTATATCAACAATTTGTTTTGTTAAGAGTGTTTTGTTTTGTTCCATCACTATGATTGTTTTGTTTTGTTATATCATAATTGTTCTTGGAACTTCATTGTTTTGTTGCACCAGAATGGTGTTTAGTTTTGTTGTGCATGGAACAATTGAACACAGTTGAATAAGGAATTTTGGATAATTTCTTTGTTTGTCTCTGTTTTTTTTTTCTTTTTTTTTTTTGGGTACTATTGACCCATTTACATGTAGTTCATATATATATATTTTTTAATCTACTAAGTCCAAAGAGTCAATATCACACCTACTAAAGCTCAAACTTATGAATTTTCATTTGGGAGAGTCAATTTATGCTACTTGATCACAAGATCTTTGGGTAGCTAGACTTTGCTTATTAGAGCATCCTTATCAATGCGACAATGCGATTATATATATATATATATATATAAACAGGTCAGATTAGAACAAGAAAACTAAGAATCAAAGAATCAATTTCAGTCTTACATCTGAAAAAATTGCACGGTTTTAATGAAATTAAAAAGAAAAAAAAACAGAAGGGTTATATATATATGGGGCTATAAGTTGGTCCAATTGCCAACTTCGAGGCCCAATTACTTTCTGGGCCCAATAATCCAAAGCCTGGACCATTTATAAAAATATAAGGCTTGAACCTGGGCCTAAGTTTGTATGTAGGATTTTTTTGGCTCAAACTTTGAGTTTCAGTTAATTTTAGAAATCAATATTCACAATTACAGAATTTTATATTCGTAATTACAGAACTTTATACTCACATTTTCATAAATTTATATTCAACAGTATAACACAATTTTTGAATCTATACAACAAAATTGTGAATATTGAGTAATGTAATTTTGTATATTGAGATATAAAATTGTGAATATTGAGTAATGTAATTTTGTATAAACTTCTAAAATTGTGAACATATAGAAGAGTTCTAAAATAGTGAACATAGAGTTCTCCCTCCCGCTAGTATATCAATGTTGTTTATTCTTTGAGGCCGTCATTTTGAACCTCTAGGGCTTGGCACATACTTTATTGGGTCTCACGCCTCAGAGTATTATTTTCTTATCGTGTTTCACATTTTTCAATTCAACACTCAATTTATGATGAACCCAATCTTGATAAAATCATCATCTCTCCCGGCCTTCCCAAGTGGCTTAATTACATGCATTGTGACATGACTTCAATGCATTTTTTTTTTTTTTGAATACAACTGACCCTATTATATTGTAGTAGCTGTTCATTTATACTTTGAGTCAATTTCGAGATCTCCACCACTGAGACTCGAACTCATGACCTCCCATCTGAGGGTGGCCACTACATGCCAATTGAGCACAAGGTGCTTGGCCCACTATTTGGCTTTAATTTGTTGCTGTAATAATAGATGAGATCAGAATTGTGAATGTGGGTGGGGTGCATGGAAGCTTCCTAGAAGTTGCAATATAGTACGTGTTTGGCGCATGCATTATATTGATCACGTACAAAAATCCAACATAATATATCTCACAAGGGAAACACCTCCTCCCATTCCATTCCAGGCCACATCTTTTTCGATCTTCTAAATTATATTAAAGAAGAAAGTGGCCTACTTTGTAACATTATGAACCATAGATTGAAACAACGAGGTACAAAATTCATATTTGTAAATACCAATATTTCATAATACAAAACACAAAACACATAGAATAACATTATGAACTCAGTTGGATTGAAAAGACGAGGTACATAGTTCATACTCGCAAGGTATAGAATTTTATAACACAAGACACATACACATGTTATATATTTATTTACTTATTTTTCAAATCTGATTTAGGTACATAATTTTATAATGTAATACACAAAAAGTCATAACACAAAACACGTACAGAATTCATACTCGGTACATAATTTTATAATAATATAAGATACAAAAAGTTTAAACCATGTCAGATTTATAGTGCACTGTAAATCCTGATCCATGATATTACGATTGATGGTAACCCTTTCCTGTCGTCGGTTAGAGAGACACTTCATGCAATCGTATGGACTATATTCATTCTGCGCCAAAATTAAAGTAAAACAGTACACTTAGTACATACTGTTTGTTCAGTATGTGCATACGGAATGTCCTTTCCACCAAATCTTCAACCCCTCTCCTCCTCATTCTGTGGCTACCTTTACTACTAACTTTATGTTCGTGGGATAATAACCATCAAGTGCTTTCAGTCCAGAAAAAGTTTATGATGTTCACTTCCATTACAATTTGAGACTAAATTAGGCACTACACAACTATATTGGTCCAGTAAATGAAAAATTTCACTTAAAACTTATTTTCAACAACTGACTGGAGTTTAGGGCTATAATATCCACTGATGTATATATATGTATATATATATATATATATATATATATATATA
>CP025653.1:20677502-20760344 GCA_003576665.1 Ipomoea trifida
ATACTATATTTTTTTTTACTAGATGTTGGTGAGGAAGACTCAGTGTTTACCATAAAAATGCATCTTGGTGGGGATTTGGTATTGAAACCTAGGCTTAGTTATAAAAATGGGATAGTTGAGTACTTTGACCATTTTAACTGTGATGAAGGCAGTATTTTAGATCTGAGGAGAATGGTCAAACAACTTAGTTTTTGTGACAAAAAAGTCCAGTTTTGGTATAAGTATGGGAACACAAGGAGACCTAAAGCTATGAAACTAAGTAGTGATGCTGATATTCTAGGGTTGATAACTGACATTCCAAAGAACAAAGAGTTGGACATCTTTGTAGAACACCTGTATGATGATCAATGGGACTATGATGTAGAAATAGATAGGGACCTAGGAGATGATACACTAATGCATGATGCATCTGAAGGTGAAGATGATAGCAGTGGCAGTGTTGGTGAGGAATTTGCTGAGGTTGAAGGAGTTGATGTAAGGGACACTGCAACTAGTTTACATGGTCAGGGGTTAGATGGATTAGGTAAACAGGGTGAGGAATTTCCTGAGGTTGAATGCAATCTGTCTGAACAAGTGTTGAGAAGCTTGGGTGATTCAGATTCAGATGGAGAAGTAAATGGTCCAGTGAATGTGTTTGAGGAGAGGAATCTGAAAAAAGAAGGGTTTAAATTTGTGATTGGAATGGTTTTTAATTCTGCTAGAGAATTCAAGTGGGCAGTTGAATATCATGAAGCCTTGAGACAGAAGGATATAAAGTTTAAGAAAAATGAGGCCAGGAGAGTAAGGGCAGTGTGTAGACACGATAACATTTGCAAGTGGAATATTTTTGGATCAAGAAGCAATCCAAACTGTCCTTTTACTATCAAGACATACAACTCTGTTCACTCATGTGGAAATCAAGATGAAAACAAGGTGGTCACTTCTGGATTTCTGGCAAAATTCTATAAGGATGAGTTTAGAGTAAATACAGATTGGGGTAGAGGACCATTTCAGGAACATGTGAAGGCAAAATTCAACTGTCAGTTAACAAGAAATCAAGCCTATTTGGCAAAAAAGAAAGCTTTAAAGCAAATAGAGGGTCAAGATGAAGAACAATTCAAGCTACTGAATGACTACTGTGAGGAATTGAGGAGAAGTAATCCAGGTTCCAGTGTCAAGATGAAGTTAGATAGTGAATTCACTGTTAATGGAAGGCCAAGGTTTGTGAGGCTTTACATTTGCTTTAGAGCATGTAAAGAAGGATTTATTAGAGGATGTAGGCCCATCATTGGGCTTGATGGCTGCCACCTAAAAGGTTCACAAAAGGGAGGTCAACTTCTGAGTGCTGTTGGGTTAGATGGTGACAATTGCATATTTCCAATAGCCTTTGCTATTGTAGAGGGTGAGTTGAAGGATTCATGGTCTTGGTTTTTAAAACTATTGGACAATGATCTAAATTTGTCTAATAACCCTGGTGCTTGGACAATTATATCTGACAAACAAAAGGGTTTACTACCTGCTGTTGAGGAATTGTTTCCAGGGCTGCAACACAGGTTCTGTGCAAGGCATATGCATGCCAATTTTCTGAAGGATGGTTTTACAGGACATGTTCTGAAAATGCAATTCTGGGCAGTTTGTAAGGCTAATACAGAGGCAGAATATCATGCTAGAATGGAGGAGCTAAAGGCATTGAATGTTAAGGCTTTTGAATGGTTGAGTGCAAGAGATCCAAAACACTACTCTAGAGCATTTTTCAGCACATTCCCAAAGAGTGATTTGCTTCTCAATAACTTGTGTGAATCTTGGAACAGCTGCATATTGAATTTTAGGGATAAGCCAGTTCAAACCATGTGTGAGAAGATAAGATTATATCTTATGACAAGGATGCAAAAAAACAGGGACAAAATGAGGAATTACCCATCCATGGTGTGTCCAAAGATTGTGAAATTGATTGAGGAAGGCAAGGATAAGTGTGCTAGATTCAGGGCTTACAAAGCTGTTGATGACATTTATCAAGTAGATGATGAGAACTTCAAGGCTTTCAAGGTGGATTTAAGTAACAGGCAGTGTAGTTGCAGGAGATGGGACCTCACTGGCATCCCTTGTTCACATGCCATTGCAGCGATAAGGAAAAAGGGTGATCTTCCAGAGGTTTATGTTCATCACTGTTATTCTGTGGAGCAGTATTTGAGAGCTTATGGCCCTGCTATCATGCCTATTAGAGCTGAAGAGTTATGGCACAAGACAGATTTCCCACCTCCATTGCCACCAAAGTATAAGGCACAACCTGGGAGGCCAAAAAAAAAGAGAAAAATTGATCCAATTGTTGAAAAACCTGATCAGACAAGGCTTGGAAAGAAAGGTGAAAAAAAAAAATGTAAACTGTGTGGCATGACGGGTCATAACAGAACAACTTGTAAGGGAAAAGGACAAGAGGTAAGCTTGAAGTTGCTTTGGTATGAAACTTAATTATACATACTGTGTTTAGGGTTTATATATTAATGCTTATCTTATATGCTTTGTAGGTACAGCAACCACATTCCCATGTGCCACAACAACCACAGTCTCAGGTAGAAGAAAACCATGAAGTTCAAGGGCAATTTCAAGATGTGGAAGTTGAGACACAAGTTCCAGACTTTGTGTTAAATGAAATGGTAAATGCACTTTGACTTCAATACTTAAAATTTTGATTCATTTAGCTAATATGTAATGTTTTTTCAGGAAGGAATGTCATCACAACCATCTCAAGCCACTGGTGGAGACAATGTAATCCCAAGTGTTTCAAATTTTATTTCAACTGCAACAACAGATGCTGCTAATGAACCAACATCTACGGGGAAGAAATATGTAACAGTTGGAGGCAAAAGATATTCATACTCTCACGCATATTTCATAAGGAAGAAATGACAGTGGTAGTTGAATGGTTAGGGCTGATTTTGAATGGCAAACTGTTTTGGTAGGGCAGTGCTTATGTAATGTATTCACTATTGGAACAGTTGGAAAATGTTTTGGTAAGGCAGTGCTTATGTTATGTAGTAGCTATTAGCACTGTTTTGGATTTGAATATGTTTTGGTAAACTCTTGGTAAACTATTAGCACTGTAATGTATTAGCAGACATTATGTAATGTGACCATTTTGGCAGTTCACATGCCATTAGCAGAATACTCTCACCATTTTGGTATTAATGAATCTTCAGTTTGACAAACCAAGCTATTGAATACATGTTACATCCATTTGACCATTTGGTATTTACTTGCAAATAGCCATTCATTTGACCAACCAAATATTACCAACTCTGTTCAATGCAAACAACTGTAACTGTGCAACCAAGCTTCTCATTCAAGCAGAAAAAAAAATTCTACATTACACAATTGAAGCACTACATACACTGATAATAGCATCTCATAAACACTACTCTACTTTATCTGCAATTGCCCTACAGTTGATAAACCACTTCTCATACAAACACTGATAACAAGCATTGCAATTACAATTCCACATCCAAATCCAAAAAAAAAAAAAATTCATCTTCGACTCCCAACTCTTCTTATGAATTTCAAGCTCTTTTTTCTCAACTGTCAAACTCAGCTTCTCAATCTCCTTTTCATAGTTATTTGCCCTCTTCAACAACCCTCTAATCACCTTTGCTACGCGTTCAGATACATCGTGATCCATCCATTCAAAATACCGGCAGCTGTCGTTTCCCTGACCATGCACCATTCACAAATTCGAATTACAAAACAACAAATAAGCTAATACTTCCCTAGAATTTTACACTTACCCCGTATCTTGGACATGCCCTATATCTCTTCCCTGGGTTAGCATAACTCCATGACATCTTCAATGGAGCAAAGTACCCGCACCTACATCGCACATCACCCATGAATTCTGCTGAAGATGTATTGTTGGAAGACATTTGCTTTCTTCTTTCGTCGTTGGGAGATGGCCTAGGGTTCTTACGTTGAATTGCGTATTGAAGTGGGGGAGGGGATTTACGTAATATAAGAGGGAAATTGGGATATTAGATGTGAAAGGTCCACTTTGCCCTTAGTGAATCGAGCTCCTAACCGGCTCTTAGTCGGAAAACGGCCGGAAGGGTTAAGTTGGCGCATTATTTTTAATTTCAGGGGTGAAATCGATGATTACGGGATTAAGGGTCAACATAGACAATACGCTAACAATTAAGGGACCAAATAGGTGATTAACCCTATATATATATATATATATATATATATATATATATTAGGTAACACTTGTGTGAGACTGTCTCACGGGTCTCGATCTGTGAGACAGGTTGGATTTGTGATTGACGGTAATAATGGTTACCGAAGTATTTTTGTATTAGTATTTCTATAGTGTTGAGTACAGTGGTGAAGTGTTGAGCACAGTGTTTGTGTTCAATACAATGCTCAATTCAGTGCGTGTTCTAGTCTAGTAAGAATGTCCTCCCTCTGCAAGTGTTGTGAGCGTCTTTTTATCTTCCTCAGCGTAGTAATGGAGCGTTAATGCTAAGGTGCTGAGGAGTTGAGGAGCCGTTGAGTATTAATGCTGAGGAGCTGAGGAGCCGTTGAGCATTAACGCTGAGGAGCTGAGGAGCCGTTGGAGTGAAGTGCTGAACGGCTAGTTTGAACGTCCGTTGTCTTGTCTTCGGGTCAGTGTTGATGCCTAATTATCCTGTCACCAGTCCCCCCACTCCCTAGCCAACGAGAGTGGTTGAGGTGGTTTGGGAGTAATGACCTGCGTAAAAACTGTTTTTTTTTCGAACCGTAAGAGGATTGTGGCCGAGGTCCTCGGCCAAGAGGATTTTGGTTGAGGTCACCTCGGTAAAATTTGGCCTCGGCCATAATTGTATTTTTTTTTTTTTTGTTTTTTCTTTTTGTTTTTGGTTTTTTTTTTTTTGTTTTTTGTTTTGTTTCGTTGTTTTTTTTTGTTTGTTTTTGTTTTTGTTTTTTTTTTTTTGCGTTCTGTGCGCGAGCTTACTTCGACCAGCCGTAGGCTCGATCAAAGGCCTGCTCTCCCGTCGGGTGGCTAGCGAGATCGGATCTCGTGCCGACCCTAAGGGAATGGAGTTTTTTTTTATAATATAATCAGGACGGACCATCAGCGAATGACCTATTTTTTGCACTGCGCGAGCTTCTCTTCTAGCTCATTGTCTCTTCCTTCCTCGCCTTGGTCGCACCTTCTCTTCTTGGTGTTGGAGGCTGAAGGCTCAGGATCTTCTTCCTTTCGCCACACATTGTCGGGTAGGCCTTGTTGATGCTGGTACTGTCCCGGGTACTTAACGAATTGAGTGAAGTATCCGCTCTGCACCAGTTCCTCTGCTTGTCCTTTTAAAGTATGAGACTCGTCAGTATCATGTCCAACTCGTTGGTGGAACCAACAGTACTTGGTTTGGTCCTCGCACGTAGAAACCGCCATACACTCTGAGGGAAAATGCACCATTCCCATTTCCTCGGCGTGACTTAGAATCACGCTAACCGGGTGAGTAAGAGGTGTTAAGTGTCGCGGTGGGGCGAACCGTGGCCTTTCTTGAACTTTCCCCTTCGTTGTGGATAATTGGTTTGGGTGTAGTGCGTAGTTGGTCGGACCAACTTTGTCAGGTCGCCCACTCTTCCTGCCCTCTTCCTCATCTTTCTTCTTTCTATCAGTCTCCTCGGCCTCAGCATAGCGGTTTGCTATCCTCATTAGCTCCTCATAGGAGCGTAGATGGTGAGTGTTCAGCTGTCTATGAAAATTGCCTGATCTCAATGCTTGGATGAACATGAGGATTGCCACCTTAGAATCGAAGTTGCACACATTGTTGACTTCCGTCTTCCATTTGCTTAAGAAATTTCTTAAGCTTTCGCCCATGTCCTGTTTTACTCCGTAGAGATGTGAAAATGGTTTCTTATGTTGTATATGCCTAGAGAAATAAGTCAAGAAATGTTTGGACAACTCCGCAAAGTTTTGGATCGAACCATCCGGAATCGTGTTGAACCAATCTTGGGCGGTTCCATCCAGAGTGGTCAAAAATGCTCTGCACATTATGGCGTTGCCTGCCCCGGTCATTACCATGGTTGCCTTGTACCTTGTCATGTGGACACGCAGGTCAGAAGTCCCAGTGTAGGCCTTGATGGTGGGCAACCTAAAATCCCTTGGGAGGGGCGCATCCATTATACTAGGAGAAAATGGAGCGGCCATCCTCAGTTCAGGTTCTGGTGAATGTTCTCTTGCTTCTACCCTTCTCTCGAGCTCTTCTATCTGTTTTTGAAGTTTTTCCACCACTTCCTTCTGCATGTTTGGGGTTTGCTTGAGTGTCGTGGGCTGACACGAAGTTGGCCCCCTAGACTCACCCATCCCTTCCATCTGGTGCAAATGCTTACCTTGTTGTGGACCCTTGGTCCTTTTGGTCTTCGGTTGTGCCCACAACTTTGGCTGGATAGCAGCCTTTTCACCCCACCGTCCCATGGCGGGCATAGAAACGGTCGGCCGATGAGTTGCACCATGATACAGATGTTGGGTCCTCTGTTCCTCTATTTCCTCCTTCTGCGCGGATGCCTGGGGAAGTTGAGCTTGAGATTGCACCTCCACCTCTGGAGGAGGCGGTGGCGGTGGTGGGGCCTGGCCTTGCATCCCTGCTACTAGCTGGGCCATCGCCGCCGCCGCTTGGATGTCTGTGGCTTGGATGGGAGCAGCATTCATTGGGAGGGGAGCGCGGCCCCCATCGTGGTTGTTGTTGAGTTGCTACGGAGATCGCCCTCGCGGCGATCTCCTACGTGGTTATTGTTGAGCTGCTCACGAAGAGCACCCGTGGGGTGACCATTGTTCTCTTGACGAGAGTCATGAGAGCTGCTGGATCCAGATTACGCCATTGACAATGATGAGATGAGCTGGGTGTTTTGTGATTTGTGAAGTTTGTCTGAGATCTGATCTCGGCTCTCAACAAGAGCACCAATGACGGTAATAATGGTTACCGAAGTATTTTTGCATTAGTATTTCTATAGTGTTGAGTATAGTGGTGAAGTGTTGAGCACAGTGTTTGTGTTCAATACAATGCTCAATTCAGTGTGTGTTCTAGTCTAGTAAGAATGTCCTCCCTCTGCAAGTGTTGTGAGCGTCTTTTTATCTTTCTCAGCGCAGTAATGGAGCGTTAATGCTAAGGTGCTAAGGAGCCGTTAAGCATTAATGCTGAGGAGCCGTTGAGCATTAATGTTGAGGAGCTGAGGAGCCGTTGGAGTGAAGTGCTGAACGGCTAGTTTGAACGTCCGTTGTCTTGTCTTCGGGAAGTTGTTGATGCCCAATTATCCTGTCAGTGATTAATAGGACAAAACTTTATTAATCAAAGATTATACCTGTCTCACGGATTGGTCTCACACAAGTTTTTGCCATAAAATATATAAAAACGAGAAAGGGTTTCTTTAAACCTAAAGTTTAAACCCAACGAAAAAAGGAGAAGAAGGGAAATCTGAATCGTGTGATAGTCACACCTTCCTTAAAACCGATTCGCCACCTCTCGAGAGTACTAGAAGCATTGTGACGTAAGTCTCCCGGAATAAAACGAATTACGACTTCAGTGTTTGAGCACTCAAACTCTAAGCTCGACGAACTATAACACAAGTTGATCACTCATTTACGGAAGATGTTGTCTGACAATTTTCTCTTTGTAATCAAAGGATGAGAGTTGAGAGAAAACAAAAAATTTTGAGAGTTTTAAACTGGCGTGAAAAAAACAATCTGCAAACATCCAAGTTTTTGTATGGAAGAGATGAATAGATAGCATATTAAATGACACTTAGATTCAACATAAATCCAATTTAAAATTCAATAAAAATGTTTGAAACGGTTATAACTAATAAATATTTTATTCCTTATTTAATATTACTAATTATCACACGCGCGTTGCGCGATTAAACCAATGTCCAATGCGTATTTTTAAATTAATGTTTTTAATTGGTTAAAATAGTCATATAATAATGAGAGAGAAAAATGCTAAATTAACAAAAATCAAAGAAATAGTCTCGATGCTTATATATTTTAATAAAACATAACGAAATTGTAAATAGATAAATTACAACCATGGTTGCAGTAGGCGCTAGGCGCTAGTCGGGCGTCCGGGTAGCGCCTAGCGCCTAGGCGGCTTAGGCGGGGCCTAGGCGGAATCTAGGCGGCGCTAGGCGGGCACAAAAAAAACAATGGCAGACTTGCAATTTTCAGCATTCAATCAATCATCTAATGATTCAAAGTAGCAAACTATAAAAAATATCAGGATATGGTAATAATGTTTGTTAATTAATGAAGTATGAAATAAATCAAATAAATGAATAATTATTAATTAATAAATTGGATTATAGAATCAATGAATAAAATGTATTAACTAATGAAATAAATTAAATGTTTAAAGTTTAAAACTTTACCGTAGCAGTCTAGACTCCAACGACCAGTCAAAATCGGAATAACTCGGTTAAAATCGGATGAAATCGATCAACTCGGCCGAGTTGACCGAGTTGGCCGCCTAGGCCGACTAGGCCGATTTTGCCGCCTAGCCGGCCGACTAGGCCGATTTTGCCGCCTAGCCAGCCGACCGATTTTTTACCGCCTAGCAACGAAAGCGGAACGGCCTAGGGGCGCCTAGCGCCTAAGCGCCGCCTAGGCCGATTTTTACAACACTGATTACAACTAAAGTAAGTAGAAACAAATAAACTACTTACATGGGAGCAAATGATGTGTATTCATTGTCACTTGTTTGGACACTGATCCGACTATTTAAAATCCATGTGTAATTGTATTTGTGATAAGTACTTTATAGTTCGTTCGGACAGGTTTGACAATGACATTTGAGATGATGTACCATTTGTTGGTTTGTAAAGTGATATCATACATTCCAATGCCATTATCAAACACTATTGATTGAACCCGAGTTCCTTGCATTTAGATATAGCATTTACAATGATGTTGGTGGTGAATGAGAGCATCTTCATAATAATAATAATACTAATAATGATAAAAATAAAATAATAATAATAATAATAATGAGAGAAATTTTTTACTATTTACTTACAGTTTCATTCTCAAGGACGATGAGCATATACTTTTTCTCAGACGTTCCAATAACATTTTTTGGTTCGTTTTTCCTAATGACATGAACTGTACAACTCCAACCCACAGTTTGTGTGTTAATATCAATTAACTTTACTGCATTTGTCATGACTAATATCCTTGTGCCATGGGAAATATGTCCATAAAGGATGTTATGAAATAATATAATGGGAACCACAAGATAAATTCAAAAACCATAGATTATGGAGTTAGAAGTAACTAAAATGTGTAGATTATAAAGGAATATAATGAGAAACACAACATTACATACAAGGATACAAGTATAGATGAACAGATTATACGATAGATATATTTTACATGACGATATTGAAGTTATAATAATTAATGAGTATACCATCATTGATTTAAAAAAAAAATTTGTAATCATTATGAGCACAAATACAAATAATAGAATTAGCATGATAATATTTTGACAATCATACCTATAGAATGTCAAGTAGATGATGTGTTGCAGAATATGTTAGGTTTAGTTTTGGGTGAATACCAGTGAGAAGGGGAGGGGTTTATATATTGTTATTTTGGTTAGAATAATGTTTTAGTTAGGAATCTATACAAAATTGTAATATAGAATCCTTTTAAGACTTCAATATTCTAATTTTAAGTTAGGAATCTATACGGAATTGTATTATAGAATATTGCCAATTTGTTTGAAAACTGCAAGAAACAATTGCCTAAAGAATTTAATGTTAAACTTTCGTTATATTTAACGGAATGAATTTGATAAAATTATAAAGGATTAGGATATATTAAGAATTTAATTGGAGATTGCACACTAAGAAGAACACAAAATATAATATGTTATAGCAGATTATTATACTAACATTTTTTTAGTTTCAGTTAGGGGGTCTAACATTATTGACTCTTATTATAAGTGTAGATGTAGATGTAGATATTTTTATTTTTTTTTGAGTACTATTGACTCTGTTATAATGTAGTATTTGTTCATAGTATAAGTATTACTCCCTCCGTCCCATTTTGGTTGTCTGGTTCGTTTAACGAGGCTTGACTGAAGTTATTTTTAATCCAATTTTTCATAATATTAAGTTTAGTATTAATATATAAAATTTATATATTTAGAAACTACATCAAAAGTACTATTAAACACAAAAAATTAAATTTAAAAATAATAAAAAATTACTATAGAAAATAAGCAATGAATAAAGAGTTGGTTTGACCAATGAATAGTAAATAGGACAGGTAAAATGGGACGGAGGGAGTACATTTTATCTTTACCCGACCTATCGGTACGGTCTCAAACAAATTTTTGCCTTTTCTATTTTAGTAGATGTGGGTCTTTTTTTTTTCTTTTTTTCTTTTTTTTTTTTTGAAAATAAATAAATAAAGTAATAGGGTTGTTACACTATACTCTACATTCACAATTTGTAAACTCCACATTCACATATTAGAGGATTATATGTTTAGTAACTATACTCTACATTCACATACACTATACTCTACATTCACAATTTGTAAACTCCACATTCACACATTCAAAACTCTATATTCACAGGTTCTATACTCCACATTCACAATTTGAGAACTCCACATTCACACATTGCAGGGCTACAAGTTGCTAGAACTTCTTAACTCTATTACAGATACACACATGCATAACTCTACATTCACGATTTCTATACTCTATATTCACAATTTGAAACCTCCACATTCACACATTTCTGGGCAACTCTACATTCACACAATCATAAATCTACATTCACGATTTCTATACTCTACATTCACACATTGAAACCTCTACATTCACACATTTTTGGACAACTCTATATTCAGCAATATGTTTACTAAAAAAAAGACGAAAACGACGTAGTTTTAGACCTAGGTCCACCTTGCAAGGTGGACCTGGGTCCACAGCATAATTTGCCAAAATAATAGATGTGGGTCTAAGAGCACCCTTATCAGTGCATATTTGTTGGATAATGTCAGTGAGAGAGGGTGATATGGAAGAGAGAGAAGGGATGAAAGAGAAGAAATTACATTTGCAGAAGAATTGGGTTATTTGTGGTCCCTAGGAAGAGAGAGAAAACATCTGCAAATCACCTTATTTCGCGTGATGGAAACGGAGCGCACCATGGCGCCCAGGAAGAGCGTGTAATGCTGAGGGCGCGTAGAATCCTTTTTTTAATTTATTTTGTAGATCTGACATTTTTTTGTTTGTTTTGTTTATTTTTATTTTTTTCCTCATCTTTCATCTTCTCTCTCCTAGTCATACCTGCAAAAACCCCTAAAAAACTACAACTGATATGGATGCTCTAAAACATGGATATAAGTTGTCGCATCACTTCGGGTTTCCTGGTTTGGCCCAAAAATGTTTTCGTTTTAGCTCCCTGAAAGTAGGAAAATTACAGAAAATCCCCCAGCTAAAACAGCATAGCGGCAAAGCCCCACTTTTCTTCTTTTCCAAGTTCCCCCTCCCTGCGAGAATAAGATCTCTACTTGTTCTTAGATCATCAGCTAGCCCTAATAGTTTGCAAATCTTTTCTTACAGTTAGTCTCAGATATCTGCAATGGTGAAGGCAACGACGGATGTTCCGGCCAAGGGCGGTTTTAGCTTCGATTTGTGCAGAAGGAATGAGATGCTCGTGAAGAAAGGGCTTCAGCCTTCGTCTTTCCTCAAGACTGGAACTACCATCGTGGGATTAATTTTTCAGGTCTTTACTACCCCTTTTTCGAAATTCGATTTTTAATTCATTTTTAACTAAATTTGAATTTAATGTTGTGTTAATTTCAAAGTTTCTGCGTAGCTTTTTCCCTAGATGATAATTTGATACCTTTTGAGTTAAGATTGCCCATTAAACTGTTATTTGTGTTATGAATGTGATCTTGTGAGTAACATTTATGTTAGTCCACTATGGTTTTACTTGTGCAAAAGCAAAATTAATTGGATCTTTTATGAATAAGCCAATGAACTTAAAAGTTTAGTAGTTTATAGTCCACTTTGCATTATGGACTCGGATACATTCAGATTATGGGAATGCATTTATCATATTATGTGTGGCATAATATGTTGTTAATTGAAGACACATAATTTATTAAGTACTGACACATAATATGTTAATTATAGTAGGCAGATAATTTATTAATTGAAGGTATATAATATGTTAACTCCATATACATGCTCTGAATGTTGTTTTAGACCGGGGTCCAAAATGCAAGGTGAACCCTGGTCCATGGTATAACAATTGTAGTTTGTTGAGGATAATGGATCTCTCGGAGTTTCTGGAGAAGGCGGTTAATATTTTCATTTGGAGAGGGAATTATTTGAAGTCAAGGGCTTCAGAATGTGGCTGACTAGTATTGACAGTTATAAGTGGCTGGCTTGCAGAGTATAACTATTTCAATTCTTGAAAGGAAGCCTTTGAAATCTTCCGTATGCTGCTTGTGATTTTGTTCCAGGAAATATAATTATGCAGTTTGTCTGATGGTCCTGCACTGACTACTGGTTTCTAAATTCTATTGCATGGATTGTCATGGATTCCTTGTATATGATTAATAAATTTTGGCCACTCTATCAATTAGGAATAACTTCTGCTAGATTTGACTCTCACTCAACAACCATTGGTTGAAATTGGTTCTGTTGGGTATCAGTTGTAATGAACTTCTTAAGTGTAAAGCTGTCCAACTCAACTGTCTAATTTATATCATGCATGGAATTTATGTATCTATCTTTTCTTCAACCATTGGCATACTTGTGTTAGAAGAGTGGTTAATCTGCTTACTCCAGTGAAGCTCCTGTCAAAAGTTTGATAATCAATCTCATTACTATTTACTAAACAAGAATGCAAGATCATCATTAACAATGACTTAAAATGAGGATAACTGACACAGACTTTAGTTTTCTTTCAAACTAAGTGATTCCCCATGATGTGGAATGGATGGCCACGGGATAAACTTTATTTTATTGCCATGGGAACTTGTACTATTTTCACTCTCTTTATAGTAGCTTCCTGCTCTCATCTTTCGTTGTGCCCTTATCAGTCAACTTCCACCTTATCATAGGTATTACTGCTTGGCTGTTGATGTAGCTTTCATGACACCCACTGTATTCAAGGTTTTGGTAATCCTTGCTTGCTGAATTGAAAGATACTAACCTTTTTGGTAATGACATGTCCTCAGGATGGTGTTATTCTTGGAGCGGACACACGAGCCACTGAAGGACCCATAGTTGCTGATAAGAATTGTGAGAAAATTCACTACATGGCTCCTAATATTTATTGTTGTGGAGCAGGGACTGCAGCTGATACTGAGGCTGTAACTGGTATGTCTTCTTCTTCTTTTTTTCTTTTTTTGTTTTTTCCATTTTTTGACCACATGGTGCATCAGCAATGATACACCCATGTTCTAATAGTGCATAATGGGATTCAAGGGTAGTTATAACACAGTAATGGGGCAGTTGGTAGTTTTATAGCTATCGAAGGGACTGAAGAATATATATTGAATTTGTCTGGTGGCATTCTCCTCTCCTTTTCTGGAGTTGGGCTGCCACTCGAAGCACAACCATGTATTTTCTCTCCTACTTTTTTGAGTTTAGCTTTTGACTCGAAGAAGAGCATTCTCATACAACCTCAGGCTTGTATCAAGCATCTTTGTTTGATAGTTACAATTGCATAATGTTATTGCTGTCTGTCTGCCTTCATTGTGTTTATTGTGCAATGGTTATTTTCTAGACATGGTCAGTTCCCAACTGAAGCTTCATAGATATCACACTGGTCGTGAATCCAGGGTTGTGACAGCTCTTACACTTTTGAAGTCCCATCTTTTCAGGTGAGTTTATTTTCATGTTTGTCTCCCTTGAGTCTTCAGTGTTTCCTATATGTAGATAATATTGCATTTGTGGAAGGGTTAACTAACTATATTATAAATCAACCAGTTACCAAGGATATGTTTCAGCTGCTTTGGTTCTTGGGGGAGTTGATATCACCGGTCCTCATTTGCACACTGTGAGTAACTTTAAAATCCAAGCCCATCAATTTTTCCTTGTAGCACACGGTTTAATTGTGAATTATTTCACAGATTTATCCGCATGGTTCAACTGACACACTGCCATTTGCTACAATGGGCTCTGGTTCCCTAGCAGCAATGTCTGTCTTTGAGTCAAGATACAGAGAAGGGCTTACTGTAAGTACATTTGCTTGTGTATTTATTTGTTGCATTAGGGCACCAGTTGGAATTCTTTTGAGCGTTGAGGGGAAATTTTATTGCAGAGGGAAGACGGAATTCAACTGGTGACAGATGCCATACTGGCAGGAATTTTCAATGATCTGGGTAGTGGAAGCAATGTTGATGTTTGTGTTATAACAAAGGTGCTTTTCTGGAACATATAATAGTGATGAAGAATTTTTGCCTTGGTATGTTTCAACCTTGTTGAATATGATTCCTAATTTTTCTGAAGTTGTCTACTCTTTGTTCTTCAGGGGCATGCAGAATACATTAGAAACCACAAGTTGCCGAATCCCCGAACCTATCCTCAGAAGGGTTATACTTTTCCTAAAAAGACTGGTCAGTATTCACTTATTCAACATTTGACTCTTGAAGGAAAAAGTTTTCCTTAAATTTGAGTCCACCGTTTGGTTCACAGGAAAAAGTTTTCTTTAGTTATGAGGAAAAAGTTTTCTAAGGGGATGGGTGTTATTTTGTTTTTCATGGAACTTTGGAACAAAGTATCACATGATAAGACTATTTTGCCCTTAGAACATTATGAATTACCTTAGTCCAAAATGTGTATAATAATTTTTGTTATATTATTATAATAAACTATATAATTATAATATTTTAATTTATGATATTGTATTTTATAAATAATAATATTTTAATTTAAAAATCACTATTACTTTTATTATCAATATCATTGTGAAATGGGCATTTTGGTCTTTATACTTATTATTCATTGCCATTCTAACCCAACCAAACAATGGAATTAATATTCCCAGTAATTTCCTTTCCACCAAACAATAGAATCAATTTTCCTGTTAATTTCATTTTCATGGAATCTCAATTCTATTTCTCCTCAAATATTTTTCGTGAACCAGACCAGCTCTTACACGTTTTTTTTAATGCTATGCATTTTTGGTTGGATGATTAATTGAGTTGTAATATTTAATTGTTTGTGACAGAGGTTCTTCTGACGAAAATTACACCGTTGAGAGAGATGGTGGAAGTGATAGAAGGTGGTGATGCTATGGAAGAGTGAGTTATGCTGCTGCAAGATTGAAGCTTATTTATTATGTTGCCATGCTTGAATCTTCTTCTATTTGTATGAAGTATTTCATCAGATGAGATGTTGCTTTCAGACAAAATATATAGCATGCTTTCTTAAATGATATGGCGTAGCTGTTGACTTGTGCCATCATTCCCATCAATGATTTGAAAATCCTTTTTTACGCAGTAACATATCATTAAATTTCGTGTTTTTTTTTTCTTTTGATTTAATATTATATAAAATCAGACAATTGTTGTTTATGATAATTACAGTGAATATTTTAAGATTGAAAAATTGTAGATATTTTAGAAGTTGATGAATTCCAAAATGACTCAAATTGCCTTTACATTGCAAGTACATGTGGTCATGTACCAATACTTATATCATGTACTGTGGGTGTAGGATGTTAATCCTAGCTCGAAGAAATTGATAGGTGTAAGGATATTAATTTTAGCTTAAAGTTTATGGTTTAGTTTGTTACCATGTATTGTGGGTGTATCCTTGCTCAATATTGATAGGTGTAGGGATATTAATTTTAACCTAAAGTTGATGGTTTAGTTGTTACAATGATAAGTAATTTAAGTCTAAAGTTGATGGTTTAGTCTGTTACGATGATAAGCACAACTGATGAAACAAAATATACATGAACTTTAAATATATTAATAAATAAAAAAAAGAAAAAGAAAAAGTAAGCTATTGAACTTTTACACTTTGTGCAATTGAACAATCAAACAAAAAAGTGTGCAATTAGAACATTAAACATGCAAAAAGAAGTGCAATTATCATTTTTTACCTATTGATCCAAGTAAAACAAGTTAAATTAATAACTTGACATTTAATATAATTAATTTTAAAATGTTAATTCTTATGTGGACGGTTATATAGTAGTAGCATGCCAAGTTATAATGTCATATATAAATATTTATTTTAATTTTTCAAAAAGAGACTTTAGACGGAAGAGACAATCATAGCTACCTCCTCTTCATCATGGACCACAAATTTTTTCTTTCTATTCCTTTTTTTTTTTGTTGAAATCCCCTCCTCCATTGACAGAGGAGATGCCTCCTTCTACGTAGATGGAGGAGGAGGCTGCCTCTTCCATCTATGTAGAAGGAGGAAGACACCTCCTCCGTCAATGTCGACGGTAGAGGAGTCTACCTTCTCCATCAACGTCGACGGTGGAAGAGGTCACCTCCTTTGTCGATTTGGACGAAGGAGGCTCTGTTTTTTTTTAAATAAATAAATAAATAAAAATTAATATTATATTATATTTATTAAATAATTAAAGAAAATTTTATTTTAGTTTTTATGAAGCATACTAAATAAGAAGTTTATCGGTAACTTGTTACTTACCTACTAATAATAATGTCAATTACATACATTATTTTTATTCATTTGCTAGTCAATTGATACACAATGCGCCTTCTATTTCTTGTTTCTTTTAAAGAATGATGCCAAATGCAAATACACTTTTAAAAAATATTTCTTATTTTATACAACGAAAATGGTATGCACTCCTATAATTGTAACTCGAAAAATGACCCTTAGTTGTGGTAAAATATTATGCACTAGTTATATAAGGAGTAACTAGATATGAGTGGTAAAAAAAAAGAGTAATTCTACGTATACTCCCAATTCACACTCCCATTTTTTACTCCATATGAGTTGGCATTCTTTGATTGATCAATTTAATAGGGGGTCATGTGTTTATCCATTCCTTTTTGTTTCATCCTCCAATCAAATTTGAACACAAGTGGGAGTAAAAGTTGGGAGTATAATTTTGGGAGTGCATCTAGTATTTTTGGAAAAAAAAAAAGGAGTGTGTAACATGATCTTTTATATAAAATTTAAAATAAAAATAAATGAAAATGTCGTTTGCAGAGGTCTCCCTCCCTCGTTGGGTGCAAAAGGCAAAATCACTTCCGTCGGGATCCCACACTCTGGCTCTACAAAAATTGTGGATGAGTTAAATCACGGTAACTCAGTTGTGTCTTAGGTGGAAAGACCAATGCCTAGTGCCCACAATGAGCCATCCCCACAAAAGGGGTGCAACTCCTACATTGCGCCGGTCAGAATTCAATCTCACGTCATTGGGTCCAATCTCCCACTCATGTACCAATTGAATTACTCATGATGACTATACATGTTTAAAGTGACATATAAATCTCTCAAGAGGTAGACATACTTACTACCAGTCCAGTTATCTCAAGCATCTCCCTCCCTCTTTTTCTCATATAAAGTGACAACGTCATCTCCTGTCGGGATCAGGGTGTGGGTACAAATAGGGTTGGTGATTTCGCCTTTTGTCACAATAGTATCAGCTTTGAGACGTTGACAATTCTTCCAAAATGTTGGGGCGAAAAGATAATTATCACAAACATAACTTCCAGATAAACTCAACCACGGTTAGTGTCCTAACCTCGTCTAACCATGATTTAACCAAACAGTTCTTACATCAATTAACGCTGCAGATTAATGACGTGTTTTAATCCAACGGCTGCGTTGCGCCTTACTGGACAATCTCAACTGATTCCAGCTCTCCAAAGAGAAGCGTTTACCTGCGGTTAGGGTTTCTCTCTCCTTTTTCTCTCTCTATGTCGTGCTTTCTGTATCTAGTCTCTGTGAATGATTAGTCGATGGAAACAGATCTCATGGCTGACTATCCTCAGGCTTACATGGATCGTCGCCCTAAGAAACGTGCCAGATTAGATTGGGACCCTTCTCATACTCCCAAGGTGATTTTTTTTTTTTTAAAATGTTTTTGTCACTAGATTATTATTTTTTTTCTTATTCGAATAATTATTCTTTTGAGCCTAGTTTGATGATGAACAAAGTTGTGTTTTCATGAAAATTCTTGAATTTGGGAACTTGACAGATAGTGAAGTTATGACCTCTAATCTCGATATATATTCAAAAAAGAGTTATTAATTTCAAAATTTGATCCTGAAAATGGATGACTTTGATATCTAGCTGAGATGAATTTTATTTGATTATGTTTATCGATTTTATATTCTTGAATTTCTGTTTTGAAACAAAATAAAATTTTAAGGTTTAATTAAAGTTCATGCATATAATTTTCTTCCTAGGTCAAAGAATGTACACAAAAATTCATGACTTGCCATGAATTGAGCCATTCAAACATAGTATTTTTAAGTCTGAAAGTTCTTGCATTTCTTAAATGATTTTTAGGAGAAAACTTTTGTAAGCACCTCCTGTTTGCATTTTCTTGTGACTAACTACTACACATCCAAACAAGTATTTTTAGGATAATGATCTTTCATCTCTTGTTTGTATCTTTAAATTTGTTTCCATGATGAAATTTTTGGTAAGTTTACTCACAACAATAAATATAGTTGAAAGTAAAAGAAAGGGGAAAGCCAAAAGATAGAAGGATGACCATCACTATGGTTTTTTTTTTCTTTATTTTATTTTATTTTATTTTCAAGCATATTTATTGTTGTGTGTAAAATTACCCGGTGAGGTTGTGCCTTTGACCTTTGTTGTATATGAAGTTAATTTCTCTCTTAAATATCCTGAACTGCAATGTATGGGTAGAAATTTTTATTTTATGTCTTATACCGAAGGAATATGAATTAATGGCTGTGTGTAGGCTCAGCCAGGGATATATTATGGGCAAGAGGTTGGCACTGTGTCAAGCTATGCACATGGAAGGGTACTTTCTCATCATGAGAATGTATATGTAAAGGGACTGGCTCAAAAAGGCTCTCCCCCATGGCGAGATGATGACAAAGATGGGCATTACATATTTGAGCTGGGAGAAAATTTAACTACCCGCTGTAATCACATTTCTTTTCCACATTGAAAAATCCCATTTTTTGATATATAACATATAATTGGATAGCTTATGCTTAACTGTTAGTAGGAATGGCTCTGTGTTGCATGTTCGTTTTTCGTCATAACAATGTTCTAACATCTATTTGCAAATGGGAAAGGATGACTTGAAGGATATCAACTTGTATTGTTATAATGGAAAACAAAGAAGATAAAATAGGTGAAAAGTTTTTTGCTCTCTTTTTGCATGTAATTATAGGAAGTAATGAATTTCAGTTTATTATGAAGAGATATTCTTTTATTTTTTTTTGTTGTATTTTTTTTTTGTTCAGTTAATGAGAAATTATATTTGCCTAATTATTTTCAATTTTCCTTTATACATAAGTAAACTAAATGGAGTTTTCAAGATAAACCTGCAAAATAAGTTCTCTATAGTCCACCTTGAACTTTATTTACCCCTAATTTTGTTTTAAACAGGGAAAGCTTGGCACCCAATCTACCCCATTTATGGAGGACATTTTCATCTCTTTTGTACTTATCACCCTTGATTTGTTTGGTTCTCCTCCAGTCCTCCTGCACTATAAAATTCTTCTGCTCTATTCATTTGCAACTCTGTTCAAACTTATCCTATGTTCCATTCTGGTGTCAACTGCCTTAATTTAGTTATGCATGTCCATTTCCCTGGTAAAGGAATATGAATTAAGACATGTTAATATTGGTTTAATCTGTCTGCATAATGTCCTTACTTTATTTGTGCTTCTAAATTTGTTTTTGCAGATAAGATCCTTAGGAAGATTGGGGAAGGTCAGTCTTGAACCACTTTGGTAATGTTTCTACACGTCTCTTTCCCTGTGAATTTTCTCTTCAATATACTCTTGTAGTTCTACAGGTACCTTTGGTCAAGTTCTTGAATGCTGGGATAGGGAACAGAAGGAGTTGGTTGCTATAAAAATTGTCCGCAGCATTAAAAAGTATCGTGAGGCTGCAATGGTAGAAGTTGATGTGCTTCAGTTGCTTGGAAGATATGACAGGAGTGGCAGTCGGTAAGTGCATATTATTACTAGCTGTTCTGTTCACTTCTCATTCACAGTTGTGTGATTAAAAGAGTTCATTCCTTGCAGTTGTGTTCAATTACGGAACTGGTTTGATTACCGTAACCATATATGTTTAGTAAGTATATTATTAATTCATGGTAACCTCATTTCCCCAGCTTTGCAAATTATATGGGGACTTAAGGCTTGTCAATGAATTTAAATGGTCTTAACAGGTGTTTGAGAAGCTTGGACCAAGTTTATTCGATTTTCTACGGAAAAACAATTATCGCTCATTTCCAGTTGACCTAGTTCGTGAGATTGCCAGACAACTGTTGGAATGTGTAGCATGTGTGTAGTCAGATTCTGCCATTTCTTTTATCTTTGCCATCCTCATGGCCTTGCTTTCTATAGGAGCTATTTGAATACTATCTTCTTCTTTTAGCTTCTGAGGTCTACCCTTGTTTTGATTTTTTAATACTGAAGCTTCAGTCTTTCTGTTGGCATGCTGCTATGTTTTTCATGTTTGAATGCATTCATCTTGTCTTTGAAGTTCTTCTGGTTTCTGATATTTTGCGTTTCTTTTTCTCTTTTTGCCAGTCATGCATGATATGCGTCTAATCCACACTGATTTGAAGCCTGAGAATATACTCTTTGTATCTCCAGACTACATAAAAATCCCCGACTACAAGGACTACAAGGTGCATGACATTAGCAGTTGAGGATTGAATAAAACCCAACCCCCCATTCCCACCACCAAAAGAAAAGAGTATGAAAGATTGAAAGGGAAGGAAAAGAGTAGTATGTAATCTAGTTTGGCCTTTTCTTAAAATCTGAAATACAAAAGGCTTACCTTAACATAATTTTTCTCTCAACAGCTATTTCAATTTGACTGTAACTCTTCTTTAGGCTTTCTCAAAATAATGGCCCTTGCACTTAATAAAATTTACTTTACATTTTGTTTAAAGAAATTTGTTAATTCTGCTTGTGCATTTACAGTTTCCACCATGGCCACCAAGAGATGGATCATTCTATAAGAGGTTACCAAAATCAAGTGCTATCAAAGTGATTGATTTTGGTAGCACAGCGTATGAGCGTCAAGATCACAACTATATTGTCTCTACTAGACATTACCGTGCACCTGAGGTTATCCTGGGTAGATAGTCTTGTTCTTCCTCTCTCTTCTTTAAGAGTGTCCATTCCATCATTTAACTATTGTGTTTTGTATTTTATTTCTCTATTTTCTTCAAAAGTGAACTAAAGTGCCGATCTCTATTTAGGTCTTGGATGGAGCTACCCATGTGATATGTGGAGTGTTGGTTGTATATTGGTAGAACTGTGCTCGGTATATTAAGAATATTCATTTTTTTATTGGATGAACAACACTGCTCAAATATTTCATGGAAGTAAATCAAAACCGCATGCATATGTTGGTATATTGCAGGGTGAAGCTTTGTTCCAAACACACGAAAACTTAGAGCACCTTGCCATGATGGAGAGAGTTTTGGGTCCTTTGCCACTGCACATGTTGAAAAGGGCTGAGTGAGTACCCCTCGTTCGAAACATTCATAACGGTTAACGTTGTTGTCCATTATCATGCTCGTCGTTAATTGTCTTGTGTTTATTGGTTTAGTCGACATGCTGAGAAATATGTGAAAAGGGGTAGACTTGACTGGCCAGAAGGTGCAACATCAAGGGATAGCATTAAGTCTGTCATGAAATTACCTCGTCTTCAGGTAGATAGATTATAGCATGGTTTAATGATGTGTTAACTTTTGTTATTCCACTTATCTTGTGAGATGAAACTTGCTTTGCGTTTTGTTTGCAGAACTTGGTGATGCAGCATGTTGATCACTCAGCAGGTGATCTTATCGACCTCCTGCAAGGACTACTTAGATATGACCCGTCTATAAGGATGACAGCTCGAAATGCACTGAAGCATCCGTTTTTCACTTGTGACCAATTAAGGAGGTCATGAGCGAGAGCACTGTGGTGGATGATTTGCTGCCTAACACGATGCCCCATGGCACTTTGCCTGTGATTTGCATGGATTGCTTAGAACGCCGAAACTCTTTGCCCAACACATTGTTTCTTGGAGCTCTTGTAAATAATGTCATCATGATTCACGAGATGCCCTTTCATTCCAAGTTGTGATCTTGTGCTTCTGCTGCCTGGCCCTGGTAGCGTAAGTTTTGTAAGAGCTTTTCTCTTCCTGAAAATGGATCTTCTACTCATTTACAAATGATGTACAATTTCAGTTTGTAAGTCTATTTATTATGTTAATAATACATCACCTCCACAAATTTTTTTTTAAAACTATTTGCATTTGTAAATTGTGCTTAGTTTTCTGGAGGCAGAAGAAACTCGGGCAAATAAACGATAATAAAAAGAACCAACCATGAACTTTTTTTGGTACATCAAAAGAAGCCCAAATATGTAATAGACAATCGTTATTGCATGGACCATGGTCCACACATAAATAAAAAGTACATTATTTTTGTACTGAAGGTACATTATTTTTGTATTGTAGGTACATTATTTTAGGGTACATTATTTTTGTACTGAAGGTACATTATTTAATATATACTATCAAATAATGTACCCACAGTACAAAAATAATGTACCTTCAGTACAAAAATAATGTACTTTTTATTTTTGGTCTACACATGGTCCATGCAATAATTTGCCTATAATAGAAGGGCGCAAATTATTCTGTGGACCCAGATCCAATGCAAGGTGGATCTGGCCAGGTATTGAATGTTTACAATTTACATACTAAATGTTCACAATTTATCTTTTAAAAACTCACAATTTGTATACTACGAGCACACAATATGAATGTTCATTATTTATCTTTTAAAAATTCACAATTTATCTTTTAAAAACTCACAATTTATATACTACGAGCACACAATATGAATGTTCATTATTTATCTTTTAAAAATTCACAATTTGTATACTACGAACACACAATGTTAACATACACAATTTATGTGTTTTAACGTAAAAACACAATTTATATTCTAGAAACTAGAAATTCACAATTTCAATACTAAAAATACAGAGTTTCAGATCAGGGTCCACCTTGCAAGATGTTACAAGATTCTACGAGTGAACTAGGTGGACCCGGTCCATTTTATAACAATTCATAGAAGGGACAGTAAGTTAAACAATGCAACACCTATAGAAGCTTGTACAAATATGATTGGAGTAAACCCCCCGCCCCCACCCCCACCCCAACCTAATATGAAATACAAAATTAAGCATGCATGCATGGAAGGATGAAATTTGTGTTTGTTTAATGCTTTGTTGTGCATTTTTTGGCAACCAAGACACCTGGGGGAGGATAAGTAAGAACAATGGTGCAATAGCCGTAGAGCCAATACGAATACTTGAAAAGACCATTAGACCTTGTTCTAAATACACCCTTCACCTGAAACCACACATTTCCGCTCTCCATTTGCTTGCTTAGCAAGTGGCTTTGATTTGACGAAAACGCAACCTGATTTGTGACTAGATGAACATCTTCAAACCTGTACTCACCATTCATGAGAGGGAAAGGATCAATATTGCTGGATGCTATGGGTGTTCCATCATGATAAAGATTCAACGTTACGGACTTGAAATCTACACTCCCTTTATCGTTTGGGTTAGTGAAGTTTGCAAGTAGAGTAAGATCAGCAGTGAGGAGATACCCCATGTCAAGATAGATGGCATTCAAATTGGCATTTGATATATCAAACACTGGGTTTCGCGACCGGTAGACTAGGTAAATTATAAGGATTACCAGGCCTACAACAATCAGCAAGGAACAGGCAAAGCATGCAAATGGCGTGGTTCTACGTCCCCCTGTTGAATGCTGGTAAGGATGGCCCGAGGCACCACCCCAACGAGGTGGAGGAGACCCCGGGACGTGAGAACCATAACTGGGTGGCAGAGGGAGCTTCCTCTTGGACCGTTGTTCTTCCAGAGGGTAGCCATAATTGTGCCGCCTATCTTCCTGATGGTGTTGTTGAGGAAGAAAAGGTAGCGGCGACTCAGGAACCGGAGCCTTATGTGGCGACTCAGGAACCTGACCCTGACCCCAATATTCAGGAGCACCCTGAGGCTGATGCATTTGGTGTTGCCTCGGAACCCTCGACCGGGGTTGAATGTAGACCGGTGGTCCCCGTGGTGGGTGTGGGGTTTCATGGTCAAGTGGGGAAAGAAAATGGGGGTTGGTATCATACTGCCGCTGCATACTTGGAACTGGGAACTGGGAATAGAGAGATAATGGGAAGTGAATGTAGGGAGGGAGGACTGAAAGTAAACAAGTTTCCTTTCAGTAGTAGTCGCAATGAAGAAGGATTGTTAAACTACAAGTCCATAGCATAGTAATAATAATAACAATAGGTGGCCATGAGAAAGCAAAGAATCAGACGTTAGTAAAGCACACAAGGCAAGTGATCTTGACGATACCATACTCACTTTCTCTTTTCAATCTTTGCTTCAATATAGCACACAAACTTATTCCCTTTTCTGGGTGCCACCCAACTTTTCTTTCTTAAAGAAAAACCACCAGAAAAATCATTCCTCTACCCTCATGGCCATGGATGGGGGTTGGGGCAAAGTGATTGTATGCAACCGTTCAAATATCACTGAACCCAAATGGTTTGAAACACACTAGTAATTGCCAAACTCATTATGAAACAACATTGCTTACACAAACAATGTTCGCTAGCTTACTAGTTTGTCTTCCGGAGTGAAAAATTCTTCCTGCCTTCCTGGTATAGTTAACTATAATAGTTTAGTTGGAAAACTCCAACGGTGGACTATCATCTCCATCTGGGGAAAAACAGCAGGAATATTGGTCATCCGATGGAGAAATGAGCTCCATACATGTAAATGTTTCTACTCATAACTGATTTTTCGATCTTAGAAAAGCCATTGTTGGGCCTAATGCACTGCCTCTTAATGCTTTATATGACCAACTCTTGCCTGAACTCCCCCCGTTACCCCAATTACTTTCCTTGGAAAGCTGTTCCTTTTTTGCATTTAGAGTTTCGCTGAATTGCTCCCACAGGTTTACTCCATTTTCTACGGATAATTAAGGGCAATGTTAGAGTGGACGCGAGAGCCAAGTCTCACATCTTTATAAATAAATATGATTAAATGGGAAACATAGTACTACCTTTGCTGGAAGAATGCCTTTGTTCATTGCCGTGGATTAAATCTCTGTTTTCTGCAAACATTAAACAATGCTGTGAAGAAACACAGAAAAACAAGCAATGTCCAGCTGAAATGCTCATTTCAGAACAAAAAAAAACACAAGTACCAGGAATGGAAGCAGTTGTTTGCATATCATTAGTGCCAGTCAACACGGTTAAGCTGTCGCCAACCACACATTCACTTGAGCTACCAGGAACTCTTGTTTTATGTTCTAGAATACGAACTTCAACAAGTGACGAAAAATCTATCTGCATGCAAGTTATAGTTTCAAATTTTGAGTGGCTGCAACTAGGCTCAGGTTAGAAGACTGAAGATATCATGTCATCCACAGGATTTAGGGAAGAAGGGTGGGAGAAGGGATGTTAATTTACCTCCAATGATCCATCCTCTTTATAAAGAGAATCATTGGGTTGCACCGGAGATTCATCCCCATCTGACTTTTTACTAGAAATTGGAAACTCAGGGACTGGCATCAATGAAACTCTACCTGATTGAGAATCATATGATGATACTTCCCCAACCTTCAACAAAAGGGAGCATCAGTACTTTGTTGCCATGATCCTATGCATGACCAAAATTACCAACCCTAATAGAGATGGAAAATACCTGATAGCAGGAGAGCTCAGGGGTCCAGGTGGATGATAGTTCAAGCAACCTATATGCAATCACATCACCTTCCTACCAAAAAGAGAAGAAAATTTCACATAAACATGCAAAATAAAATCTATGAAGGCCATGAAGCAACGAGTCATAGGTTCATAGCCGTAGAGGTTTCTTATCATAAATTGCATTATATATACAAAAGTCACAAAAAGAAAGCAAATATTCATTCCAGTGATCTACTGAAAGCAGAAATGTGTCAGTGAAATAAACAAACTAACCTTGGGATAGCTAGAGAGGAACGGAGTTTTGGTAAAGTCAAATGGTTCATTAGAATGTGTTTTTTTTTCATCATTCGGCATTCCAGATTGTTCTCTGTTTGAACCATTAAGTTCACTTCTTGGTGAAAATGAAGATTTCTCTGTGCCCCATTTCTGACCCTTTTTCTTGCTAGTGATCCCATTCCACCTGAAATTTTCCTGAGAGCAAAACTAACAAATTCATCATTATGAAACTTAACAAGAAGACCAATGGTTCAGCACTCTAATGACTATAATAAAATGAAACTGTGAGTAGTATAGCAGTGCCTAAGAAAATTATTTTAAAGAAACTATGCAACTTAAAGCAGATCAATTACTAGATAGTTTTGTCTCACTTCAGGTTTCCACTAAGTGAGATACAGAACTCTCGGATGGAAAACATTGAAACAACAAAAAGTTTACTCACGAATGAGATGAGCATCTTGATAAAAAATGGAATCAACATACCATGTTTAATTGATTCTGTTCCACAGTTCGTTCTGCATCACAGAAAAAATATTTTGATTATTAGTATTACTATAATACACCATGCAATAGTTTTCAAGCAATCAGGTCATAAATCATAGTTCAGCAAAAGGCAGGGAAAAGTAGGGAAAATTGGATTAAGAAAAGTACAGATAGCTATACAAAATCTTAAGTTCAAACATAAACTACTAATGAAACTATTAACTGGGGATTTAAAGAACCTTTTTAAAATCCTTTTATGTAATGAGAGTTGAGTGGCTATGCAGGAGAAATTGAAAATGAGGCCAAAAAAAAAGTTCCCAGTCTTATTACTCCAAGCATCAAATAATTGGACTACAAATCACTCATCCAATTGAATAAAGTTCAACTATGTAGTCAGCATACAGCTTTTAAAGCAAACAATTTGTCTAAGAGAAGTATGGAAACAACACCAAGATATGAAAGTGAAAGACCTTTCCCCAGTGGCTCAAATCGGATATGTCCTGGCCTTATTTCAACAGGAACAACTTCAGTTTCATCTTCACTATCACCATTTTGATTTGGATTATCACAGGAATTGTTGTTAGTATCTGATTGTGTGTGTTTCTCTGCATCTTTAACCATATCATTGGCAAGCAATTCATTCCAATTTAGCTGCAAAGATGTTTTGATTCAGACATGAATGGTAGGAGGTATGTGACAGAACAAAAAGATTTACATGTACTCCGTATTCGATTACTCACAAGTCCCCTCGGTTGATCAGAGGTCTCCCTACTTTCAGATGTACTTTGTCCCTGCTTCCAATATTGATGCACATTTAGGATATAATATAAGTCAACAAGGACCAGAGTACTCGACAGAAACGAAACAGAAACTGTATGCACATTTAGTAACTCACATGTCCTAGACTAACACCCTCTCCACTCTTCGCCCTAGCTTGTCCCTGCTTCCAAGTTTTCTGTCCATTCAGGAATTCAGGAAATAAGTGTGAAAAACTGGATAGTGCAGAGTATGAAACATGAATAAAACTGTATGCATAGTTAGTAACTCACATGTCCTTTTTGTGGACTTACACCATGTCCACTCTTCACTCTAGCTTGTCCCTGCTTCCAGTTTTGCTTCACATTCAGTATGAGTTCTTAAAGACTTGAGAGTCACAATGTGACAAATGGAAACTATGAATATTTCGTAAATCAGTAACTCACACATCCATTTGGTTGATTAACACCCTCTTCAGTGCTTACACTAGCTTGTCCCCACTTCCAATTCTGCTGCAAATTCAGGATAAAGAAATTAGTGGTTTGCATACTACAAAAGCAGAAGCTTAATGCATTTTTTTTTGGGTGACAAAGGAAACCCACGACCACTACCCGACGATGTGCACTAAGTAAACCCCACTCCTCTGTACAGCTGTACTAGCCCATACAAACCACACAGGAGAGGTAAACCTCACTAGGAAGACCTTGTGAGATAGGCTCAACCGAGAGGGTGTTGGCAAGAATCAAACTTGTGGCCTTTAGGTACAAGAATCATACAACACCCACTCGGCCACCTCTTTCAGGAAGCAGGCAGCTTTATGCATATTTAATTTATTCACTTGTCTGTTTGATTGGCCAAATGCCTCTCTAGCTTTAGAATGTCTCTTTCCAATTTCTCTGAAAACTTGAGAATATATTGCCAATAGAAATCAAACACAATGTCAAATAATAGTTTCTTAGTGCATATTATATTACTTTCAAGTGCCTCTCATCAAGAATCAGCATTTCTCTTCTAAAAATGCAGGATACCAATATTTAATGGTGCCTATAGAACAGAAGCTTTATGCATGTCATTTACTCACATGTCTGTTTGATTGACAAGCTGTCTCCTCTCTACCAGCTTTAGATTGCATCTCTTTCCAATTTCTCTGCAAAATTGAGAAAATGAGTTTTCCAATAGAAATCAAATATAATGGCAACAGGTGACATCTCTGCATATTATTTAATATCACTTACAATTGCCTCAGATCGAGAATCAGCATTTGTTTTCTGAAAATTTAGGATACAAGTAATTAATAGTAATTATACCAAAGAAGCAGAAGTTTTATGCTTATTTAGATTATTACTCACATGTCCATTTGATTGGCCAGCTGCCGCTTCTCTTCCAGGTTTAGATCGCATCTCTTTCCAATTTCTCTGCAGAAAAAGATAATATGAGTTTTCAACAGAAATCAAATATAATGGCAAAACAAGGCATCTCTGCATACTATTTTATACTACTTACAAGCGCCTCTGATCGAGAATCAGCATTTGTCATCTGAAAATTCAGGATACGAGTAATTAACAGTGTCTATGCCATAGAAATAGAAGCTTTATGCTTATTGAGATTACTTACGTGTCCATTTGGTTGGCCAGCTGCCTCTTCTCTTCCAGATTTAGATTGCATCTCTTTCCAGTTTCTCTGCAAAATTGAGAATATGAGTTGCCAGTATAAGTCAACTATAATCACCACAGCTGGCTTCTCTGCACATATATTATTCCATGGTTTTATAAGTAACTTCATATTAATCTGCTTATTATATTACTTACAAGTGCCTCTGACTGAGAATCAGTACTAGTCTTCTGAATTTTAGCCATTTCCCGCAACCACTGCCTCTTTGCAGATTTTCTTCTAGCACTCCTACTACGGCGCTGCCAAATAAAGCAAGCACTTTAGCTGATCATAAAAATGTCAAGCAAATATAGCAATGTAAATTTGAGATCAAAGTGAATTCATATACAAAGATGTTGGTGCATAAAATTGAAAAACATAATATAAGATGGAACAACATTGGATACTGTATTTCACTATTTTGATACTGCATCATATGGACAGGTATACCCTCTCCCTACGTTCATTGTTAGTAATTTCTTGCACAGTGCATGGACAGTATCTTGTGTACATCATGCATTCATTTTGTCTTTACACACGCTCATTCCTTATACAGTGGTGGGTTTATCCATTCCTCATTTATGCTTGGAGGTTTTGGCAATATGTCCCACCATTGTTGTTAAAGCGTTAGTAATTTCTTGCACAATGCATGGACAGTACCTTGTGTACATCATGCATTCATTTTGTCTTTACACACACTCATTCCTTATACAGTGGTGGGTTTATCCATTCCTCATTTATGCTTGGAGGCAATATGTCCCACCATTGTTGTTAAAGCGTTGCCTAGGCGTCCGGTCGGTGGAGACCGGTTGCCTAACGAGCTCGCCTCGCCTTAAAAATTTATATAAAAAATAAAAAATAAAATAAAATAAATAAAAAAACTACTAATAAGTAGCTGAGAGCCTGAGACGCCAACTCCCACCCTCCCAACCTCGCCTTAGTGGACCCCAATTATGATCCATCAATGATCCTAAAAGGTAGGCTAAATCTAAAGACACATGCTGGAAATGGTAAATTATTGCATAATTTAGTACTTATTTTTGAGATTTGAGAATACGTTTATATGCTAAAATGCTAAATTATGAATTGATATATGATATATATATATATATATATACTCATCGCCTAGGCAACTAGGCGGTCGATGGCACCTCGCCTTGAAAGTTCGCCTTAACAACAATGTGTCCCACCTCCCAGTCTTCTTTCGGTGGCAATAGATTTAACCCCAAGTGCCTTTGATTTCGGAGAGCTTAGGCTTTCCCCCAAAAAGTGAAAATATCAAAAAAGGGGGTAAAAAGATGACAACTATAGAGCTTTGTCATCCAACAAGTATACTTCGTATACTTCAGATTATAATCATAAACCAAAGTAAAATATGAGCATTAAGTCATTTTAAATGTCCCCAAGAACTTCATTTGAAAACTCACATTCCCACACTTATACAAGCTCTGAAACAACAAAACATTAACTAGTTTATTGCAAATTTAGTAATGTATAACATCATGACATCATGTTGCCATGGATTTAGAAACAGCTGCAACAGTTTTTCTGCTGGCAATTTTATGCCAAATTTGGAAAAGCAATACCCAAAATAACTGCAGGAACAGGTATTACTACAGACCTTTGGAGTTTCCTCTAACTTCGGTGTTGCATCCACATTGTCCTTTTCAGTCTCTTGGAGCTTATCATTCCTAGGTAAACAAACAAGAGGTAAATAGTAATGCTCTCATACACAGATATATTCAGATTATTCTTTAAAAATGCTTATCAAATACAAAAGCAGGAAGTAAAATCATTGAAATAAAAGGAGGTAAGCATGGCCATGGAATTAACAAGAGATAATCATATAGTAAGAGCTCAAGCTTCAATCTCATCTATGACAAACCTCTTTTAGAGCAGTCTTACAATCAATTCAAGAATGGGAATGGTCAAGCTTAGTAACACATACTTGTTTGTGACAGGTGTAGTAACATTATCTTCACTCATTTTGACATTATCCTTCTCCTTTGAGTCAGATATTTTCTGCTTCTTGTGCTTACTCTTTTTCCCTGTCACAACTAATTGGAGTTTCTTAGCATGCTCAACCTGAACATCAATATCAGGCTCCTCAACTTCTGAACACTTTTTCTTCTTCCTGTGGTCAACAAAGATCAAGCAAATCATCCATGAGATCATTCAAAGTTGTAAATCCCACCATACTTCAACCAAGCAACTTGAGAAGAAAGAAAAAAGGGACCCATATATAATACTATGAATTTAGTTCATACTTTGAGCTATGGAGTTTTTCTGATGCCTTCCTTTTCTTGGAGACACCATCTCCACCCAACTTATCCTTAAGAGGAGAAGTATCATGGACCTGGATTTTACCATCATCTTCTGGTTCCTCACTCTCATACCCTCTAGTTTCCTTGTTAAATTCCTCATTTGCCAGAAGCAAAGGTCCAGCATTTACAGGTACATCATAGCATTCAATGGTTGATGTGACTGGTTTTCTCTTCACACTACCACATTATATATACCACATTAGAAACTCACATATTTCCATTCAAATTAGTAAAAATAAGACCAAAAAAAATTCAGAAGCTAAACTAACCTGATAACATCTTTATTTTTCAGAATACTAGTGGACTCAAATGGGGGCAAGACAAACTCATCCATCTGCATAGCATTATAACCCATAGCAAATATTACATCAGAATCAACAAAACCAAACAAAAACTCCCAACTACAGAAAGCATTTGATTTTTCAGTTGATTCCACCAAGTCCCACAGTCTTCTCTCTACTTGTTTAGTCATTTGCCACAACTTATGCAAGAAAAAGGTGAAATATCCACGTAAAATCAAAGCAACAAACAATAATAGTCAACATAAAACACCCACGAATAATATATAATATCAGGTTCAAACTCAACCTACTGCCTAGATTTTCCAAATAGCATCAAACAGTATAAATCTCTAGTACTTGAGACAAATCCTCAACACACACAAGAGGAAGGTAGATTGCATACGTAGAGAAGGAGGCCATCGGGGCAAGATTCATGGAGATGGAAGAGCTGAAGGATATGGGAGCAGAGGTCCGAGATGGTTCTATGGTGCTGGGGTTTTAGGAGGAGCCAGGTTTTCTTGAAACCCTCTGATTTCTGAGAATCGCTGAGAATGCCTCCATGGAAAATCAATTTGATCCTTAAACAAGTCTCCTCCATTGTTCATGCAAAACTTGGAAGGAATTCCGATGTCGATGAGCTTGTGCCCAGTATGCTTTTCAAGTGCTTCTCGAGCTGTGAATTTTTCTATTTTCCAATTAATATGAAAACAAACACGCCTTTTAGGGATGAAAAGGAACCATATTTCCAGCATTAATTACTGAATAATTACTCTTTTTTATGTTACTAGTATTGTACCCGTGCGTTGCACGAATGTATTTAATGCTATTATGTAATAGTTTATTTTTAATCAATTGGAATGGAATAAATGATGCAAAACGTTTATTAAAAGAAATTTATTCTTTAATATTACACATTTATAAATTATTAAAAACTTCATGGTACACAACATTCGTAGTATAATTACTACTATCTCCACCATCATTGGGTATTAAAATTCTTAACCCTTTAGGGTTGCTAATCCTTGAAGCAGCAACATATAGTTGGCCATGAACAAAGACTGGTTTCCTTAAGAGTAACCAAACATGCTTTAACGTTTGGCCTTGACTTTTGTTAATAGTCAATTAGTCATTGCATATGCCAACACTAACGGGATTTGTCTTCTTTGAAATTTGAACGGCAATCTTGTATTAGTGGGGGTCATTGACATCAGTGGTATCAACACAATTTACCCAACATTGTTACCGATCACAATTTTCGCTTCAACAACATGATTTGATAACCTAGTAATAATAAGTCTTGTGCCATTGCATAATCTCATTGAGTGATCTATGTTTCTCAACAACATAACTGGAGATCCCACCTTTAGGCCCCGTTTGGTTCGCGGAAAATATTTGAATGGAAGTGGAAGTGAAATTCCATGGAAAAGTAGTTACTAGGAAGATAAATTATGTTGTTTGGTTGGTGGAAAAGAAGTTGTTGGGAAGATAAATTCTGTTGTTTAGTTGGAGTAAAGGAGTATGGGAATAATGAGTATAAAGACCTATATGCCCTTATGTATTAATAATGATAATAATAAAATTAATATTTCTTAATATTATTGTTTTAATTTGGGGCCAATTTCTGGGGGTTTTTTGGGCCATTTTTTTGTTGTAAAATTTTGGGCCAATGTTTTTTTTTTTAAACAAATTTTAGGCCAAAGTTTATTAGGTTTTCATTCTCATCTCATCAGACCTCATTCACCTCAATCCTCATTCTCGTTAATGGAGGTTGCGCCGAAAAATTAGCAGTGCGTGTGTGGGTTATGGCTGCGTCGAAGAATCAGCAGAGCCAGAGAGGCCGAGGCAGGGGCGGCGAGGCTGAGGCGGGGGCGGCGAGGCGTAGAGTGAGGCGTCGACCGGCGACCGGCGAGGGCAGAGGCGGAGGCGGCGACCGGCAAGGTCAGAGGCGGCGAGGCAGATGTGGCGATTGGCGAAGGTAGAGGCGACCACCGGCTGTCTTTCTAGTTTCCATTTTGGCAGGGAAGAAGAAGAAACGGGAAAAGGAAGAAGAAAATAGAAGGGTAGAATGGTCTTGCCAGCCCAATTTTTGTTCCCAACAGCTGTGGAAAATAAAATCCGAGGTTCTACCTCAGATTTTGTTTTCCTGTAAATGAAGGAACCTACTTCCCATGGGAAGATAAGTTCCTGCCAACCAAACATGGGAAGCGAGCTATTTCTTTGATTTCAGGGAACTCACTTCCCATGGAAAACAACTTCCAGCCAACCAAACATGCCCTTAAAGTTAAATCATGGTTAGGTATGCCAAATGCTTTCAAGACATTAAGGAATTCTAGAGTGTGCATATCATAAAGGATGCCATTGTATTCTTGTGAATTTAAATTGCAATCTTGAATCTGAAGACGTCAATGACATCGTAAAATATTTTAACTATTTATTTATCATTTTAATTACTACAAAAAATAAAATAAAAAAAACAACACACTGTAATAAATAATAATTCAAAATTACACAACAAATGTAATATTATAACTCAATTCAATAAAATAAAATATAAATCTTTCAAAAATAAAATTGTAGTAAAAAAAACAAATCTTTATTAATAATTTATTAACCCAACATTTATATCATATTTGCAAAAAATAAAACATATACAAATTTTAAACAAAAACGGCTCAATTCACACACACACACGCACACATATATATATATAGCCTACAACAATGGCCCAAAACTAAAGCCCAAACCCGACTGAGTTGACTTTTCGGTGTGTTCACAGTTAAGCCCTAGTTGACAATCATTTGCTCCCGAATGTTATTTTGCACATCAATGTGACAGTGAGTTGAACTAACAGTGAGAATTGATTATAAATTTTCATTTTTTAAGACAAAAGGGTAAAAATTTATTACAACTATTTATATATTATTATTAGATATAAATAAAGAAATATTATATATATATATATATATATATATATATATATATATATATATATATATATACACACACACACTAAATATATCCAAATAATTTGTATATATTGAAAGAGGGATGAAAACACATGTATTCACTGCTCAAGAGAATTACAATATATAGTACAAAAACCCAAGGAAATAGACTACAGTTACAACAAGAATAGAAATAGTCTATACAATAACTAAATATAAAGAAAAGGTCAGACACCAGAAGGATCTTTAATACGCCCCCGCAAGATGGAGGCACCGTCAGAGACTCCAATCTTGTTTCTAAAAAACGTAAACAGCCGTCGCCCAAGTGGTTTAGTTAGCAAATCAGCTACCTGAGCAGAAGAGGGTACATGCGCAACACGTAATGACCCACTCATGACCCGTTCGCGAACGAAGAAATAATCAAGTGCAAGGTGCTTCATTCGGGAGTGGAATACCGGGTTTCTACAAACATACGTGGCACTAAGGTTATCTGTAACCAGCACAAGGGATTTTCGAACAAGAACTCCAAGTTCAAACAGCAAATTTTGTAGCCACAACACCTCGGCAGCGGAATTAGCCAACGCTCGAAACTTAGCTTCAGTGGAGGAGCAAGACACCGAGCGTTGCTTCGAAGACTTCCAGGAAACAACATTGGCACCAAAATAAATGACATATGTTGTTGTAGACCGTCCATTATCATTCACACCACCCCAGTTAGAATCAGAGAAAGCGGAAATGGAAAAAGGGACACCAGAACGTAGAAACAAACCATAGTACAATGTACCCTTTAAATATCGCAAAATACGTTTCACTGCTTGCCAATGAACAACAGTTGGGGATTGCATGTGTTGAGCTAATTTGTTCACCGCAAAGGCGATATCCGGACGAGTGAAACCAAGATATTGGAGACGCCCAATGGCTTGTCGGTATAACTTGGCATCCACAGATTGGGCACCTCCCGAAACTAGAACAGACGTAGAACACATAGGAGTAGCTACCTCTTTCGCCCCCGTCATGGAAAATTGTTCTAGGATATCCAGAATGTAGCGGCTTTGTGAAAGAAACAAACCATCATATGTGGGAATGACCTCCACTCCAAGAAAATGATGTAACAAGCCAAAGTCCTTAAGAGAGAACCGAGCTGCAAGACGACCAATAAATTTATCCAAGAAACCAGCATTATTACTAGTGAGAACAATATCGTCCAAATAAACAAGAAAGTAAACAATCACACTGTCAACCCGATATATAAAGAGAGAACTATCAGCAAGTGACTTATGAAAACCACAAAAGAGTAAAAAGGTTGACAACTCAAGGTGCCACGCCCTTGGGGCTTGCTTCAAACCGTATATCGCTTTCTTCAAACGACAAATATGACCCGGGAAGCAATCGTCAACAAGAATATTCAAGGCTCGTAAGAGTATTCAAGGCTCTGATACCATGAAAGAGGGATGAAAACACATGTATTCACTGCTCAAGAGAATTACAATATATAGTACAAAAACCCAAGGAAATAGACTACAATTACAACAATAATAGAAATAGTCTATACAATAACTAAATATAAAGAAAAGGTCAGACACTAGAAGGATCTTTAATATATATTATATTAAAAGTAAAAATCAAACATAAATGCAAAATAAATGTTAATACTACTAAATAATAAATTTATTAATAATAATATTCTTATCCAATTATATAATCTATCTTCTATCTATATATAATAACAATATCCTCCTTCTGAAGTTTCCCGCTCAAACTTAGGGCCATTTTGGTAAACTCATTTATTTTATTTATTTATTATTTTATATTAATTTATTGGTGATTCAATTATGGTTATTATGGTTTTCAATTATGGTTATTTTATTGCAATTATTTTACGGAACTGTTTATATTGGCAGGTTTATTGGTGATTCAATTATGGTTATTATGGTTTTCAATTATGGTTATTGTATTGCAATTATTTTACGGAACTGTTTATATTGGCAGTAGGATAATTATGGTTTATTTCTCTACTAAATGCCAATTTTCCGGAGATGTTTATATTAGCTATTAATTTCCTATTCATAATTTACTATTGAGAATCTCTATATATAAGGCTACGGATTATTATGACAATAGATGACAAAATACATTCAAGGAGGAAGTGATAAAAAACCAAAGTTCTAGAGAATTGGAAAGGTAAGAATTAGACTATCAATTCTTTTTATTTTTCATGTTTTTATTTTCGCATATTCATTCTGTTTTCCTATTCATCAAACGTGTTTTATGTATATATGCTCTGTTTTCTTGGAAAATCAAGAACCATGATGACTCCACAAACTGTTGGTTTCTGGATTGGCGATGCGGTGGAAGTGACGAGCAATGATGAAGGCTTCGTGGGATCCTACTACGAGGCTACGGTTGTGGGTCAATTGACCACCGGCGATGTTTACGTAGTTGAATACAAAAATTTAGTGACGGACGACTTTTCGGCCCCACTAACTGAAAACGTTCCCCTCGCACAAATCCGGCCGCAGCCGCCGCAAGTGCAGTCCACCTTTTTCAATATGTACCAGGTAGTGGATGCCTTCGACAATGACGGTTGGTGGGTCGGTCAAATCATCGGGGAATACAGGAACTCTTATTATGTCTACTTCGAGCATTACGGTGAGGAGATTCTTTATCACAGAGATAATATAAGAGTCCATCAAGATTGGGTTCAACAGTCGTGGGTTCCCAACGAAACCCGAATACAACCCCTTTTTTTATTACCATTATATTTTTACGAAAATATAATATTATGACTTCCATGATGTTTCCTTGCCACGTTATGTTTTAATATAGTTTTTTCTGCCATGTTTTGGTTTTACGGAAATATAATATATTAGGACTTCCGTTTTATGTAAGCATAATATTTAATATAAAGAGATGTTTTGTTTCTGCCGTGTTTTTTTTTTCCTGCACGTCGGCTCACCATTTCAAAGTCTAATTCTACCATTTCAACCTCATTTTTACATATCAATAACTGAGATTCCAAATCATTAACAACAGTTTCTAACTTAGTATATTAATCATTCAACTATACGTACAAACTAATTATTGATAATATTTATTTAAAGCTTTTAATTTTGATCGCCATTATATTGTGACATATGCAATGATTTAATAAAGGGAAATTACTTACAATAAAATAGAAATGGAATATAAAAAAGACATTAATTCTTATATTAAACTAATCAAGCATTATTAAAAATTGACTTAGTAATTAATAATTTATCCAAAGAACAATATAATTTCACCAGTTTGTTTTCAAAAAAAAAATACAATAATAATAATTTCACCAGTTTCCTTTTTCATATGCTATAGTGTAATAAACTAATTAATTAATAATTCGTTAAGGAATGAAACGAGGATTTAACGTTAATTTCCATGCAATGTTCTTGCCTTCCTGGGTTTCTCATTATTAATGTTTTTTCTGTTATAGAATATATAATGGCCATGCAGAAATTAAAGTACGAATATTGGGTTTCAAGACACGACATTTGGCTTGATTTATACTTATATACACACACATAGATTCCTAATTCATTTGCGTCAACTTTTTACTGTTCTTATGAGTCAAATATTCAAGTTTATTACATTTTAATTTATAAACATTTATAACCAAATTTCAAATGGTAATATCCTACTAAAGTGGTCAATCTTACTCCATTTTATTCATATATAAATATGCTACACCTCATGATCAATTTACATACATATTATTTTTTCTTAATTGGATTTATTAATTAATTAAAATGTTAAATAGGTAATATAATATGGTAATATTAATTGGTGATTGAATATTTGATGATATAATTGGTGATTTGGTGATATATTTGTAATTTTTATTAAGTTATTTCAATCATATGCTATAGTGTAATAAACTAATTAATTAATAATCCCTTAAGGAATGAAACCAGGATTTAACGTTAATTTCCATGCAATGTTCTTGGCTTACTGGGTTTGGAATCTCAATGTTTTAAATGGTATAGAATATATAATGGCCATGCAGAAATTAAAGTACGAATATTGGGTTTCAAGACACGAGATTTGGCTTGATTTATACTTATATACACACACATAGATTCCTAATTCATTTGCGTCAACTTTTTATGTTCTTATGAGTCAAATATTCAAGTTTATTACATTTTAATTTATAATCATTTATAACCAAATTTCAAATGGTAATATCCTACTAAAGTGGTCAATCTTACTCCATTTTATTCATATATATATATATGCTTCACTTCATGATCAATTTACATACATAATATTTTTTCTTAATTGGATTTATTAATTAATTAAAATGTTAAATAGGTAATATAATATGGTAATATTAATTGTTGATTGAATAATTGATGATATAATTGGTGATTTGGTGATATATTTGTAATTTTTATTAAGTTATTTCAATCATATGCTATAGTGTAATAAACTAATTAATTAATAATCCGTTAAGGAATGAAACGAGGATTTATCGTTAATTTCCATGCAATGTTCTTGCCTTCCTGGTTTTCTAATTATTAATGTTTTTACTGTTATAGAATATATAATGGCCATGCAGAAATTAAAGTACGAATATTGGGTTTCAAGACACGAGATTTGGCTTGATTTATACTTATATACACACACATAGATTCCTAATTCATTTGCGTCAACTTTTTATGTTCTTATGAGTCAAATATTCAAGTTTATTACATTTTAATTTATAACCATTTATAACCAAATTTCAAATGGTAATATCCTACTAAAGTGGTCAATCTTACTCCATTTTATTCATATATATATATATGCTACACCTCATGATCAATTTACATACATATTATTTTTTCATTGTATTGTGATTCATTCTATTGTCATTCTATTCAAGAATATAGTATGGATTCAAGTCTTCTTTCTGCATCCCAACTCTCTCTTAGGACAAGAAAAACATCCATATGCCTTTGTTTAATGCGTTATTATTTGTCTAAAGAATATCAACGCACACCACTGAACCACCAAACTCTAGAATGCTTATTTCATGACTATAAGGTATGTATTGCATTATACATTATTTAAACAACAGTTTTTTCTCTTTTATTGAATATCTACATAATAATTTTAATTATTGAATGATTCTCATAGGGAATTTGCATCCATTTACAAATTCCAAAAGAATATGTTAAAAAATTCACTACTCTTTTAAGGGAAGGAAAGGTTTATGACGTTCAGAATTTCATTGTTCATACATCTCGCATGAGGTTTAAGACATGTGAGCATAAATACATCTTGAAAGCAAACAATGATACAGTGATCAGTTTTTCGGATCAAGATGATTCAATCTTTCCGAAAAACATGTTCCAATTTAAGGATTTTGGATCCTTAAAGGCTCCAGGAGGTGTTGATTGTAACCAGTTAATTGGTAAGTTACCATTCCAATGTCGTTTTATATTTAATGTTATACAAATCCTATGTCATGTTAATGTATTTGTTATTTTCACAGATTTGATTGGTCGTGTCGTTTCCATTCATCAGCCAAAAGATATTCAAGTTAAACAAAATTCCCAAAGGTTGATTGATTTTGTTATTGAGGATTGCAGGTATGCAGTTTTGTAATTTGTTATGCCTTATTATTTTATTTCAAAATACAAAAATAATCTATTGACAATAAAAATTAATTTGTTTTTATTCAGGGGAAGTCGATTGACCGTAACTTTATGGGACGAACATGTGGATTCCGTTTTGCCCTTTTTTAATGGTGCTTTAACAGACCCATTAATTGTTATACTACAATTATGTAGAGCTAGGGTCACTGATGGTGAGTAATAACATAATGGTATATTTTATTTTATTTCTGTGAAATATACTTATTTACAAATACTTTTTGTATATTAGATGGTGAAATTAGGATTTCCAGTTCGTATTCTGCAACTAGGGTTTTGTTCAACTATGAATGCCCCGAGGTTTTTGCTTTCAAGGATAGGTATTAATACAATTTATTTTAGTCACACCGTATAATATGTTTTTGGTAATATATTTTATGATTACAAGTTATTTTTAATAGTTTGCCTAGATTCTTGACTCCAATATGGACTATAAGCTCAAGATCCAGAAACACGGGTTCCGGATCGTTGGAAACTATGTCAAATGAGAGTATTACAATGACTTCTTTAATGAATATTTATGATGATAAGAAGGTCAAAAACATTTATACTCAATCTATATTAAATTCATTACAATATTCAATTGCTCAATTACTAACGCCTTTTAAATACCATTTATAGGTTGGAGAATTTTGGGTCCTTGGAGAAATTACAGATATTCAACGCGATTGGTACTTCATTGCATGTGCGAATAAGGGTTGTGGGAAGAAAATTCAAGAAATTAATGATCAAATGTATTGTAAGTCATGTGACCAACAAAGTCCTGACGAAATAATCAAGTATAAATTGGTTATTGATGTACTTGATGATGAGCAAGATGGACAACTAATTCTTTGGGATAATGTGTGTTCGCCTCTATTAGGGTTCACTGCTAGCGAGTTAAAGGGGAAATATTCTGAGGTTAGTGGCTTTGTTTTTTAGCATGTTAATAATATTATTCGTTTTATACTATTTAATGTTTATTTCGTTCGAATAGGAGGATTGTATGCCCAATGAGATTGAGGGATTAATTGGAAAGACCATGAAGTTCATGATAGTTACAAGGGAGGATCAATTTAAGTACAAAGGAAATGCTGCTTTTACTGTTTTAGGAGTGCAAGCTGACGAAGCAAAAAACAATTCTTTCAAAAAGGGAGAACAAGGCAATGTGATTAGGAAGCTTGCTGAGGAAAAAGAATTCAATGAAAATTTTGGACAAGTTTGTACTATTTAACATGTTTATAAATACTATTCTAAATTCTTTTATGCTAATGATTATTATTTTTTTGAATCAGGGCATTGAACCACTAGAAGTTATACCTTCGTCTAATTCAGAAGTAATCATTCTTGATGAAAGCACTCCTGACCAGCAATCATTGAAGAGAACAAAGATGGATTGTTCATCATCTTCAAAGACTTTGAAAAAGCCTAAGAATGAGCCCAACCCATGCTAGCCTTTGTGATTTTGGAATTATTTAAGCATGAACAATAAGTATTTCATTTTGTGTTTTTATTACTTTGAATAGACTTAACACTTAACAGATGGTTTATTCTGTTAAGTTTTACACTTTTGTTTAATACATGCTATAATTTGATGTTATGTTTTTGTATTATTCTTTTAAACAATCTTCAAAATGCTGCCAATGTTTTTAATAACTCGGATAGAAAATAGAATATTTAAGAGCTATATTTAGATTATATGGTGATGCTATTATTCTTACTTTGATAGCTTGCTGCATGAAAAACATGGCACTAAGCATCCCAAACAGCTCTCCAGCCAGGCGAGTGAACCTATTAATAATGGAGCAAGCTCCTAAAATAGCCAACAGGAAGAGCAAAGCTGCAGTCCACACACATACCATGATCGAGAAAATAATTAATTACATAGATAGATAGATACAGAATTGGATGTAATTAAGCATCAATCAGAAAGTCTTGGAAATTAAGAAAATAAATGATGTGTTACATATATATGGAAACGATATATAGCAGGTACTATATATATAATTATTATGTATGTATAGTACATAATATGGATGTATGTATAGAAACGATATATATGTGTGTTACATATATATGTATGTATAGTACATGGAAACGATATATAGCAGGTACTATATATATAATTATTAAGTCACCGCACTAACCATCCAGTCCATGCAAGGAAGAGATCACGCCCCAAATCTGGTCTTTGTTTGGCAAAGGTAAACATGAATGTATACATGATAATAGTAGGCTTCGCAACTCCCAATATCAACAGAGGCTGACCTCCAATGATGGAGTGGATAATGCCACAAATTGCAGTTGACGCCAACGTTTGAGCAGCAGTAAGAACTCCATCTACCGGCCAGCTCAGGATTATTTTAATTCATCCATATATACATATAATAATAAATTCTTCCATTCTGATCCATCTCAACTCATAAAATAAGTGTATGAATGAAAATGGCGAGCAATATATATGCATTACCAGTATTCCTCTCGAACTGTTCGCCATTGAAATTCCTGTCATAATGTAAAAACAAATGCTTCAAAAACTTACACTCATTGCTGTACTTAGTAACTGTACTTAGTAAGATGATATTTGAATTCTCCATATTAAGGATATGGACAGTATCTGGTGCGAACTGAGCATATATGGACTATAACGATCTGACCCAAGGACTATTACGATTTAATAACTTATTAGATAAGAGGACCTGTAACAATTACAAAGAGTTCACCACATTCAGTGAAATTCTTACACTGTAATATAGAAATGGGCTTTTTTTTTTTCGGAGGACGTACGTAGGTACAAGAATTGAAGTAGATAGAGTTGATACATACCTTAAGCCAGCACGAAATCCACCGCTCCATCATAATAGCAAGACAAATTACTATGTTAAGATAGGTCAAAAAAAGATAACAAGTCTAAAAAGTAATGGAATTACCATAATTACTAATTACAATTAAATTCTATCATAATAATTACCATTACCAAACAATGACATGGCTGTGTCATCCTAATGGCATTTGATTTGAAGAGCTTATAAACAACAAAATGCTATTTTTTTTAATTCAATCAAGGAAATAAATCAAATCTTCAATTATACTCCAAATTACCTATTATGACTATTGATTGTAATAATTGTAGACATCTAAAAAAGGAAAAAAAATAATATTTATTATCATATAAATAAACAACTACATATTAGTTTTAACTATTTTTTTGTTGCATCAGTTTCTCACAATTCAAAGAAACAACATAATGAAGAAACTCACAGGGTCAACAATTCTTAGGGGCAGCAAGAAACAAAAAACCACAGACAAAGGTAAGTCCTAAATTCAATCTCAAATATATAGTGTATATATATGCTCTTCAACAATCGCAGAATGAATATGTGCACATGTGCATGTAAAGATGTTTGATGCAATTAAAATAAGATGCAAGGAGAATCAAAGAAGCAGCGATGCACAATGGCTATTGTTATGATGCAAACCCAATATTATCTTCTTTAGCAAAAATCTTCAAAACTTTATTAAACTAAAATGTCCTAGGACCTACGACACTTTTGTTTCTGAAAACATTAATATTGGATTCACCATTTCTTCCTCCTGTTACCATCTCTGCAATTTTAATAATTTGAGAATAGCACATTACAAGACATTGTTGTCATATTTCTTTTCGTATTTTTATGATTTTTTTGAAACTAAAAAGCAGTAGAAGTTCAACAATGTTGTGTGTATATGTGCATATTTTGTGTGTACTATAGAGTGAACCCACGATTACCATCTCTAACCACCAGATCGTCATCTTCGATCCTCCATTTTCTTATCTTCTCTTGCGTTTTGCCAGTAGTGGGATCGAAGCAATGACCAAGGGATTTGTTATATCTAATGGGTTATGTGCTGGTGTGATTAGAAATGGGTTATGGGTTGCTGTGATTAGAAATGGGTTATGGGCTTCAACTTAACATTAACATTAATTAATTAATAAATAATGATGATGATGATGATGATGATGATGATGATGATGATGATGATGATGATTAGTAATAAAGGCATATAAGTCTTTATACACATTATTCCTTACCAATCCAAACCCTACCAAACAACGGAATTCAAATTCACAGTAATTTCTTTTCCACTAACCAAACAATAGAATCTATTTTCTTGGTAATTTGTTTTCCATGGAATTTTAATTACATTTCCTTCAAATCTTTTCCATCAAACCAAACGGGCTGTAAAGTGCTTAGTATTATAATTATTTTTTTAATATTTTATTAAAAATTAAATTTATTATTATATGCATTATTTTAATTAATAAATGTATTATTATATATAGTATAAGTTTTCCTACTCTGTAATATTAAAGATAATGTATTTAATTGAACGTAAATATGTAATTGTACCGAATTCATAAAAAATGTTTTTTTCTTTAACAATTTGGGACTTTGTTGTGCTGGGTTATGCCATTTTAAATATAATATGCAATTCAAAATTGAAAAAATAAATATACAATAAAAATACATATCCAAATAAGATATAATATTTAATTTTTTATTGTGCTCATTGCTCTATATTTAAATCACGAGTCATTATTTATCAATCATTTTAACTGTTTTTTTTAAGAGAACGAGCCGTTGTGTAATGATAATAATACGCAAGCATCGTTATTGCAATCGAATATTTTGTTTGATAATGCTCAATCATCGTTACAATCAATTGTTGGTTCACCTGCATTTACACCAGTTAATCCCATAGTGAACGGTAAGCAAATATGTTATATAAAATCCCTAGCTAGCCCTTTTACTTAATCATTTTTAAATTTTCTTCGTTTATATAAATAATTGCAGTGGTCGGTAGTGAACGATTGTACGGTGGATTTATGATGTGCTCTCCGAGGAAACCTATTAACATGTCTACCAATGGTAATTAAACTCTCATTCAATTTAATTTTAATAATTTCTACATTTTATTTTATTATAAACACATTTCCATTTAATTGTTTTTTTTTTTAAATTAACGATTGTACGGTGCATTTAGTGGATGCTCTTCATTAAAACCTATTAACAGACCAAGCAACGGAACTATAACTCAAAAATAAAATAACACATAATTTGTTAAAAGATACTCAAACTTTTATTCATGTATTCTATAAAATTGTTGCAGTTAATGTTCATCCAACTCCATTCGAAGATAATTATGTGACCACCAGAGGAACACCATTAAGTGCAACCACAAATGGTATATATTATATTCAATTTATTATATATCTCATCATGACTAAAGTAATTTGTTAATTTCTTTTAATGTATTTAGTCATTCAATCATTGTTTAAATTTTACGTGTTAACATTATTTTAGTGTTTATTTGTTTCTATTTTTTTTTTTAAAAAAATATTGCAGTTACAAGCAACCCAAATTCATATGCATCGAACGTTGAAATTTCACCTGTCACACCTTTATCTGTCGTCACAGATGGTAACACTTTCATATATTAATTGACTACCTATTTCTTCATCTGTTGTCTATGCTAAATGTTATGTTATATATGCTTAAATAAAAGTAAAATATATATTGTCATTTTCATGTTATATATATTTCATTATAAAATTTTGCAGTTAATATGCGTGACATATCTTCACCGTTCACTCAATGTTCATTTAACATTTCAAATATGTCAACTTCAACATCTTCATCACGCCAACCATTAGCTGATGTATCAAATGGTAATTTAAACTTCATTGTTGAATAATTTTTTTTCTTTTGAGTATTCGTAGCCTGTGTTAACAACTTTTTCCATTAATTAATACTAAATTAACAATTAATTATGTTTTTTAAAAGTGGAAAGAGCATTGGATCCTCATTGTAATCGCGCTTTGTTGTCGACTGTGAGAAATTCCAGTAAGGTGTCATCAAGAACAGATGTCAAGAATTTAAACTCTGATTATGAACAAGTTCCATCTCACAATAATGCATATGGTAATTATTTATTTTAAATTACAAAACTTCCTTCTGTTCATTTTTTACCCAACAAAAATAATATATGCTAATTGTAAATTATTTACGTTACTAGATTCGTATTTCGACCTTGGAGATGCTTCTCAATCGTGTAATTATTGTGGTGCCTTATTTTGGCGCCAAGAGCGCTCAAATCAAAATGTTACACGCGGATTGCCGAAATACACAAAGTGTTGTTACGAGGGCAAGATACAATTACCTCGCATGAAGGATCCTGTACTACAGAACTTATACTTTGGTCATACTGAACAGAGCACACACTTCCTCAATAATATTCGAAGGTATAACAACATGTTTTGCTTCACATCTCTAGGTGGTAGAGTGGATAGGTCAATCAACACTGGTAACGCACCTCCAGTATTTAGAATTAGTGGTCAAAATTATCACTGCATTGGAAGTTTAGTTCCAGGATAAGGGTCTACCCCAAAATTTGCGCAACTATATATTTACGACACAGATAATGAGATTAACAATCGCATCAATTCTGTCAGGTATGTTTTCTTAAGAAATTCATTTTAGCTTTCATTAACCATAAAGATTTTCAAATATTATTTATTTAGTCCCATTTTTTTCTTATGCAGACAAGATAATAACTCAGGTGATATCCGCGAAGATATTGTGGAAAAATTAAAAAACATGTTGGACCAAAATAGTGTTTTGGTCAAATGTTTCAGAATGGCAAGAACCGAGATCCAATCTAACCCAGTTGTTGAGGTTAAGATGAATTTAATTGGCAGGCGGAGCAAAGATGGAAGGACATATAATTTACCAACCGCTAATGAGGTAGCTGCACTTATTGTTGGGGATTTGGACCCATCAATGGGTGATCTAGACATATTGATACAGAGCAGGACTGGGCAGTTGAAGAGAATAAACCAATTAAACCCTGCGTATCTGCCGCTACAGTATCCTTTGTTGTTCCCATACAGTGAAGATGGTTACCGTGAAGATATTTCATTCTCTGATGCATGGCACCGACGACATCATGGTGGTCGGAAAAGAATTAGCCCTAAAGAGTATTTCTCATTCTATATACATGAGAGAGTAAATGAAAACCATACATTATTGTATTCTAGAAGGTTATTTCAACAATACTTGGTTGATGCATATACAATGATTGAATCTGCACGATTGATCTACATTAGAACTCATCAGAAGGCTTTGCGTTGTGAAGCTTATCAAGGATTGAGCGATGCATTAACAAGGGGAGAATTAGACCCTACCGGTCGGGGTAAAAGAATTATACTACCATCATCATTCACAGGTGGAGCCAGGTATATGATTCAGAACTATCAAGATGCAATGGCAATATGCAGACAAATCGGTTATCCACATTTGTTCATAACATTCACTTGCAACCCAAAGTGGCATGAGATTGATTGGTATGTTGCCCATCGTGGCCTTAAACCAGAGGATAGACCCGATATTATTTGTCGCGTGTTTAAAATGAAACTTGATGCTATGATTGAAGACATAAAAACACAAAAACTGTTTGGCGACATATGTGGAGGTATTTCATTATTATACATATTTGCATTTGTCTTAATTAAATCTAAGTTAAATGTATAAACTTTAATCTTCATTTTTATTTATTTTATTTTCAGTTATCTACACTATTGAATTCCAAAAGAGAGGACTTCCCCACGCACACATATTGCTATTTGCCAAAACAATAAACAGGGCTAATTCCGCAGCCGAGATTGATGCAATTATTTCAGCTGAAATTCCTGACCCAGATGATGACACTGAGTACCATGACGTAGTTAGCGAATTCATGTTGCACGGACCGTGCGGACAACTTCGGAAGAATTCGCCCTGTATGATTAATGCCTTAATGGTAAATGTTCAAAGTTTTTTCCAAAAAAATATGTTAGTCATACGTGTTTGGATAAAGATGGTTACCCAATATACAGAAGGCGTGATAATGGGAGTATAATCACTAGGAATGGAATCGAACTTGATAATCATTATGTTGTTGCGCATAATAAACATCTACTCCTAAAATATCGCGCACATATTAACGTTGAATGGTGCAACCAATCCAGATCTATTAAATATTTGTTCAAATACGTGAACAAGGGAAATGATAGGGTCACGGCAGAGTTCATGAGTAGTTCTACAAATGGACACAATGATGAGGTGGTTGATGAAATTAACATGTACTATGATTGTCGGTACATATCAGCATGTGAAGCAACGTGGAGGCTTTTTGGGTATGCGATACATTATCGGACGCCACCTGTGGAAAGGTTAAATTTTCACTTAGAGCACCAACAGAATGTTGTCTATGGTGAAGATCAGACACTCGATGAGATTGTGGAGAACCAAACAGTTAAGCAGAGCCAATTCACAGCTTGGTTTGAGGCAAATAAGAAATACGAAGATGCACGTTCTCTCACTTATGTAGAGTTCCCAAGTAAGTTTGTTTGGAAACAAGGCCTGCGTGAATGGCAACCAAGAAAGAGAGGATTTTCCATAGGACGATTGTTCTATGTTCCGCCAGGTTGTGGAGAATTATACTATCTAAAATGCCTTTTAAATCTAATACGTGGACCATCAAGCCACGATGATATACGCACTGTTGCTGGAGTCATTCACAAATCATATAGAGATGCATGTTATGAATATGGTTTATTAAATGATGACAAGGAGTACATCGACGGCATAACTGATTCGAGCTACTAGGCTTCTGCGTCTGCTTTAAGACGATTGTTTGCTACGCTTCTGAGTTCAAGTACAATCAGTAGGCCAGAGGTCGTATGGGATGCTGTTTGGGAATTTCTTGCAGAAGATGCACAGTTTCATCATCGACGTCGCATGAACAATCCAGGTATTTCGACATACAAAAAATTAATTCCACTTAGTCATTTGCTTATCATTATTTATTATTTATAAAATTAAATTATTTGATCGTTTTTTTTTTGGACCATGAAGATCTGTTGTTATTAGATTCCGATAAGAAACAGTATGCTCTTGTGGAGTTGAAGAAATTGTTATCTTTGTGGGGGAAGAGTCTGAGAGACTTTCCAGAAATGCCACTTCCAGATGAAACCAACATCGGGTTTATGGAAAACATGTTGATAGCTGAAGAGTTGGCGTATGATAAGGAATCATTGAAGATAGAGCATGAAACATTAGTAACACAATTGACAGATGAGCAAAAGAATGTTTACGACTCTGTGATGAATGATATTGATTGTAATGGAGGTGGACTCTTCTTTGTGTATGGTTACGGAGGAACATGCAAGACATTCGTGTGGAGGACGTTATCCTCAATGATAAGGAGCCGTGGAGATATTGTTCTAAATGTTGCTTCAAGTGGAATAACATCTTTATTATTACCGGGAGGAAGGACAGCGCATTCTAGATTTGCTATACCACTCTCATTAAATGAAGATTCCACGTGCAATATATCGCAAGGTAGTGACCTTGCTGAGCTTATAATTAGGAGCAAATTGATAATATGGGATGAAGCACCAATGACTCACAAACACTGTTTTGAGGCTTTGGACAAAACCATGAGGGATCTATTGAGGTTTGCCATACCGGGTAGTGCTCAAAAGACATTTGGTGGAAAGACAGTAGTTTTGGGCGGTGATTTTAGACAAATTCTTCCAGTTATCCCCAAAGCAACGAGACTGATAATTGTTGGAGCAACTATTAATTCTTCATACCTTTGGAAAAATTGTAAGGTATTCAGGCTCACCAAGAACTTAAGACTACGGAGCTTAGCTTTAGAGGAAGATAAGCAGACGGTTGATTGGTTTTCAAAATGGTTGCAAACATAGGAGATGGGATAACAGGGGTTGTAAACAATGGGTTGTCTGAGATCGATATTCCACCAAGGTTTCTCTTAAATTGTGGCCGTGATCCGATAGCAACTATAGTGGAAAGCACATTCCCAAGCGCGAGATATGGCATGATTGATGAGTTAGACCTAGAAGGTCAAGCGATCCTTTCACCGACTTTAGATGTGGTGGATCAAATTAATCAATACATGTGCAACATGAACACTGCAGAAGGTCGAACTTATTTAAGTTGTGACTCTTTGTGTAAGGCAGAATCAGACGGCGAAAATCTATCCCAAGTACACACTCCTAAATTTTTAAATAGTCTGAGATTGTCTGGACTTCCCAATCATTCATTGATATTAAAGGTTGGTGCACCTGTTATGTTATTGCGGAACATAGATCACTCTCTTGGTCTTTGCAATGGTACGCGCCTCATTGTCACAAGATTGACAGATCATATTGTGGAAGCAAAAATAGTTAATGGGACACATCAACGGACCAAAGTTCTTATTGCCCGAATGTCTCTCACCCCATCTGATACGAGATTGCCCTTCAAGTTCCAGCGTAAACAATTTCCGTTGATGCTTGCATATGCAATGACTATCAACAAAAGTCAGGGTCAAACACTAACCCACGTTGGGTTATTGCTAAAAAAATCGGTCTTTAATCACGGTCAGTTGTACGTGGCTTTTTCGCGAGTAACTCATCCTGATGGTTTGAAAGTTTTAGCTCTAGACGAGTATGGACAAACTTCTTTTACTACTACCAATGTTGTCTACAAAGAAGTTTTCAATAATGTGTAATTCAAAAAAGTTCTATTACATATTGTTTTTTTTTAATACAAAAATGACAACATATCGTTATATATATATATATAAAACATATATCTTGCGTACATATAATTTCTATAATTGAGTTGCTACACAACGAAGTAATTTAACCAATTAATACAAATCCTAAACATTGATATGCGAATTGATTAATGTATCAACACCAAATGTATATATCTACATGTTTGTTATTAATTGGTCATATTCAAGTTATTTGGAAAAAAAATTGTTCATATTCAACCAATAATAACATCACAAAACACAATGAATTAAACTCAATTCTCAAATTTGATTATATAATATTTTATATTACGGTTTACACAATTGTATTACGATATAAATATTATTCACATATTATAACAAATCCATTCCGTGCAATGCACGGGTGGAAATACTAGTGTAATCTAAAGTTAATGCAAAAATTTCCGAAATTTCCGATCGCGTGGCCCAAAACTAAAGCCCATTATGCCCATAATTAATAATGGCTATGCTTCTCTCTGAAATTTCCGATCGCGTGTGTTGCTTACCGGAAATGAAATCACTCAGATTTGTATATGATACTTTCTATCTCTCGGTCGTCTTGTCTCTCTCTATTTTGAAGTGAAGCTAGGTAGGTTCTCGTTTCTACTTTTTGAGTTCTTGTTTTTGTATGTAATTAGTTGAATTGATGCTAAAAAAATGAGTTAATTCCAGCAATGGTCCCCCGAGTATAGTGATTTTCCACATTTGGTCCTCGACTTTTAATTTGGACAATTTAAACACTTGACTATAAAATTTTTTCCAACGTTAGTCCTTCCGTCTAATGGGTGTTAACTCAACGTTTATTTGAGGGGCAAATACGTCCTTTCAAGTCTAATTGTGTATGAAAATGGCGACTTCTTCATCTTCTCCCCAGAATTGTCTCCACCATCTCCGCCGGCTTCATCATCCCGCCCCTGTCGTCTCAGCCGCATCAATCGCCGCCATTTTCTCCTCCGCCGACTCCTTCCGCCCCGCAACCCACGACATCTCCGTCCCCTGCTCCTCCTCGTTGGCAATCCACCCTGCCACAATCACCGCCTCTTCCCTCACCAGCACCGCCGCAGTCCCCCGCCACAACCAGGACGCCCGACGCCTTACCGATTCCATCACCACCTGCTTCGTCGGCTGTCCCTGTAGGAGGACCGACGGCGCCGGCTGCAACTCTGCAAGACGATCTCCGCCTTCATAAGCACCATCGCAACCTTCATCGAAGTCTCCAAATTCCAGCAACGCACCTTCGTCTTCAGTGAATAATAACGCAATTATCGTCGCTGGTATTTTCGTCGCAGCAATATTGTTGCTATCCGTCGTAGTTCTTTGCCTATTGTGTGCCAGGATTCCCCAGGAAGAAGAAGAAACATCCTTACGATATGGACGCTGCACATCCACTTCCAAGTTTGTATTATAATTTTGAAATTTGATATTAATGAAGGGATTTATTGAATTTGAATGAGGTTTTTTTATTGTTTAGCTATGGGCGGTGGTCAACAATACTTCAATGACTATTGTGCATACAGAGTTGCTGCAATTTCTGGAGTATTCACTTGTAGGGCTTTGAATAAATCCAAGCTGCGAATGAGTATCACGTTTACAGAGGGAAGGAGGAGGGATTATACACAATTAGACCTGAAAGGACGTATTTGCCCCTCAAATAAACGTTGAGTTAACACCCATTAGACGGAAGGACTAACATTGGAAAAATTTTTATAGTCAAGTGTTTAAATTGTCCAAATTAAAAGTCGAGGACCAAATGTGGGAAATCACTATACTCGGGGGACCATTGCTGGAAGTAACTCCTAAAAAAATAGTGATAATCTGTTAATTTTCCTTCAATTTATTAACTGATAGACAGTTTTGTACTGATATCTATAAAAATTATGGACTAAAATGAGTCAATCGTCTATGCAGGGTTTTTTTAAAGAAATGGTGAGTTGCATGTACTGTAAAGTGGTGTAGATTTACTATCTTGAATTAATTTGTTTTGTTTACCTACAATTAGATGTACATTTCTAACTCTGGATTTTTTGTGTGCGTTTGTAACAGATGAAGATTCAAAAGTTGAGTTCATAAATTTGAAGAAAGATGAGTTTTTAATTGTTTATGTTTATTTGAATGTGACTATACTTTGATCTGTTCTGCAGATGTAGGTTTTTATATTGATTTACTTACCTAAAAAAGTTTTAACTGTGTATTTATATTGTATTTTACTTACAGCTGCAGATTATAAAGCTAAATGCAGATATCCCAAGCAAAATTATAAAGCTAAATGCAGAAATTTGTGTTCAGAACTGAGATAAATGCCGGAGGTGAAAACATATGAAACTTTATATGAATCAAGAGGTGTGGAATTTTGAATTCAAATTCGTGTTGGAAGACTAAAAGCACAAACAAATCATAAACTATTTGTTGTGGTAAAAAATATACGATTAAAGTGCTAAAAAAACTGAATTATGTCAGTATACATGGTCTAACATTTATTTGTAGTTTTTGCAAATGACGATAATAAATTATGATGCTATGTACATAATTCATTATTTTGTTGTGTACTCAATGCGGTTCAATGTGTTGTAAACAATCTGGTATTATTACTAGTAGATTAGAGTAAACTTACTGCATACTGGTTAATTTATATTCTCCTAAATTTCATAGGATGTAAGATTTGCATATAGGTTTCTTGGTCGAATACTCTATGTACATAATAGTTTTTACTAAAATCACTTGCGTCACCATTGCATTTAAACCATGCTATGGGTGTTTAGCAAAAAGTATCTTAATTTTGGCAAGTGATGAATTTGAAGTCTAATGCTCTACACAGCATGTACTGTTAAGTGGTGGATGATGAACCGCAAGTTGCGTTGTGCACCTGCGTTTGGCCTCTTTATAAAGCCTGGATCTTATGTAGTCTAACTTGAAATGAGATTTCTTTAATTTTACTTTCCTCCTTACTATATCATCTTATGTAGTCTCACTTGAAATGAGATTTCTTTAATTTTACTTTCCTCCTTACTAATTGACAGTTTTGGATAATAGTTATGTTCTTATCACATACTTGAAAGTTTTTACCTAGTTACTTTTAAAAATCAATAATCTGAATATATAATATCCGAGAGTTTTTTTCCCAAAATGATCCTTCGACTATTGCACATTCTCAATTTTGCATTTCGACTTTCAATTGCACCAAATGTGGTCCCTCGACTTTCAAAAACTCACCCAATTTGGTCCTCCGTTACATATTCCGTCAAATCAGTGTTAAAATGGAGGGCATTTTCGTCAATTTACCTATTGTTAGCCTAATAAACATTGAAAAATAATTGAGGGACCATTTTGAGAATAGTCAAGGGACCATTTTGGGAAAAACTATTTTATTTATTTCATTTTTGTTTATTTTCATTTTTTAGACTCTATAAAATTAGAATTTCTATACATTTTTTTTTCTTACAAACATAAATAGCTCGCGCAATCCATCCTCAAAAGTTTTAACTTTTTTACAGATTTTTTCCCTCTATCTAAATATACAAACTATTCCTATGCAGATTTACAATATGTTTCGTAAATTTCATAAATACTCATTTTTAGGCACCGATTAAAATAATTCTTAGTCACATCCGTAGTACTTAAAAATATTACTTTGAATTTTTTTTATAAATAAGATATAATATTATTAAACTCAAATAATTAAAAACAATGTGCCCACAACACAAAAGATTTTATGATTGACTTAAAAATTAACTATAAATTTTATTGTTGAATACCAATTGACAATTATTAAACATTATTTATAATAATTATTGTGTCCCGTGTAATATACTAAAATTATTAGGTAGGATTTTTATAATTAAGGTATAATTTAATTAAATCAAAATTATTAAAAATAATGTGTCCACATTACAAAATAAATTATACTTACCTTAATAATTAATAATTAATAAAAAAAATAAGAAGAGGAAATCATATAAAAGATGTCATACAATATCTTAAATAATGTAAATTAATATAAAATTTAATAATTACTTCGAAATCAAATACATAAAATATTGCAGGAAACATTGACGAGATTTTAGTTTTCGACTCACCTGAGAAGTTTACTAGAAAAATTTACCTTTCGGTCCAATATTTTCCCTACATTTTACACTCTTTGGGTGTCTAAGCTTGAAAAAAAATATTATTTTCAATGGTAAAAGTAATATTTAATGTGATACATAGTGATTGATTGTCTATGAACATAAAAATAATAATAATAATAATAATAATAATAATAAAATATAAAAAAGTATATGAGCATTTATGAAATTTACGGAACTTATTGTAAAACTTCATATGAATAGTATATTTAGAGGGGAAAGGTCTATAAAGAAAGTTAAAAATTTTGAGATTGGATTGCGCGATTTTAACTATTTATATTTGTAAGAAAAATAATGTATAGGAATTCTAATTTTATAGAGTCTAAAAAATGAAAATAAACAAAAATGAAATAAATAAAATAGTTTTTTCCAAAATGGTCCCTTGACTATTCTCAAAATGGTCCCTCAACTATTTCTCAATGTTTATTAGGCTAACAATAGGTAAATGGACGAAAATGCCCTCTATTTTAACACTGATTTGACGGAATATGTAACGGAGGACCAAATTGGGTGAGTTTTTGAAAGTCGAAGGACCACATTTGGTGCAATTGAAAGTCGAAATGCAAAATTGAGAATGAGCAATAGTCGATGAACTATTTTGGGAAAAAACTCTAATATCCGAATATCAGACTATGACATACCTTGGAGGTCCAAACTGAGTTTGTTTTTTAAAATCAATCATGACATTTATACTCTGTTAGCTCCCCTGTATTATTTTATACATCATGACATTTATACATCTAATCTCTGTTAGCTCCCCTGTATTATTTTATCTAATAGAAGTCATTTTTTTTAATATAGGTGTTTGGATTTGCTTGTGATATATGATATATCTGTCTACCTCAGATTTCATTGCAAATACATCTCTAAGGTAAGTGATTTCACATGACCATAGAATTTTCTGTGAAATATATTTATAGACAATTCATTGATATTGTAGGTTACTTCTTTTTTGGTGCTTGATTAAACATGACCATAGCATTTTCTGTGAAATATATTTATAGACAAAGTATGTTTATTGTTGTCTTCTATGACTAAGTGTTAAAAAGAAATGATATGCTACTACAACTACTTTTACATCATCATGTCTATTCTAAGTTCAAAATATATCTACATGGTGATTTAACCATGACAAATAGTTAATACGTACTGTATATTATGTATTACATTGCAATAAATTCTACCATCGATATTTCTTGATCAAGATTAGGATTAGTTTCCAATATACTCCTTAATGCAGTATCCTGATGTTAACAGGTCTAGATCCTTAGAAGATTCAATCCTGCAAAAAAAAAAAAAAACAAAATCATTCACAGCATAAAACCATCCTTGTGTCACATGCATCATTTTTGCAATCAAAACAACTAAAAAAAATAACATTAAAACAGTGTCACATGCACTAAGCAATGTTTATTGTAATTTGTCGAGCCATGAAAGTCCATAGTTCTTCCCATTTAGGTCAGTAACTGTCCCTTCAAAACAGTACTCACCACACAAGTAATCCACTTTCTCTAGTTTCACTGAAGTCTCTTTCACATTTTTGGAACCTTGGATTGAAGAGATAACATCCAGCAATCACCACTTCACAGCTCCATCATTCACATTTCCAGTATTGGTTGCTGCCAGCTTTGCTATTGGGTTGTCAGTTTAAGCATGTCAATAACTGTGTTGAATATAAATTTGTTAAGCACTAAAATTTGCATTCTCATATTTACCTCAAGAAAGTCACCATCCCCCTCACTTAGATGCAAGTCAGAGTTCAAAACCTTATCATGAGCATTTAGAAGTTCAGGGCAATGCTATGCCACCACCTGTTAGTCATTGTTAATTCTTAACACAGGAAATGCATTATGAAGGTTCACAAACTTTTCCTTCTTTGCTGAGATCTTGAATAACATACTTCTCCCACTAAGGTCTTTTATCTCCTTTGAAGGTTGATTCGTCAGTATATTTGGATTGCATATCTTAATTAGGTGATGTTTTGTAAAACTTAAACACATGGAGATATAAACAACCATAATAACACTCTTAACTTACATGATTATGCTTGTTGTATAGCTAATCTACTCCAATCCCTATCAACGCTATGCATTCTCGATCCTAAAGCAGGAAGCATTACCCTTATTGTCCATAGTGCTCTGTTAATATAAACAGTTAGCATTGAAATATATATTTTCATTTACTCAGTATATATCTACAAAACTGTTCTATAATTTGTGTAAATTATATAATTTTTTTAACAGTTTTCAAATATCCATTATAGATGCAAATTAAGGGAGAAAGAACACTTACCTATTCGTCATGACAACTTCTTTGCTCTTTATTTCGGACGAACCTGACCCTTATCTTCACAGCACTTCTGTTCTGGTTCCTTGGTTCTTGAAGGCTGATAAATCATTCACAAGAGACCAATACTGGAATGGAAGTCTGAGAATCAAATGAAATTTTAATTTTTGCGAATGTTTACAATCAATAGTTAAGCCTGTAATTATAGTCTGAGACCAAGAGTTCTGGGTGTACATTATTCCTTTTTAATTCCCGGTAAATGTGTTAAATGGTTTCGTTGATTCTCGAATCGATTATGCCGATTCGATTTCCTAAACAAATTCAAATTATTTCGGCTAGATATTTGGTCCATTAATATCTAGCTATAATTAAGTTTGTTTCCTTTTACACTTGTACTACCGTTAAAAAAAAAGGAACGATTAAAGCTGAAAAGTTGGACGGTTAACTTTCCCCTCCTAAACGTCGTCGTTTCATCATGGGCGGGATTTTGGCCTGATGCATTTAATGCTGTTGTTGTTGCTATTTTATATATAGAGACTAGTAACTAGTATGCCACTTGAGTTAATTCCAGAAATGGTCCCTGATTATGTTTATTTTCCAAAATTGGTTCTCGATCGTCTTTTAATTTGGACGAAAAAGACACTTGACTATTGAATTTGTTCCACCAATAGTCCTTCCGTTTATGTCCAGTTAGTTAGGCGTTAAGTGTGGGGGTAAATGAGTCTTTTCATTATATAAGCTTCTTTTCCCTCCATTCTTTCTCCATTCCAGTGTATCACATCAATGGTCCTTCCCTTGCCTGCTCCTTCTCATCTACCTCCTTTATCACAACCTTCAGTTTAACTAGAGGCCAAGCCCAAATGAAATTATGCTGAGATTATCGACACCGATAGCCGCCTACGAAAATTGATCATCGATGACAACCGCCTTCAAAATTCCCCTCGAATTCAACGAAGGCTGATGGGCTGCGACACCACCTCAGGTGTGACCGACGGAGTGTTGGTCTAGACCTACGCGAAAGGGATGCGCCGATCAGGAGTGCGAAGTGAAGACTGATCACCGCCTTCAAAATGGTGACTGGTCTTGGTTGGATCACCGGTTGTGACGCAACCGACCTGACATGGTCAGGGTCACCAGTTGATCCCAAGGCGAAGAGATCTACACTGACTCCGCCTCTCGCCGACCTGATCTAGAGAGATGAATCTGGCCACATGCGGAGTTCTCTGATCGGAGAGCCGATGCACCCTGCTATGCACGTCGTTTCTCGCCTCAACCTTCAGGATGCGCCGCCGATCGCATCGCAACCGATGGTCGGCCTGATATGGTCTCGATCGACTACTTCCAGCGCGAAGAGAGGGGGAAAACGTAGTTCACCGCCGTCTCTTGTCTCTCGTCTCTTGTCTCTCGTCGTTCACCGCCGTAGGAAAAACGTAGAGAAGAAGAAAACGCAAACCCAGACGACGAAAAGGAACTCAGGGTAATATTAATTCAATTTTATGTTGACTATTGAAAACAAAGCAAGTCACCTTAATACATGCTGAGAATATGAGATTATGCTTTCGTTTGGGTTTGGCCTCTAGTTAAAATGAGCATGCAAGGGGAATGACCATTGCTATGATACACTGGAATGGAGGAGGAATGGAGGAAGAAGAAGCTTATATAATGAAAAGACTCATTTACCCTCACACTTAACGCCTAACTAACTAGACATAAATGGAAGGACTATTGGTGGAACAAATTCAATAGTCAAGTGTCTTTTTCGTCCAAATTAAAAGTCGAGGACCAATTTTGGAAAATCAACATAGTCGGGGGACTATTGTTGGAATTAACTCTATGTCATTTATACTATGTTCTATGGCACTATGCACGAACTAAATATTTAAAATATTAAAATTTTGATATGTAATAAAAACTAGTTATTGACCCGTGCAATGCACGGATGGATAATATATAAAGTAAAATGAATTATTGGTGAAAAATAAAATAAGAGAATATAATGTTATTAATTATTAAATTATTAAAATCTCTTTGAAAAAGTATTAGTAGTAAAACTACAATTTTGTTTTGATTCATAACAAACTAAAATTTTGAGTCTATCTTGTTGACTTATTCTTAATGCAGCTACATATAATTGTCCATGCACAAAAATTGATTTCTTTAGTATCAATCCAACATTGGAACGTGTTTGTCCTTGACTCTTGTTGATAGTCATTGCATATGACAGAATGAGTGGAAATTGTCTTCTTAACTTGAAAGGCAATCTTAGGTCTGATGGGGTGTTAGTCATTCTAGCAATTATACCTTCGTCCCAACGTTAGGACCTGCCAATATGCTTCCTTCAACCACATGGTTAGCTAATTTGGTTTCAACCAACATAGCTCCATTGCATAATCCAAGACTATGATCAATGTTTCTCACTAACATTACAGGTGACCCAACATTTAATGTCAATTAATAATTTGGAAGCCCGGATGCTCGTATGTTATTCAAGAATTCAAGTGTATGGACATCTGCAAGTACTGAACTGGAACCATTTGCTTTACAGGTTGTGTCAGAACTAAGATGTGTCTTTCATTCCCCATTCAGTTAAGTTTGACATATATTGATTAACTTCATTGACCACCTCTAATGTTGGTTCTAGAATTACACTACTCTTAAAACAACTACCATCAATGTTGCCACTAGTAATGTTGGGGAACGTACTTCAAACAATAGTGGAAATAAGATCACCAGTTGACTTCAACAAAAATTCTGATGGGATATCAAACCAACGTAACCATCGTTATCTTCTCCAATAGTACCATCACCTATTGAAGCAAGCCAATTAGCAAATTGTTCCAATTTCTCTCGATGCAAACCAGGTTCCATTGTATTTAATCTCAAATTCTTAGTTAGGCGCATTATAATATAAAATACATATTTATATATGTAAAGATATATATAAATATATAAATTATGTATATGTACGTGTAATGTATATACGATAGTTGCTACGCGTGTAATACATACATACATACATACATACATACATACAGTATGTATGTATGTATGTATGTATGTATGTATGTATATAAACCAAAAGATTGGAGTCTAGGTCATTCCAGCTTCTGTTCTTCGTGTTCTATCGCCTAACCCCCCCCCCCCACCACCCCTTCATTCGTCATTCTCTCTTTCTCTCACACCCGATTTCTGTAACTCATACCTATCTACTTTTAAAATTATTCAAATCTAGAAAGCATACTCTTAGTATGTAAGCTCTAAGGTGCGATTAAGCATTGTTTGTCATCTACGGCCCTCTAAATTAGGTAAACTTCTCTCGCAGCTTTTTACTGAAATTGTTCCTCAAATTCTTTAAATTCATATCATTTTTAGTGTTATTTCACTAATATGAACAATTTGTAGACCAATTTCATAATTAGCCAATAATTATCTACCCTTCCGATTTGGGAAACTATAGATATAGGGTTTCTCATTTATGTATTACAATGCATTACATGAGAATTTAGTTCTATCAAATACTGTCGTCCGTGGGGATCCGAGAAGGAAGTCATGTTCCTCAACCTTCAAATTCCAGAAATTTGATCGAGTAGAGGAGTCTTCATTCAGCTGATAGGAAGAATTTTGCTTGCATGTTGGGCTTACGTTCTGCTTGTGCTTTCTTCTCGTCAGTCCCTCGTCTCTCCACCAACAAATTTGAGGTTTTGATTACATGCAATAACCAAATATTTCAAATCAACAAACTAGTTACGAGCCGCACAAAGTGGTTGCAACAAATTTGAGGAAAATCAAGCACAAAGAGAAATAGACTTATCCAGCCTCTGCCTCGTCTTCGTCTCCTCCTTTTCTTGAGAAATGACTTTCCGACGCCAAACCGGCTTGCCGCCAGGATTGTAATCCTAGTTCGAGGCTGCAGGCGTCGTGATGGTAGTAGGAAGATGGCAGCAGCAGGCTTGATGTGTATCGCCATCTACTCCGTTCACTTTGTTAAAATGTATATTGAGAATGAAACATTGCAGGTTGGGTATTTGCTTTACTCCTCCATCTTGCATTCTTGCTTCTATGCTGGGAATGGGAGTTTTCAACTTGCATTGGGAGAGAAGAAAGACAAAGTTGTTTACTGGCTGCATGTGGTGGTGGGGTGTGAAAATCGAGACAGTGGAAAGAAAGATAAAAGGGAGAAGAAAATTAAATTAAAAGGAAAAATGATGCAAGCTCTTGTGGTCGGTCATTGAAATGGTCATCCTGCCTCCCGGTTCCCAACCTCCGTGCATGTGCATACATGAAAGTCTTTAAAAGATTTCTAAATGATCTCTGTTTGCTATGCCAAGTCCGAGCTCTTCAAGTTCCCAAGATCGATATTACAGTACGATACTCTTTACCAAGCTTCTTTTGTCCTCTTAATCCATTGGCTTCGATAGAAGTGGAGTTCTGCGAATGTCAAGCTGTATCCAATCCATCATCATTAGATGGGCGAAATTAGATGAAGCACCTAGTTTTGCTAATTAGTATGTGACTAAGCAATAAGTGTTTAATTGCTCGAGCTTTCAGATCGAACTCGTCCAATGGTTAGTCTCTCGCCGTTCAACCTCAACGAGCAGGCGGACAACCCTTCACTTCTGAGCATACATTACATCTCTAGGTGGTTTTCTTAGCTCCGATCCCGACCATGCAAGTGTGATCGAAATGACCATTATGCAGCAAATAAATCCTCAATAGCTTTCGAGCAGATAGCCACGCCCCCAATCTCCTCAAGCTGATAATTCGAACCCAGTTTCAAGTCAATGTTGGAGTGTTGCTAGTGTGGCATTATTCTTCGAAGCAAACGGTCGATGCCTCTTCTCCCGACCATACCAAAGTAGAGCAACCGTCAATGCTATAGAGTTCCCGGGCAGCTAGCGACAAACGACCGACTCCAAAGGATCGACCACCGAATCCGAGTGTATAATCATCAAGATTGTACAACGTGATTGTTCCAAGACTTTGGTCATATTCAGTTGTCAAGCGCTCATGTGGTTGGTAGCTTTGATTACCACTCAACCAAGGAATCATCGTCACTCAATATTGTTCGTTTTTGCCTGCCATCGCACAATATTAAGAGGGTGTGTGTTCTCATTTGCATGCATGGCCAGAGAACATGCCATCAGAAGGGATGTTCAAGGAATATAATTCTCGACCTTCGCCTAAATTATATCTTCAGTATTCCGGTCATTACTGCAGTCACTGCTAATTCAGTAGATTGAAGAACAAAGCATCGCTAAGCTAAAGTCAACCATCCACGATCAAAGGATGGGAAACGTCAGCATCAATCCAACTCGTTATTGAGCACCAAAATAGTCTAAAGCAATGGCAATCAATCAAGCTAGGAATGAATTTGGAGCAACCAGAATGAAATTTATGGTACATTGTCAACATCCAAAGCAGTCATTTGGATGGGTTCCCGACCTTTAGTTGACGAGCTCGGGGCTTCCAACCTCAGTATGTCATTAATCTACACCGGCTTGTATTCATGAAGGCGTGTACGGAACACCGAGCTCGATCACTATTGATTTCCCTACTTAAAATTGGTTCGCAGTTGAAAGCTTCATCAGCGCCCATTCGAGTCTTCATCAAACTGCTCAACACACTTTTAATATGCTTGAACCCCTCTTTGACGGGAAAATTTGAAGATTAGAGCAGTGATTGACCTGGTACTAAGAGTTGTGATACAGTAAGCTCCCAACTTTGTCAAAGACCAATTTGAGACTCAGGCATGACCGAGATAAACCCACTGAGCCTTTCATGATTTTGAGCCTGGGATTAACTCAACAATGTGGAGGAAGCTCTCATGTGCTTGTATGCTTACCAACACAATCTCTATATTGGATGCTTCGATGTGGTCACCAATTTTACATCATGGTGCTGAGTTCTTAACCAGGAGGCTCTCGGCCATGAACTTCATTGAGTTTGATCTGCATAGCATCAAGGGAATAAGAGGTGTGCACTCACCCGGTCACATGCAGAAGATGTGTTATTGAGATGTCAGGGCACGCACACGGGTTAAGGTAATCCTCCAGGTTTGCTACTAGCAGATAACATTCTCGATATTTTCCCGGGTAGTCGAAGTGCAGTGATTAAAGACCCGTGCTCCCCGAACATTCTGAGCTGTCGACCTTCATTATGTTCCACAGCATCCATTCGGTTTTAGTGGTAATCTAAAGTTTCCACGTTAAAGTTTTCCAAGCAAGATATTGGAGTCTGAACTCTGCTTCGTTTAAACTTGCCGAGCAACGGCCGATGACATAATTCCGAGTAGACTTCCCAATGTTTATTTCCCGAGCAGCTACCATTCTCGCGACCTTCCCTGAATCGATCGTCAATTTCTGAGCATGCATACAACGCAGAACCAATTTCAGATGGAGATCGGCAGTTTTGTATGAAGATCGACGTCTAGAGCTATTGCAATAACATGATGATCCCGGTCGCTTCAGTCTCCTGGTCAGCTCCAAGCCGAATGCTCAGCGACATTTTTCCAGATGATAGCTCGAGAAGCATGCTCGGAGAAACCGAACTCTGGTGAATAAATTCATCACTGAGGCGAAGTCAGGAGACTGGAAATAGAGCACGTAGATGATCGGTAGAATTATTTTGATTGACGAGCCAAATGGATGCATTTCCCGACCAGCCACGATCAAAGAGCAGGAAACCTTAGCTCCAGTCACACTCGTCACTGATCGCCAAAGCTCTTGAGCAAGTCGAAACAAATTTGATTCCTGGCGATAAGTACAAGTTCATATCGTATGTAGCAAGTCGTCAACTTCTAGGCCAAGACAGTCAGTCACCCTTTTTCCCCGAGCATGACTAATTCGTAGCAGTATTAGGAACATTTTGACCTTCATACTGAATCAATTCTTAATAAGCCACTTCGGGACAAGTTAGCATCGTCGAACACGAGTCTGGTTTCCCTACCCCAATCACGATAAGCTTGGGTTCCAGGTGGTGGTCTAGATCCAGATGCGTGTGTTTGCTCGATCTACCGCCTTTAAAATTTATCATATGATGAAATCTTGATCCTGTTGACCAAAAACTCCCAGCAACCATTGAGATCCCCGAGCGGCGAGCATAATTCTGGTCACACTAATTGGAGCATAGTCGCTTAGTCAGCCTTGGAAATGTGCTGAGAATAATCTTCACTAAAATTTTGGACCGGAGCGGATTCCAGGTCGTGGTCGGAGCATATTTGTGCTTACGTGCTTACCAACGCAATCTTATAATCATTTAAGATTACACCTAACGTGATTCACCTCCTAGTCTCCATCATAAAATTGGTCGTCCTTCCTGCAACCATCGTAACTCTACCTGTTGATAGGTATATTGATCATGAACACGGTGACTGGACTCGAACTATTCCCGTTCGGTAAAGAATCAGGGCGTCTTCGGTCTAGCCGCATGGTCAACCAAATTGCAATACGGGCTCTCGCCGGGAAGACGTCGGCAATCACCGAGTTCGACTCTCCGAGCTCCCTCGATTGTCACTCCTTGTTATGGTTGGGTACACGCATGAGTTAGTATTATCCTTTCTGAGCTCTGTTATGCAACAACCGAGAAAAATGGTCGAAGTAGGAGGATCGCAGAGGTGGCAGCTCCATATTGTTAACTAACCAATCCTCTGAACGGCTGTTGCAGGCTCTGGTTACCCCCAAACAGATTTCGAGAACCGTTGCCGAGCATGCCTAGTTGAAGCCGCCAACTTTTCCTCTTGCATTCCACTTTTGCTTGTAGTAGGGAATTTGAGCAGGTTCGACCTTCAGTCAGAACCTTGGTGCAGCGACGATGAGCAGTCGGATGCCACATGACTAGAGCTTATGTATTCAAAAGTTTGGAGTTTTGGCCAGTGTACGCTGATCGGAAACCATGCACTCGTCCGTTCGAAAACCAACCCAAAGTTCACATACTCAACTCTGGCCATAGCTCGGTAAACGGGAAATGTGGTGCCAACCTCAAATCCTATGAAGCGGTCGGAGCTCGGGCCATTAGAGCAGGTCGGTCACCTGGACACTCAACCAGTCTGACTAAGGCTCTTGACCAGAGAGAAAGCGCGCCTGATCATGCAGTTGGCAATTGGCTCGGTTTCCCGACCTCACCTTTCTTCGCCAACCGGAGGAACTACTTGTAGCGCGATGCTCCATGAAGAACATTAGTGCATAATAGATTGCACCCGGCATGATTTGTTTCCCGGCTTCCATCATCAAAATGGCAGCTCCCGACTTGTTCAATAGTGCTGTTTGAAAGCGTAGTAGAGGCCATCAGGAAAAGAGCATGGCGTTACTTTCCCATCGGCAGTCTTGTTATTTCCCGGTCGAATGAGCAGTGTCCCTGGGCACCACGTCAACAACGCAAACGATCATTTCTAGTGTTGGAAGCGGGAAGGTGGTAGCTCCACCTTGTTGACTGGTCATTGTTATTAGGACTCTGTCAGTCTAAGTCATGATAGGATTGTCTATCCTAGTATCTCTATGAGTCTGAGTCATGATAGGATTGTCTATCCTAGTATCTCTATGAGTCTTCTTGTATATATTCTACCTTTGTCATTGTATTCAATTCAACTCAATCAATACAGATATTGTGTTCTCATCTGGTATCAGTTTGTTCGGGTTCTCTCCTGATGGCCGACGGTTCTGTTAATTCTTCTGAACGGACTGTCTCGGATGCCGCTGTTACATCTGCGGCCTCTCCAGCGGTGGCCTCCATGTCCATAGCTCATCACTATGTGAGTCTCAAGCTAACGAATAACAATTTTCTGTTTTGGAGAACACAAGTCGTGTCGTTTCTTCGCGGACACGAATTATTAGGGTTCGTTGACGGATCGAATCCGTGCCCTCCTGCCACGTTACCTGCCGTTGCTGTGGTGCCTCTCGCGTCAAACCCTACTGCCGGTGAGTCTTCCGCAATACCGTCGGCGCAGCCCAATCCTCTTCATGCAACGTGGGTTCGGCAAGTTCAAGCTGTCTTAAGCATGTTGATCTCTTCGTTGTCGCGGGAAGTCATGCATTTAGCTGTTGGCTGTCCTACTTCGCAAGCTCTTTGGCAGTCGTTGGAGCAGGCGTTGGCATCTTCGACTCGTGCGCATACGCTTCATCTTCTCAGCCAGTTTCAGACAATTCAGCAAGGTGATTCATCTATTGCGGATTACATTGCGCGCGCCCAGGTGTTGGTCGAGGATCTTGCTCTCGCCGGTCGTCTCGTTCCGTTGGATGAGCAGAATCTTTATGTTTGCCGGGGCTTGCGACCGGAGTTTATTCCTCTCACCGCTTCCTTAGCTGTTCGGGGTCAGCCGGTTTCTCTCCAGGAGTTGGCGTCGCTGCTCGGAACCTAGTCGTTCATGGCTGGTGGGAGTTACGCCGGTGTTGCAGCGGCTGGTCCGGCTGCGTTTGTGACGCAGCGAGGAGGCGGGCGTCGGTCTTGGCGTCGCGGCGGTCAGCAGCAGCGAGGAGGACAGCAGCCCCGCGGTGGTTCTTCCGGCGGGCAGTCTCGTTCCGCTGACGCCACTAGGCAGTTTCGTGGCGGTCAGCGGGGCTCCTCCGGCGGTGGTGACAGGTCTCGTGGAAGGGGAGGCCGTGGTGGTTCTTGGCAGCCGCGTTGTCAGATTTGTGGGCTTCTTGGGCATACTGCTTTAGCTTGCTATTCACATGTTGGCTCGCAACCTCAGGCTTATATGGTTTATAATGATAATATTGCGCATATTCCTCCTGATTCTCACTTGTGGGTGCCTGATACTGGAGCCACTCATCATGCCACTCCTGATATAGCTGCCTTGTCTGCCTCGGAAGACTACCATGGTGATGATACCCTTCGGGTTGGTGATGGTAAGGGTTTGATTATTAGTCGTATTGGCCATGCTACCGTTTCTACTCCTTCTAGAGTTTTTAAGATGTCTGATATTTTACATGTGCCCGGTTTATCTTCTTCTCTTCTGTCTGTTCAGAGGTTTGCCACTGATAATCATGTCTTTTTTGAGTTTCACCCCTCTTATTTTGTTGTGAAGGATATCACCACCAAAGCGATCCTTCTGCGCGGCAGTAGTTCGGGGGGTCTTTACACCTTGCCTGTGCCTGGATCCCGTCCGCAGGCTTTTCTGTCATCTCGTGCCTCTTCTTCGGTCTGGCATGATCGTTTGGGTCATCCGCATCAGCGTGTTCTTCGTAGTATTTTGCCTTTCTGTCCTGTTAGTAGTTCTAGTCATCATAATAATTGTACTTCTGCTTTATGTTCTGCGTGTCAGTTAGGAAAATCCTCACGATTTCCGCTGCCGCGTACTGTGTCTACTAGTTCAAATATTCTTGATTTAATTTATACTGATATTTGGGGTCCAGCTCCTGTTTATTCTTCCTCTGGTCATCGCTACTTTGTTCTGTTTGTCGATGATTATTCCCGGTATACGTGGTTTTTTCCTATGAAATTAAAGTCAGATCTATATGCTATCTTTGATCATTTTCGTGCCCTTGTTGAATGCTCATTTAATAGGAAAATTGTGTCGATTCAATCTGACTTAGGAGCTGAGTACAAAAAGTTACATTCTCACTTTCTAAAGCTAGGTATTCGTCATCGCCAGTCCTGTGCATACACTCATGAACAGAATGGTAAAGTTGAGCGTAAGCATAGGCATATAGTTGAAACGGGTCTCACTCTTATGGCTCGTGCTTCTATTCCTTCTCGATTTTGGGATTATGCTTTTGAAACTGCAGTTTATTTGATAAACAAAATGCCTTCTGCTGTCTTGCATAATTCCAGTCCTCATTCTTTGTTGCATAGGTCTCCTCCATCATATTCCTTTCTTCGTGTATTTGGGTGTCTCTGTTATCCTCATCTGCGTCCATACAATCGTCACAAAATGTCATATCGATCCTCTCCATGTGTTTTCTTAGGATATCCTGAGTCGTTTCGGGGGTATAGGTGCATGGACTTACGGACTAATAAAGTGTATATTTGCAGGCATGTTCAGTTTGATGAAACTATATTTCCTTTTGCTAGCAAGTCTGCTATACAGGTGTCTTCTACTCCATCACAACCTTGGGGAGAGTCGGTGTTACAGCCTTCTCCGTTTGTTGAGGCTGCGGCACCTACACACACGGTCTCACCCACGGTTGCGGCAGCTTCGGTTCGGCAGCGCGGGCGTCCTCGAGGCCGGTCGTCCAGACCCACGACCCGTACACATTCCATGGCCACTCGCAGCAGGTCCGTAGCTCCGCATGTGGCTCTATCTGCTCAGGTCTCCTCTCCTGAGCTTACTTGTTATACTTAGGCAGTCAAATTTTCTGAGTGGCGTGAAGCGATGGATCAGGAGTTTAATGCCCTGCTGCACAATCACACTTGGGATCTGGTTCCGCCTCGACCAGGTATGAATCTGATTGGTTGTAAGTAGGTTTTTCGTACTAAACAGAAAGCTGATGGTTCGATAGAAAGGCACAAGGCGAGACTTGTGGCAAAAGGGTTTAACCAGGTCCCTGGTCAGGATTTCTTTGACACATTCAGTCCAGTTGTCAAGCCTACTACCGTGCGGTTTCTGTTGAGTTTGGCTATATCATCTGGTTGGGTGGTCCGCCAACTGGATGTTCACAATGCTTTCTTGAATGGCAGTTTAATTGAGACTGTTTACATGCGTTAGCCACCCGGTTATATTGATACTCAATTTCCTGATCATGTATGCTTGCTTAAACGCTCCTTGTATGGTCTCAAACAGGCTCCTAGGGCATGGTTTAACCGATTGCATAGTTTTTTGCTCTCTGCCGGGTTCACTACATCTAAGACTGATGTCTCTTTGTTTTATTATTCGCAAGGGTCTGCATGTGCTTATCTGCTTGTCTATGTTGATGATATTCTTGTCATTAGGAATGATGCACAGTTAGTAGGTGATTTGTTATCAAAATTGTCTGCCGCTTTCAAAATAAGAGATCTTGGTGAACCTGGATTTTTCCTTGGTATTGAGTTGGTAAAAACTAGCACTGGTGTTCTCCTTTCCCAACAACGATATATGACCGATATCTTAAAGCGTGCAGGTATGACTGATTGTAAATCACTTGCTACTCCTATCTCTGTATCGAAAACTCCTATTGCCACTGCAGAGCTGTTTGATGATCCTACCAAGTACAGGAGTCTGGCTGGTGCCCTACAATACCTCACTGTTACGAGGCCAGATCTGAGCTTTGCTGTCAACCAGCTATGTCAACACATGCATGCCCCGACTGTGTCACATTGGGAACAATTGAAAAGAGTTTTGAGGTATGTTAAAGGCACTCTATCCTTTGGTCTTCGTATCACGAAATCTCTGTCTCGGGAGATTCATGCTTTTTCAGATTCCGATTGGGCTGGTTGCCCTGATGATCGGAAATCCACCAGTGGGTATGCGGTTTTTCTAGGCACGAATTTAGTGTCTTGGGTTTGTCGAAAGCAGAGAACTGTTGCACGGTCTTCTACTGAAGCAGAGTATAAGGCATTAGCTGATGTATGTGCTGAAGTGCTCTGGATTGTATCTTTGCTGCGTGAGATTAAGATTACTGGTTTTTCGGTCCCAAAGCTGTGGTGTGATAATCTTGGAGCTACATACCTATCTGCAAATCCTATTTTTCATGCCAGGACCAAACATGTGGAGATTGATTATCACTTTGTCAGGGACAGAGTTGCAAAGGGGGACATTCAAGTGAATTTTATATCTACAAAGGATCAACTGGCAGACATTTTTACGAAGGCTTTATCAAGTTCTAGATTTAATTTTCTTAGAGACAAGCTACAGGTTTCCTGTTTACCCTGTGCTTGAGGGGGAGTATTAGGACTCTGTGAGTCTGAGTCATGATAGGATTGTCTATCCTAGTATCTCTGTGAGTCTGAGTCATGATAGGATTGTCTATCCTAGTATCTCTGTGAGTCTTCTTGTATATATTCTACCTTTGTCATTGTATTCAATTCAACTCAATCAATACAGATATTGTGTTCTCATCATTGTAGACTGCGTTCCTCGATGTTGTCTTTACTAACCACCAAGCGAGCAGTGCAGTGAATCGATCGGGAACCCCATTGGCCCTACCTGTGACCGGAACTGGATTGACCCGGAGCTCGGGTACACGTAAAAGATCATAGAGCCGATCACTGTTTCTTCCACCTCAAGTGGCCGACTAGATTAAAGTAAACCGCCTTTATAATGCTATAATCTGGATTCTGGGTGAAACCGTGCTGCAAGTCGAATAAGCAAAATTCAGAGATGCTCGGGAAGTAATGTACGCAATGGAGCTATACCCAACCTTGATCGTCCAAGCTCCTCCGACCGACAAGGCAGTATGAACTGATCTTCACCCTTCTATATTGGTATCAATTTGCATGATAATCGGCGGATTTCGAACCTAATCGGACCTGAGCACTGAACAATTTTCTAAACAGAGCTAGCAGCCTGCATGCGCTTGGTGAAAAATGCAAAATAAGAACTTTTGGAGTTCGTAACTTTGTAAACAATAATTTTGCATTGTAAATTGTATTATTCATAACTTTATATTTAGAATAGTTCTAGTAAATTGTAGACTTGTACTCTTGGAAATTGTAATAGCAGAATATTATATGTAATAAGTCCGGTTAGGTCGGTCCATCCACCACCCGCATTGTAAGCCCGGGGTCATACCTCGGCATAATTACGACGGCGGTCGGAAAAAATGCTACGACCGAAAAGTCATAAAAAATTACGGGAGTAAGGTGCCCGTTATGGTCCTAGGACCGATCTGTTACGACGGTGGTCGGAAAAAATGCTACGATCGTAATGCGCTTCCCGAGCATATTGACCCTCACGGTTTCATTAGATTTTCGGGTCTCCTAGCATCCCTCCACTTGGGATTCTCGGTGCTCAAACCGAGCATAAAAAGGAGAAAGAATGCCCTGTTCAAATAATTCTGGTTTTCAAAAACCCGTCATAGTGATTAGCATAGCAATCTGGATTGATGTTTGACCAAAGCTCAAACTAGCTACGACCAGTTAGCTGATATCTACTATTTTGTATAATAATTTACCCCTTATTTTAGTTATTTTGATGCTTATTTTCTTTATCCTAATGAATTAAGAATTGTTTGTGTGTTATATTATCCTAAGAATTGAATTATCCACAAGGAACAGCAAAGGAAGAATTTTGGAGCAGTTTGGACAAGTTTTAGAAGAAAGGGAAATTACCAAGACAGAACAGGAAACAAGAATAAGAATTGGAAAAGAATTGAAAGTTGTCTCATGTGCCCAAGGCCCATCTATCTCCTATAAATTCATAATAATATAATTTTGTTCGTGCATCGCACGGGTAAAACACTAGTTCTCTACAATTTAAGGAGTTCCCTTTTTACAAAGTTAAAAACCCTAGTTAGTTTTAGTTTATTCTCTTTATATTTCCCTAGCATAGTTTAGATTAGTGATACATTAGATTATTTAATTTCAAGCTTGGAATCTTGGATTGAAGTTGGATTTGTTCTTTATCAGTTAAGTTTCTCTTCTCTTTTATTTCTTACAATGTTTATGGTTATTTATTATTGCTTTGCTTTGTTTACTTTAACCATGCGTGAGTAATTCGCTTATGGGTTTGGATTAGGGATCCATTGTTAATCTTTATGTTAAATTTGTGATTATTCCATAAAGGGATTGAATCTTTACCTAGGGTTTATGTTGATTTGGGGATTTCTTTCTACTTGTTATTGATTGATGGCCACAATTAATTGCTAGTCTAGGAGAGGGATTCATTACAACGAAAGTTGGATGGAGACCTCGAGCCTTACCAATTTCAACCTAATTTTCCTGCTATGAAAGTAGAGGTAATTTTGGGGGCTTACAATGCTTAGGAGCTTAAGGTTATGATTGATGCATCACGACAGTGGGGCAATTGCAGCCTAATTCGCTTATTGATTACGAATGTAGCTGAGTTGAATTCTTTTGTGCATTGCCCATAAATCCCTTGGTTAATTATTCCTTCCCTAATTCTGAGTTTGTTAGAACATCAAGATTACAATTCCCCTAATCTGGCCCATTACCTTATCCTACAGTTTATTCCTTAGTCAATTGCTTTCTTTTATTCTACATCATTCAGCCTTTGTTGCTTGGATTATAGTAAATTCACATACTCTAGTGCCCGGTAATTCACACAGTTACGTGCCATAACCCCAATCCTCAGCGGAACGACATTACACACCCCTTTTACACTCACAATTATACTCATCATTAGCCTGAGTAAAGGGCATTGGGAAAAGCGTTCCTACCTACGATCGATAAGATCAAAGAGGTCCCCGGGTCATGTATAAATCCAATCCCTCGATTGGTAGGACTTGATTGCTAGATCTCATTTCAAAATCCAATCTCCTGATTGGTGTAAAGTCGATTTCTAGATCGGTAAAATTCGGCATCGCAATCGTATCGCAAATCCGATCCCTAGATCGGTAGAGTTCGGACGACCCTTATAGTCTAAAAGACTGTGCTTAGGGTTGTGCTCTTTTTTCCTTAGCTAAGATTTTTTCCCGTTGGATTTTTTATTGGCCTAAGGTTTTTAACGAGGCAACGAGCGTAAGTCACGGGCTATACGATCAGTTTGTCAGCCCGGATTCTTCCTCATTGACATTTAAGGTTGTGCTCTTTTTTCCTTGACAAATTTTTTTCCCCACTGGGTTGTTTTTAGTCTAAGGTTTTTAATGAGGCAACCGACGTAAGTTACAGGCTATGTGGACCTTTTTTCTTGCCCGAACCCTTCCCTGTTAGCTTGGCGTCAAGGCACGGACTGGGAGGGCTACTTGATAGAGAATATACCCCGGGTATACTCCCCTGCGTGTTACGTATTTCATACGTATGCCAGTATATGAATACGGTATTAGCTTAGCCCTATATAAGGGACCTTAATCCACCATGCAGGGGTTTTTTCCCCTTCCCCTACTCTCTCTAAAAGTCCCAAGATAAAATGCTCTCTCTTCTCTCTAAACTATCTTAGAGCAATGAATAAAAAAAGTTATTTTGCGTTAAATTATGGGATCAATTTTTATACAGTACATTTATTGTTGTACACATAGCTAATACAGGAGAATTTAGTTCTATGATTATGCATTCTTGAAATATTTACTTTTGAGCATTAGACTATTCGCGCAATGCGTGTGTGGTAGCTAGTATATATATAGGGATGAGATTTGGTGCGAAAATTTGCTCAGGTGCGAACATGCGGTGTAATCTAAACTATTGATCAAATCTAGATCAACAACTTAAATCAATAATTAAAAAAAAAAAACGCACGTCCGAAAGGAAACCACACACCTTAACCTTAAGCATTAAAATGAGATACCTTAAGTACACAAACCACGCACATTAATGTTTTAAATGGTACAACTTAAGTATTATAACTGACACACCTTAAGTACGTAAACCACGCACATTAAGCACACAAACTGCGCATCTTAAGAATGAAAACCACACATCTTAAGTTTGACCGAAACACAAAAAGACCAAATTGTCACCATGTTTTTTTTTAAAAATCTATTAAGGGTCAAAATCTTGAAGGCCATTTTTAGCGAAATCAACGACTATCATTCAATCTCATATTTCACTTGGGCACAATATCCATATTTGATCTCTTATATATATATACTGGAGATGAGATTAAGTTCAAATGAAAACCTCTATTAACATATGGTTAAACTATTGTGTACCGTTGATATTGTAGATGCACCACTTTTTTTTAGATCTCAGTAGCCCAAGTTCACATCTCAATATTGCATAAGTGTTTACAAGTTTACGCGTGAACCAGACATTGGCGATGATTCTATCTTTATTGCGTGAAGGATGACGTTCACGCAAGCATATTACAACAATTATGTTATATTTAGTGGATATTTATTTATTTGGTGATAAAAGATTAAAAGCTCAAAAGACGCTGCCGCTGGAACTCGATCTGAAGTCAAGTCACATCGACATCGCCCAGTGAGCAAAGTAGCAGTACAGAGAGAGAGAGAGAGAGAGAGAGAGAGAGGCAGTGGGGGTTTACCGGAGAATTCAAGCTGGCTTTCAGTCCGAAGCGAGCGATGGCGGAACTCCGCCACTCCAGCTCCATGGGTAACCGAGCGTCGCAGTCTCCCAGGAAGCGTGACGACGTCGGTTTCTCTCCCTCGTTGCCGGGAAGTCCCAACGCCGACGGAGACAACTACCGTGGCCGTCATCCGCGAGATCGCATCCGTTCCCTGTTATCCACCAATCTGCGGTCGATGTTCCCCTTGTTCGCCGACAGGTCTCACCTTCACAGTTCCAAGATCTTCTTTCTCTTCGGCGTCGTTATCGTCATCGCTGTAATGATTTCGGCCTTTTCAATTTTCAACAGATTGGTAAGCCATCCTCTATGGAAATAGATAAGTTAATTGCTATGCGATTAGTTACTAAGATGTTACAGCGTCTGAAATGATTGTCACTTCTAAAGCATTGAGGATTAATGGACTAATTAGAGATCAGAGTGAGATCATTATGATAACATTCTATTGTTCGGCTGCATATCGTTGATGATTTTGTGTGTGATCTTATGGAAATTTGTTGCCTCTTTTTGAAGCAACTTCGGCGTAGTGTTTTGTTTAAATGCTAGGTGCTGCTTTGTTTTTGCATTGACATTTGTAATTGAGTTGACAGAGTTGTCAAGTACGTGCTAGGCTTTCTACAGTCATGTTTTGGCATCTTTTGTACTGTTTTCAGTGAATATTTTGAGGAATGCTTTCAAGGGAGTTTATTTTAGTTATTACTGATGATTACATTGGTGTTTAAAGTTGGTACTTTGGGGCTTGGGCTGTTTCCTATACGACTGAAGAAAAGTGAGTAATTTGACATAGTACTCAGATCTGCTCCAATCACAGTGGTTTAGTGGATTATTGCATTATTGCAGCTGCCTTGGTGAGGCTCAGTTGAGTTCAACTTTGACCCCACTTTCCCTGTCCCTCTTTTTTCTTTTGGGCATAGTGAAGAGAACTGATGTATCTTTTAATTGAATTTTTATTTGCATCCCTAAAACTGAAAAATTGAGTAATTTGAAGACTAGGTGAATGTGAGGATGGTTATTATCTTCTGACCATCTAACTTTTGAACTCTACCTTCCTTTAAGGTAACTCCAGGGATTTTTTTTTTTTTTAAATGAAGTTCTAGTTTGCAATGATTGGAAGCTGCCTTATGCACCTAGGATCATATACCAATCTGTACATTTAAGTACCCTGGATTTGGTTACCCCCTAGGTTTGGGCTTCTGTGCGAACCGTTTCAATTTAATCATCATTCACCTGATGAGTGTTCTTGATGATAAACCTTGGTGCAGTTGATTATAGTATTAGTGGTTAGGCTTTATTTTACTTTATTTTGGTGCAACTTAGGCTTTCTTTTATACTTCTTTATATTGTTTGTCTAACTAGTTTTTCTAAATAAGAATATTTGAAGGTATCATGACAATGGCATCCAAATTCCCATATTATAGCATATAAATTCCATAGAAGTTCTAAGATCATCTTACTTTATTACTTATTATGTTCTTTTGTCTGTAGAATGCACCATATTTATGCTACAAGGAGGGCATAACTCTTCATTGCCCACGGGTAACTTCTTTAGACACCATCGTTGACATTGCTATACCATTCACATTACTGTATTATTTTTCTTCTTATGTTCCTATATTTAAAATCTCCAGTGTTGTTAGGTTAAAGAGCCTCCTTCACTCTGGGAGAATCCTTATTCTGCCACGACCTCATGGAAGGCTTGTGCTGAAAGGCGAAAGGGTATAATTTCGTGTGCCATTTGTGTTCTAATAGTACTTTCTACTTTATATATTGCAAGTGAATGGATCAGGCTGTTAGCTTTTTGTAATCCCCTTAGTCTAATTAATCAGCCTTATAGGCAAAGGCCTTAGTTGATACTTGATAGGTAAGTTCAACATCTTTTTGTATAATGCAGTGGAAAAAGCCAAAAAGGAGGAGACAAAAAGAAGTATATGACAATAAATCCATTGATCTGTTCCTATGCACCGATTTGCTTTATACTATAACCAGAAGTAGTGAATTATATAGTAACAGCAATTCTTCCTGATGGTTTGCAGATCTTCCACCTATGAATGAAACAAATGGATACATATTTATTCATGCTGAGGGTGGTCTAAACCAGCAAAGAATTGCTGTATGTTTTTTCCTTTCAGACATTGTTTTATCTTACAAGTGTATTGTCAGACGTGACTAGTTTTTGTGTCATCAACCAATCCTCTAACCTGTAATGTTCTTGTGTGTAGATCTGCAATGCTGTTGCAGTGGCCAAAATAATGAATGCCACTCTTATTTTACCTGTGTTAAAACAAGATCAAATATGGAAAGACCAAACGTGAGTGACACTTTACTATGCAATATGTTCTAGTTATGTTAGAATGATTTAATTGCATTAAAGGTTGTCACTTTTGCCAGTAATGGAAATATAGTACATGCTGCATACTTATTTTTCTCTACTTCCTATCTTTGCCTTTGTCTATAATACCTTAGCTCCACTCTTTGTAAATAAGCAAGTTAGGTGATTATATAAATCATAAAATTAAGGCTAGTAAGCTAGTTGGATGAGGTGGAGTAGTATGAGTAGAATTTTATATGATCTTAAAGTCCCAGTAAAGTTTAAACACTAATTTTTGTGAATATTTATTTGGATAATAATACTTTGTGGTAATGAGTGTTGAGTATGAAATCAAAATTCCTAAAGGCCACTGTTTAGCTGTGTATGGATAAAACAAAGTACCACATTAGAAAATGCTGTCATCAGAATAAGGCACTTTTTGTGCCAGTTGAGGAAAAATTGGGAGAGGCTGGACATACTTAACTTAGGCCAACCATAAAGAGTAGTAATAGGGGAATGAAGATAAAGAGGAAGTGGTAAACTGAAACCTTCTCAGTTCAAAGTTATCAAGATGCATTTACTAAGCTTAACGGCTTATGACAGGTTTAGCAATCAATTAGAAACATGGAAATTATGTAATGGACTCCAACTAGACTAGGACTAAGGCTCAATTAAGTTGACTTCAATTATTTTATTGTATTTTATTTTTTATATTTTTTTTTATCTATGCTTTGCTCTATAGTGAAGATTAATAGTCTTTCTGATAAGCTAAAAATGTGTGCAGGAAATTTGAAGACATATTTGATGTTGATCATTTTATTGACTATTTGAAGGATGATGTTCGAATTGTTCGTGATATACCTGAATGGTTTACTGACAAATCAGAGCTTTTCACAAGCATAAGGTTAGGTGTTGCCATTTAATGTCTTACATATACATGCTAGCAGTTGTTGGATAGTTGACAATTTTTACCAGAAATGTCTTGGTTAGCACTGAGAGCTCCTTAAATTCACTTCTTATCAATCTTCATTTGAAAACATTCCTTTCAGTATATTAGCATTAAGGGTGGGGGGTAAACATTGAAATTTAAAGGTTCTGTATATTATTAGTGATCACTTGAAACATTCTCTTATTTAGCAAATGAAGAACACATTAGGCTATGGTTCTAGAACAATTGTATTTTTTGGGTTTATCTTTTCTATTATCATTAGTTTGTTTTGAACTTGCATTTGGCACATGCTTTTCTAGTACTTATTTATCATGCTCTCCAGACGAACGGTCAAGAACATTCCAAAGTATGCTTCAGCAGAGTTTTATATAGATAATGTTTTGCCACGAATCAAGGAGAAGAAGATAATGGCCTTGAAACCATTTGTTGATCGACTTGGGTAAGTAAGTTTCCAAATAGATTTATTTCTTTTGTTGGCCTAACTAGTAGTACCCATGGAGAGAGTTCAATATGAATAATAATTCTCTATGTTGTTCAGGTATGATAATGTTCCTTCTGAGATAAATAGGTTGAGGTGCAGGGTGAACTATCATGCTTTAAAATTTCTTCCAGAGATCGAACAAATGGCAGATCTACTAGTCTCAAGGATGAGAAACCGTACTGGTAGTTCAAATCCCTTCATGTAAGCTATATCTTCAGAGAAGGCATTCTTAACAATGGCTTAGTGTTCTATCTTTATCTTTTTTATTCAATAAGTGATAAGTAAAAATTGTACCTTAAACAGGGCCCTTCATTTAAGGTTTGAGAAGGGGATGGTGGGATTGTCTTTCTGCGATTTTGTGGGGACCAGGTTGGAAAAGACTCTAATGGCTGCATACAGAAAGAAAGAATGGCCACGGCGGTTCAAGGTTATAAAGATTACAATCAATGTTCTTTCATAAGATCTGAGGGATCTGAATTCCTTACAGCTTTTTGTTTCTGGATTTTGCACGTATAGGATGGTTCACATTTGTGGCCATTGGCCCTGCAGAAGCGGAAGGAAGGCCGGTGCCCTCTTGAGCCTGCTGAAGTGGCAGTATTGCTTAGGGCAATGGGTTATCCTAAAGAAACTCAAATATATGTTGCTTCTGGGCAGGTCTATGGTGGACAGAACCGGATGGCACCACTTAGGAACATGTTCCCTAATCTTGTAAGTTACTTCTCTTCAATCTTGTAGTTAAATTTATGAGGCTCTTTCATGCCCTTTTGCACTACAAGCAATAGATGAAGCTTGTCTGGAGTGATGCTAATTACAGCCCTTTTTGGTTTTGTACTTTGAATCGTATTGTCAAGTATCATTATTGGTAAATCACTAAATTGTGGCGCCAATGAGATGATTTGACCTTGGCATCTTTAAGTTATCTACTGATTCTCTTGGAAGTTTCTTATAAAAGCCAAAGTTGTTGCTCAATAATTGATTTTGACAAAGTTCACTGATCATTACTTATCTTGAATACTATAGACATTTTTTATTTTGACAAAGTTCTAATCATTCATTTTGTGACAGCGAAACTGTGGAACTATGCGCAATGTTCACCCATCATTACTTGAATAGTAGTGTAGATAACATTTCCATTTAAATTCTTCAGTTGTCATCATGATGAATTGTATTTAACAGGTTACAAAGGAGGAATTGGCAAGAAAGGAGGAATTGGATGAGTTCAGGAAGCATGTAACAAGTTTGGCGGCCCTAGACTTCCTTGTTTGTTTGAAATCTGATGTTTTTGTAATGACACATGGAGGAAACTTTGCTAAATTGATAATTGGGTATAGAAGGTACATGGGTCACCGCCAGAAATCTATAAAACCGGACAAGGGTCTCATGTCCAAATCCTTAGGAGATCCATACATGGGCTGGGCTTCCTTCAAGGATGACGTTGTCATTACCCACCAGACAAGGACTGGTTTACCTGAAGAAACATTCCCGAACTATGACATCTGGGAGAACCCTTTAACTCCTTGCATGTGTAAAGCCTGACTACATTAGTCGGTAAAGGTGAATATCCTTTAACTCTCTTTTGGAAGAGTATTCTTTTCAGAAAACATTTTGCTTAAGCAATCGGCAGTTCTATAGTGTTAGCATTGTCAAAAGGTGCAAGGAGAGCAGCACTTTGTGACAGAGAACTTCCTCCCAGCATAATCTGAGATGGACATGGCAATCTTAATGATGTGAGAGCTGCAAGTAGGTGAAGTACACCTTGCATATGTGGAGCGGCCTATGATTTTAACCCGTGTTGTGATTCTTCTCCTAGCCTCTATGAGGACTTGCAGTTTTGTATGTTGGAGGTTAGATTCTTTTTCGATTGTTTCACGATAATGTGTAAATTACAACACTGCTAAGCAGCATGGTGTATGATGTTTTCTTGATGAGAATTATAACCTAATCTAAAAATACTCATCTACCTGACATACATAAATTGGCTAAGAAGCATGATGTGTGATGTTTCTTGGCCTCGAGAAATTTGCTGCTACAGTCGGGCTGAAGCTAGGCTCTATATGAGATCTGATGATTCTGCTTGAGGATTGATTGTTTCGCTTTTAGGTTTATTGGCTTGTTTAAGCGGTGTTGATAATAAAGAGGGGTGTTTGGCAAATAGTTGTTAGTTGATTGAGCTAGTGGGTTTCATTAGTTGATAGCATTAGTTGATTGTAGGGAAATGTTAGGTAAATTAGCTGTTAGCCGATAATTGATTACATTAAAGTTACTTTGAATAGCTTTTTGAATTTTAGCATTTTGAAGTAATAAGTTGTTACAAAAAGTTGATTAATTAAACACTCATTTGATTGTTTAATAAGTCAAATAACTAATAATAGTCAAACAAGTCAAAATTGGTTAATAAGCTAACTATGTTACCAAATTGGGTCAAAGTATAAAAAATAGCAACCATTTAGACATACAAAATGTTAAATTTTTAGTTGAGATATACCCTACTCCGTATTTTTTAATTAAAGAGTTATGTACTCCGCATTTGAATTTTTATGCTATTTACATTTTATTGTTTTATTTTTTAAAGTTTTAGTTAACTGATACAAACCTCATGCATAGGAGATCGCCCCAAAAAATAACTTTTAGCACGTCTCTTACTCCTCTAGAACGCAATCTTTGGGTAGAAAAAGAGATAAATAAACATTCTAAAAAGTCTAGTAAAGAAACTTTCTAAAATTTAAAATTTTTTAAACAAATAATAAAGAAAGCAATAAGATAACAACTTAAAATAAAATTTATTTTTTCCAAATCTAACTAGTTTTTTCGTTTTTTTTTTTTTTTTTTTTTTTTTTTTTTTTTTTTTTTTTTTTTGTTTTTTGTTTTGTTTTGTTTTTTTTTACAATCTAAGTAGGTTCTTAATGGATCTTGTGTGCTTGTTCGTATCATTCTCCCTTTCTTGAAAATGGTTTGACATTAAATCTGCACCTTCACACAAGAATTCAAAAGGACCGTTCCCTATTCTCTATCCACTTTACGTCTTTATTGTCAATATATTTGTTCAAGGGATCATCATTAACAAATTAAACTCTCTTAAGCTTAAATTCATCACTGTATATTCTAAAGCTTCACACTCATCCATTGAGAGCACTATGTCTCCCTCTTCCTCAGCATCTTTCTCAACCTACAAATCCAACAAAAGTTCTTTATCAATCATAATAGTTAAGAATTAAGATAATGTTATAGACTTTGATTACTTTCTCTGGCTATCTTCTTCTTGGATTGCCACCACTTTATTTAAATGCTCATCTTTATCAATGATCACATGGCTATGTTGCCTGGGCTTTTCCTATATCACTATTTCCTTCCTTAGGATGTGATATGAGCCCACCCATAGGGAAACCAAATTAGCAATGTATGAATCCCTATAGGAATGCTAGGGAAACTAAATTTGCAATAATATGAACCATCCACACAATGCGAATGGTAAAGAGTCTAGTTGACAAACGAATTCAAAGATAATTACTGGGATGTGCAACAAGCCGCAACTCTCCACTGCTTGAGAAAAACTCTAGAGCAAACTCTCGGGATGTAGGTGCTAACCACTCTTCTCAGACTAAAAAGTCACATCATTGAAATTGCGCCTTTAGGGATAATAGAAAGTTTCAAGCTTCCCTTCTCCTACTTCTTTTCGGGAAACCATATAGTAGCAAGTCAAACGCTAATGTTGAAACTTGTGAAGAGTAATCATAAGGTTAATGTGATTCTTGGAGAAACAGATTAAACTAACCATGCTATTCTTCTTCTAAAACAAAGCTAAACCACCACTTAAACCAACCATCTCTACATAGAGCAAGCCTTCGTAGCCCAACTTAATGTAACACAGAGCCTTTTTGCATGTGGATGATTCACCTTAGTCTCCATCAAAAAAATTAAATCGGGTTTCTTACTAGACACGAGGTCTTATACCTCACGAACTGTATGTGGATTACCCAAACCACAATAGTTCCAGTTAAGGGTGCTCATTGGGAAGGGTGGGTTTGAACAACAAAGCCCTCAAAAAGTAAGTTTTCAGGGTCTCATCCATGACAACATCATCCCCATATAACCCCCTCACATCCTCCCTCACCCTCTTCGATCTTACAACCACCAGTCCACCACCCCTCTCCTTCCTAGGCTCACACTTGCCTTGCTCTCATCCCCTTCTGCCCCCTAAACCTCAACCTTTAGTTTGGTCATCCACTCATCCCTCTGCTCCCAGATCCCCTCTCCTTGAAGGATCACCAACAACCCATGGCGCCCCCACGGATTGCAACCCCCTACCCAAACCCGCATGCAACCACCCCCCATATGGGTACGTGAAAGATTCTCCATTCTTGCCTTTTTACAAAAACAGTCAATGTGTCTTAAGATACCACAAAAGAAACAAAAGTTGTGAAAACGTTCGTATTTGAAATTCACCCATGTCCACGACCGTCTCTCTTAACTAATTTCATGCGTATCTTTAAGGGTTTCCTAACATCCAATTGTACTCTGATTCGAAAAGAACTTTTCCGTGAACTCCCAACATTGACCTTTTCTATGAGGTCCCAACGTTGACCTTATCCAAGGATATTAGAGTCCCAACAAAGTTTCCCACCTATTTTAGCACAAGTCTAGTATACTAGTTTTATGTATATATATATATATATATATATATATATATATATATATATGTGTGTGTGTATATATA
>CP025653.1:20760470-20800883 GCA_003576665.1 Ipomoea trifida
ATATATATATATATATATATATTGAAAACCAACAAGAAAGGTAGATTAAAATAGCTCAGAAATAGAGTCGAGAGGGATAAATCCCATTACAAAGATTGAGCCTGTGAATAAGCTGATGTAGCAAGCATGTGAGCTCCTAAATTAGCAGATCTAGGGACTAAACTTACAGTGCAACGAATAAATGAAGACATAATGGCCCTAGCGGCCTCAATGGAAAAAGCAACATAAGATTAAAGATTAATCTGAGTTGAGGTTAACAAATTCTTGAGTTGAGAGCAGTCGGTGTAGAGCGCCACAACATCAAGCTCACGTCCCTTGAGCCAAGATAATACCTCCTTACAAGCAAGAGATTCGGCCATCAGCGGTGAAAAGCAATCCGACACAGGCCCACTGAATGCAGCCACGAATGCACCTGCTGGCGAGATGTGAACCGCGCCAACCGTTGCCTTCTTGGAAGTGGGATGATATCCAGCGTCGAAAAAGCATCTTGGCGACGTCATGGTGTCCTGAACGACAGCGGGGTGTGGTGGTAGAAGTTGAGTACTCGGTTGATGCAGCTGGCGCCATGCGAAGACCGCTGCTTTCGCCATGCGCCACACACTCCTCGGATGTGGCAAGTGTCCTTCCCAAACCGCCTGATTTCGAGCCCTCCACGTGTAAAACAGAACTGCAACAGCCAACAAGAGGCCCTCCTCAGTTTAAACATTCAAAGCAACAGTAAACCACTCACAAAAATCTCCCCCCACAACAGGTACGTTCAGCATGGACTCATGCCATATAAGCTTGGAATAATCACACAAAATTAGTGAATGCATTGTAGTTTCATGCAATAGCCCACACATTGGACATGTTGGATCAATATCTACTCTCCTTATAATAAGGTTTGTAGTGGTGGGGAGGGAATTAGATAGAGCTCTCCAAATAAAGACTTTCCGCTTTGTAGGGATTTAATCTTCCAAAGATGTGACCATTTATCAAAAGCCCCAGGCTGGGTTTCAAAAGAGCCAACAATACGCTTGTACCCATCCTTGACCGTATAGCAACCCCAGGATCCCCATACCAAAACCAAGTGTCCTCATAATCCTGACTCAGAACCCTAAGAATGCGGTCCACATCAGCTGGATTAAAAATATCGCGCAGAATAGTTTGGTCCCACGTACTAGTACTCTGGTTAATAAGTCCAAACACCAAAGAACCGTTTAGTTGAGGGGGCATTACAGTCTGAACCATTGGACTAGGTTCGTCTGGCAACCACGGGTGACCCCATACTAAAGTAGAGGTACCATTTCTAATTCGTCTCCTAACACCATTACATACCAGCTCATGGGCAATCATAATACTCCGCCAGCAGAAACTTGGGCAAGATCCCACCCTAGCACCAATGAAAGAGGACCGCGGGTAATATCTAGCTTTATAAATCCTTGCCACCAAAGAATGAGGTCTAGTTAAAAAACGCCAAACCTGTTTGCCTAACATAGCCAGATTAAAAGCCCTTAAATCCTTAAATCCCAAACCTCCAAACCTCTTAGGGACACACAGTCGATCCCAAGCTTTCCAATGGATGCCTCTCTCGCCTCCTGATCCCCACCAGTACCGATTCATAGTTCTCTGAATTGAAAGGAAAACTGACTAAGGGAGTAGAAAAACACTCATTGAGAATGTAGGCATTGATTGGGCCACACTCTTGAGTAGGACCTCCTTCCCTGCGCGTGATAAAAGCCTTTTATTCCATGAGTCGATTCTGTGGCGAATTTTATCCTCAATGTAGGAGAAAACAACTCTTTTATTCATTCCCACAAAGCTAGGCAAACCCAAATATTTCCCAAAATTAGGAGCTTGAACAACCCCTAAAATTGACGCAACATCCTCTCTAACAAGCTCAGTGGTATTTCGACTGAAGCACACACTGGACTTGTGGAAATTCACAGCCTGCCCAGACATATTCTCATACTTAATAAGACATTGCTTTATAACATTTGCCTCCTGAGCATTAGCTTTAAAAAACAACAGGCTATCATCTGCAAAAAAACAAATGAGAAACCGATGGTGCACCCCTTGCCACCTACAACCATGGAAAACCCCACTAGCCTCCGCTTGCTGCAACAATAAAGAGAGATCCTCACAAATGATAAACAATATTCTCTCAGAGCATATTCTCTCCATTAACCAGGAAGTTATAGGAGACTGTGGTCACACAGAGCATAATCAAATTTACCCACCGGTCCGCGAACCCCAGAGCCAAAAGCATCTTGCGTAGGAAAGACCATTCCATACGATCATATGCCTTAGTCATGTCCAACTTGAGGGCACCCCAGCCAACTAAACCTTCTTGCTTCCTATTCAGATAATCTCCCACTTCCGCAGCAACAAGAATATTGTCAGTGATCAGTCTGTTTGGAATAAACACACTTTGAGAGTCCGAAATCACATCCCCCAATAAGGGTTTCATCCCACTATTAGCCAACATCTTGGCCATGATCTTGTAAACCACATTACACAGTGCAATAGGCCTAAGGTCAGACACCAACTCAGGGTAGGTCTTTTTTGGTATCAACACCACATTAGTATCATTTAGACCATTGGGGAAGGAGCAATCATTAAGGCACTTAATCACAAAGGACGCCACATCAGTACCCACCACATCCCAAAAATGCTGGAAAAAACCTAGGTTCATACCATCTGGACCTGGAGCTTTATAAGGGAACATAGCAAACAAAGCACACTTTACCTCCTCCACCTCAAACGACCTTAGTAGGCCCTCATTCTGACTCTGCGTAACACGTGGTGTAATAGAAGTAGTAAACGAATCCACAGAGGAAACAACATGGTTTGATGCAAATATATCCAAATAATAGTTCAGCACAACAGTATTCAAGTCAACACCCTCTACCCACACACCAGATTCATTTTTTAATTTAGAGAGAGTATTCTTTTTCTTACGGGCCGAAGCGTACCTGTGAAAAAACTTTGTATTGGCATCCGCACCCTTTAGCCAGTGTTGTTTTGCCCTCTGCCTCCAGAAAGCATCTTCTTGAGCCTCCAACTGACACAGCTCAGACTCAATACACTGGTAATCTGCTAGGGAAGTTGTAATACCCATATTTTTTTAGAAAAACAATTATACTTTGTTTATTAAGTTAAGTCAACAAGTCAAAGGTTATTAAAGTTGGATATTATATGAAATTACTAAACTACCCTTCTTTATCCTTAAAGGTTAAGGAATCACTTTGGCCTTTGGATAAATATCCCATTTGAGTGAAAGAAGATAAGGAGATTGGCTAGAGAGAAGGGAAGGAAAAAGTCTTGAAGCTTTGATCTCTATCCTCTTCAAGCTTAGGTCTCAAGTAATTTTTTTGGAGTATTCAAGGTAAGTTTAACATCCATATTTCACTCTTTATGAGTTGGGTTTATCATTGGAGCCCTAAGATTGATGTTTTGAAAATATTAGGGTTTTGACAAGGAGTATTTGGGTGAGCTAAATAGCTAAGATTTGGATGTTTTAGGTAAGTGGTTTACTCTTCTCTCCTTATTATTGCAAAACTCATAGTTTATTTGGAATCTCTACCAATTGGAATACCCATTTTAGGGTTAGTTTGAGTTTACAATATGTTGGGCTTTTGATAAAGTATGACTCAAGCTATTTATGATTGTTAAAGTGTGAGTTCACTATTATACGATTTATGAGTTATTAGTATTAATTTTTAAGTATATGTTTGAAGAAGTGCTATGATATGCTTTTGGACTATTAAGCTTGATTATAGATATCTTTAGGCATGCCTAAGTATGGATTTTGTGAATAGGTGAACATGACCTTTTGGACTTTAATTGTAAGTGTGATTTGTACTAAGGGGTTTTGCTATAAGAGAGGATCAAGTAAGTTATTTGGCAATTATTAGTTAGGAAGTCAGATTTGTTTTGCCAAGTTATGAGCTATACGGATTTCATATTACTTTTGGATATGCACTTTGTTATGTGGTGTATGTTAAGGAAACGATTTTGCTACAATGGGCTATTTGATTATAAGAATTATTTGGAATGTTTGACCAAACTCATGAGGCAACCTACAATTTGTTTTGTTTAGCTTGGAACGTTCCTAAATGCTCATTCCGAATCGTCGAGCTGACTCATTCCGAATCGTCGAGTCTTTACTTTTGAATTATTTGTTGGAACGTTCCATCCGGCTCATTCCGAATCGTCGAGCCTGACTCATTCCGAATCGTCGAGTCTTTTTAGATCATTATACCAATAATGGCCTATGCCACAAGGTATAATGGTGGGAGTATGTTGCCAATGAGTCATGAGTTAAAGAATGATTTGAGCTTTGAAAGTATTGTGTTATGAAATAATGTTGATGCCCGTGTAGCTAAAGCTAAAGTTGCTATATTTTGAAGAACCTGTGTATGAGATGATGGAATTATATGACTTCGATACAGTTTGAAGATCGTGATTTGCACCTATTAAATTACTATAAAGGTTATTGTCTTTTATTAAGGTTACTTGATCCGGGGTTGAGAAGAATATCACTTACTGGGCATTAGCTCATTATTTGTATTTTCCCTCATGTTTCAGAGTAGTTAAGGACATGTGAATAGCACGAGCACAAGTGATGGGATCTTGAAGGTGACTTTTGAAACTATGAGAAAACTTAGTCCTAGTATTGGAGCATATCACGAGCCTTTGGTTATTTGGATATTCCCTTCGACCCTTTGTATTTATGGTAAACCATTGTGCTTGGTTTTGGTGCTTGTGATGCATTTTGGACATATTACTCTTGATTGTAAATATTTAGTAGTGATGAATTGATGAGTTTGGGAAGACCTAGATATTTGTTGTGGAATTATTATGTATTCGAGTGTTGTTATGAAGGTTTCGAGAGGTATGCATGGTTAGGCTTCGTATTGTTACAGGTTTTAATGTAACGATACGGCCGGGTCATGTCCTAGAAGTGGGGCGTGACAGAAGTAGGGTCCAAGAGCCCCCTCAAATGCAGTTGGTCCCTTCGCAACCTCCTTATCTCCTTCCCAAACTTGTGGAAATGGTCACCACCCCACCGGTGCAGCCTATCACAGGCAACGAAGCAGACCATCATTCCTGCCTTCCTGCCACGCAGCTTCCACTTGGCCTCTGCACCTCTCATCCAACAACCATGCCATATATATACACACGGAGTAATAAATTATTGATCAATTATGAAAATATTCAGTCTGTGAAGAATTTGAATAATAGTTTTACATTGTTGTCTTATTTATGGGAGTAGTGCTAATAGAAGTTTTTAAACTTCTTGTAACCTCCCTAAGTTCCATGTCTTAGGATGAAGTTAATATCAAAATTATTGTCTTTTTTGAGATATACAATATAAAATAATAAAATTATAAGACAAATTCCTAACTCTTTATTCTCTTTTTGAATTATCCTTGTAGCAACTTGAGTCTTTTGTTCAACTTATTGTATCTCACAAGTTTTATTTTAGACCTAGGTTGCTCATACAATATGATAAAAACTTGTAAGAAAGTGTATCTAATACACACTTGAAGTATTACAATTCTTGCATTTTCCTATGTTTTGTTGTACCCAAATACCATATCTTTCCAATATCCACTATTTCCTAAAGATGTTAGTCACAACTTCAGCTATTGTGTTTGCCAAAGCTTTGATGCCATAACAAAATAACCACAAAATTGATGTAAAATAGAGAAAACTAGGAAATTCTTAGCCAAGTTGGATGGACAATTGACTTGATAACCATAATGTTTAACGTTTGACTCCTTGTTGGAGTAGTCTGTTGGCCTTCTTGATTGCCAAAGTGGCGAGCTGTCGTAGGCTCCCAAATTAGAACCTTAAACACGTAGTAGTGAGAATAAGGATCGTTCCCACGAGGAGTAACTAGTTTGATTTATGAGTTCAAATTAAAGAGGGGGGTTTGGTATGAAATTAACATTCAAAATAAGTAAATAAATAAATAAATAAATAAATAGGAATAGAAAAGATGATAATCAAGCCAAAGTTTACTAAAGAAATCAATTGAAATTTCAACACTTGGTCTAAGAAAATATTCACCACCGGATCTTAATTACTGTTCATCGACTCCAAGACAATTGCATTTGAGCATTCATTGTGGAATTTATTCATGTTTTTCCTTAGTCATAAGGTAATCAAACACAAGCGGTATTAACTGCCCCTAACTATCAAATAACACAAGACATGCGCTTATATTTAACTTGATAGCAGCATTAAAACGAGAAAAACCAACAAAACTAAACAACATAAACACAAGCGGTTATGTTAAATTTAGATTAATATTCTTCCTATGATTAAATTAACACTAAGCCGTAATAAAATTAATCATAGTTACTACATAGAAAAGAAAATCAATTATAAGAATCACTTTCTAATCTAGCGATGAATTGAATCAGATAATTAACTAGCAGGCCTCCTAGTCATTAAATGAGACAACCAATTAAGAAAATAATACAGAAGAATATTAAATACTCATTGCAGATAAATTAACTCAATAAAACAGAATTTTGTCTCTCAGTATAGAGAATCGGGGTTCACATAATCTTGACCAAGGTTAGAGAATTAGCCTCGCAGGGCCATGAACCAGAAAACATAACAAGAAAAGAAAAAAAAAATTGTAAACTGTAGGAAAATATAAAATAAAACAGAGAGTCTGATTCCTCAAACAACAGGAACTCACCCCTATTTATACACTTCTAACTTCAACAAAAATCTCTTAAATTGAGGAAAATAATTAATCTGAAAATTAATATGAACCTCTCAAAAATAAACCCAAATATCTGAAATTATCTTTGCCATCCGTTTCCCTGTTGACCGACGAAATCTTCAAAGTTTGCCGTCGACATTTGTGCTGCAGTTGCCGAAGAAGTCTTCGGTCTTCCTCCTCGTACGTACGCTGCTCAGGAAACAATTAACAAACTAAACATTTTAATTTCTTTTGTTTGTTTTGTTTATTTAGCAATTAGGTTATATAGTTTGAGCTTAATTAATTAAAAAAATAAGGAATGGGCCATGTTGTTATTATAGGCTTAAACTTAAAATAAAATTAAAGAATTGGGTTAAAAACTTGTTGGACTTAAAACTCATTATTAACTAGATAAAATATTTATTTAGCTTATTGATTGCTAAACTTTAAAAATAAATAATTATTATAAAATAATAAATAATTATTACAAAAATATTATAAAGATGTACATAAAATAAAGATATAAAATATGTCTATCAAATTTCTCCACACTAAAACGTTTGCTTGTCCCCAAGCAAAAATATTGTTTCTAAATAAAAATAAAATTCTCAAAACTCATAACACATCATGAACAACAATATGAAGCACCCTGCAATTAATAAGTTAGCACCACTGTTCAAAAAATGGAGAGAACTAAATAAGTAAGCCCTCACAGGAATATCACCTATAACGCTCAAGTGTTTGATAGATATAAATTAATTCCACTCAAGTTCATTCCTATAAAATTGCTCTACCATAGGCTTGCATATCTTCTCAATCACCACTACAAGAGCCATGCATGAAACAAATCATAAGGTCTTTATGAAGGTTGTAATGGGGCTAGGGCTAAGGAAGGGAATATTTAGGAAAGTAGCTCAAACAAAGCCTTCAAACTAGAGGAGCAAATAAATACAAAGAATCCAACACCCTTAATTCCCGTTCAAAAACACTCTCTTATTGACATTCAACACTACTATCATTCTCAAAAACAAATAATTCTTCCTCCAATATCACAAGAACTTCCCATACTTCATTTATTCAAAAGTAACTTCAAACTCAAAACTAACTGATGATTCTTTCTCATTTTTCCATAAATTTTAGCAATATTTTTCCTTTTCAAACATATATTCTTCATTTTTTATTCATTTATTTTTCAATCCTTCATACTTTTTTTTTTTGAAATCATGAATTGCCTTCACTTTCTTTGTTTTAAAAAGGCCAAAAACAAATTGCCAATAAACGAAGAGACAACCCACCTCACTCTCAATCTTATTAACAAAAACAAGTGATCTCCCCCACACTTATTCTTCACAAACCACGTGGATTACATAAGGAATTTAAAATTTGCTCCACTAGTTATTCGGCTGGGTCAAGGCATTAATTTATGGTATAAAAGGCTTGTAATGTGGTTCAAATAAAGAAAAGGATGGCCAAAGCTCAAAGTGGGTTAACAAAGGAAAATAAATCATAGGAAAAACCGATTATTTGGCTAGTGAGGCTCAAAATCAAATAATGGCCTTAATCACACTTGAATCATGCATGGTCAAATTAGCTTTAACAGAGAATCAAGGCAAGTTCTAGAGAAACAAAATTATGGAGGAAATCAAACAATAGAAGGAAAATAAGACCGAAGTGTCAGCCAATGGCTCAAAGTCTCACAGGTTTATTGCTTACTTAATCTAGCCACTACATATCAAACAAGAAATGCTAACAAACTAATCACAACTTGCCAAACTATCTATTCAATCATGTTATGAATTTCAAGAAAGTAAAATATAATATTTTTTTCAAAAATAATAATAATAATACTTAATTTGCATAAAATAGCAATAAAATATTTTTAAAAAAATTTTGACATAACAAAAACAAACAAATAAAACTAAATTCCCTCCCCCACACTTATTATCAACATTGTCCCCAATGTTGAATAAAATGCATAGAAGAAATAAAGGAAATTAAATAAGAATAGTGAATAAAAGAAAAAGAATGGAACAAAATCACCTTGGGTTGCCTCCCAAGTAGCGCTTTCGTTTATCGTCGTTGGCTCGACTTATTGCTTTAACAGTTTTTCTTTAAATTTCCATCGTCTTTTTGAGAACCTTTGACGATTATTATTATTCAAAGAAATAGTACCTTCCTGCAAATTAGTACTCAAAAATGATTTATTAATTTTTTCATCTTTATTCTTATTAGATGCAATTTCATCGAATTTAACAACCTTCAAAGAATCAACAAAAATTGCAAAATTATCATCACTATGAGATTTTATGGTATCATAAATATTAAAACTCACAAATTCACCATTAAACTCCATAGTAAGCATCCCACTATGAATATCAATTTTAATTTTTGCAGTTTTTAAGAATGACCTTCCTAACAAAATATGATGAATTTTATTATTATTTTCCATATTTAGCACAAAAAAATCAGCAGGAAAGACCAAATTATTAACTTCAACAAGCAAATCCTCAATCACACCCCTAGGATAAGTAGTAGATCCATCAGCCAATTGAATTACTACACAAGTTTTCTTAAGGGGTCCAAGATTTAAAGAAGTATAAACAGAATATGGCATGACATTGTGATAAGTGCAAAATATACCACTTTTATAAGGTTATTCATGGATCGTTTAGTATACAAGTTAAGTCTTTTATGAATGTTTTAGTATTAAATTGCGTTAGAATGCTTTGAATTGTCTTAGTACCCGTTCCACACTTTACCGTTTGTTTTGTAGGTAAAAAGAAGTGTTTAAAGGCAGAAAATGGCTAGATTTTGAAGAAGGATTCACGAGTCGAAGTTGGAGTGCGAAATACACCTGGACGCCCTGTGGACGCCTAGTGGACGCCCCAGTGGACGCGCGTCCACCAGGTGTCCACCCTTGCGTCCAACTTTTCGCTCTCTGATTCTCGCACAACAGAACAACAGTCTGCTGTGGACGCGCAGTGGACGCGCGCGTCCACCCGGGCGTCCATCAGAACCCTCTCTGAAGTTGAAGTCTGGACACAATTAACACAGTGGACGTGCCCGTGGACGCGCGTCCACCCGTGCGTCCATCGCAGAAAATTGGCGGTTGGGCGAGGTTTAAAAGGGGAATTGAGCCATTTTGCAGGGGATCCTTCACACTTCAGTTTTAGATCTCTTTAGAATATTTCTCTCTCTAGGATTAGCCTAGAGAGATCTCCCCCAATTCACTCCACATTGCAATTCTTAGGTTTAGGTTAGATTTAGAGAAGAATTCCATTGTGCAAGATTGTAATCAACATTCAAGATTCAAATTCAAGTTCAATTTCAAGTTCAAGTTCAAATTCAAAGTTCAATTCCTAGCTAAGTCTTCCTTTTAATTTCTTGTCATTACTTTTGCATTTTGCTATTTCAATTCCAAGTATGATTAGATAGATTTTTGTGGATTTGGATTGAGCAATGTTGTATGGATATTCTTGAGCTTTGAATTGATCAATTAGGTTTTGCAATTGCTTTGATTATGAGTTTGATTGTGTGAATGGTGATCTTCTTTGACTCTTGTGTGGGAATGATCAACCTATATGAGAGATGTTTGGAGAAGGAGTCTCACTTACGAGAGTAGGGATACTCCTTAGCCTAACCTAGCACGTTTCCTTCCCACCTTTGAGAAAAGGGGGATTGGAAGGCAAATAGCACACCGTGTGTTCGATAATTTGCCTCACCTAGCCTAGTTGCCATGAGAATGGGACTATGGACTAGATGATAGGCCAATGACCACGAGAGTGGCGTTGGCATAGTTGCCTTGCCTCATTTTCATTATCTAAGTGTTGCTAGCCTAATATCTTAGGAAATCAAGGATACCTATATGAGTTGCAAGATCCAAATCCTCCTTTCCAATTAATTGTTTCCATTGTTTGCTCCTTGTTTTTCATTATGTTTCATGCACCTTTCCCCTACTATGCTTGGGTTAGCTTTCAAACACTAAACACTCTTGTGCTTAATCCCCTTACCGCTCAAATTCCCTCCTTGCCATCCTTTGAGAACGATACTCGGAAATCTTTCCGTTTTAACACCTATTCCTTTCCATCCACCGCTAAAATATAACTCATCACATTGATAGAAGCTCCTAAATCTAACATGGCTTTTTCAAGTTTCACACCACTTATCATGCATGGAATAGTAAACATACCTGGATCTTTGCACTTTTCAGGAAGCTTGTTTTGACTAGCCAGAAAGACTTTCTCTTGCACTTTAACTTCCTCAACTTTTCCTTCATTTTGTTTCTTTTTTATCGTGCATAACTCTTTTAGAAACTTTGCATAACGAGGTACTTTTTTAATAGAATCTAACAATGAATTATTACCCTCACATTCACGAAATGTCTCATATAAATCATTATTTGACTTTGTTTTTCTTGTTTCTAAAAGAGCTTGAGGAAATGGGGGTACTGGTTTGTAATCAGAAAAAGAGGAAAACTTATCTTGAGACTTCTCGTTATTGTTGGCAATGTCCCCCACACTTGTTTCATTGTCCAAATCAACATTCCTTTCCAGAGACAGACCTCTCACACTAATTGCACTTACATTCTCTTTAGGATTAACAACCGTTTGAGATGGTAAGTTTCTAGAGTTTTGTGCCTCCAACCTGTTGACTGCAGTTGCCAATTGACCCACCTGTCTTTCCAAGTTCTGAATACTAGCCCTTGTTTCTTGAATACTTGACCTTGTCTCTTGTTGGAATTGTTGTGTTTCTTGTTGGAACTGTAAAGTGTTAGTAGCAAGAGACTTAACAATATCTTCAAGATTCATACATGAGTTAGAACTTTGGGTCGGCTGTTGTCTTGGAGGAAATGATGGTCTATACTGCTGAAAATTAGAACAGTTCTAAACAGCCTGGTTCCCTTGTGAGTTTCCATAACTAAGGTTCGGGTGATCCCTCCAACCAAGATTATATGTATTAGAAAATGGATCATACTTACCTTGAGGTTGTCCAGGAAAACTGTAACCCCTCGCCTATTCCTATAAGACTAAGGTTCGAAAAATATGTCTTTAGGCTATGAAGTTCATAAGATGATCTCCCGATGCTTCAAAGTAATTTTTATAAAGGAGTATAATTGTTATTAAGCTGCGATCGTACGTACCGGTCACGAACCGTAAAATTTTTAGGAACTTGTGTTCGGACTCGTTGTCCTAGGAAATGGATTATTAGACACGATATTATTATTCTTGAATTTCCTATTTAATTAAGTTGGTCCATAGTAGCTAAAATTTATTTTGATCGTAGCATTGCTAAATTTCGCGGTGTACCGAACCTGGCCCAATTTTGAGTTTCAGTCTGAGATAAATTTTTGGTTTCGAAAATTATCCTATTTAAATTATTTTCCACCGAAACTTGATCTGTTTGGACCCCAACTGATAAGTTCGAAGATTTTTATTTTTGGAACCACAAGATTTTGACAAGTGTCACTTTCTCTACCACATTTCTTTATCTATATTCTATAAGATCAAAGCTTATGAGATAAGCTTCACCATTATTATATTAATATATATATGGATAAACATTACATATTTTATTATTATTATTAATATTATTATTTATATGAATGGATAATCATCCATATATTTTATTATTATTATTATTATTATTATTATTATTATTATTAGTATATATTATTACGTGTATATATATATATATATGTAATAAGCATGAAGAATGATTTTCTTCATTTTTCCCATTCCAATTCGTGAGAGAGAGAGAGGGAGAGAGAGAGAGAGAGAGAGAGAGAGAGAGAGAGAGAGAGAGAAGCAAGTTTCAAGCTCCAATCGCAATTTGTTCGGTAAGACTTCAATTTTATTCGGTAGAAAGCTTTATATCCCTTCCTAGATCATGAATCTAAGTTAAGATTATTTCTTAAATATTGTGTTATGTTGTTGGTGGAATCCTAGGATTTTAAGGTGAAATTGGGGAAATCAACTCCAAGAGTCTTCTACGAGACTAGTAACCCGGTTGAGGTAAGGAATCCCTTAAGTCGGATTAGTCACTTGAAATTGGATAATTGATTGTTTGGTTGAAATATATATGTATAAATTGTTGTGTGGTGCAGTGTGTTGGTTAATGATGAGATTATTATGTTGTTGATTGAGGAAGCTAGATTATGGGTGGATAAATCTTTATAGTGAAATAGACGTGAGGTGTAATTTGGAAAGTGAGATAGTTACCTAAATGTTGGTAATTAAGTTTGATAATGATCTATTGAAGACTAATAATCCTAGTATATTGTTTATATATATATATATATATATGTACGTGAGGAGTATATATATGTAAAGCCGTATATATATGTGTATATTGCGGGCGTGAAATAGGCTTTGATTATTGAGGTTTAGATGATGGAGTTGTAATGACCCTAAAAGATTATTATGATAAGTAATGAGATTATGATGTTGGAGGAATTTTGGAAATATTTGGAATATGGATTATGAAAAGGAAAAATCTTGGTATATGGATATTATGAATATGAAGGTTATAGACATAAACCACGATATTGAATAAGAAATTTTGGGTTATAGATGCAAGATGTGAGATTTGAAAGTTATGGTGATTATTGTGAGAGTTGAGACCTCTCTATTTGATTTGGCCACCGATTTGTGGATTCGTCCGGTTGGTTTGGATTTAATAATTAATGATGGATTAACAGTGGAGTTCATGAGGTAATTAAGCTTTAATTTTAGTGATTAAGGATTGATGACAGTTATTAAGGTTTAATGACTGGATGAATAGAATGGATGGTAATTAGTATACTATCAAGGTGTGACTAATTGTTTGAAGAATTGTCTTTGGTGATTATGGTGAGAGTTTGGATACTCTCTATTTGGTGGTTATGTTGAGAGTTTGAAATTATCTCCTTGGTAATTAATATGAAATATTGGAATTATTCCTTTGGGATTTAGTTTGAGAGTTGGAAATCTCTCTATTGGTGAATAAGTTATGATTTAAAGGGATTTTGAGTAGTGATGATAATATGGTGAATATTGAAGAAATGGTTATATGGAAAAGTTAAGGTGAATATATTATTATGATAAGTATTGAGGAAATTGTTATATGGAAATATTGAGATAAAGATTGTATATGATGACTCTGAGGAAATAATTGTTGAATGATTTTGGATTAAGGATAGGCCAAGACTTTGCCTCCTAGAAAGTGGATGGATTTTAAGTATGAGACGTGAGTATGATGAATATCCAAAAATGTTTATGAAACTTACGTTGAAAAACGTATGCGATTTCGGTATAAAGATTGTCAAAACCTTATTTTTGAGAAAAATACCACTTTTAGTGGAAGTGTACTTTACGTGAGAATGATGAGGAAATGATGTTTGAAAAGCCTGCGGGCACTGAAAGTATTTTGAAAATCCTTCAGGGGCTAATGAGGTAGCCAATTTTAAGTATTGGATTCAATTGTGAAAAATGTCCGAAAGAAATGATTTAAAAAAGAAAAACTGAAGGAAGGATCATGTTTTCAAACCTTAGTTCTAGTAAAAGTGGTGAAGGACCTTATCTTGTAGCCTACGGGATAAATAGCTTAAAGTGCCTTCCCGTATGGTGGTTATGTTATTGTATGACCAGTTCATACTGTGGGCGAAGTCTATTCGCCGAGTACTATATCACTCGGAAGGAAAAGGGTCTCCTGCGGGGGTGCACACACTTAAGTATAGTCACTCTATTTTCGGGTAGGGGTCGTTCTTATGAACCTAGTGAGGCTAGCTAGGAATCATTCTAACGCTCCTATAAGTCCAGGGGATCAGTATTAGACCGGGCGATGACCACTGAACCCGAGTTGAACGATCCAAGTGGTCAGTCAAAAGTGGAGAAAGATACTCCAAAGGCTTCACACTCACTTTCTATCTAAGACCAAGTGGATTTTGATATATGAATGTAGTTACGCTGTAGCTACGGAAAAGAGATATGTGACAAGTATTGAAAATACCCAAAGGTTGTGGGTGGTCTCTCTTTGAAAAGTGATGAGAATTTCCTTATGAAACTAAGGAATGTTTAAATATGAGAAAAGAGTTACTCTGTAACGTCTTTGAGAAAGAAATGATTTGTCTGATGAGACAAGTGGACTTTGATTCACTAAACCCTTTTTATGAAATTCTTCGTTGTAACTGATTTTCAGGTGAAATGGGTAAAACATTTACAAGCTTTCAAACTATTATATTTTCAAACCTTTGTCTGCTTTTAAGTGACAATGGATTCCCTTACTTAGCCGTCGTGCTAACTGCACTTCAATGTGTTTCTTATCAGTTGCAGATTAGTGTGGACTCCTGTAGCCCGATGAGCTGAATAGAATGGAAATACGGGTTGAGGTCTTCTCTATCCTAGAATAGACACCCTGAAAGGGGTTACTTCCATATGTATTAAGTTTGATGTTAATGTAGTGTTTTGAGGTTGTAATTTTAGCCTGTGCACTTAGAGTGAAGTTTGTCAAAGAGGTGATAGAATTCACTCTAGGTGTGGCGGTGACACCCAGTTTTCTGCTGATAAGATGTAAGCTTCCGCAGCGTTTTATTATGGATTTTGTAATAGATGTAAGAGTTGAAAATTGGGGTGTTACAAATTGGTATCAGAGCCTAGGTTGAACCTTTGGGAATCAGGTCGAAGCCTAGGTTGTGATCAGAGTTTGATATGCTCTGTTACAAAGTGTATATCAGAGCTTAAGGTTGTTAAGGTTATAAGATCTTTGAAATAGATCAAGACTTAGGCTATAAGAAGTTGGAAATAAAGTATTAGAGCCTAAGTTGAAACCATGGATTATAAGAAGAAAGTTTCGGGGACGAAACTCTTTTAAGGAGGGTAGACTGTAACCCCTCGCCTATTCCTATAAGACTAAGGTTCGAAAAATATGTCTTTAGGCTATGAAATTCATAAGATGTTCTCCCGATGCTTCAAAGTAATTTTTATAAAGGAGTATAGTTGTTATTAAGCTGCGATCGTACGTACCGGTCACGAACCGTAAAATTTTTAGGAACTTGTGTTCGGACTCGTTGTCCTAGGAAATGGATTATTAGGCACGATATTATTATTCTTGAATTTCCTATTTAATTAAGTTGGTCCATAGCAGCTAAAATTTATTTTGATCGTAGCATTGCTAAATTTCGCGGTGTACCGAACCTGGCCCAATTTTGAGTTTCAGTCTGAGATAAATTTTTGGTTTCGAAAATTATCCTATTTAAATTATTTTCCATAACTAAGGTTCGGGTGATCCCTCCAACCAAGATTATATGTATTAGAAAATGGATCATACTTACCTTGAGGTTGTCCAGGAAAACTTCCAGCCATGTTGACATGTTCAATAGGTTCTTCTTGAAGAGTTGGGCAAGCATCAGTTTGGTGCCAAACTACCGAGCAAATTCCACAAGCCTTCACAGTTTGCATATTTCCTACAGCTAATTGACGAACAATAGTAGTTAAACTAGCCACTTGTTGTTCAAGATTGGAAATACTTACCTCATTTATTTGCTTGGATGGTTGGACAAGTCTATTGCCAAACTGTTGAGAATTTGCTGCCATGTTTGCAATTAGATTCTTTGCAGCATCCGGTGTCTTATCAACTAAAGCACCTCCACTTGCAGCATCAATCATGCTTCTATCAGTTGGAAAGAGTCCTTCATAAAAGTACTGAATGAGCAATTGTTCAGTGATTTGGTGATGAGGGCAACTTGCACACAGCTTTTTGAAACGCTCCCAATATTCATACAATGACTCTCCGTTGTGTTGCCTTATACCACATATTTCCTTTCTTATGTTGGCCGCCCTTGAAGCTGGGAAATACTTTTTAAGGAACACTGTTTTCAAGTCATTCCATGTGGTGATGCTCCCGGAAGGTAGGTAATATAGCCAATCCTTTGCTGAATCTTTCAAAGAAAAAGGAAAGGCTCTCAACTTAATTTGTTCCTCAGTAACCCCCGTGGGTTTCATACTTGAACATACCACATGGAATTCCTTTAAGTGTTTGTGAGGATCTTCACCTGCAAGTCCATGAAAAGAAGGCAAAAGATGAATTAACCCAGATTTTAATTCAAATTGTACATTAGCATCTAAAGCAGGAAATGTAATGCATAAAGGTTGTTGATCTAAATTTGGGGCTCCAAGCTCTTTTAAAGTCCGATTTTGAGCCATTGGTTTTTCTTCTAAATCAGAATGGAAATCAGAATGGGAGGAAGATGGGGAATCAGTAGCCAGAGCACTAAATTTCAATTTCCTACGAGCTTGTTTTCTTAACTTGCGTAGAGTTCTTTCTATTTCTGGATCGTATGACAATATTTCTCGATTAGCAGATCGAGTTATAGGCATAAACCATAAAAGATATTGCAGAAATTAGACAAAGTAATGAGGGCACAAAAATTTATTAGTTTTTTTTTTTGACAAATGACGAAGAATAAATGAATAAATAAGCAAACGAATAAACACAAAAATAAACTAGACAAGCTCCCCGACAACGGCGCCAAAATTTGGCGAGCTGTCGTAGGCTCCCAAATTAGAACCTTAAACACATAGTAGTGAGAATAAGGATCGTTCCCACGAGGAGTAACTAGTTTGATTTATGAGTTCAAATTAAAGAGGGGGGTTTGGTATGAAATTAACATTCAAAATAAGTAAATAAATAAATAAATAAATAAATAAGAATAGAAAAGATGATTATCAAGCCAAAGTTTACTAAAGAAATCAATTGAAATTTCAACACTTGGTCTAAGAAAATATTCACCACCGGATCTTAATTACTGTTCATCGACTCCAAGACAATTGCATTTGAGCATTCATTGTGGAATTTATTCCTGTTTTTCCTTAGTCATAAGGTAATCAAACACAAGCGGTATTAACTACCCCTAACTATCAAATAACACAAGACATGCACTTATATTTAACTTGATAGCAGCATTAAAACGAGAAAAACCAACAAAACTAAACAACATAAACACAAACGGTTATGTTAAATTTAGATTAATATTCTTCCTATGATTAAATTAACACTAAGCCGTGATAAAATTAATCATAGTTACTACTTAGAAAAGAAAATCAATTATAAGAATCACTTTCTAATCTAGCGATGAATTGAATCAGATAATTAACTAGCAGGCCTCCTAGTCATTAAATGAGACAACCAATTAAGAAAATAATACAGAAGAATATTAAATACTCATTGCAGATAAATTAACTCAATAAAACAGAATTTTGTCTCTCAGTATAGAGAATCGGGGTTCACATAATCTTGACCAAGGTTAGAGAATTAGCCTCGTAGGGCCATGAACCAGAAAACATAACAAGAAAAGAAAAAAAAAATTGTAAACTGTAGGAAAATATAAAATAAAACAGATAGTCTGATTCCTCAAACAACAGGAACTCACCCCTATTTATACACTTCTAACTTCAACAAAAATCTCTTAAATTGAGGAAAATAATTAATCTGAAAATTAATATGAACCTCTCAAAAATAAACCCAAATATCTGAAATTATCTTTGCCATCCGTTTCCCTGTTGACCGACGAAATCTTCAAAGTTTGCCGTCGACATTTGTGCTGCAGTTGCCGAAGAAGTCTTCGGTCTTCCTCCTCGTACGTACGCTGCTCAGGAAACAATTAACAAACTAAACATTTTAAATTTCTTTTGTTTGTTTTGTTTATTTAGCAATTAGGTTATATAGTTTGGGCTTAATTAATTAAAAAAATAAGGAATGGGCCATGTTGTTATTATAGGCTTAAGCTTAAAATAAAATTAAAGAATTGGGTTAAAAACTTGTTGGACTTAAAACTCATTATTAACTAGATAAAATATTTATTTATCTTATTGATTACTAAACTTTAAAAATAAATAATTATTATATAATAATAAATAATTAATACAAAAATATTATAAAGATGTACATAAACTAAAGATATAAAATATGTCTATCACAAAGCTTTGATGCTATAACAAAATAACCACAAAATTGATGAAAAATTGAGAAAACTAGAAAACCCCCAACCAAGTTGGATGGACGGTTGACTTGGTAATCACAATGTTCCAAGTTTGACTCTTTATCGGAGCTATCTATTGACGATTTGAGCCGGTTAGCTATGGACAATCTAGATTAGTTTACCTCCTTGGTTCTTTCCCTGCTAATATCATTAGATGAGTTTTGAGTGATTTTTTGTGGTGCCAAATGTGAGGTGGAAGCCCCATAAAAAAAAAATAGCTCTTGGTGTGTGTGTGGCGCACGAGCGTGTGCACTCCACACACCTGCTGGGCTTGTTAACCTACATTATTTTTTTGCTTAATTTTTCTGATAATTTTTTTCCCTTCCTCCTCTCCTACTTGACACTTAAAAATTTGTGAAAAAACTATACTAAACGCCGCATTAGGTCATTACTTTCCACGTGGTCAGTTGAGCTGGCATCACCATATTCTACAGAGCATCCTTATCAGTGGAGTTTTTTCGTAGTATTTTAGGAGTTTTTGTAAGTGTGATTAGGAAAGAGAAAATGAGAAGAAGAAAAAGAAAAAAGGAAAATAAAAAAGATATCTGACAGCAAACCAAAAAAAAATTTAAAAAAAAATAAATAAATAAAAGGTAAGGCTGGCGTCAGAGTGGCCTCCAGCTGGCGGCCACTCTGACGCGTCCCAGCGGGCACGTGTTGTTCACGCTCCCGCTGGGGCGCAATGTTGCGGCTCAATTCCTTTAATCGCGCGTTTCTTTCTTTTTTTTCTTCTTCTTTTCTTGCAAAATCCAAGCTCTTGCAGGAGAATGAACTCCTCATTTTTTTGCCTTCACATCAGTATTGAAACAATTCATTTGGTTTATTCTCTGCCATGATCTCAACAAAAACCATTGATATAGATGCTCTCAGCATTCATTGCTAGTTTGCTACATAATTACCATTTTGTCACGTACTTAATATTCCTAATGGGTTAAGCTTGGTAGCCTTGAGAGAAAATAGAAATTGACATAATCTCAATAATTATATTAAATAATAGATACATTCCAAATATCATCTATACTTGTTGCTCTCATAAAGTATGGTTACATAGATGCTTCAATTCCAATAACATAGGCAAGAAGCAGAATTTTCTTTTCCATCATCTCCATATATGCTATGCTTTAAGTTCATTGATTTCAAATCAAAACTACTATATATTCATCACCTAGGGTAGAAAGAGCTGTGAAACATGCTGGCAATTGAAGCGGAATCACCTTCTCTGAGAGGGAATGTGGGACTATCCCAATCACTGTTTAATTGCATGATTTTGTCATTCATGAAGGGAGGATTACTGGGCAAAGGCAACTCTTCTTCCTTCTTCAAAAGCATTTGTAATACCTTGGACATGGGTGGCCTTAGTGATGCCACCTCTTGGGTACACAATAGCCCTACATGAACTGCCCTTAGAGCTTCATTCTTAACATCTATATTGCGGTAGTTATTAAGGATTAGGTTTGGGTCAAACAACTCATCCACTCTCTCTTCTTGGAAATGCTTCCATACCTACAATAAGTCATGCAAATATATGTTAAACCTCAGCTTATTCATTAATCCTTTCAAAGTTTAGCTAGAAAGAAATTAATCTTGCCCCAAAAGAATCCCCAATGCCAAGGGCCAGACAGAGCATTTGGGGCAAACTTTTTTTGCGGACCATAAATACAAGGTACATTTTTAAGATACTAAAAGTACATTATTTGTATACTGAATATATATTATTTGATAGTATACAAAATAATATAATTTCAATATTCAAATAATGTAGATTTCATAAATAAAAGATGCATTTTTAATATACTAAAAGTATATTATTTGTGTATTGAAGGTACATTATTTGATAGTATACAAAATACTATATTTTCAGTACTCAAATAATAATGTACATTTCATGAATAGAATGTATATTTTTAATATACAAAAAGTACATTATTGACTCTTTGTGCTTCATTAGGTTGAGAAAGTAGCTATGATGCTACATTGTAACAAAGTCAGTAGTACTTAAAAAAAAAGGTACATTATTTGTGTATTGAATGTACATTATTTGAGTATACAAAATAATATACTTTCAATACTCAAATAATGTATTTTTAATGAATACAAGGTACATTTTTAATATACTAAAAGTACATTATTTGTGTACTAAATGTATATTATTTGGTAGTATACAAAATAATGTACTTTCAGACTTATTGGTCACCACAATTGTGTAGACTATGGTCCATAGAATAAACAACATTTGGGAGGATGTAAAAATGCTCGTGGACACAAGGGATCTATCACTTTAGAGATAATCCCACACTATTTCAAACCTTGATTTCTTGCCCTAAATACTGCCTACTGAACCAATAAGCTAAACTCGTGTATACAAAAAGCAATTAATCTAGCTACATGTATGGTGTTGAAACTTACTATATTCACCAAACTGTCCGTGTATTCTGTATTTCTGCTCATGTTGTTTTGCTTCCCTGTTACAATTTCTAACAATAATACTCCGAAGCTGTAAACGTCTACCTTCTCAGATAATTGTCCGTGTACTAGATACTCTGGAGGCAGATAACCCCTGTAACATAACGTTAAGTAAGAAAATTAGCCATCGCTTTGAAGCGAGCTGAAATGTTAAAAGTTTCGAAATAGTAGTACTAGTTACCCACAATGTTCCTGCAACAGCAGTGCTTATATGACTTTTATCTTCTTCAAAAGATCTCGCTAACCCAAAATCTGCAATTTTAGGACGAAACCTCGAGTCCAACAAGATATTGCTGGCCTTGATATCTCTATGAATAATGCGTGTACTCGAGTTTTCATGGAGGTGCACCAAGCCTTCTGCTGTCCCTAACATTATGTTGAATCTCTTTTCCCAATTTAACTCTTTGGCTTTGTTTTCATCTGCCAAATGTGATAACAAAGCATGTTCATACCTCAATTGCTTACACTAACAAGCATATATATAATATAATCATGCAAAATTCAACATTATTAACTCACCGAAAATGAATCGATCAAGACTTAGATTTGGCAGAAATTCATACACAAGAAGGCTTTCGGGTCCGGAACAACTACAACCCAATAGCCTTATCAGATTCTTGTGCTCTACATTACTAATGATATTAACTTCATTGTAGAAATCCGATGCTCGATGTTTGTAGTTTAAAATTAGCCTTTTGACCGCAATCTCTCTTCCATCTGCCAAAACCCCCTACAATCAAATGGTGTCATTTAAAATCACTAAGAAATAAGAGCCTACAATATGATCTATTTGTGATTGAGTGTGTACAAGATCGAAACAAAACCTTGTAAACACTACCAAATCCCCCTTGCCCAAGTTTGTTGGCTTCATTAAACGATTCGGTGGCTTTCTCGAGTGTGGAATATTTGAAGCTCAAACTAATGTCATGAAGGGTATTCACTAGATTCTCAGCATCATTCGAACCTAATGCAAGAAGTACAAGAATAAGAATTGCCAACAAACACTTCAATTCAAGGACTATATGTGTATTTAGAAATCTGCATTAAGTACTCATTTCTTACCTCTTCTTTTAATCGCTATTCTTCTTCGTTTCCAGATATAAAAACCAATGACTACTGCCAAAACCAAAACAACTACAGAACTAACAGTTGTCACTACAATGACTACTACATTTCCTGCAAATAAATTAGCCATGACTCTTAATCAGACTGATTTTAAGAAACACTACTAAAATATAATGTTGATAAACCGAACAGCTTGGGAACGCACAATAATCTTACCTCTTCCTGATGAATCTTCTTTAGTAGGAATAGGATTAAGAAAGTCATGGTCAGAGTACCTCATGAAGCATCCGGTGTACAGTGCACGACCCTCAGACCAAGGCAAGCATTTCAACATGGAATTAGACGCATTTTCCAAACACATTTTGCAAGCACTAGCATTTAGAGTCTTCCAACAATTGGCTAAAACATAAGCAGAAGACTCATTTTGCGCCTCAGAAACCGGCATTTCAACACGTGCATAGCCATTACTATTGGGGGCATTTGAAACCGCCTGCAACACAGCCCTTCTTGCGGTCTCTTGGAACAACAAATCCTTTCTCGTGTCGTTGCCACAGACATCCATGTCCTCTGCTCCTAAAACCTCTTGAAAGAAGCTGTAATTCTCGCCACGCATGAAGCAACCGTCGAGATAAATTCTGCCGCCATTATAAGGGAAACACTGGCCTATTAAAGTTCGGGCTTCGGTGAAACACTCCACACAGTCGAGTGAAGAAAGATCGCCATAGCATTGCGCTAGTTCATAGTTAGAATCAGGCCCTGTGCCGGCTGAAGAAATGCCCCATCCTTGAGTTCCGATTTGCTGGTTTACGTTGTCTGTTGCTGCGACGAAAGTTTGGATGTAAGCTGTGGTGTTATTCATAAGTTGATTTCCACAAATTCTTTTGATGGTATCAGATCTTGATGCACCATTGGATACTGGTATAAACAGTGTTATCATCACAAGTACTTTTAAAGCAACATATGACATGGGAGCAGAAAGGACTATCTCCTTCATGCTCTCAAATTGTTCTTTTCATCCCAAACCTGTTCAACATTTGAAAAACAAGAAAAGAATTAAAAAGAGCAATCAAGATTTTTTTACCACTACGCCAAAAGCTATAGCTCGCGAAGACCTGCCAGTCTTAACTGCAAAGTTTTTTATGATAAGTGCTTATCACTACGCCAAAAGCTATAGCTTGCGAAGGCAGGTGCACCTGCCAATCTTATATGCACAATTTTTTAAGGATCTAGTCCTTATTACTACGCAAAAAACTATAGCTCATAGCGAAAACACAACTTTATTTCCTTATATATCGCCACATTTTCGAAAGACAGGTGCTGGACTTAGCCCTTCATGGGCATTCGCCCAACAACCCCCTAGTCACCAATTGCTGGACTTGGCCCTTCAACGGCCTCCGCCCAACAAGATTTATATTGTGAACCAGTCTAGAGTTTGAGAATATATAATAAAGGAAAATGCTTCTTATCCCTCCTGAATTTCCCCCTCCTGATGTGGCTTCCACTCATTGGGTACCATGAGTTGCCAACCCACCACTAATTAAAAAAAAAATTAGTTACCAATTAATTAATGACACATCATGATTCATGAGGGATAGATTGGAGGGGAAAAATAGGAGGGGTATCTAGCATTACTCTATCATTTAACATATTATGTGTCTTCGTTAATAAATAATGTGTCTGTAAATTGAAGACACATAATTTATTAACTACAGACACATAATATTTTAATTGCATATACATAATATGTTAACTGCATATTATGTGTCTGCAGTTAATATATTATGTGCCTTCAATTTATTTACATGCACATAATCTATTAAAGGCAGACACATAATTTGTCAGACTAACTCGATTAGGGTTGCCCCACTTGCTAAAATTGCACTGTAGTTACTCTTGTTATCTCAATAATCCAATGATATTTCCATTTAAATTAGAGTCATATTACATTAGATTCTACTAAAATCATTAGCTAATATTTATTTATTTTTAACATATTATTATTGTATTCAATTTTTTTTTTCATTTGATTAATTTTGAAATATTTATTAACTCACTTTGGGTGCAATCAATTTATAATCAATAAAAATAACAATTTTTTTAGTTTTAATTTTAAGCCTTATACATAATACTACGCCATGCATGTTAGAAAGTATATATATTAAACGGTATTTTAATAGGGACATTATACACATAAATTGACAATTTTAAAACTATAAGATACAAAACACGCCTCAATTTTAAAACTATAAGATACAAAACACGCTTGAAATATATGCAAATATAAAAATACAAGAGTATATTTGTAATTCTTTTCTTAAAATGTACAAATATTGATTGTTTACTAATTTAATAATTAAAAGCAATATACTATAGAGATATATAGTATATCAATCACTGATATTTTGGTTAGGTGGGGCATTCTAGAATTAGCAAATTTCTTGAGTCCAAAGCCAATGTCAATGATGACATCAACAGTAATAACTGATATAATACCATAAGGCCAATTATAATATACCAATTACTATAAGTCTGTAACCAATCAATATTGCGTGGTTGTGTACGGTCTAAAAACACATAAAGTACATTCTAACTCATAAAATATACATTATTGTAACACATAAAATACATTATCTTACCCTATAAATTTCATTATTCTATCACATAAAGTACATTATACATTATTACTCATAAAATACATTATTCTAACACATACAATTCATTATTCTAACTCATAAAATACATTATTCTAACACATACAATTCATTATTCTAACTAATAAAATACATTATCTTACCCCTAAAATCTTCATTATTCTAAACGATATCGTTTTGGACCGTGGTCCACACATTAATTTGCCGTCCGTAACTTATAAAGGTAAATTTGATTTTTTCTTTCTCTATTTGAAAAGCCTATTTATTAGAAAGTCAAAATTTTACAGCTAATTGCAACTTTAGGAAAACGTTTCTAATTCGAGTTGGGATTGGATTTTCCATGTAATAATGTAATGTGTTGGTCCCTTTTTTAGAAAGCTATTTTAGAAATTTGTGGGTGTCAGATTTGACCAAAACCCTAAATTGACGAATTATAAAACAAAATCAAGGGCTGATTCAAAGAAAAGGAAATGAAATATTTTAAAATTTTACTGTACCTATAATTATAGCTGTATTTTTACTTTTTAAAAAACAATTTTTTTTATTAAAGTTGTTTTTTTCTAACGAAGAGTAAAGCACAATTATATTTAGATTTATATATATAATTATTTTGGAAAAATATATATAACAAATACTATAGTAAAATTTAAGTTTCATTTAAAAACAAAGACAAATAGACATAAATAATAAATAAATCAAATAAGTTATTTCGAAAATTTTCAATTTACAAAAATTTAGGAAATTAGTATTGTTGCTATAATGTTTTTTAGACTCCAATAATACGCTGTGATTTGGTTCACTAAAGCACTACAATTTTAATGTTTTCCCCAAAAAAAAAAAAGAAATTAAAAAAAATTACAAATTTTCAATGAGATTCAACAGCCAATTAAATATATATCGCAGAATCTGCAGAGCTTGAAATAGAATCTTCAATTCTTTTATGTTTTTAATTAATGCAACAAAGACGTGAAAAATCGAAATCGAGAGCGATATGATTTAAGAAGAAACTCAGTGAAGATATGCGGCAAAAGAAAAGAAGACGGAGATTACTAGGGTATATAACACACCTCTTTCACGGATTTGCCGAAATTCATTCAGGTTCGGATTATCCGATGAAGATCCTTAATTATTGCTTCAATTCTTTTCGCCCCGCCCGCGGCTATACATATCAAAGAGGGCAGCAAAGCAGAGTATTTGAAGGAACGAAAGAATAGAGAAAACATATGTATGAATGGAAGAAGCTACAATCAATACGCAATGATGGTCGACTCGACTGGTAAAGTGGTAAGTCAAGTCGAAGAAAATAAAATAATCCCGTTTTTTCTCTCTCTCTTGGGTGTGGAAATAAGAAAATATCTTAGCTTTTAGGGGGCGTTTGGTTCACGGAATGTTAGATTACCTTAGGGAATGTTAGATAACTGGGAATGTTAGATTCCTGTGTTTGGTTTAAAATTGAACTAGGTAAATAAGACAACGGAAATAAGATAAATTGATTAAAATGCCAAAAGCTCAATATTAGGAATAAGATAAGGGAATGTGAGATTACCTAAGAAATCGGGGTGTATCTCACATTCCCTTTCAATAGCTAAAAACTTCACCGGGAGGTTATCTTACATTCCCTGGGAATCTTACATAACTTGAACCAAACATGGGAATCTTATATTACCAAACAAATATAACCTTAGTTATCTTATATAACTTGAACCAAACGCCCCCTTAGGGTGTATTTTATTAGGACTCTATAGAGTTGAGTCATAGTATGAGTCTCTGTCCAGTAGACTTATCATTCTTTTGGTATATATACTTATGTAATCTGTACAGTTATTCAACACTTAATACAATATTGCAGCTCTCATCTATTTTATCAAGGCTTTTATAAATTTTCAAAAATTTTAATAAAAGTCCGGAGGTATTCAATCTAGATTTTTCAAAACTCTTTGTAAGTCTTTGATTCATATTTTTATGGGATGGTTAGTTGGAGGGAATTACAATTTTACGGAATTGAAATTAACTCATTTTTATGGAATTAGTGGTCTTCCCTGGTATTTCAATTTAATGGATTTTAAAAAGAAAAAAAAATAACTTTGAGACAAAACTACTTCTCTATTTTTTGAACCATGTTTAACATTTCTTTTCATTATTATAGCGGGCCTTCTTCTGCTCTCAACATCGAACATCAATTAGACAAACCTCAATTAAATATGTTTTTTCAAAACTCCCTTATTTATTTTATTTCTTTCGTTATGTAGTTCCATTTTTAGTCCATTTTTGTTAGAGTTTATTTACAGAGTTAATTCCATTTTTGGTCATAGATTTATAGGTGACAATCCACTTTTAGTTTTTTTTTATTAGAACTTCCTCATTTGGTCATAGTATTATTGTGGTATGACCAAATTTAGTTCTTCAGCAACAAAATAGTTGAAATATCGTTAAATACACAGACATTTCAATCTTTTTTATACAAAGTATGTTGAACCGGTATATTTTTTATGTTTATTTTTGAAAACATTCATAATTGAAGACGAAAATGTCATTGTATTTAATGATATTTAAATTGATTTGTTGATAAAGGACCAAAAATATCATGTCACAATAATACTAGGACCAAAATTAAATGTTTTAATAAAAAAAAGACTAAAAGTGAATCGTCACATATAAATCTATGACAAAAAATGGAATTAACTCTTATTTACACCATGTTACATAAATTTTTAAAAATCAAAATTTGAATTTGGTCATAATAATAATAATAATAATAATAATAATAATAATAATAATAATAATAATAATAACCCTTGTTTTACCCAAAGATTCTTTTATACATTTCTTTCATTTTTCTGATTTACCCTCATCCTAATAGATTATATTGCATCTAGAAGATTATGCTTCCTTGTTTAATTATCTTTTTATCTTGTGTTTAAATTCTTAATTTACTTGTTTTGTCGTTGTTGATAATTACTCGAATTAATTGAATGCATAGATTCTGGATTATCTCTTAGACTTGGTGACCAGTTTTGACTTTCGTTATTGTATTTGTGTGCAACATAACACCCAATCCCTTAAAGTCAACATTTTAAACCCATATATATTACTTTACACGTCATTCATACAACCTCTTGTTTACACCGTAGAGTTTTTTTTTTTTTTTTTTTTTTTTTTTTTTTTTTTTTTTTTTTTTTTTTTTTGCTTTGTTATTTTTTTTTCTAAAGCAAAAAATGTGTTATCATTAATGAATTAATTAAATATAAAATACAATCAAGAAGGAATAACTCTCGTACCAAAGGACTAGGGTAAGAGACAACTGCCTTAACCAAAACATGAGCCAATTGGTTCACTGGTCTACGAACAAAACTAATAGAGCAAAAATTACTAGACTTTAATAATTTTATTTTTTTGTTTTGTTTTTAGACTTTAATAATATAACACAATCACAATAAACAAAATATAAATAAGTTATATCCTTGAATTTTCCGGTGATGCTATGGAATAAATTTTGGAAATCCGTTTTCACACATGCATTGTTCAAACCCTTATTCTTTATCCACGAGAAAGCAAAGCTTCCTTATAGGCTAATGCTTCAGCTAGTAGAATGATTAGGAACACATGTAAGAGGGCCATTTGAAGTTGCCACAAAAGTTCCATTGTTCATGAGAATGCAAAAGTGGATCTTTGTTATAAAAGTAATGCAGAACATAACATCCATGAAGTTTATAGATAAGCTCATCTTGACTATGAAGTATCTTTTAATTAAAATTTTATTTAAAATTTTAATAAATACATTACAAAATAAAATATTTTTTTATGAAAATAAATAATGAAAAATTAAAAACTCACTATAAATTTTATATTATAGTGTAAGTATATTAATTATTTTTAATTGGAATTTAGAAATGAGAGTTTAAGTTGATTAAATGATGTATAAATTTATATTTATTAGTGCAAATGTGTTAGTTTATTAAAATTGAAAGTTTAAAATGTTAATTTCAAAAAGTCAAAAGTTTTAGTGGAGTCTGTCCGATAAGCCCGACTACCTGAGGTTTTAAGGTTAGGGTCAAGAATTTTAAACTTGACAAAAAAACTCTCGATTAGCTCAAAACGATAAGTCTAACATCCCGAAGCTCGATAGGGCTAGCCCAAAACTGAAACCAAACGGACTAGCCAGATTGGCATCCCTACCAATAACAATACATATTTACATGTCGTGTAGTGAATTTATAAGGTGCCTTGTATCGTTACATATCATGAAATAAATCCCAGGCCGTCGACATTGTGGGTGAATTTTTCAAAACTCATCCTACTCCACCGAATGTGGATACCGATCTCTCATTTTTCAATTTTAGTTCAGTGGTTTAGCTCGCTCGATAAGTCTGAAAGGATGAGGTTTAGGTCAATTGTTATATAGTGGATCATGGTCCATAGTGCCATGTGGACCATGGTCGTCAAATGAAATTGTAGTATAATTAAAATGTTAGTTTAGTGTTGCTAAAATGAAACTACTATGCGTGAAAAATAAAACTAAAAAGCAGAGCTCATTCAACAATGTATATTGTTAAATAAAACTGTAGTATAATTAAAATGATACTTAAGTGTTGTTAAAATGAAACTAGTTTGTGTGAAAAATGAAACTAGTTTGTGTGGAAAATGAACTAAATTTCAGAGCCATACAATAACATATATTGTAAAATGAACGTGGAGTGTAATTAAAATAATACTTTAGCATTATTATAATTAAACTAGTGTGTGTAGAAAATGAAACTACAAAATAGAGCTTATACAATATTGTATATTGTCAAATGAAACTGTAGTAGAATTAAAATTATACTTTGGTATTAGTATAATGAAACTAGTGTGTGTGGAAAATGAAACAAAAAAAATAGAGCAATATTATCAAATGAAACTGAAGTGTAATTAAAATGATACTTATTTTATGGACCACATTACTATATGGACTGTGGTCCACAATAAAATTTGTCGGTTTAGGGTTAGGGCCAACCTGAAAAACAAGAGAGTGAAAATATCGATTAGTCCGAAACCAAACAGCCTAACCTGATTGGAATCTCTAAATAGACTAGGTTTACACTCACATTCGCTCTTGGATGAATTTTTTATTGTCTTCGTCTTCGTCTTCATTGCTTGTCCTCTTTTTTTGTTGGTAATGTCTCATGTGCAATTGTGTTACTGGTGCTAGTTTAGGAAAGTAATAGATTTGGTCTAATTAATTTTGTTATGTTAAAGAAATAGATGCATGGAATTCCTAAATAAGTTTATTCCCTTATACTAATATTTATAAAATTAACCTTGTCATTTTTTAGCCATTGATAATCCTAGATGGATGGATCAAATTAGATAGTCCACACTTATCACGAGAAACTTAGTTCACATTTGATCAAGATTATATATATACTAGTTTTTTAATGCGCGTTGCGCGAATAGGATAATGCCCAATATTTATTTTTAAATAAGTAATTCAAAGTATATCCATACAAGATTATATAGGAGATGTTCATGCATATATAATTAAATGTTGAATTTGCTTATTTAAACCGGTAATTCAAAGTATATGAATTTAAGATAATATATGAGAGATTGATTATAATTGTCACTAAAATAAATGTTTGCAATTTTGTAAAACCTATAGTCAAAATACTTGGTCTAAAAATGATAGTATAAATAAATACTACTTTTGGTAATAAAAATTTATACATTTTAAATCATATTAATAAAGAAATACGATTTACCTTTAAAGTGAACAACTGTGATGTAGACCAAAAAAATATTACGGGGTAGTTTCTCGTTTCAATTTATTGGGTTATTTGAATGTCTTCTTTGTCAACAAATTCTCTCTACGTAGTTAATATGATTTGTTTCAAATTAATTTTTTTCTATGTTATTCATAGAATACTTGGTAAATAATTATATAACATTATACAGAATATTTAATTACAAGATAATGTAAAAAGACAATAATGAATAATGTAGTGAATATAATTAATTAATGAATTTGAAAGTAATGAATTTTTGCATTGTAGAAAATAAAGACACTATAAATAATGAAATTATATCTCTTTTTAAATTTTTTTATAATGAATAATTTTTATTGTAGAAAATAAAGACTATATAACTAATGAAATTATATCTCTTTTTAAATTTTTTTTGATAATGAATAATTTTTATTGTAGAAAATAAAGACAATATAATATAACTAATTAAATTATATCTCTTTTTTAATTTTTTTTATAATGAATATTTTTTTTTAATAAAGCCATTGTAAACATCTAAATTAAAGAAATGCATAATTTATTTAATTTAATAAGCCTATAAGAGTAATAGAATGGGTACTTAATTTTCAATAATATACTCTAACATGTTCTTAGTATATGTTTAACAATTATACCAACTCTGATTAAGATGAGATTCGAACCTAAGACCTTACTTATAGAAATTAATGGGTAAGTTAAAGTTAACGGAATATTCCGTTACTAAAGTTAAAAGTTAACGGAATGTGAGGTTATTTAAGGGAACAAAATAATATAATAGAGGGTAAAGAACGAAAATCATAAAAGATTACTAAAATCAAAATAATGAACCATTCGTTTTAAGTAAATAATTACACCAACATTCTTTTCTTCCCGTTATAACCCTAACATTATTGGCTCTTATTAAGATTGTAGATATGCCAAAGACCTTGTGGTCTAGTGGCACCCGGTTTACACTCTCACATGGAAGGGAGTGGGTTCGAGCCTTAGTGGAGGCGATTGTTGACTCTTTGTGCTTTAGTATTTCTGAAAGCCTCTTAGGCTATATGTTAGAGTGCATGGGCACACAAGATTATGTTAAAGGGGGTGTGTGCCACACACGACAATATCGTGTGCGAGCAAAAAATTGAGCACGGGGTGTGTGCCACACAGGACAATATCATGTGCGAGCAAAAAAATTGAAAGCAATACGCGTTCCCTGTTAATGACGGTAGGCACACAACCGCGAATGAAGGGTATAAAAATGTACGTAAAAACGGTCGTTAACACAACAATGATCACAAAAATAAGCTAATATTGATCAAAACTTAGGGGACTGCACTGATAAAAAAACAGTGATGTCAAAACAGGGCATAAAACCAAGCAAAATCAATCCTTGGTGGTAGACAAAGGAGGGCATAAAACCAACAAGCTAAATCAATCCTTGGTTAGGGGACTGCCATGATAAAAAACAGTGATGTCAAAACAGGGCATAAAACCAACAAGCTAAATCAATCCTTGGTGGTAGACAAAGGAGGGCATAAAACCAACAAGCTAAATCAATCCTTGGTGGTAGACAAAGGAGAAGAAAGGAAGCGTACGTAATGCATGTGCCACGTTGTTCCGGGGTTAGATTAGTATCTGGAGCATCCCATAGAGGGTCCCGCCGCATCCTTTCTAAGAAAGCAGCCGGACCTTCAACAAATTCTTCATTATCATTTGGTAGTTGAGACGAGCACCCCACCAAAGGTGCTTCCCTAGCCATTTTTGCTACCACTAACAAACACAAAAAACATCAAAGGGAGAAACCAATGGTGCACAATACAAAGGTGCACACAACATATTCAAGCGTGGCACACAATATATCAAGGCATGTCACACAATACACACATACATGGCTGACCACGAGAATTCAAGACAACTTTATATTCATAATTTAAAAACCATTGCATGGGCATATGTCTTTATTAAAAAATTAGTAATAACAATTACCATTTTTATATTCAGTTAACAAGTGTGCATAATTTAAACAATTCCCAAATAAATCATACCATTGATATTTTGTCTAGATATTTTGTTAATAACTGTGCATAATTTTAACAATTTAGAAAAAGAAAATACCAACAATATTTTCATCGTTCTAAAATTATGCATTAGCGTGTGTTTGAAGTTATTCTGCACAATATGAGAGTGCACACGACATATGCTAGCATTACATACAATATATCAAATCAAGGCACACAATACACCCATACATGTCTGACCACGGCATGTTTACAAGATCTCCTAATTCAAATTTCTAACACTCTGTACGGGAATATATATATATATATATATATATATATATATATATATATATATATATATATATATATATATATATATATATATATATATATAGAATAAGTATCAAATGAGAACCTATAGTTAAGTGAGGACTTGTGGACTAATCTGAGCATTATATTTAATTAATCTAATGGTTGTGGTTTTATTCTGTTTTTAATTTAAAAAAGAAATCAGAAGCACACGTGTTTGCATTCTTTAGGCTGAGGAGGGTTGTTTCAGTCATTTGCTATTACTAATTTATTTAAGTTCTTAGTTTTATAACATATTGCCCACGTTGGTCTTCTCCCAAGCGGAAAATTCCCATCTTCGCAGCTGACCCTGATTCTTCACCGTTCTCGGACCGGCGGACTGCTCCTCCACTGGATTTTTGGTGGCGTCTTCTCTTGATTTCGTCTGCATGGCTGGCGACGGCGAGTTTCGACCGAATGCACGCCGACGGGAGAAACTACCAGCAACCGAAGGTACACCCTCGTCCCCCTTTCGTTTTGTCTATAGGGTTTGGTGCCATGCTTATTTGTGGACGGTTTTGTTGCATTCAGTGTGATTTACTCTGTTTTCATGTGGTAATGGACTCGCACACTTGTTCAATTTGTGTAATTTTTTTCCCTCTCTATGCCCTAGTCGTATGTTCATTCGCTTGTGCGCTTATGTTTGTTGATGTTCCTACTACTATTACACTCTATCAATGCAATATTATTGGGTTTTGTTTTTGGGTGGTTGTAGAGTTAATTTGTCTTCAACAAGGTGTGATGGCGTAGGGCGTTCCAATGTGGTTGACTTCAGATTACATTAGTCGGTTGGTGTGATGGCGTAGGGCCTTTTGTTTCCATTTCACTTGAATAATGTCATGTTCCAATGTGGTTGACTTCAGATTTTGTTAAAAAGTTCTTGAGAATTAGCAGCGAATAAAAAGAGGTAAATTTCGGGAATAGTGTGTAGTATTGTATTTGTATTTTCCCCTGGAATGGTTTTTGAGCTTGAAGGTGTGGGTGGTTTTGTGATCGCCTTCGTGAAGACTATGATATAACTCTCCACCAATCTTGGGCAACCATTGACATGGTAACCTTTGACTTTTTTTCAATTTTAGTATTGGGTTATATGGTTTTTGTTTGATGTTGTTGACTATATTTTTATGTTGTAGTTTCTTTTCTCTCTATGTGATCGTGGACACTATTACATTATAAATGTGGACTTGAAGAAGATGAAGATGGATATCATAGATAATTGCCCTACTCCGGGTACTAATCAGTCCAGATATGACAACGCTCCTGCAGACTTGGTAAGGACACGAATATCTTGTAATATTCATGTTGATTCTAATTTTTTGTGCGTGTTTGGGGTTCTTTTATGTTCTGTGTATGACTTGTCATGGGGGTGTTGTGCAACATGGTGATATTTGTTGTGCATGAGGGTTGGGTTAGCTCTGCATTTCGGTGTATGTAGTCGTGCATTCACAAGTGGCAGATCGGTGTTACTATCCTAATTTGTTTTTCCTTAAAGTTCGTTCAGGTGTCTAACTAGTGTTTTCTTTGTGAACATTGTAGCGAGCGTTCCTTGCCTCATTTTTTGTGGGTGTTAGTCCTCATGGGCAAGCGGATCGGGTGAGACGCCTGATACCGAAGCGTATGCAAATGTCTTGGAGGAACAGAACTATCTTGGACATGCACATGCTTAATGATTTGCGTAAGAAGTTTATGCACGATATCTTGGTGTCCAACATCAATAGTCACAAGCATTTTGTAATTCAACGGGCATTGGAGTATGATTGTAATGTGTTTGGTCATGCTAGTTAGCATACATAAAATGGTTATCTTTTCTTTTTGTTTTTTTTTTGTTTTTTGTTTTTTGTTTTTTGTTTTTTTGTTTTTGTTTTTTTGGGCTTTTTTTTAATGATCTTTAGTAAGGTGTTGGTTTTTGACTTGTATAGTGCACTGCTGGTCTTTTTGGCATTACGTAGTTGTGGTGTTGCGTTTTTTGTATTGGAAGGGGTTCACTTTAGGAACAGGGTGAGGATGTGTGGCAGGGTACAATACGCGAAGTAAATATAGTTCGGTAGTTTTGTTTAATTTATCTGTTTTGATATTTATTATTTTTTTTAAGGGAAAGAAAGAATTTTGTTATGATTACACGTTAATCATATTTTATGTGGAGATTCTAAGCCCATGTACATACTTAAATGCCGTCGTTGGAGTTTCAACTTTCATTTTAAATTTCGGTCTGTTGAACTCTATTAAAGCCTATCTTTATGCAATGAGAGATGTTTGTATATTGGGTGTTGGTACATTTAGTAATATGGGGGGGGGGGGGGGGGGGGGTTTTTTTTTTTTTTTTTTTTTTTTTTTTTTTTTTTGATATGCATAGTGTGTCTTACTGCATTGCACACCAATGTTAGGAGGTTTGCACTGGACATGGTCGAGCGTTGCACAGTTAGTCGTGTTTTTAAATGTTGATTTTTGGGGTATTTTCTTTTGACTCATATTGGGGCGTTTCAATTAGCTAGGTCAACTCCTCTCCAAAAGCAACCATTACAAATATTCAAATTAAATAGCAGGTATCTCCATAAGCAAGCATTACAAATATTCAAATTAAATAGCAGGTATGCCCATTATATAGGCAAGATTTCAAGGTTTTTTGAAATAATTAAAGTGAGTACCATTTGAGGAGCATAGTTTCCAAGGTTGCGTACCCATTTAACATTTGTGCAATTACGGCTGTCATGGTGTTCGTATTGATCACATTTATGACGACGACATTCTCGCATTGCTCCCTCTTCTATTACTATTTCCCTTTTGCCCTTTATTGATATGATTACAGCATTTTGAAGAAGGATAGTCCTAGCTTGTAGGTCACTTCAAACAATAAGATTATTTCAGATCTTAAAAATAAGAATAACTTCGTAATCGATAATTAAAAATCTCAATCAGTTCGATTTGTCGTCTTTGGTTATGAGATCGAATAGTTTTTTAGTTCATTATCCTTAGTCGATTGGTCTTACAGTGGGTGGTGATAGCGCTCATGTCTGTGTTAACCCATCTTTGGAGTTTGTGGGCAAGATATATTTTCTCAATGCCCAGTCCGCTATGTGCTTTTGCACACCATGATATTGAGTAATGCACTAAATCTAGAACTGTGGTGCACAATTGGTGAGCTCTCTTCTTGGTTAATTATGTTCTCAAATGATGCACGACAATTACTAATCGGTCGAAAATTACAAATTGTTACCTTTACCAAGTTTTCAACGCAGTTTGAAAGGAGGGTTCACATGTGATACAATGTGCTTGTTCGTGGGTCGCAGGGAGAGAGGGGGAAGTAAACCGGTATACTGTGCTTATTGTGGGAGGTGTTTTTTTACATATAACATTTTAGCTTTATAATCATCTATGACAAAACTATTCCAAAAGCAGACATTACAAGTTTAATAATAAAATCATTGTTGCCAAAACCATTCCACAAGTAGGCACTCAAGAGTGTTGGTGAAGTATCCATAACCATTACGAAAGCAAACATTCCAAATTTTGTACTCGTTTCACATTTGGGCAATTACGACTGTTATGCCATCCTAATTGTTTACATTTGAGGCATACACGTTTTGGCTTTGATCCGGCCAGTTTCACAATTTTTGTGTAGTCATTGAATCCGGAGCGCGTAGATCCGAAGCACATTGGTGCGATAAGTTGCTGAACATGGTGTAATTCACCCCCGTTGGCACTGTCGCCGTTGAATTTTTCTTCACCTGCATTTTTTGTAGGGTTATATCAAAATACTCTATAGTATTAATAATTAAAAGTGCATAAATCGTTATTGTGATGGCGCACGGGGTATGTCTATGTTTAAAACTGGGTTTTCGCCGTTTTAGACAGTATGGTCGTTTCTCCCCAGGTGTCGAAGAGAGTTGCACATTGCCAACTTCTATGTTGCATTTTATCACCTGAAACGGTGCACAATACCAATAATGGCGGTGCACACTCGCAGTCGCATGGTTTGCAAAAGACTACAATTAACCTATTTCTGATTAAACGCGGTCTCGGAAAGTATTAGCTAGCACAACAGCCCTATGGCTAAGATGCATGTATGTATTATAACGTTGCACATCATCAATGTAGGCATTGCACTGTCATAGCCACGTGGTATACAAAAACCCTAGACATTGTTCTTGTTTATGATTTTAGCCCATTTGGTCTGGGCATGCGCATGAACACCCTCTGCGTATGTATTATTCCGTTCATGTATTTTATCTAATCTTAAGCCCCCCTCCCCCGATGTGATTATCACGGACAAGCAATGTACGCATTCCGTTGCGGTCGAACCATTCATAGTCGTAATTCTATTGAATTTATAATTGAAGAAAACATACATGTTTGCATCGTATTGTCTGGCCTTGGACGTTGCCAAAATTGCAGAGTCGAATACCAGGGAGCCTTTGCGTGGTGGTCGTCCGTGGATTACGTTGCAGAACCATCTGGGTGTTTATAAATTATCTATTTAAATGGGGGAGTTAATCCCATGCAGATGGGATTTAGTAGAGTTGACGTAATGCCCCTGTGGCATAAGTTATCAATTAGCGCCTTTTATTAGAAGTGGTCATCATAGCCTTTAGATCGAAACAAATGGATGCTCTAGATTAGTCCTCATATCCTCACCTAAGGCTAGGTTCTCACCTGGACCCTATGTGTATATATATATATATATATATATATATATATATATATATATATATATGATTGCATTATCGTGCGTACTGTCGCCCAGGTAAGAAATGAGAATGCTTCACATCCGTCCACGTGTCCAGATCAACGAATCAGATGCAATTTAAAAAAAAACGCGGTGGCATTTTCGTAAATAACTGGAACTTTGGTGCACCTAGTTTCACTTATAAGTGCACCTAGTTTCACTTACAAGTGCACCTATTTTTGCACATATTTTCACTTACAAGTGCAAGTAATTTAACTTGTTAATATTCATGCATCTATTTTCGCACATATTTTCACTTACAAATGCAAGTAATTTACCTTGTTAATATTCATGCACCTGGTTCAATAGTTATAACATTATGTGCACCTAGTTATAACATTAGGTGCACCTAGTTATAACATTAGGTACACTTAGTATTGATGCTCAGTGTACAATTCACTTGCACCTGTAATACATTTTACTTGCATCTGCAATACATTTTACTTGCACTTGTGCAAGTAATTTACTTTGTTAACATTCATGCACCTGGGTGCAACCTATGTGCACCTAGTTATAACATTAGGTGCACTTAGTATTGATGCTCATTGTACAATTTACTTGCAGCCGTGCTCTCCCGTGCGGCTGTGCGGTTCACACCACTAAATGTTACGAAATACACCACTCAATGTTAAGAAACACACCACACAAATATGCACTGTGGTGTTTCTTAACATTGTGGTGTGTTTCATTGTGGTGTGTTTCTTAACATTGAGTGATGTATTTCGTAACATTGAGTGGTGTGTGACTGTACGGCCGCACGATAGAGCACGACCGCACCTGAAATTATTTCTATACACACACACACACACACACACACACACACACACACATATATATATATATGTATATATTTATTTATTTATTTATTTATGTATGTATGTATGTACGTACGTACGTATATATAGAGCTTTAATTATGTAAGAACAATTTTGTTCGATAAAAAAATAATAGTACAATATTTGTAAAGTAATATACAATACAATTGTACCATTATAGAAATACATACAAAAAAATATTAATACTAAAATGACCCAAATAATTTCCACTAATGCAAAAAACATAATTAAAATATTGAGTCTTGTTCTAAATAATTAAAAGAAGATGGCTAAAGTGTCACTAACCATTTATTTTTTTTCATAACGTATATTTCGAGCCACTAACCATTTATTTTTTTTCATCTAGCATTTTTTACAAGTTTCGAAGTTACTATGATGACATGGCACAGGTTACTAGCTGATGTAGTGCTTATTTCTGCTTACTGATGTGTTTCTTAGCTGATGTGTTTCTTAGCTGATGTGGCAGCCATGTAATAGTTTTAATTACTTTAAAAAAAAAGTCAACATGAGACCGCAACTCCTTAGTCTCCATCGGTAGAGTTCCAACATCGCCCTTAACGTTCCGCCGGATAAGCCAAATCAAGAAAGTCCAAAATTTGGGAAATCGAAGTACCTATTGAACAATCAAAGCAATGGCAGAAGGAACAACGCCTGTTCGGAAGCCGCACACTTCTACCGCAAATCTACTCACCTAGTCCGAGACACTGGCATCCGACTCCTCCTTCGTCTCCGGCAACGCTTCTCGCTCAGCCTCCTGTACTTCTCATCAACCTTCTGACAAAGTTGATGAGCATATTTTATACCATGATTTAAATAAGATTTTATAGGTTAATTTTATTATTTATATTTTATATTTAATTGTATTTAGTATATTTTAGTTATATTAGGATTAGAGTACTTAGTTAATTAAATTTAAGTATAATTAAGCTTTAATAATAAATAACTTAAGTAATTAAGTTAGGTGGGTCCGACATAGTAATTAACATAATCCTATTCAAATTGGATTTCCTCTTTGCCGTATGTGAGTATATTTTTATTTTGTTTTTCTTTTTACATGTTAAAGGCGCGCAAGGTCCACGAACTGCAGCGAAACGGAAGGCGCAAGCAGCTTCAGGGATTGACTTCGACCGATTCTCATTCGCGGGGAGATCAAAAATCAACCAAGCTTTTGAATTTGAGGTTGAAATTGTGAGAGAAATCAGCCTTTAAAATATAAATAATAAAATTAACCTATAAAATCTTATTTAAATCATGGTATAAAATATGCTCATCATATAATTCCCCCACACTAAAACTATGCTTGCCCTCAAGCATATCCTCATCCTTCAAACATAGACTTTTCATCAACTCCTTCCAAGCCACCTAGAAATATCTCAAAAGTTATTATATATTTAAGTGCTAGAGGTGAAACACACTCAAGAGAACAAGCATGGTTTATTAATAACACTTGAAATATAATAAATAAAATGACTCACTAGTTTTATCGAAAGGAAATGAACAAGACTTAACACCTCAAAAGATTCAAAATTCATTCATTGCACTCATAGTGTCTAAGGTATAGTGTACCAAACTCTCAAATCAAAACATAGCAAGTAATCCCATAAGCTTGCAAGTAAATCAAATCTCCACCACTAGCAAAAATGAGTTAAACCATGAATCAAAGAGTCTTTCATTAAAGGTTGTAACTTGGCTAGGGTAAAGGGATATGGTAAAAGGAATTTTTAGGCTTAACAAGTTGAAGGAACCACATAAGCCTCTACACAAAATTTCACCTTAAGAAAAATTACAAAGCCATAAACATATTTTCATTCCTCCATCACCTTCACATTTTATTTCATGCCTTTTTTTTTTTTTCACTTTCTTCATCTTT
>CP025653.1:20806860-20841884 GCA_003576665.1 Ipomoea trifida
TTCTACCGCAAATCTACTCACCTAGTCCGAGACACTGGCATCCGACTCCTCCTTCGTCTCCGGCAACGCTTCTCGCTCAGCCTCCTGTACTTCTCATCAACCTTCTGACAAAGTTGATGAGCATATTTTATACCATGATTTAAATAAGATTTTATAGGTTAATTTTATTATTTATATTTTATATTTAATTGTATTTAGTATATTTTAGTTATATTAGGATTAGAGTACTTAGTTAATTAAATTTAAGTATAATTAAGCTTTAATAATAAATAACTTAAGTAATTAAGTTAGGTGGGTCCGACATAGTAACACTACTACAAAATGAGTCATTGCGTCTTTACTAAATGACAATACGCGTCTTTACTATCCCAGACGCATATGAACCAGACGCTGAAAGTTGCCAACTTTACGCGTCTTTACTTGGTGGACGCGCAAAGATGGACAAGAGGCGTCTTGACTAACTAAGTCAAGACGCCTATTGTTTTCTAAAAAATAAAAAAAAACAATTGGCTTGCATTATTAACTAGATTTAGTTAAATTTTAGTTTATTATTATTATTATTATTATATTTGAATAGAATTGTAAATTAGTTAATAAATTAGACTTTCTCTCAAATTCATATACTATAAATTAAAATATAATTATTATTTTATTTTCATTTAAGAAAGTATGTATATATACTTAATATGCACTAAACAATCCCTAATTGATATCACAACTAATAAAAATTATCAAATTTACTACTCAATACTTATACACAATTATTAACAATAAAAAATTCATTACCTATTGATATATACAACCACATAATATAGTATAAATATTTCACAAATTCGATCTCAACTTCATCATATATATTATAATCCACAAATTTAATACTTAGAGATACACAATCATAATGTACTTGACAAATTCAAATATTCAATACTTACACAACTATAATATAATATAATTACTAATTCAAAACTTCACGACTAAATTCTTCACCATAATTAATCCACAACCATAATATAATATAATTAATTAACAACCATATTATAAAACCATATTATAAAATAAATAATTCTTAAATTCAATTCACAATTTAATACATTAATTTATAAATAAAAAGTATATTATATATAAAAAGAAGACATACATGTCTGCTTCATCCTTCTAACTTTCTCCGATATATACTTCTCCAATCGCCCATGACAACTTCAAGCGCTTTTAGGAATCAAAGACTCCTGAGATTCGTTACGAGATCTACACAAAAAAAGGCCATGTGAGAGCATCATTAATACATCAACCAAAACAATTTCTAAAACATAATAGGAAGAGATTTACCCATCATTGACAAAAATTACTTGATCTTGCTTCTTGGTTAGATGAAGAGATGCCGTATGCTTCCCAAGATGGTAGTATGTTCATTCATAAGAAGAGTGGATATAGTACTCTGCAATGTCTTTTGTGGCTAAATAAGTAAACATATGTCCATACAAAAATCATTTACTGGAGCATCATAGTTATAGGTAGTAGCAATAAAAATACTAGCTAAGGAACAAAGATGAAGATGAAGCTGAGAAAGCTAAGCAAGGAACGAAGAAGAAAGTCAAAACTGGGGAAATCCAAATTTTGCATGAGAAAAACACTTACTTCAGAAATTGCAGCTTCTATTGTAGGTTTGTGGGCCTTCAACTTCTCAAAGTCAATGGTACATCTTCCCTGCTTCTTATGTCATTTGGTTCTCTGTTAGCTTCTCTCTGGATTTTCTCCCAATCAAGAAGTGATTTTAACCTCAATTTCACCCTGAAAAAATCAATAAACAACGTCATAACATTCACATGCTCATAATGAAAATAAACTCTAAAGTTCACTCAAAGTGAGCATTCTAAACGTTAATTATACCTTGAGACTTTCCCTGAATCTTGACATAAGTACAGAGAAAATTCTTGTTGCATACTGTCAACCACAAGGAGAATTTATAAGGGTTATAACAATATGACATTACATAGAATGATGAATAGTCATCAAAGGATTTGTTTGAATTAATAATGCAGTACAAATTATATTGATCAAGACTCTTCATTAATCCTGCATTGCATGCTACCAATTATAAGTACATAAAATCCAATTCGGTAACTAGCTAGGCAATAATTTCAACATTTTCTCACAAACACCAGAACATTACATATATTGTTGGCTGGGATAATATGACTAGCATATACCATATGGTGCATCAGTTACTCAACTAACTATACAAGCATCAACACTCATACATGATTATTCACATTTAGAAATGGTAACAAGAAGAAAGAAAAGAGAGAAAAGTCAGGTGAAATAGGAAATGATTATTCACATTTAGAAATTAGAGTTAGAACTAGCTTTGCATATCACAGCAAGATAAATAAAAGTAATATTGAAGCGTATTAACTAGTCCTTACTCATCAAATCATACAGAACTGAAATTGAGAGACACATTGAGAAAACTGACATATTAAATCAACTTTACCTTATGGAACACAATATCAAAAGGACCCTGGTTCTGCAAGAGGACTGTTGTTTGAACCTTTGTGTATAAAAAGAGAATGATTCAGTGTACCTGAGCAAATCACGAGACCTTTCAGTGAAAAAAAAAACAATAAATATTTAACAAGAAAAAAAAAACAAATTGAAACTCCTTTACCTGGGTGAAACGGAAGGTCATAAACTCAAACGAGCTTTGTTACTGGGGATTCATGGGCTGTGTCTGGAGAAACCCTCCCACCACTGCATACTTCTTAGGAACTGAAGTAGTGAAGAGCTCTCTGTTCTGTAAGCGCGAAGAGTCTGCCACAAAAAAAAATATATCTAATTTATTAAATATATGGAATGAGAAAAGAGATGTTTTCACAGATCGATTTGAAGTCGCCCCCGCAATCACCTCCACCGCTGGATGTAGAACACGCCGTCGTCGATGTGATGGCCGAATCTGAAGCCGCCCTCGCCTCTCACTCTAGATCTAGATCTGAATCTGAAACTGTCGTCGCCTCCTACGCCGTTATCAACAAGCCGCCGCCGTCACCAACTAGAAGAGAACAAAGCGTCGTCGCCGTCACCAACAACCTAAGCGTAAAACTGAGATGAGGCCTACTCAGCAAGAAGAAGAAGAACGGCCTGCTCAAGCAAGAAGAAGAAGAACGGCCTGTCACCGAGAAGAAAAAAAAGAACTAACACTTAAAGTGATTTAATATTAAATAAATATGTATTTCATAAAAGAATTGTGTAAATACACGTCTTTACCTTTATGGTCATGACACGTAAATTGTTTAAATATTTACAAAACTACCACCGCACTAACTAAACTTTATGGTCAAGACTTGTAAAGTTGTTTAAATATTTACAAAATTGCCACCGCACATTTTTTTTCCCTACTTTACACTTCTTTAGTTATAACTAAAGAAGTCTATTCTCACATTTTTATAGTCAATTCTCTACTAGTGTAATTAACATAATCCTATTCAAATTGGATTTCCTCTTTGCCGTATGTGAGTATATTTTTATTTTGTTTTTCTTTTTACATGTTAAAGGCGCGCAAGGTCCACGAATTGAACTGCAGCGAAACGGAAGGCGCAAGCAGCTTCAGGGATTGACTTCGACCGATTCTCATTCGCGGGGAGATCAAAAATCAACCAAGCTTTTGAATTTGAGGTTGAAATTGTGAGAGAAATCAGCCTTTGATTTGGTAAGAGCAATAATTTTAGGAAAATTGTTGGTTCAGAACCCTATAAAAGGAGAGCTATTCTGATGTATTTTAGCAGATTATTCCTTTCATATTCTTAGAACTTTAGAATAGTTTTTCTCCATGTCTGGCTAGATTTTGTTTATTTTGATTCAAGGAATTGAAATTTCAGTTGTGAATTTAGGGAGGTTCTATTTCAATTAATTTGTTGAATTCATGTACTTCCTTTTCTTTTAAAGTTAATTTTCCAGGAAAACTTATAATGAATTAAACTGACAACTTAGTTTATTATTGTTTTCCTATTGCTATCTATGAGTTTATGATCCGTAATTGTCATAAACAATTAGACCGAGTAGTCTGTATTAATTATATTATTGTGATTAGTACATAAAGGACTGGAAGACTAAGTTGCAGGTTGTAGCTATCTCAATATGTTATTTAGGCTTAGTTTATTTTCCATTTAATTGTAATGATGTTATTGAGTGAATATGGAACGCTATCGTCCCCAGTTTATTCAATAACAATTATTGGTTTGAATGCTTAATTTGAATCAGTTAATTTAGGGAGATTAAAGGCTAGTTATAGCTATCTTAATTAGTCTTTGGCTATGTACTTGAATCTACACTTTATTTGTAAGAGCCAATGATCTAAGTCACATCTTTAATATTTCTTTTTCCTTGAATCATAATTCCACATTCCTGAACTTGTTTACGATTTTAGTCTTATTTATTTATTTCAAACTATTCTTCCCACCTTGAATTCTTTTAATTTAAGAAACGATCCTCATTCTTGGGATTCGACCTGGTCTTGCCACTACTACAAATTAGTGGAGTGAGCCAGTATTAATTTTGTAGGGCTTCGACAACCCTGCCAAAAGTCGGTAAGGTTCTCTTTATGGAGGTCAGATCGCTGATGAGGAAGCTCATAGTATGAAGAAACGAAAACCTTGTTCATGGTATAAATTAAAGGAGATGAATGACAACAAGCAATATATTTTCTGTTGCCAGTGAGAATGATGCCTAAGAATCTGGAACTAATGGCAATTTGAGTAATAGAACATCAGTGCGTATAATTTAGCAAGCTGCGAATGGAATAAGCCAGATTTCATTTAGTACTAATGAAAAAGTTTATCCGAAAAAGCTTACCACTATTCATGAGGTGGCAAAACAACATGAATTGAGTGGAGCTCTTGAAAGTGAATCAAATCCCAAAATCAAGAAGCAGTTGTCAGACGCAAAGTGCAAGGAGCTTAGTGGAAACGAAATATTTGGTCCTCCTTCTGTAGCTCCTCCTAGACAGTGTTGCAAAAATCCCGCCTAGGCGCCGATTAATCCCGGCCTAGGCGCTAGGCGCTGGTCGACCGCCTAGCGTATCATATTAAATGGTGGTCTAGCGCCGATTAATCCCCGGCTAGGCGTCCTAGGCGCCTAGGCGCTCCCCGAGCGCCTAGGGAGCGCCTAGCGATTTTTTCAACCATGCTCCTAGATCATTGATTGTTGCTCGCTCAATGGAATCAAAAGAAAGCAAATTTATTGGTGAGTCTGCTCCTCGTAACGTCTGCATGTCTGTCAAAGTTTCTAATCCTACTGGAGGCCAAAGCAATATCATGTTTGGTGACAAACCTGTTGTGAAAACAACAAAGAAAATACACAACCAGAAGTTTGTAGAGTTGACTGGCAACGACATTTTCAAGGGAGATGTCCCAGGGTCTGTTGAGAAGCATCTTAGTAGGGCAAAGCTGAAAGAAATGGGTGGCATGCCATATTTGCTGATGGAAAAGTTCAATCTAGGGATTACTTTGGTGGTGTCCGCAAACCACCAGGTGGTGAGAACAACATTTCACTTGTTTCTGCTGAAAAATCAGGAGGCTTTGGATTCAAATCAGTTATGGGTGTGATTGCCCCATCTTAGAGAAGAGGATCACATAATCACTTCGCCGGAATACCGGCCGCCGGCGCCAGAAATTGTCAAACGCAAATTCCTGGTGGATTTGGGACAACTATTTACGAAAAAAACAAAAATAAATTAAAAAATTCCCTGTCAGCATATTATTACCCGTAACCTGTAGGAAACCTGTAAAAAAGACTAGATGAAAAAAAATTAATGGTAGGTGACTCGAAATATATGTTATGAAAGACCATGGTGTGGCATGAAAAATCATATACAGTTCATGGTGTGCGATGACACTTTAGCCAAAGAAGATTAATTAAATGAAAAAATAATAGAAAAAAACTTAACCTAGTTTTTTTTTTAATGCAAGAAAATGATTTTCAAGGTTCTTTATTTGTAATCTTTGATGCTCAACTTGGAATGTTATGTATATAGTCAGGTTAATTAATTGAAGTTCATGTTAAATTTTATATTATATATTTTAATACACTATAACATATTCATAGCATATGTTCAACAATTATGTCAACTTTTATTGGGGTGAGCTTTGAACATACCTTCCTTTTAGAAATCAACGACTAAGTTAATAATAATAAATAGTTAACGGAATATTTTGTTTACACTGACGGAATGTAGGGGTATTTAGGAGAAGTAAATGATATAATAGATTAATAGTGGGGTAAATTAAAAAAAAAATAACAAAAATAAAATACTAGAATAAAAATAATATAAACAATTCATTTCAACAAACAATAAGACCAACATTTTTTACACTACTACAGAAAATACTTTTAACGTCGGTTATTTAGACCCTACAACGTCGGTTAAAAAACGACGTTAATGTAGCAGACGTTATAAGTTAACTATAGGACGTCGGTTATATAACCGACGTCGTATGTAGTTTTTAATTTTTTTTAAATTTTTTTATTACTTAAGACGTTATTTTTTTAAAAAAATAATTACATACGACGTCGGTTAAGATAACCGACGTCGTATATATTTAATTTTAAATTTATTTTATAATCATTCCGCGTCGGTTGTTTTGAAAAACCGACGTCTTATATTATTTTTTTTAAAAAAAAAATTAGTTTATTTATAAATTAATACCCAAAACCTGCTGAAACATCTATATATTGCAACAGCATCCAAAACCTGCTCAAATATTATGTCACAACCACATACAATAATACAATAATCTATTATACAACATTTACAGTCTCACAATTAATACAATAATCTATTATACTAGAGTAAGATCCCAATTTATTCATTCTTGTATGATCACAAGTCACAACAAAGCCCCTAGTCATAGGCATATCTCTTTTCACTGCCACTTCAGTATCTAACTGCCTTCAATATGCAAAGATTATGGGAATAGTCTGTAATTTAGCTTATAGAAATGGAAAAAGAAAACAAAAAGATTTCAACTGGATCTTCATTGCTTCTTTCTCTTGACTATCATGGCCTCTTATAGATCTTGCATACACAACTTGAATTGGTTTGGTATCTTCCTCTTTTCTCTTCCTACACTCTGTAATAATAGCAAGCATAAAACAATAAATAAATATATAAATGAAATTAAACCATGAATGAACAAGGGAAAGCATTCTCAACCCCTGCAGATCAAAGCAGCCACATTGATTTCATTCACCTTCTTGTTAAGGAGGGAAAGGGAAGCATTATTCCAAGAGTTTCTGCAATTCCAGGAACTTAACAACCAAAGCCACACATTCAAACCTCAAATTTGCTGCTGCAAGAGCAAGCACAACAGCATCTGAAAGCTGAGCAGAAGCAATGTGAATGTTTTGTAGTCTTGGGCAGCTTCTTCCAAAACCATCGACCATGGTGGCAATATCAGTGTTGTCATTATCTTGCCGAGAAAACTCTAATGAAATTTCCTTCGAACTGGGACAGTTGAATACCTATGTAAATATGGCATATCTCAACAGAGGTTAGTGATGTGAGAAGCATGCTGCAATGGAACAATGGCCACGAACTAGTGCATACCATCTTAGAGAGACAACGAAGATCTGAAAGCCAAATAGTAGACAGCTTGCTTGAACAAAGAATGAAACCTCCAAGGTTAGAGCATCCTTTCATCTTGAGATTGGTAAGGCATTTTCTATCAGCAAGAAAATGGCTCAATTCATCCTTGCATAAGTAAATAAATAAACAAACAAATAAATAAAATATGTATATGGGCAAGCACGTGAGCAAGGTTCATTGCCAGAAGTTCAAAATATCACCACCAAAAAGTTTTATATGAAGTAATGACAATATGGATTTATGTAATGGTAACATTGAAATTAACATTAAATGAGCAGAAGTCTAATGACATGATAAAATGCGTTCATAAAGAAATGGTTTAAAATACAGAGCAAAATGTGGCATTCTTATTGTAAATTGCACAATTAGTGCTCAAATGCATATTCACTATGTTGGTTAGCAAATGGGCAAAGATCACACGACAAGATCATAGCAAATGGGGTAAGCCCTCTCTCATTTTAGACAATAACAAACATGCAGTGCACAAAAAATAGAGTATGGCTTATGGCAACATGGTAATAGCACTTTCTTTTTTTGAAGACAAGGAAAACTAGAAGCCACTACTTGAGTGAATGCATTGGGTAATAGCATTTCTTGACACATAAACAAGCTTTGGCATGTTGCATTTAAAGAGACAAGCACAGATAACAAAACACTCACCAAACTGACAAACAGACACAAAAAGCTTTCCAGCAAAGTTTGTCAAAGGTATTTCATTCATCTGCTTCAATACCAACTACTCAACTCAAATTAAGAAAAACAGAGATTCTCATACTAATGACATTATAAAGAAATAGCAAAATTACAAAGGAGCAATACATCAACAGGCTCAAGAAAACTCAAATTAAGAAAAAAAATCCATAATAAAATTTCAAAAACTCAAAATTTAGGGCAAACAAATTATTGAAATTAAGACTTATAGTCCAAGGGTGAGAAGTTGAGAACAACTATTTACGAACCTGAGGCAAGGCGGCGACTGGACGGTGGTGACTGGTGAAGACGGAGGGGGCTCACGACCGGCGACTGAGACAGGTTGAGGGTGAAGACAGAGACCGGGAAGCTGGTGGCAGCGGTGGGCGGTGGCATTGTAGAGTGGTAGAAGCGCAAGCGCAGAGATCAGTCGCGGGGCAGAGATCTCTATTGGCAAGGGAGGAGGTGCGGCGGTGAGGTGGTGTGGCTGTGCTGCTATCCGGCGGTGATGTGGTGCGGCTGTGCTGGTATTCGAAGGTGAGGCTATGCGGCGGAGAGAAGAAGAAGAAAGAAGGTTAGGCTATGCGGCGGTGATATTTGGCTTTAGTCATTTATTTACATTTATATTTATAAAATCTACGACTTGTAGGTTAATAATAATTTTGTTTTAATATATTCAACTATAATAATGTCAGTTTTTTTTTTAATTCTTATTAAAACAAAGCGTTTAACATTTAAAAAAAATTAACTGTATACTATACGACGTCGGTTATTAATAATAACCGACGTCGTATGTAATTTTCATTTTTTATTTTTTTTCTGCGTAAGACATACGATGTCGGTTATTTAATTAACCGATGTCGTATGTTATTTTTATTTTTTATTTTTTTTCGCGTAAGACATACGGCATCGGTTATTTAAATAAATTGCGTAAGACATACGGCATCGGTTATTTAATTAACCGACGCCGTATGTTATTATTTCACTTTTAACGTCGGTTTTTCAAAAAACCGACGTCATATGTCCGACGTTAAAAGTGTTTTCTGTAGTAGTGTTAGTTCTCGTTATAGACATAACTTTATTGACTCTTATTAGATTTTTTAAATATATATATATATATATATATATATATGATTTATGTTCAAATGTGATCGCGTCTTCCCGTGCGGTTGGTGCGGTTCACACCATTATATATACAAATATACACCACTCAATGTTAGAAAATGCAGCACAATGGAAATACACAAAAACACCAAAAAACACACCAAGCACCCAAAATAATGCACCATAACTCCCTGCCCCTAATGGTGCATTTCCTAACACTGTGTGGTGTATATTTGCATACCTAGTGGTGTGTTTTTTGGTGATGCGTACCTAATGGTGCATATTTGTGTGGTGCATTTTCTAACATTGAGTGGTGTATATATGTATAAATAATGGTGTGGCCGCACTGACCGCACGTTAAGGCACGACCACACTTGATTATGACCCTATATATAGAGGTGTTCATGTGCGGCCTGGTCATTAGGTGTGGCGTGCGACCTATTTTCAGTCATTAGATCAGATCAAGTCATCAAATCAACATGCAATATATATATGTTAGAAAACACACTGATAAGGAATAAATCCCTATATACTCTGTGTGTATAATGATGTATGTAGAGGTAGATCAAACAAAGAATTTAGCCCCCAAATTCCATCCTTTATTCATTGTTCTTCAATAAAATGTAAAGAGGATGGAGATCATATTTGGTGTTGTAGAGAGAGTCCAGGGAGGCAAAAAGTCCCTTAACCGAAGAGTTTAGGTCCCTTTTATAGGCGTAGTCTCGTACTCGTATACAGTCTACGTACCAAATACTCAGGGTCGTATACGCGTAGTATATTCCCTATCAAGTAGCCCTCTAGTCTGAGTCCTGACGTCGAGTCAACAAGGAAGGGGTCGGGCTGGAAGACTGGCCTTACGGTTCGCGACTCACGCTAGTTGCCTCGTTAAAAAATCTTAAGCTAAGAAAAAACCCAGCGGGAAAAAATCCTAGTCAAGGAAATAGAGTACAACCTTAAGCACAGTCCTTTGGACTACAGCGGTCGTCCGAACTCTACCGATCTAAGGATCGGATTTGCGATACGATTGAGATGCCGAATTTTACCGATCTAGGCGATACGATGCCGATCCAATCGGGCTTACAACGTCGGTAGTGGTAATGCCGACCTAACCGGACTGAATTGCCTACTACGTAGGGCTTATTCCGAGATACTGTCTCAGGCTCATCGTGTCGATGCCACTCTAATCGGGCCGGTGGTGGTAGTGCCAACCTAACCGGACTTAGCACACATGTACAATTTACAAAGAAAAGCAAACGAGGGTAATCCTTCCTCGTTGGTGCAAAGAGTGTAGTTTTTTCTGACTTTTCGGTCGTAGCGTTTTTTCCGACCGCCGTCGTAAACGGGCACCTTGCTCCCGTTGCGTTTTTTCCGACCGCCGTCGTAAACGGGCACCTTGCTCCCGTAGTGGGCACCTTACTCCCACAAAAATCGGTCCGAGGACCATAAACGGGCACCTTGCTCCCGTAGTGGGCACCTTACTCCCACAAATATCGGTTTTTTAACGAGGCAACTAGCGTGAGTCGCGAACCGTAAGGCCAGTCTTCCAGCCCGACCCCTTCCTTGTTGACTCGACGTCAGGACTCAGACTGGGGGGCTACTTGATAGGGAATATACTACGCGTATACGACCCTGAGTATTTGGTACGTAGACTGTATACGAGTACGAGACTACGCCTATAAAAGGGACCTAAACTCTTCGGTTAAGGGACTTTTTGCCTCCCTGGACTCTCTCTACAACACCAAATATGATCTCCATCCTCTTTACATTTTATTGAAGAACAATGAATAAAGGATGGAATTTGGGGGCTAAATTCTTTGTTTGATCTACCTCTACATACATCATTATACACACAGAGTATATAGGGATTTATTCCTTATCAAATGGCGCCGTCTGTGGGGGTCGAGACAAGAAGCCGTGATCTGCAATTCCTTAGCATGGGTGTTTCTTGGTTCCTATCGGATTTGCATTCTGTTGAGAAATGCCGGCAACCAATGCTACTCAAGGGAGGTGATTGGCCTGGTTTTCTTTTTTTCTTTCTGGAGGCTGTGACGACTTTTTCACGGCTGGTGGACTGATATAGGATCCTGGGTTTCCTCGTGAATTAATTTGAGAAAGCAGGTTCGAGCAATTGCAGTTTGGTTTCGCATTTGGCCTTGTAATCTTCCTAAGCTCTTCGCTTGGTTCTAGCCAGAAGGGTGAAAGCCAACATGCAGGTCCAGCGATCCGATCCAAACAAGAACATACACATTCAAGTACCCATCAGAATTGCAAAAAAACACCATAATTCCGCCGCCGGAGATTACAACTCTGCCACCCCTCACTGCGGTCTTCAACATGCACCACCGCCACTCGCCATTGTGTCTCCTCGTCGGTTCGAGAAGGAAACCGTTCAACACCTCCATGGCTTCGGCCCTTGCGGGTTTTGATTCTATTTCTCACCCATGGGGAAACATTGATGATGATGAGAATATGCAGTGTAGCTCCAGAGATCCGTTCCTGGCTATAGCTTCCTTTTCATCTTCATGATGGCGAAGCTTCGTTTAATGGCGGGTATGGGAGGTCCAATAGAGATATGAATAAGTGCATGAAAGATAATTGGTGAACAGCGGCGGTGGAGTTCCAAAAACCAAGACAGTGGAAGGAGAGAGAGAGCCATGAAAATAAGATTGGAAAAGGAAAAAGAGAAGAGGGGGGGTGCATGCAATCGCGGTGGAGAGCACCATGCGACCTTCCCTGAACTGATCTTCAATTTCTGAGCATGAAGATCGCCATCTAGAGCTATTGCAACAGCATGATGATCCCGGTCGCTTCAGTTTCCTGGTCAACTCCGAGCCGAACGCTCAGTGATATTTTTCCAGATGGTAGCTCGAGAAGCATGCTCGGAGAAACCGAACTCTGGTGAACAAATTCATCACTGAGGCGAGGTCGGGAGACCGGAATTCCGGAAACAGAACACGTGGATGATCGGTAGAATTATTTTGGTTGCATTTCCTGACTTTCTCGATCAGAGGCTTGCATTTTCTCAGATTACCGATCTCTCCTCTTCGCCGATCGGTGTCACCCGACTTCATATATTCGTATTTTCTCCGAGCATCCACACAGCTGAAGTAATATGCGGAATCCCCCGTACCGGCAAACACGACCCCGAGTCAGTGGCGGGAACTTAACTCTGGTCACCCGCATGCATGATGGGAACTCACTGCCGAGTGTCAGCCAGAGCGGTGAATCGAGGGCCAACCCCGGTCAGACGACTAAGGAGCATGCCTCTTCTTCCGCCATTGCACCCGATATTTGTGCTCCAAGTCAACCGTCAGAACCGTGCCTATGCTCCCGAGCTATTAATCTGCATCAGGTGTGAGTCGTTTCACGACCTCTATCGTTGCAAAGATTAGACCGGCCATTCTAGACTCCATCTTGTTGACCGGTAGAATTGAGGATTCTGGTATCGCATTTTTTCTCGAGGTATAGTGCTCAACAGCACCGCCGAGCTCGTTTCTGATTAAATCAACAAATCGACAATAGCAGCTGCGACCACCTCTCTATGCTACCAAGGCGCTTGGTCAGTGAAGTTAACGTTCAGCATTCAGCATTCTGATCGCACAACCTAGGGAGATTGGACATCCTCTGTTATTCCGATCACAAAGGAGCTAACTTATGAGCCAATGCATTTCCCGAGCTGGGACACCAGTCCGAGTGGCGGAACTTGCGCTCAATACCAGTCTTCGGGGGAAAACATGGAAACAGCATGGAGCATGGGCTCGGTGAGTCCGGAAGAACACAACCAACTCATGCTTGATCGGGAGCTCTTCGCAAGTGAACCAATTTCTGATTGGTTTTCAAATCTGGAACGCCGAGTGTTGCCGATCGTGGATGTTACTGTGATGTTCGAAAGTGGACATCCGGCCGGGTGGATAGCTCGGTTATACAGGTTTTCACTTTGCGATCGTTGTGGGGGTGACCGGACCTAGATAAAAAGCCGAAAGCTGGATGCAGATTAGCAACTTGGTGGAATTTAATATAATAGGTGCGAAATCCGACCATAGCAATCACCAGACTGATTGCTCGACTTCATTATTCATATTTCCCCGAGCAACCCACCGTGTTTGGTCACCGATCACAATCATCATATCAAGCTTGCACTGGCCCTGCCGAACATCTTCCCGACCTCGTGCTCCCGTTTTCTCCAACCATGAACCTCGTTGTCGTCTGCACCGAGTACCGATCACCGGGCAATTTTATCAATAAAGCGAATTCCCTAACCGTTGATCGGAACTGCTACATGTCGTTGCCGACCTCAAGCACGTCTGATTTCTTCGTGTCTTCTGCCGACCAGATTCTATGTCTCTTCTGCCGCTTGATTATTGTTCGAATCAGCCGGTCATTGTGGACTCTAAACCGAGTAAATTTGTGACGGAGAATTTGACTTCAAGCCGCTTCAAAACACTACCAAGCAACCGTCTTCAGAGTTCCCGAGCTGGTGGCCGGAATCGCCATGCGATCAGTGCTGCTTCACGGTCAAGTGGGCGGTATCTCCGGTCAACATGGCGTTGATTCAACTGATCAAATGCACTCCCTGACCTCCCGGCATGATGGACAGAGTCGATAGGAGTTTAGCATTTCTTATTAGTGTATCGGAGCAGGTGGATCATAGAGATGACAGCTTCACCGTGTTGACCGGCCTCTTCGGAACCGCCTCTGAACGTGTTTCTTGCTTGGTATTGAACCGGCAGTAATACAATAAATCAACTGGTCTGGGTATCACATTCAAGTCACATTTGGGTTACCGGTGATTTGCGCGAGAAAGCTATGGACTCCCGACCTTCCCTGAAGCCGATTGTCAATACTCAGCATTCATGGTGATCGACAGTTTCAGAAAACAAAACAAAAATATGAGACCAATAGTGGCTGGCAGTCTACATGAATTCTGTGGAGAATGCAAGATGAGAATTTTTAGAGTTTACAACTTTGTAATATGATTCCTATTGTAAATTGTAATTTGTATAGGCTATTACTGTACTTAGAAAATTGTAATAGCTAATTGTATGTAAAAAGCCCGGTCAGGTTGGTTCATCCACCACCGGCTCGGGAGTAAGGTGCCCGTTTATGGTCCTCGGACTGATCTTTGTGGGAGTAAGGTGCCCACTACGGGAGCAAGGTGCCCGTTTATGGTTCTCGGACCGATATTTGTGGGAGTAAGGTGCCCACTACGGGAGCAAGGTGCCCGTTTATGATCCTCGGACCGATTTTTGTGGGAGTAAGGTGCCCACTACGGGAGCAAGGTGCCCGTTTACGACGGCGGTCGGAAAAAACGCTACGACCGAAAAGTCAGAAAAAACTACACTCTTTGCACCAACGAGGAAGGATTACCCTCGTTTGCTTTTCTTTGTAAATTGTACATGTGTGCTAAGTCCGGTTAGGTTGGCACTACCACCACCGGCCCGATTAGAGTGGCATCGACACGATGAGCCTGAGACAATATCTCGGAATAAGCCCTACGTAGTAGGCAATTCAGTCCGGTTAGGTCGGCATTACCACTACCGACGTTGTAAGCCCGATTGGATCGGCATCGTATCACCTAGATCGGTAAAATTCGACATCTCAATCGTATCGCAAATCCGATCCTTAGATCGGTAGAGTTCGGACGACCGCTGTAGTCCAAAGGACTGTGCTTAAGGTTGTACTCTATTTCCTTGACTAGGATTTTTTCCCGCTGGGTTTTTTTTTTCTTAGTCCAAGGTTTTTTAGCGAGGCAACCGGCATAAGTCATAGACTATATAGTCAGCTTTTGGCCCAAACTCTTCCTCGTTAGCGCTTAAATGTTGCACTCTTTTTCCTTGGCTAAGATTTTTTTCCCACTGGGTTTTTTCTTAGCTTAAGGTTTTTTAACGAGGCAACTAGCGTGAGTCGCGAACCGTAAGGCCAGTCTTCCAGCCCGACCCCTTCCTTGTTGACTCGACGTCAGGACTCAGACTGGAGGGCTACTTGATAGGGAATATACTACGCGTATACGACCCTGAGTATTTGGTACGTAGACTGTATACGAGTACGAGACTACGCCTATAAAAGGGACCTAAACTCTTCGGTTAAGGGACTTTTGGCCTCCCTGGACTCTCTCTACAACACCAAATATGATCTCCCTCCTCTTTACATTTTATTGAAGAACAATGAATAAAGGATGGAATTTGGGGGCTAAATTCTTTGTTTGATCTACCTCTACATACATCATTATACACACAGAGTATATAGGGATTTATTCCTTATCACACACCATTCTACGTACTAAAATACACCAGAGGACCGATAAAACACATCATTCCATACTATAACCAAATGCACCTATTCACTTAAAATTCATCAGTATACGTGATAAAACGCATCATTCTACGTATTAAAATGTACCGCAACATGCCTCATGTCAGATTATAAACATACACATATTAGAAAACAAGTGCTAAAATATGCACCATTCTACGTATTAAAATGTACCGCAACATGCCTCATGCGTCAGATAATAAACATACACATATTAGAAAACAAGTGCTAAAATATGCACCATTCTACGTATTAAAATGGACCACAATGTGTGTTAAAATGCACAATCACTTATTGAAAATCCTCATCCCAGATTATAAACATACACTATTACACTTATTAAAAAACATGTGTTAAAATACACACCATTCAATGTATTAAAATTCACCAGAGAACGGATTAAAACATACCATTTCACAACACACTTATTAGAAACACATGTGTTAAAATACACACCACTCTACGTATTAAAATACACCAAAGGACGTATTAAAACACACAATTCCACAACACAGTTAATGCACCAATATACGTAATAAAACGCACCACAACATGTATTCAAATGCACCACACTATGTACTAAAATGCACCATTTCAATTCACGTAATATAGATAATAAAATTACTATAATAACCCCACTTAAACATACGCGAATTGCAGTTGGATTAATGAAATCGGACGACGCAGATTAGGCCACACGATCGCATGAGAGCTCCCCACCGCATTTGAATAGCAATATATATATATATATATATATATATATATATATATATATATATATATATATATATATATATATAATTTTATTCAAATGTGGCCGCGCCCTTACGTGCGGCCGTGCGGTTTACACCACTAAATGTTAAGAAATGCACCACTTAATATTACGAAATGCACCACTCAATAACATTGAGTGGTGTATTTCATATTTAAGAAACACACCACTCAATGTATTGAGTGGTGTATTTCGTAACATTGAATGGTGCATTTCTTAACATTGAGTGGTGTAAACCGCACAGCCGCACGTAAGGGCTCAGCCACACCTGAACATGACCATATATATATATATATATATATATATGCCAAGGGCCTTGTGGTCTAGTGGCATCAAACCCTTCCCTGTATACAGGAGGTGGTGGGTTCGAGCCTTAGTGGAGGCGTTGCTGTCTCTTTGTTCTTCAGTAGGTTGATAAGGTAGTTGACAACCTATTTATGTGAGAAATAAATTATTAATTAGTAAGGGTTTATATGTAATTTTGACAGCTTTTAATTTTAATATGATATTCTATGGATATATTATGCTTGATTTTAGGTGATTTAATTTTGGTAGGATTGTAAATTCTCCTTTGTCAATGATTGGAATTTTCTGTTTGTTCATTATTTAGACTTGTTCTTCCTTTTTCCTGAAGCATAGAGGGCATTAATGGAGGTATGTTTTCATCTTTCTGTTTATCGGTTTGGTTAAGTTGTGTTGCCTAATTGTGTGCATGTGTGTGAAGTTTTGTTTATTACGCTTATGGCGAGGCCCCTTTTTTGTTTTGGTTTTCTAGTATAGATTGGTGATTTAAAAAAAAAAAAAATTCTAGTTTCAATGCCGTGCCATTTTTTCCCTTTTAATATTGGTGAATCTGTAATATTTCTTCACCTTTTAGAAATCTTTGTTTGGGTCAGTGTGTGCATGTATGTATTGTAGTGTGTGCATAGTTGTTTTCTAATCTAATTTTCTGTTAATTTATGGGTCTGTGTTTTTTTTATATTGGTTTTCTGCTTTAGACTGGTAATTGGAATCCGGTGTTTTCAAATGTCATGGCTGTGGTTTTTTTGCCTTTTTATGTTCACTTCAATGCATTCAGACATCATTGCATATGTTATCTATTTGTATGTAAGTGCACACAGTGGTTTATTAAAGTGCACATATCGGTCGAGTGTGCGGTTATCATGTTTTATTATTTTTTTTCAGTGCTATTTTTTGTGTGCACATACCAGGTGTGTTAGTTGATCAACTTTCACAAGTACTTTGAGCAGACCTAACGGCACGGGGAATTTTGCATGTATCGGTGACGCGGTGTTGTTTGATGCAACCTAAACGAACAGGTATATGCATCTATTATTTATGGCGAGTGCATATGTTCAACGATGTTAGTTTAGTACATCCATTTGTTTACCTTGTACGCACTGTGTTTATGTTTTCTTCTGTCTTTATTGCGTGTAGGTACAATTTTGTGTTTGTCTCCTTTACTAGCTTTGATAATCACAAGAAATCATTAACATTTGCTGCGGGGTTGATTTCTAAGGAAGATGTCAAGTCCCATGCACATCATGATAGCCGTAATTGTCCTTTAGCGACGTAACATTTGTTTTTTACAAGTGTTTTTAAAAAAATTTGTCGTTTTGATGAGACTTGGTTTGACTTTGTGATTTTTTAATGAATACAATAATATTTGGTGTTTCAACGACATTGTGTGGGCATTCTTGTTTGTATAAATATCTCTTTTTTTTTTTTTTGCTTTTATAACTCTTTTTTTATTCGTTCTAGGGGGTTGCTATTCTCTGTGCACCTATGTTAGCTAGGTTGTGCATGTGTGTTTTTTTCTCATTACCATTTGGCAGCATCTTCTAGTCTTGGTATGTCTGTTGGTAAGTCCGGTGTTATTCAGGCGTAAGGTGGTGTGCTCACGTCTCTTGATATTGTTGTTCACACCCCACCATTGCTAAGAATAAGGGTTCTCGAAAGCGGTTCAAATCGTCAAAAGAGGTAGCTGTAGAGAAAGCGTCTAAGTCCACACAAGAGTGCAAGACTTTTCACCAATATGTGCGTCATGATAGCCATAATTTTCTGCTAAAGGAGTAGATTTATTTTTTTACATGTGTATTTTTTCAGACTTTGTATTTTTGGATGAGACATTGATTATTTTTGTGGTTTTAATTTGAATAATTTACTCTGGTTTTTATTATATGCTTGACGCTTTTTACCCCCCACGTATTTCGCAAAGCTATTGAGATACAAAAGAATGGTCATTTGTGTGCACCTACTTTATGGTGTGTGTGCATCTCAGTTTTAACTCCTGTGTCGTAAACTACGTTGGTGTGTGCACCCCAGTATTTCACCATGTGCCGTTCAGATTCATTTGAGGTGCACTGTGCGTTTAATCTTTCCTCCATTCTCAAGAAACTTATTGATGATAATTGGGTTAACTCAGTGGGTTTAATATTAGAAATAAAATCTGAATCTTATTTTGTGGTTGACGTAATTTTTTCCGCACAACTAACTAGAAGTTGTTGAGGATCAAATGGTCTAATATGTGTGTGCACCAATTACAGGGGGTGTGTGCATGTTTGTGTAAACTCCTGTTGAGGATCAAATGGTCTAATATGTGTGTGCACCAATTACGGGGTGTGTGTGCATGTTTGTGTAAACTCCTGTGATGTTCAATACGTCAGTGTGTGCACCTCAATTTAGGACAGTGTGACATTCATACTAATAGTGTGCAGTCATTTTAAACAAGGTTTCATGACATGGACATTCATCCGATCCATTCGTTTCTTTAATTTTTGGAAATGGATTGCAACTATAGATCATTCAATAAGCACTTATGCATTAGAAATCAACGGCGTGTGCATTGTGACAAAAATACATATCCATTCTTACAACATACGTTTGCACTACTATTCAATCCAACACCATAGCTACTATTGCAATCTTTTCTCCATTATTAGGAAACTTATTTATGAGAATTGAGATAACTCTGTGGGTTTAATCTGAGAAATTAAATCAGAATCTTATTTTGTGGTTGACGTAGTTTTTTCCCCACAACTAACCAGAAGTTGCGGAGGATTAGACGGTCTAATATGTGTGTGTACCAATTACGAGGGTGTGTGCACCAATTACGAGGGTGTGTGCATGCTTGTGTAAACTCATGTAATGTTCAATACGTCGGTGTGTGCACCTCAATTTAAGACTGTGTGCCGTTTATAGTAATATAGTGTGCAGTCATTTTAAATGGGGTTTCATGACATGGACACTCTGTGTGTTGGTTTAATGCATTCATCCATGGTGTGCATTCCACGCTTCTTCGGCATAGAGCCTCTGTAGGAATCCTTTAGGTGGGCTAATGAAGTCATCGTCATCATTCCTTGCTTGTGTCGGCTGGCAAGGTTGTTGAGCAACCCGTTATTGCTTCACTGCGAGAGGAAACCACAAACTATTAATTTCTATACTCAAATGCACACAATTATACTGTTGAATTGCAATAAGTACACCACATGGTGTGAGAGTACACACATTCACGTACAAAGCTATCTCTTTAATCAAAGAGGGGTATATTAGTTTTACACACAAAATTATACATGTTGTATATGTGCACACACATTCACACGTGCTTAATATGCATGTGCACACACACAAAATCTCAGCATGGTTTGTAGGGAACATTTCATTTACAGTGTATGAAATATTTAGCAAACAACTAAAAATAAGCTTGTATAAAAACAAAGACAGTATAACCCATCATTATGTCAAAGTACACACATTCGCGTAACTTTCTTGAAACAATAAAGATATACTTAATTTACCAAAGTCACCAAACATTATTTATGTGTGCACACTATATTGAATTAATCAACTATCTCAAGATATTTATACATACTATATAATCATCATCTTGGAGAATACAGAATCAGATTTAATGCTGATTTAGTTGTGTCACATTCACCACAATAATTGAATGAATTGAAACTAATCAAAGATGACAGCTCTAAGAAAAAGAAAGCTAGAATTGAAGTTTCATATATACATACTTGTCAACCATTAACCATCCAATTGCATCATGAGCTAGGGTGTATATATGTTATGGGATTATCATGTAAAAGACAATGGCTAATTGGCTACCTACTTCAAGGGACATCTCTAGTGTTCTACTCCTCCTCACCTGTCAGATTGCCCAGACCACTACAATACAACCGTTAAACTCTAGGCGTAGTAGTCTTTAGCAGTGCACACACTGTTGGTCGAAATTTTTGGCCGGTGACCCAAAAAAATCCACCATCTACACGTCCAGGCACCAAGATCGCCTGAATCCTAATTTAGGTTGCGTTGTCCCGCCGGCAAACGCACTTACGATTTTGAATCCAATCACATACCTCCATTTTTCGAATGATTTTTCGATGCTCGTCGCCGTTTTTCCGCGTCTTCTTGTACCAGTCATAGCTCTATGATGGTGGCGGTGCACTCGGCCGTCGTTGGTGTCTCGTCTTCAATTCGCACCAGTTCCAGAAGAAACGAACTTCGTCTTGGGAGGGTGGAAGAGTGAAAGTCGGATATTACCAATTATTTCAACTTCCAGTAACAACACCTTAAGACCAAATTGTCCTTGGATTGCTTATTATTATTATTAATCAGCCTATTTTTATGGTGAAACATTTAAATCTTAAAATCAAATCTTATCCATCCGTACCTATTTTTCAATGGCCAGGATGAAGTCTTATTTCTCATCTAACTAGGCTGTCTCATGTGAAGCCTACTATATAGGCTGTCTCATGTGAAGCCTACTATATATATATATATATATATATATATATATATATATATATATATATATATATGTGGTAGGGTTCCAATGAGATCACTTGTCTAGGTAAGATCGTGAGATCAGATCTTGTGCATCCATGTAATATTTTTTAATGGTCTAGATCGATTGACACATAACACACACGCCGTCCGCACACATTTAATCATCGTTCACACACACTTCAACTTTGAATCTTAATCAATCTAGACCATTAAAAATTTTGAGATCAAATCTTGTACATTATCAATCTAAAAAATTTTAATGGTCTAGATTGTTTGACTTTAATCACCGTTCGCACACATTTAATCATCGTTCGCACGCATTTAATCACTGTTTGCACACATTTAATCACCATTCACACACACTTAATCACCGTTTACACACATTTTATCACCGTTCGCACACACTTCAACTTATAATCTTAAATTAATCTAGACCATTAAATTATTACATGGATGCACAAGATCTGATCTCACAATCTTACCTAGACAAGTGATCTCATATGATCCTAACTCTCTCTCTCTCTCTCTCTCTATATATATATATATATATATATATATATATATATATATATATATATATATATATATATATATATATATATATATATATACATATATATATATATATAATTAGTAGATATAGTGGTTTTTAAATTTGAACAATGTATTTTTATGAAATTAGAAATCAATTCAAATTATGCAATCTTTTTTAAACAAATTAAAATTTTGATTAAATGTACATTGACGTTTGAAATTGTATCAATATATATCAATTATCAACATAAAATTTTAACTATATTTACCAAAAAATGCAAACATGCATTTAAACATTGAGTCACACTTGTGTGAGGTCGTCTCACAGATTTTAATCCAATATATTTATGTTAGTTGCTTGTTATTTATGATGGAAATCATAATACTTATTACAGAAAATTTAATATCAATTTGAAATAAATAAAATATTACTTACAATAGATATTATAATATTTATATGTGAAATTGTGATACTATTTAGGGTAAAAAATAATTGTTACTAATGATAAATATTGTAATATTTGTAATTGAAATTGTGATACTTATAAAGTGTAATTCTAATGCTAATGTTGTAATAATTATATGTGAAATGTTACTTATGAAAGAAAGTGTAATACTTATTGTAGAAAAATTTAATTCCAATTTGAATAAAAATAAATCGTTACTTATAATAAATATTGTACTCTTAATACTTATATGTGAAATTGTAATACTATTTAAGGTAAAATTGACTATTTTATTTTGGTGGGGGAAGGGATCCGAGGATCCCTTAAAGGCTAATGCCGTTTACAAGAAGCAACCCCTTGTGCATCCCAAGCTAGAAGAGGGCTCAGTCCGTCAGGGGGGTGGTCAAGCAGGATCATACCCCAAGCTGATTGTTGGCCGAGGTTTGCAAGGAAGTCAGCGCACTGGTTCCCTTTCCGTAGGGTGTGATTGAGTCGAAACTCCTGGAATTGGCGTGTAAGGGCTTTGCAGTCCGCAACTAAAGTGGAATCAAGATTGCCGTCATCAGAGTTGTTAACAATGACGTTCACCAAGGCCTCAGAATCGGACTCCGCAATAAGATGAGTGAAGCCACGATGAATGGCAACGATCAGGCCCTCCCGAAAACCCCAAAGTTCCGCTCTGAAGCTAGATGTGCGACCGATGTTCGCCGTGAACCCAATAATCCATCTTCCTCTATGGTCCCGAATTAACCCACCTGCACTTGCTAGGCCTGAGGTAGATTTCCTTGCACCGTCTAAGTTCATCTTGACATAATTCGGTTGTGGAGGTGACCAAGAAACCCATGTTTGCCGTGCGTGTAAGGGACCCGTGTGTTTGAGGAGGATTCTGCGAGCCTCATGTGCTTCCCTATTCGTCTTGAGAATGATGTCATACGGCGAATCGTGGATATTATTGAAGATGAGGTTGTTGCGAGCTTTCCACAAGTTCCATAAGAGATAAGGGAAAATCGTGTTCCATCTGCCTCCATCGTCTGTAGTGTGTATCGTGCAGGCCTTCATCATCCAGTCGTTGAGAGGTAGGTGGAAACTTGTCATGAAGGCTGCCGGTGTTGACGCCGCCTCCCAACATTCCTTTGCAAAATCACATTGGCGGAGAAGGTGGTCAATAAATTCATTGTGAGCACCGCATCTAGGACAGTCAGCATTTGGAGATAGCCCCCTTCGGTGTCGTTCAGCATTAGTAAGCAGGCCGTTAATCGCCACTTTCCAAATGAATAATTTGACTCTTTCGACACAAGTGATCTTCCAAATCCAAGCATGGGAGTTCTCCGCTTCGTCATACCCTGAAATAAAGGAAAAAGCCGAAGCAACCGAAACTAAACCAGAATTTGAATGGGGCCAGGTTAGCTGATCTACCTGATTATGAGAAATTGGTAAAGCAGTTGCTCGAATTTCATCCACTATGTCGGGTGGAAGGGCGTCAATCAGGGCTTGAGTGTTCCAACTGTTACTCGGTGTGATGAAGTGATCTACCGTAGTGTTGGCGGGAATGGTGACGCCACCATTTGGAATAGCATCTGCAAGAGGCCGGTCACCCACCCACCAATCTCTCCAAAAATTAATCGATTTTCCATCACTCACTCGCCACTTTAGACCTTTGGTGAGGATATCTCTACCTTTTAGGATGCTTCGCCACCCCCACGAAGCGTTCGAGCCAGTCGTGAGCTGCAGAAAATCACCATGTTTGACGTATTTGTCTCTCATTGCTTGTACCCAGAGTTTATTTTGATTAGACCACAGCTGCCACGCCATTTTGGTGAGAAAGGCCATGTTGAAATCTCTGGCTTTTCTAAGACCCAAGCCACCAATCTCCCGAGGTTTGCAGATGTCCGACCAGTTGACCGTGTGTATCTTTCTTGTGTTATCGTCGTGCCCCCACAAAAAATTCCTGCAGAGTCTATCAATGTGAGAACACGTACTTACCGGAAAGGCAAGTGATTGCATGGCATATGTTGGGACCGACGCTAGCGAGGACTGCACAAGAATTCTCCTTCCCGCCATGCTGAGGGCGCTGGCTTTCCAATTTGCGAGCTTCTTGCGCATCTTATCCACCACGTAAGAGAAAGTGTGTCGAGACACACGCCTTTGGAGAATAGGCATTCCAAGGTAGTGCCCCATGTTAGCTGCCATAGGGATATTTAAAATATCCTTGATACGACTTCTGAGCCCTGCATTAAGATTAGGGGAACAAAAAGTGGTAGACTTTGCCAAGTTAACAGTGAGGCCCGAAGCAGCACTAAAGTTATTGAGACACTCAAGAATGATCGTGGCCTGTCTCTCCGACGCTTCTCCGAAGAGCATAAGATCATCTGCAAAGAAAAGGTGAGAAATGCCGATCCCTCCCCTTGAGATATTAATCGGCTTCCAGGAACCTGTTGCAACTTTATTGTGGATGTCATACGCAAGTCTTTCCATAACCAAATTAAACAAATACGGAGCAAAAGGGTCACCTTGGCGGAGGCCACGACCCGGCTTAAAAGCTGGAAGACGACCTCCATTCCAAAGAATGGAAAGGTCACTTTCACGAAGAGAGAAGAGTAAAAGATCAATGATACTTCTCGGAAATCTGAACCTAACTAAAGTGTCTTCAAGAAAAGACCAATAGACACTATCATAAGCTTTATGAAGGTCCACCTTGACAATCATAAAGCCTTTTTTACCTTTTTTTGAAGCCATAGTATGAACCACCTCTTGTGTAAGAATGACATTGTCCATCGTGGAACGACCCGGAAGAAAGCTATTCTGATGCGGCCCAATTAACTTGCACATGATAGGTCGCAATCTATTGACTAGAACTTTCGAAATAATTTTAAAAGCAACATTCAGCAGAGTGATAGGTCTAAAATCAGCTGCAGTCTCGGGGACCTCTTTTTTTGGAATGAGGGTCATGAAGGCCTTGAGGAGAGAATTATTAACCATGCTATTAACCAAGGCCTAATTTACCATATTTGTCAAAGAGGAGCCCACCTCGGTCCAGAAATGCTGATAGAAGATCGCTGGAATCCCATCCGGTCCCGGACTTCCATATTTCTTCATACCAAAGACCGCCTTTCTTACTTCCTCCAGGGGTGCCTGGCGGCACAGATCCCTCGCCTGGGTAGGAGTTAAGGTGTGTTCCTCTGCCACCGGGGTTAGGACAGTCGCGTCGCTCATATCCACCCTGCAAAAAAGGGAAGTAAAAAAGTCTGTAATGTGAGAGCTCAGGGAAGGGTGATTATCCGTCCATGATCCGTTGATCTTGAGGAATCTGATTCTATTCTTGTTCCGTCTGATCATTGCAGCATTCTGATAGAACCGGGTGTTGCGGTCACCGTCTTTGATCCAATCCACTCTAGATTTCTAAAACCAAAACGCTTCCTCTTGGTCCAGCACTTCATTGAGATCATTAATGAGATACCTTTCCCGTTTCTGGAGTTCTCGAGACACTGTGAAATCACTCCTGTTTTGAATATTCTGGATATCCGTGATAAGTTTCTGCTTTCTCTTGAAAATGTTGCCAAACTCATTGCGGTTCCAAAGCAGGCTTTTACGTGTCACCGTAGAAATGATGTCTGTAATAGACTGTGTGGTATTGCTCGCGGCCTCCTTCCAGATGAGATTATAGTCATCTCTATTAAGCCAGGCCGCCTCAAACCTGATGGGTCTCAAGTTTCTATTCGGTGGTTGGCCCGCTTCTTCCACAAACAAAATGGGGTTGTGGTCCGAGTAGAGGCGAGGTAACTATTGACAAAAATTATCCTCACTCTGTCTCATTTTATGTGTCTAATTCAGTTAACGAATGCTTGATTGAAATTATTTTTAATTCAATTTTTCATAATATTAAATTTGGTATTAGTATACAAAATTTATATATTTAGAAACTACATTAAAATTAAAGTATTATTAAATATAAAAAATAAATTTAAAATAAGTAAAAAAATACTAAAGAAAATAAACAAAGAAGAAAAAGTTAGTTTGACAAATGAACAGTAAATATGACAAGTAAAATAAGACAAGAAGAAGTAATACTTATAAGTAAAATTATGATACTTACAAAATATACTACCTTTATTGAGTATTTCATCCAGACTACCCAATTATCTACGACGTAACCCATCTCATGAATAAGTGGTTTATGAGCCGGACTTCTACAATTTTGGTCTTATACATTATACATCAATAATAACCTTGGGCTGAATTTTCTAGATGGGGGCAAAAGACTTTGAAAAAGACTTAGAAGACTTTGACACTTCTTGCCGTGTGGGCTCCTAACCTGCCCCCGTCACCCCACCCCACACACACACTTCTTCTTTTTTAATTTTTCTTTTATTGAAGATTATATTATTTTATTTGATTTAGGTAGAATAAAAAATGATTGCTTTTAAGGAAGGTTCTGAAGAAATGTCGAATAATTTTTCATTTCGATAATAACTCAATTTTAAATTAATCGATAATAATATTTAAAAAAAAAACCAGTTGGGTAGTTAGTTAGTAAACCTGTAAAAACTATGTCATATTAAAAAGTTTTGAAACAATTATTTTTTTAGTAAGAGTCAAATTTTAATAGCGTGGTCACAAAATGATAACCTTCCCTCCTAATATCACAGGTAACAAATTATACCATGGATCAGTGTCTACCTTACATTATGAATTCTGAACTAAAATGATATTCATATTAGGTGTCTGCAATTAATAGATTATATGTATGTAATATGATATTCATATTATGTGTCTGCAATTAATAAATTGTATGTATACAATTAATCGATTATGCATATGTAAATAAATTGAAGGCACATAATATTTTAATTTTACATGCACATAATATGTTAACTCTAGACTCATATAGGTCATTAACATATTATGTGTCTATAGTCAACGTATTATGTGTTGTAGTTAACAAATTATATTCTTCAATTTATTTATAGAAAACATTTAAGATATATGATATTTTAATTATAGAGACATAATTTTTAAATTAGGAGCTGTAAGATGACCCTGATTTATGGTATACGATCGAATTGATCAGTTGATCACCGGTAGTGTAACTGTGTAAGTCCAAGCAAAGCATAGGTCCACGATGGAGTCCCAAAATTCATGATGATTTTGAAAAGAAGAATAAATAAATATTCTTAAAATGACTAAAAGTTGAAAAAGTAAACAACCTGCTCCAACTTTAGAAAAAGCCAACTTTAGAAACAACTGTGCAGATTTTTTCAAATATTTCAATTTAAATGCAACTAATTTGATATCTATTCCTAGGTGTTACACATTCGGCTAATATTAAATTTAGAACAGGAATAAAAGTATATCATAACATGATAATTAGTTGATTATTTAAGTTATATTTGACAGAGCTTATTTAGAAATTAATTATCTATTTTAGGAATTTTTTGAAAATCTGAAAAATATTTTTTAAAAAATATTTTTAGAAAAAATATTATGAAAAGTGAGTTATTTTTTCAAAACAATTTTATTTTCTAGTGTTCGGTTAAATGCTAGAAAATTGTTTTTCTGTTTAGGTGAAAGTCATAAAATTATATTTTTTCTGCTTGGTTTATTTTTTAGATGATTAGATATTTATTTAATATTTTAAGAAAATATTAAATATTTTTATGATAAATAATTATTATTTATATTAAGATAGAGTTGTAAATTAAAAGTTGTAATTGTTATAAAGATTTACAATAATTATAAAAAAGATGTATATAAATAAATTTTAATTTGTAACTTATCATAATCTATATATATATATATATATATATATAAACAAAATCCTCCAAAACGAAATCCTATTTCCCGCCTGACAACACTTGCGTGTATAGGGTGAAATGTCAAAAGATATTTGTGTTAAAACGGAAGGCCAATGACTTCCCGAGTGTCGGTCTCGAAGGAGGGACGTGGAGGTGTGTCAAACATTCGGGAGTTTACTAGATAGATTCATGCATAAGATTTGAGTGTGGTGAAGGGTGGAATTGCAAGTGAGAGTGTAGTTCATTGGTTGGTTGTGAGTGCAAAAGAGTAGTAAAGTAAAAGTGGTTTTGGGAATATGTAAAAGGGGTAGGGATTGGATAGTGAGAGTCTAAAGTCAAGGATTAGGATTGCTAGGATATTGTCTATTCAAGAGTGTGTTGTCTTAGTCCTTTTCCACCTTGCGTGTTAATTTTAAGGTAATCCCTTATTAAGACTTAATTTGGCCTGTTAGTACGTGTTGGTGGATGATTAGGATTAGTAACTACATTATTAAGTTGTTATATCATGTTCCTATGCTTAAGTACTATCTCGTTTAGGTGCTATAGCCCAATAGTGATTAATCATGAATCCCGGATAGGTAGGAACGTTAGTAGTATTAGTTATAATTGTTTTTAGTATTAGTTAGTAATTAGAGTAAGTATAATTCATATGGTCATATTATATTAGCCTTGAGCATGGATTATAGGATTATAGATTGTAGTGGACCGATTAGGAATATCAGTATTGTTATTAATAGTTAGTGACGGTGTTAGAATTATATTAATTCTTCAGGTTCACGATTATGAACCGAGCTTTGAGTTGGTGTTGCTTTGGACCTAGCTTACGAGCAAAGTTAATGTGCTTTTGGGATTAATTACGCTTCAAAGGTAACCACTATGTCCATCAAAATCTATTTCTATACTCTCGCTCTATATGATATTTCTTGGTGATTGGAAATCCTGAAATTCCTTGGTCATTAGCCTATTATTGATGGTGTTGTGGATTCATGGACTCGTGTCCTAATCCTTTGTCTATTTGATGTATATGATCATTTGTTGGTTTGGATTTCCATGTTATTTGGCCTCTGATTAGATGAATATTGGTGTATTGTGATATGATCTTTGTATTCTGGAGTATCTCTTGTATTCTGAACTGAGTGTGATTCGGAATGTGGGAATTACTCTTGCGGGGTTCTCTAGCGGGACAATGTAAACGCTGGGGTTTTCCGTGAGAGTAAGGTGGTAGTGATTGGTGAGTGATCCGTGGTTGGTTTCCCCTTTCGTTCTAAGTTTGTTAGAGCATTCTATTGACTATGTTACCATGATTATGGAGTATTTATTCATACCTCTTATTCCTTTGTATGAGTCTATATTATTTGGAAGTTGGTTGGTGTTCATGTCTAAGATGAATACTCTGAGTGATGGTTCTTGGGCTGAGTTGAGTATGAGTATGTGGTAGTGGATCTTTGAGTATCTCTTGGTGGTTATTGGGTGATTGGACTGTGCTACTATTGGTTATTGGTTTCTATGATCGGGTTGATTACCCCTGTGATTGGGCTCTTGCCCCTGTGATTGGACTTAGGTCCCTGTGATTGGACTTCGGTCCCTGTGATTGGGTTCATTACCCCTGTGATTGGGTTCATTACCCCTGTGATTGGACTACGGTCCCTGTGATTGGGCTTTTGCCCCTGTGATTGGACTTCGGTCCCTGTGATTTGGCTCATCACCCCTGCGTACCGGTTTTCCGGGTTTGATTCTTGACTTCTGACTGCTGACTATGTGATTGACTTGGTTCGATGGTCGGTTTTGAGGGTTTGGAGATTGGAGTTGGGAGTTCTTTCTTGGGTTATGTATTCGTGAGTTTCCTTATGGTAATTCGATTGATATCTTATGGTTCTAGGTTATGGTTGGTTGGTTTCCTTATGGTTGTTGTTCAGTGGTATCCTGGTTATGGATTCGTTATCTTATATTCATTGTTGTATGTTGGCTTCGTTTGGATGAGTCTTGGTTTGTGATTCGTTCAGTTTATTGTTGTTGAGTATCCGATTTGAACTATTGAACAGTTTGTTGGCGTTTATATTCTATATGGGTGTGTAAACCTATTTACAACTTATATGTATATCTATACTTCCTTGCGGGTGTGAATGGTGGTTACTTAGCAGTCTTTTGCTAATGGTTCCTTGTGTGTTTTCCAGGTTTGCCTTAAGGTCTATGCATGAGCGCGTTAGAGCTACACCCGTACGAGGATGCTTAGATAGTGGTTATGTTTTTAGATTTATGCTTTAGCCTGTGTGCCGTTTTGAGAATTCTATATACTCCGGCTTTGTTGTTGGATGTTTGAGTTATATTAAAGGATTATCGTTTATACAGTTCAGTTTTTATGGTTAGCCTGTGCATCTAGCCGCGTTATCTTACCTAGATGTGGCATGACGCCCTTAGGTTTTAAATTCGCTTCCGCTATGTTCTGTGTGGTTGAGTTAAGCAGCTGTTGTGTTGAGATTTTTATCTATCTCAGCTTGTGTGAGGTTGGGGTGTCACAGTTGGTATCAGAGCCTGTGTTGAGGTCTGAATAGAGATCCTAGGGTTGAACTTTTGAGACTCTAGGACTTGATTAAGTAGGAATTAAGATGTTTTGAGAATCCTAGGATGTGTGAATTCTAGGAATCGCGGTGAGGACACGCCTTGTTTATTATATTATATGTGCTTTGTTAACCTTGTTGGTTGCAGCTTGCGGCTCGTCCTCTCGGGTAAGTCTTAATCGCTTTTAGTTACGTTGCCTCGTTTTAGTTTTGCTTAAGCACCTGCTTAGAATAGGAACGAGTAGTTAGTTGATGAGAAGCGTTGGATAGCACCGTGTGCATCTCGGCAATCAGAAGGTTGGCGGCTCGCTGAAGAAGACTAATCCCTCGTGGTTTGGAGTCAACGACAACGGCCTACGTTCTTCGGGAATGGCGTCTTCGCGCGTGAAGCATCGTTTGCAAGATCTTCGTTAACCTCAAGACTTGAAGAACAGGTTCGTGCGGCTGAAGTTCGACACAAGATGAAGAAAGCAACAGGAGCTCGAAGACTGAAGACTCGAAGACTCTCGGCTATGAGGGAACGACAATGACGGGTGCTGACGCGTCAAGAAAGGGTTAAAGCACGCCAAACAGGAGCTTTCGGGATTAGTGATGAAGAACCTCGTGCAAGTTAAGCTCGGAGTTAACGTTACATGGAGAATTAGAATTTGAAGTTGGGATGCCCAAGCCATAAGATAGTCCTACCCATTCTTGAAACGACAACGAAGGAACGAGTTAGAAGTTGCAACCTTCAAAACAAAGAAGACTAAGTCAAGTAGAAAGGAAAACTTAGACGCTTAAGATCCCCGAAGATAAGAAGAAACGCCGTAAGCAAGTGGTGTATGGCTCCGTGAAGTGGACCTCGTGTAACCTTTTCGGTGCACCTTGAACGTGGTTTCTCGTGCAAGCACTTCAAGGAAGTAACCTCGGTTTCTAAAAGATCACTATTACCCATAAGCGAATCTCCTTTCAAAAATCGGGCAATACCTTTCCAATTGAACCTATCTTTTCGTAAAGCTTCCTCGAAAATCTTTCGTTCTGTACCATCGGTCATCAATGGTTCATCGCCTTCAGCCTCTCTTGGAGTAATAAGGTTGTGCGAATCGTAAGGTTACATGTAGAGCTTATTCGAATCTCAAGTCAGCATTGCGTGGGGAGCAGGTCAAGACACGTCAACCGGTCAAAGCGTCGTGGTCAAATCGTCAAGCCGTGGAAACCGTTTAGAGTTGAGAGACTTCCTATTCTTCTTAAAACCGAATCCTTCTTTGATCCTTGTAATTCCAATTACCCTTCCATTAGGAAATCCCTTCTCTTTATCCTAATCAGTATTCCTAACTATTCCTGGAAACTAAATCTTCCTTTGTTCTCGAAACCCTAAATGCTATCTTATTGAAACATCCCTTCTACCTATTCTAATCTCTTTCTCATTTTCGCTTGGAACTGAATTCCTCTTTCCCCTTGAGAAAGTGCATACCCTATCATTAAAGAATCATTTCCATCTTTCTAGACCTCATTACTACCGACTCTTGGAACCGAATCCGTCTCATTCCCTTGGGAGATTGCACACTCTTTTATTAAGGCATCCCTTCCTATCCATTCTAAACCTCCTTCTCACCTTCGTTTGGAAATGAACTCCTCCCTCTTCTTTGGGAAATTGAATACTCTATCATAGAGAAAGCATTTCTGCCTTTCTAAGACCTCGTTCTTAACTCCTCTAGGAACCGGATTCTCCCCTTTCCTTGAGCAAGTTGAATATCCTACCGTTGAGAAACTCGTTCTACGTTTTCAACCTCATTCTTATCTTCTTTCAAATTGAATCTTTTTCTTACCTTGAAAAGCTGAATACCTTAACATTGACAAACCGTTTCTGTCTTTCGAAACCTTATTCTTAATCCCTTTTGGAATCTAATTTCTTTCTTTTCCTCGAATAAGCTGAATACCCTATCGTTGGAAAACTCCTCCTGTGTTTTCAATCTTGCGCTTATCTGTTCTCGAAGCCAAGTTCTTTTCGTTCCTTCTCTTTTTATTGTAAGAACTTGATATTCCCTTGATTGAGAAATTCGTTGCCCATTTCGAACCTTGTCCTTATTTTCTCCCGAAGCCGAGTTCATTTCTTTTTCCTTAAAGAACTTGACGTCCCTTTTATTGCAAAAATCAATTCCACCCTCTCGAACGTTGATCTCATTCGCTTCTTGAAAATATCTTGTGCATGGTGACAACCTTACTTTCTAAGTGTAACCTTGATAACCTTTGATTCTATTCTTAACCGACGTTGTTCTTGGACCGTACACCTTAAACCTCTCCTTTTTCTTCCCGTTGGGTCAAATTTTCAAAACCGGGCATATACTATATAAATAATTTCCCTATATGTACTATTGTACTAGTTTCCAACTCTCTGTCCCCAAAACGTTTTTCTGAGCTTCGGGGACGAAGCTCCTTTTAAGGGGGGTAGAGTGTAACACCCCGAAATTTCCCTACTACTCTTTTAATATAATAAGGGGGTTATGTTTCCTATTTAAATAATTATTGATATGATTCTAAATATAAATATTTCGCAATGGGCTAAAAACGAGCCATTCTTATAAGTTATTATTTTAATACTTAAAATACCATAGCCCATAATTATGAATTGTATTTTAAGTTATAAATTAAGATTATTCTTGAGCCATACAATTTATATTTCTTAAGGATTATATCATAAGCCCATAGTTATGATTATATAAATATATGTATTATAAGCTATGGTCTTGACCCAACTACTATAAGCCCACAAGTTATGAAAATGAATTTTATGAACCATGTCTAGTCTTGAACCTCAAACCCAACTCAAGTGATCCAAATGCCATATCTTGGGTAGCCCAAACCCATTTTGGAAACTTAGCCCAAAATAGTAGCTTCCCAAAGTGGAAACCTAGAGTTCAGCAGCCAAAAAAAACGCTAGCCTTGCATTTCCCTTCTCCCGTTTCTGCCTCTCTCATTTGGTTCTTGGCTTCACGACGTACGGGGGCTCCAACCGGTAGCAGCTTCGACGAAAAGGGGTCCTCCGACCATCAACTACGAACGATCCCCAGCAGCCAGCAGCGACGGCGAACAACTCCGGCGGTGGTTGAAGCGTGACGCGATGGAGCTAGGGCAACAATGCCTTCTCTCGGCTCCGGTAGTGGCTTCGGCGGCGACATGCAGCTTCCGTGCTCTCTTCAGCGATGTGGGGCGACGGCGGTACCGGAGCTTGGCAATGGCGACCTCCCATCCCAGCAAGCCAAGATGTTTTCTTCCTTCTCTGTTATCCTTCGGCGACGATGGAGCTTCGAGCCGTGGTTGCGGCAATGGCGGTAGTTGTGGGTGAGCGGCGACAGTCGCTCCAAGCGCGAGCAACGGGGATGGAGTCTGGTTCGGCATGCAGCTAGGGCGTGGGCAAGCCTCGGCCATGGCGGAAGATGGGCGGCGTTTGGTGAGGCCGTGACGACGGCGATGGTGGCCTCTGGTGGCACCGTTCTCCTCCGGCGAAGACAACACAATGACGGCGAACCCCTGGTGGCGCCCTCTCCCCTGTTGCGACACAAAGAAGCAGAGCAACAGAACTAGCCAACGGTTCTTCCTCTCCCGCCTCCCCATTCCGTAAGGCTACAACGGAGCGTAACAGGCGGCACAAGCCAACGACGCTCTCCCTTCCGTCGCCTCTCCCTGCCGGTTCCGTCGAAGGTGGTCGGCGCTCCGTATGAAGGTAATAGCTGGTGGTTGCGCATCATGGTAGAAGGAGTGAAGTGGCGTGACGGTAGGGTGTTTAGGTGGCAAGTCAGAGAGCAAGAGTTCAAACCCCCATAGCGTGTTAATTTTAAGGTAATTCCTTATTAAGACTTAATTTGGCCTGTTAGTACGTGTTGGTGGATGATTAGGATTAGTAACTACATTATTAAGTTGTTATATCATGTTCCTATGCTTAAGTACTATCGTTTAGGTGCTATAGCCCAATAGTGATTAATCATGAATCCCGGATAGGTAGGAACGTTAGTAGTATTTGTTATAATTGTTTTTAGTATTAGTTAGTAATTAGATTAAGTATAATTCATATGGTCATATTATATTAGCCTTGAGCATGGATTATAGGATTATAGATTGTAGTGGACCGATTAGGAATATCAGTATTGTTATTAATAGTTAGTGACGGTGTTAGAATTATATTATTTCAGGTTCACGATTATGAACCGAGCTTTAGTTGGTGTTGCTTTGGACCTAGCTTACGAGCAAAGTTAATGTGCTTTTGGGATTAATTACGCTTCAAAGGTAACCACCATGTCCATCAAAATCTATTTTTATACTCTCGCTCTATATGAAATTTCTTGGTGATTGGAAATCCTGAAATTCCTTGGTCATTAGCCTATTATTGATGGTGTGGATTCATGGACT
>CP025653.1:20841909-20872260 GCA_003576665.1 Ipomoea trifida
TTACCTAGATGTGGCATGACGCCCTTAGGTTTTAAATTCGCTTCCGCTATGTTCTGTGTGGTTGAGTTAAGCAGCTGTTGTGTTGAGATTTTTATCTATCTCAGCTTGTGTGAGGTTGGGGTGTCACAACTTTAGCTACACACCATCCTACTATTCTTAAGAAGTCCATAGGAACTTTGATTGTGTAAAGCTTCAAATCCTAACTCTAATCAATGACATGAAAGAGTCAAGAGCTCAATCTCTCATCTAGATTAGCCAAATCCAAACAAGATCGCAACAAAACAACAATCAAAAGACTAGAATAGATAATCCATCAACACAAACTCATAGATCCAAGATATAGAAATAAGATCATCACAAGAGCAATACTCAATCACACAATCCAAATCCCTAAACTAAATTAGCTACTCATGATATGAAATGAAATTAAGAGCTAATTCAATCCAAGAACAAGACAACTAAAAATATAGAAATGTAATAGAGGTCACCTAGAGAGAAGAAGATCTTCAATCCAAGCTTGTTGTCTTCTACAATGGAGATTGATTTAATCTAAAAACTAAGAAAAATGGAGAAAACTCTCCAAAGAAAAACTAAGAAAAGTGAAGACTAAAAATATGGAAAATCCTCCTCTGAAAATTCATCAAAGGGGTTTAAATAGTCTCCGAAATGACAACCCTAGCTGAATTTCGCGCATCACGCCTCCACGCCTCTCACACGCGTGTGAGCGTGCGTGGGGAGCTTCTAGAAAGTTTCCACGCTTGCTCACACGCGTGTGGCCTTCCAGATCAGTCCTCCGGGGCTCCGCTTTTGCCTGGTTTGCTCTTTTAGCTCATCTTTTGGTCCTATTTGCTCCCGAGGCTCCTGTTTTGCTTCTTTTAAGTTAAAAATAGCTTTTGTGCATCAGTTAGTAATTTTCAAGCATTTACGCACATAATTTGCCAGATAAGGATGCTATAGATGCGATAAATCACCCTAAAATATGTTTGAAATAAGGGTATCTCGGAGTCTTATCACCGCCCAAAATATTGTACATTAAAACAATTAAAACAATAAAATAATATTAAAAGTACAATAATATTAAAACAAGAAATCCTAAAAAAAAGAAGAAAATGAAGCAATTGTAGGGTGACATTAATTTGATAACTGCTTACTATTTACAACCACCATATATGTAACCAAACTTACTCGGTAGTACAATGTCTCATTTTTGTCATGAAGTCGGTTTAAGATCCTCCATAGGACGATTGTTTTATGTTCCGCCAGGGTGTAGAGAGTTATACTATCTTAGATGTCTTTTAAATTTGGTACGCGGACCTTTTAGCCATGAGGATATTCGCACTGTTGCAGGAGTCATTCATAATTCGTTTAGGGATGCGTGTTATGAATATGGATTATTAGATGATGACAAGGAGTACATTGATGGCATTATTGATTCGAGTTACTGGGCATCCGAGTATGCTTTGCGAAGGTTATTTGTTACGCTTCTAACTTCAAGTTCACTCAGTAAGGCAAAAGTAGTTTGGAATGCCGTTTGGGAATTTCTTGCCGAGGATGCACAGGTTCAACGTCGACGTGTCTTGCAAAATCCAGGTATATCGAGCTCTAATCTATTTATTCGACTTTGTTATTTGCTTTTCATTATTTATAAATAAACTAATTCGTTATTTGTTTTTGTTTCTTTTATTTTTTTGCCTTTTAAGATTTGATGTTATCGGATTCAGATAAAAACAGTTTGCTCTGATGGAGTTGGAGAATTTGCTATCTTCGTGGGGAAAAAGCTTGAAAGACTTTCCGAAAATGCCAATTCCAGACGAAAGTAGCATGGGTTTAAGTGAAAACATGTTGATAGCCGAAGAGTTGGCGTATGACAATGAATCTTTGAAGACAGAGCATGAGACATTGGTAACACAATTGACTGATGAACAAAAGAATGTTTACGACTCTGTGATGAATGATTTTGATTCAAATGGAGGTGGATTATTCTTTGTGTACGGTTACGGAGGAACAAGCAAGACGTTTGTGTGGAGAACGTTATCATCAAAGATAAGGAGCCGCGGTGATATTGTTCTAAATGTTGCTTCTAGTGGAATAACATCTTTGTTGTTGCCGGGAGGCAGAACGACGCATTCCAGATTTGCTATACCACTTTCTTTGAACGAAGATTCCACGTGCAATATATCGCAATGTAGTGACTTTGCTGAGCTTATAATAAGGAGCAAATTGATAATATGGGATGAAGCACCGATGACGCACAAATATTGTTTTGAGGCTTTGGACAAAACCATGAGGGACATATTGAGGTTCGCCATACCGGGTAGTGCTGAAAAGACTTTTGGTGGAAAGACAATAGTTTTGGGAGGCGATTTTAGACAGATCCTACCTGTTATTCCGAAAGCAACAAGACCAGAAGTTGTCGGAGCAACTATTAATTCTTCATACCTGTGGACAAATTGCAAGGTATTAAGGCTGACCAAGAACTTGAGACTACGGACCTTAGCTTCAGAGGAAGATAGACAGACAGTTGATTGGTTTTCAAAATGGATTGCAGACATCGGGGATGGGATTGTAGGGGTTGTAAACAATGGTTCATCTGATATCGATATTCCGGCAAGGTTTTTGTTGAAGTGTGGACACGATCCCATAGCAACTATAGTTGAGAGCACATTCCCAAGCTCGAGATATGGCATGCTTGATGAGTCGCAACTAGAAGGCCGAGCGATCCTCTCGCCGACTTTAGATGTCGTTGATCAAATTAATCAGTACATGTGTGACGTGAATACTGCAGAAGGACGGACATATTTAAGTTGTGACTCTTTGTGTAAGGCAGAATTAGACGGTGAAAATCTATCAGAAGTGCACACTCCTGAATTCTTAAATAGTTTGAGATTGTCGGGTCTTCCTAATCATTCATTGACAATAAAGGTCGGTGCACCTGTTATGTTATTGCGGAACATAGACCACTCTCTTGGTCTTTGTAACGGAACGCGGCTCATCATCACAAGATTGGCAGATCACATTGTTGAAGCAAGAATAGTTAATGGGACACATGAAGGGACCAAAGTTCTTATCCCCCGAATGTCTCTAAGTCCTTCTGATACGAGATTGCCCTTCAAGTTCCAACGTAAACAATTCCCGTTGATGCTTGCATATGCCATGACTATAAACAAAAGCCAAGGCCAAACACTAACTCACGTTGGGTTATTGCTAAAAAAAACCGGTCTTTAGTCACGATCAATTGTATGTGGCTTTCTCCCGAGTTAGTCATCCTAATGGCCTGAAGGTGTTAGCGGTAGACAAGGATGAACAAGATTGTGTTGCGACTTCCAATGTCGTCTACAAAGAGGTTTTCAATAATGTGTAAATATAATTGATGATATTATGTTTTTTTTTTCAAAATGATAAAGTTGCTATATATCTAGACAAAAAATATATCATCTATACAAATGAATTAGGATAGCAATTCGTTACTATAACTAAGTTGCCAGAGAACGAGCACATTGGGCCAATTTCTAAAAATTCCTAACAATGATATATAAAAGGGAAAAGTGTCAAATTGGTCCCCTAAGTCAAACGGATAGTGCAATTGGATCCCCTAACTAAAAAAACATCCATTTAAACCCCTTAAACCTGCTAAAATGTTCAATTGGATCCAAATTTACCTAATTAGCAGGTCAACTCTTTCTAGGCTTGACACATGTCTTTTTTTTAAATTAATTATGTATTCATTAAAATTTAATATTAAAAGAATTTTTTTTTTTTAAAAAAAGAAGAAGAATAGAGCTTGTTTCTGCTTCTTCGTCTCCTCTGTAATCTAGGGCTATGGATATTTTCTAACTCCAATTTCTTCTTCATCTTTATTGTTTTAAAGTTGTAGAATCATCTAGTAAGTTCATCCTACCAAATTAATTTCGATTCTCCCCAGAGAAGTATACTTAGCAATCCTAGACTCGACGATCTTGCAAAGGAACTCAATGACACCGGGAACATCCGGCGGACGGGAGCCATCGCCGGCAACGGACAGGACGCTCAAGGGAGGAAACGAGGGCGGCGGTCATGGCCGTCGTCCTCGCTTCAGATGGTTCAGATCTGGACCTTAAATTTGAGGTCCAGATCTGAAGACAGCCATGACTGTCTAAATTTTTTTTTTTTAGATGGCCATGGCTCTCAAATGGCCATGGCCGTCGTTTATTGACAGCCGTGGCCGTGGTCGGACAGCCACGGCTGTCTAGGGGAGGAATGGGCGTCGTTTGCCGAACAGCCACGGCTGTCCAGGGAAGGAGAAAGCCACCGGCTGTTGAGCCGGTGGCTGTTTAATAATAAAATAAAAAATTAAAAAACTTCTAAATAAAAAAAGAAAATTTTCTTAAAAGCAAAACGGAAAAAAATCATTAAAAAATTAAAAATTTAAAGAGGGACACGTGTCAGCTCCGTGTTACACTAACTTGCTAATCAGGTAAATTTGGATCCAATTGAACATTTTAACAGGTTTAAGGGGTTTAAATGGATGTTTTTTTTAGTTAGGGGATCCAATTGCACTACCCGTTTGACTTAGGGGACCAATTTGACACTTTTCCCTATATAAAATCTCTAAAGTTACAACACCGCATGCCTACATCTACACATTAGCTATTAATTTGAGCAATTATTTACTCGAATTCAAGCAATGGTTACATCAACAAACATAAATGACCCAACTCATATCTTCACTTGCACTATATAATATTTGATGTTATAATTTAAATAATTGTATATCCATTCAAATATTCTTAATATATTATAACAAACCCATTCCGTGCATCGCACGGGTGTAAATACTAGTAAAAAATAAATATAATAGTTGATAGATATAATAAATTTGAAGAAAAGAATTACTTTTTTAAAGAAATTGTTTGGGCTATGTGCCCAGCAATGCCAAGATTTTTATTGCTTGGTTTGGTTTGATTTGAGACATATTTAATCAGTCATTGATAAATGTAATAGCTTTTAACTAAAGAAATTGTAGAAAAGAAAACTTAATTCTTTTTAATTTTTTGGGTTGTGGGCTTGATTGCGATTTTTATTGTTTTGTTCAACCCAAGCCAACTCGTTTTTTAATCGAGTATTGATAAATATAAAAACTCTAAACTAAAGAAATTGAACAAATAAAACTTTTACTACATTATTTTATCATTTGTAGTGTGCGCAAAGTCAGGTAAAAATATTTTAGCGTTTGGCCTATTAGGACTCTAACTGAATCATCTCTTCATCAGCGCAGCTGAAACCCTTCCCTGGCTCCCCATTCCATCGCCAATCTCTGTAAACACCACCACCTTCGCCATTGGTCGCCACCGCCGAACATCAGCCGTCGCCTCCGTTCCAGCCGTCTCCGCCGTTCTTGCCGTCGCCGCCGTTCCAACTATTGCCGAATCCATCACTGTCGAACCTGCTGTCGCCGAACGCCAGCCATCGCCCACCGTCTCCTCCCTCGCCGACACCGACGCCCTCGCCCTCGCCCTCGCCCTCGCCCACCAGTAAGTAATTACGTTACTACTTATACATATGTTTGTTTTTTGTTTTCTTTAAAGATATATACGTTATATATGTGTGTGTTTTTTTTTTTTGAAAACCAAACAACTTCAATTATCAAGTAACCAAATCCGAAATACAAATAGGGGGAACAGTGTCCCAAACACCAAGGACAGTGGATGAATCAGTCGCCCGCGCGAGTACATGAGCTACATGATTCGCTGACCTTCTAACATGGCGAACAACAATATTCACCATGCCACTAGCAATCAGCTTACAATGCTTAATAATATGACCCACATAAGACAAGTCTAAATAAGAAGAGTCATTTCCATTTTTGATCCTACTGTTATGGGGGCATTGCCAATTTTAGTCCACTTCATTAATTTTTGTCACATTGCGACCAGTTTTATTAAGTCTTTGCCACTTTTAGTCCACCGTTAAAATTTTCATCAAATAACAGTCCAAAACATGGTTATTTTGGTCTTTTCATGCTTTGATAATCTTCTTTACCCTTTGCAGTGGTTTTCCTTACACATTTTCATCCAATGAAGGGGTCCGGCGAAAGCCATGGCTTTGTAATGTGACTCACATGGCTTTTGCCGGACATCTTCATTCGATGAAAATGTGTATGAAAAACCATTGCAAAGGGTCAAGGAGATAACCAAAGCATGAAAAGACCAAAAACACTCCTGTTTTGGACGGTCATTTGACGAAAATTTTAACGGTGGACTAAAAGTGGCAATGACTAAATAAGACTGGCCGCAATGTGGCAAAAATTAATGAAGTGGACTAAAATTGGCAATGCCCCAATAACAGTAGGATCAAAAATGGAAATGACTCAAATAAGAACAATTAAAAGCATTACAGACATTTAGACAATCTGATTCCAGGATAACATGGGACAATTCACGCTCCTTCAACCAAGTGAGGGCCTCCTTCACCGCCAATGCCTCAGCTAAGTAAGGATCTTTATCACACAAAAGGTGGCCACTACGTGCCGCAACAAATCTCCCTTCCGAGTCCCTAATGATAGCCCCGTAACGAACTGCATCATTATGCAGGGCTGCATCCACATTGCATTTAAATCGGTCGCATATCAGAAGCTCTTTCAGGAACTTTTTTCTTAGGAATTAATACCACATTAGTACAATCAGAGACAAAGATAGTAAGATCATAACCAATAACCGACCAAAACGACTGATAGAAGGCGGGAGTCATTCCGTTGGGACCCGGGGCCTTGTCTGGGGCCATAGAAAATAGAGCTTGCTTGACCTCGTCAGGCTCAACTGGGCGTAATATAAACTCATTTAAAGCTTGAGAAATGCGGGGGATACTTCTGCCGTCAAATCTTGGTTGACATTAGAGGAACGAAAAATATCATTATAATATGTCATAATCTCAACTTTCATAAACTCCCCTTCGACCCAATCACCATATAAATTTTTTAACCACTACAAAGAATTAGATTTTCTCCTGTGACTTGCAAAACGGTGAAAAAACTTAGTATTCGAATCCCCTTCCTTTAACCAGAGTTGTTTCGACCTTTGACGCCAATAAAGCTCCTCCTGAACCAACAAATGACGAAGCTCAACCTCCATAAGCATAAACCGAGAAACATCATCCGGATCGTCACTACCCTTTAAACGCTCAAGCTGCATCCTCAAACGCTGTGTGTGTGTTTGTTTTTTGTTTTATGGAAAGATATATATAGCATATATGTTTGTTTATATATATATATATATATATATATATATATAGGATCGCGTTCAGGTGCGAACTGGCCGCCCATGAGAGAACTGCGGACGAATCACAGCGCGCCACGTGTCCGGAATGTAGTTGCACCTAACGTTATAACTAGGTGCACTCCATGTTATAACTAGGTGCACATAGGTGTACCCAGGTGCATAAATGTTAACAAGGTAAATTACTTGCACCTGCAAGTGAAAATAGGTGCACACGTGCAAGTAAAATGTATTACAAGTGCAAGTAAATTATACAATGAGCATCAATACTAAGTGCACCTAATGTTATAACTAGGTGCACCTATTGCTATAACTAGGTGCATATAGGTTGCAACCAGGTGCATGAATGTTAACAAAGTAAATTACTTGCACAAGTGCAAGAAAAATGTATTGCAGATGCAAGTAAAATGTATTACAGGTGCAAGTGAATTGTACAGTGAGCATCAATACTAAGTGCACCTAATGTTATAACTAGGTGCACCTAATGTTATAACTAGGTGCAACCTATGTTATAACTAGGTGCAACTAGGTTGCACCCAGGTGCATGAATATTAACAAGGTAAATTACTTATTTGCGAAAATAGGTGCATGAATATTAATAAGGTAAATTACTTGCACTTGTAAGTGAAAATAGATGCGAAAATAGGTGCGCACTTTTAAGTGAAACTATGTGCACTTGTAAGTGAAACTAGGTGTACCAAAGTTTCAGTTATTTACTAAAATGTCACCGCGTCATTTTTAAAAAATTGCATCTGATTCGTTGATCTGGACACGTGGACGGCTGTAGAGCGTTCTCATTTCCTACCTGGGCGAGAGTTCGCACCAGAGTGCAACCCTATATATATATATATATATATATATATATATTATATATATATGTTTTTTAATATATATATTATATGTGTGTTTATATATTATATATATGTTTGTTTATATATTATATATGTGTTTATATATAAAATACGTGTGCTGGTTATTTTTTAACAAATATGTTTGCTTTTAATTAATCATGTTTAAGATATCAAGTGTAAACATTATTCCAGTGTGTATGTCAGTATGTGTTGAAGTCTATGAATAATTGAAGAGAAGTTAATCCTGTGTAGTAGGAAGTAGCATTCATTTATTGAGACTTGGGTTAAAGACTAGGTGCACCTTTCAATTATGTTTATTATTGATACTATTGCCTTTATGTTAACTTCATGATCCTTTGGCAGCTTTGAGGGCTCAGTTCATTGTAGAGTCGTTGGCTGATATGAAAAGGAATTTAATGAAATGGGGCCTTAACTTATTAATTCAGCACGGGGAACCTGAAGAGTACCTTCAGTTGCAAAGACATATAACTACAAGAACTTAACAGATGCATATACATACCTAATTTCATAAGGTATTTTTCTTCCATCTCATATGTTTTACTCAATATTTTCATTGTGAGGAAAGGCTTGTTACATCACTTGGACATGTCAAGCATCACTTTGTCTCCAGGTGATTTCCTATGAGTGTTAAATTACCAATGCCTATTTTTTTAAAAAAATCTTCTATACTCTCACAAAAAGTATCCTACCAAAAGAGCTCAGCAAAATTTGGCAACTATATAATACAACTAATACAATATTCTCTTTCATAAATCATTAATACTAAGAGAAAGGGCTATCAGAAAATCCATTGAATTTTCTTGGAGGAATATATTTAAAGGACTTTCCAATTTTAATTGAAGATCAAGTATGAGTACTGTAGTATTATTAGCAGTGCATCTTTATTTAATTGCTTTTTATTTAAGACTGATGACGCTGAATCTGCTCCTAAGATTTCCTTTGTTCTAAATTATATTTCTTCAGAGTATTATTAGCAGTGCATCTTTATTTGTTCTTAATGGACTAGTTTACTTCTTCTGAATTATGCTTTCGATGATTAGTCTTCTATTAGTTCTAGCATTGTTTGGGCTTCTATGTTTGATCTGATTATTCTGGGATTCAAAAGTTTTGAAGTTGTAGCTACCGACTAACATGTATTGTGTTAATTGCCCCTTCAGGTTTGTTTCTCCACAGCAAAACGTGTTGATATTATGCACCACATGCATAGTCTTCAGCGTCATTGTCTGCCTGGCTAATTGCATTTTGACTACTCAGGAGACATAAGAGATCAGAGCTTCATTTTCCTTCACATTCTGAATTTTGTGTGGTCTGATCTTTATTATCTTTAATGATAACTAAACTCTAGTAGCACTACTTTCTAATGATAGTGGTAATGACATTACTAATGAGCAAGGAGGTGATGATTTGCCTGATGATAATGCAGATGATTACTACTTATCTTAGTCTTCCTATCATAGTCTCCCTATGATTTCTCTTGTATATATATATATATATATATCCCTATGCATGTACTCTCATGATTCAAGTTCTGTTAATACAAACAATACAGTTCTCATCTGGCCAACTCGACATGACTCATATTTTAACTAGGCTAGCCCAGTCCAATTTAAATAATAATCATACACATGGCATGTCAACCCACCCATTTGACACCACATGGAAAGAGGAAGTGATGAGTTGAGTCTGATTAAAAATTATATAAGTATTTTTCTTTAAACAAAATAAGTATTTTCTATTGACGTTATTTTCTTTTGACAACCAAACACTCAAAAATAAATTCCAAAAGTCATTTTTAAATTTTCAAATAATAGATCTTTAAACTACAAATAAACTATAAACTTTATTTGATAAAGAAAAAATTGTTAGTGATGAATAAGTCGATTTACCAAATTAATTCCAACTAAAGTTTGGTACGAAACCAACAAATAACATATATATACGAAAATATATGTATATTAACGAAAATAGGGATTTAATTTAGAAAAGATAATCCTAACGAAAAGAAAGAGGAGAAATTCGATCCGTGTGTAACACACACTTTCCTTCAAATCAATTCGTTACCTCTCGAGGGTGCTAGGAGCGTTGTAGCGTCAGTCTTGCAGGATAAAATGGATTACAACTTTTGTGTTTGAGCACTCAAGCAAAAAGTTTGGCGAACAAGAACAACAAGCGAGCACTTCATTCTTTTTAACAGAAGTGTTAGCATAATTTTTGTAAGAAAAAGATTTTGAGAGAGCATGAGAGAAAACCAAAGTATTTTTCAGGTTAAAAACTAGCAGGAAACCATCTGCCCAACACCAAGCTATTTATAGCTAGGAGAAGATGGAATAAATAACATTAAGAATGACCTTAAAATCTGAAATAAATTCAAAAATAGTAACCTTTGCAATCAACAAGTTAATCTGGAGTTTAACACAACTGTTATATGACCGTTAAATCTTAAAATATAAATTGGTATTAATTCAAAATTAATTCCTAAAGATCATAATTAACACTGTCTGCCAAACACCTTGTGGTCTACTGGCACCCGGTGTCCCGATTTACACTCCCACATGGATGATGGGAGTGGGTTCAAGCCTCAATGGAGGCAACTGTTGGTTATACTACACACATGAGTCTGTAGTACAAAAAAACCACTGGCCAGGCCCTTTTATTAAAAAAAGTAAAATAAAGGCAACTATAAGTGCTGTTTCGATGCACAAACCATAAAAAAATAATTAGCCTAGAACTTTTTGCAGGTTCCTTATGGGTTACCGGTAATAACAAGGTGACATGAAATTTTTTATTATTTTTTTCTTTTTTCATATTTCTCCCTTCCTCCCATAGCTTCCCGGTGATTTCCTGCACTTCTTCCCCAACCCCAATTCTCATCAACAACGTCTGAACATTTCTACGCCGGAGCTCCGGTGACCATCTCCGCCACCGTACATCCAAGAGTCCATATATTCGCCGCAGTCCCCTGTTCCCCGCCGACGAACAAGCCAGCCCTCCTCCCCTACTCTTCATAGACATTTCCAATTCAATGTCTCCATGTCTTCCCTTGCTCATCAAAAACCCATTTTGAAAACTGGGTTGCAAGAATAAAATCAAATCAAAGCGCCCAGCAAGCCCAGAAAGTACAAATGATGATCAGAATGTAAACACAACTGTTTGACAATGAGTTACTGGGTAAAAATATACTAATCATAATAAGGGTTGTCTTCCCCCTCTCTCTCTTGAATGTTGTATACTCTTTGAAGGGAAGGGACTTGGAACAGATTAATATCATTTTCCCCCCAGAAATCTATCTTATCAACCTAACAATTCTAGCAAATAATTAACTAAACATCAAGAAATCATAGAAATCAAACACAAGAAGGATAACCCATTGATCAAACCAACGTAACACAACCTCGCTTGATGATTATATTATATTGAATCATTGGCTGGGAATATAATGGAGTTTTCTTAGCTTGTGATGAAAGGAATTGTTCATGGCATGCATGCAAGCTAGGCATGAAACTAATTAAGCATTGAAGCACCTTGTACGTGGGTAAAGCTCAGCACTAGAAAATGATTCCCTTGCTGAGTTGGCTATTCCAATAATGGGAACATGCAGTCATATTGGAGCCAATAAAAAACATCCTTTCCCCCCAAAACAAAAAAAAAATCACTCATTATTATTATTATTATTATTTCATGGCCATAGTAAATTTGCATGCATACTCGCTGGATGACTTCCTGTTGCTGATGCCATTCCTTGCTTACATTATTATCTTATTATCTATCTCCATGGACGAGTATGTACCGAACACCACAACAACGAAAGGATCTACAACTGCTGTTAATAATGGAGTCTCATTCATTAAGCCAAGGCGGCCACCAAAAGTCATGGATGTATCGGATGGGTTGGAAAAACTGGCCAAGAAAAAGGCCAGCCCATCACCATAGTCTGAATTGATCGCACTCTGAGCACATATTCGATCGTAGCCAAAGTGGCCTTTGAGGCGCAAGTATATGTCCTCTGCTCCTTGGTATCTCAATGCTGAGAGATCGGTATTTTTCCTTAATGGTTAGAGTGCATTTTGTTATTCTTTTAATTGTGTTTGGAGCATGCAAGTTCTTTTGGGTGACGAGGGAAGTGTATTACTGGATTTCTCAGCAGAGCCACATGAGAACTTGAGAAGATTGAGCAGTTTGAGCTGGATTATGATGGTAAAAGGGACTGTTGGAATGGTTACGATGCTTCTTATGTCTATGTTGTTGAAAGATATGAAGCAAGAGATGAAGCCAGAAAGAAGTATCTCAAGGAACAGCAGCTTAAGTGTTGAACATTACAATTCTGTTTTCTATTTCTATGGTTAGGAATTTGCGCATCTGAGAATACACAACCAAGTACCTTCTTAATCTCAACGTCAATTGCAGATGTCGGAGATGACGAGAGGCCATCGGAGATGGTGACGTAGCGGAGGTGGACGGAGGGGATGTCATTCATCAAGATTGCATGGGAATTGACTTTGAAAAGTTCCACAATACTACATTACCGGTGCCATGTCAGCAAGGCAACCTGAAAACCTACTAAAAAGTCTAAGTGGAAAAAAATTTATGGTTTGTGCATCGAAACAACACTTATGAAAGATTAGGGTGCGGCATGACAAATCGCTTATAGTCCAGGGTGCGGGATGGCACTTTAGCCCATTTTCCCGCCTAGTCAAAACCATGCCGTTTAGAGATTTTTTTTCTTTTTTGGAACTAAAATGTATTAAATACATGAAGATCAGATTTATGTCTTGAAATTTGAAGGTTGCTTGTGTTGGAATACCATTCATAAAGAAGGATTAATTATTTCTTTTTTTTTTCCCTAATATTTTGGGCTTATCTGATGTATTCATCCTTCTTGTCCACAAAGCATGCATACATGGGATCACTCAAAGGAGCACCCACTAAAATAACATGAATTGTTGTCACAAAGAAGGAGTTGGTTTAAACTTCACAGTATAAATAATCCTCCTCATTTCAAACAAAACACTCAGAGCTGAACAACTTCTTCCTTTTCTTCGTTTCATTCCTGTTTCAGCATATAAACATCCATTAAAATATGTGTAGCTAGTCGAGAGCGTCCTGGACCGTCACTAGAAATTAAACGCTTTTAAGGCAGTGTTTACACAACACGACACATAAGTTTTCCTTCATTTTCAATTCGTTCTACGCATCCACTTGCAGCATATATAGATACATTCACGTAGCATACACACACACACACACACACACATACAATACGACGTTCCTTTGATTCCAGGCAACAAGCAACAACGTAATTAATTAATCGAAGACTATTACACAACAGTTAAAAGAGTTTAACCTTCCTTCATCCCCTGCTTCGCCCCACGATTTCATCATCATTTACCAAGTTCATTGTTGATCTTGCCAAGGTCGCCTTGCTGACCGGTCCCACCTACCGAAGATGGTCTGCAAAACTTGATCCAAAATCTTATGCATCGAAGACACTTGTTCAGTCTATGAGGCATGTATGAAGTATCAAGTAGATAATAAAGCTGTTCAGGCCACCATACTACAACAAATGACTGATTCCCCGTTTAACATATTTTTTTGTACATAAGTCTGCTAATACAATTTGGAACTTACTGTACAAAAAACATGGTTCTGATGATGCTGAGAGATGAAAGTATGCTGTTGGCTGCTGGATAAATTTCAGAATGACAAATTCCAACTCAATTGTGGAAAAAGTTCACGAATACGAGAATCTAGTAGCTGACATGGTGGCTGAAGACACACAAGTGAATGATACTTTTTTGGTTGATGTCCTAATAGAAACACTGTCACAGTCGTGGTCAGAATTTTAGAACAAGTTAAAGCATGAAACAAAAGAGTACACCATTAAGCAACTGGTGAACTCGATTAACTTCGAATAAGCAATACGCCTCAGAAATAGGTCTGTTAATTTTCCTTTAAAACCTAACGTTGTTGAGACTAGTGATAGGACAAAAAGATGAGGCTAATGTGGTAGGAGATCTTGAAGTATTGGTGGTGCACACTGGAGCCTCGCGCAATTTCTGCTCAAGTAGAGACTTCTTTAAGACATTCGAGCTAGCATCTGAAGGAGAACACATATATATGGGAAACTCTAGTGTTTCCGAGGTAAGAGGTAGAGAGACTGTTGATAGACGCCAAAAGTACCTAATTATCTAGAACTAATTAAGTTGATTTCTTGCCAAAACAAAGTCTTGAAGAATGCAATTATGCGTTTTCGTGCTATTTTACTAACAAATTGCAAAAGAGTTTTGTGTGGAGTGTTTTGAAGGATTCCCACAGGAATGAAGGCTGAAATCAACCAAAGAGAACATAAACCAATAAAAAGAAGAACCAATCCACACGGGGACACACAAAGACCAAATCGGAAACAACAAAAGAGACGAAAACGGAAGAATTCACGCCCACAAGCACCACCACGCGTGTGAGCTGGCGTGAAATCATTCCAGTAACTGTCAACGCCAGTCCACACGCGTGTGAGCAGGCGTGGACAGGCACCGGAATTCTGCGTGATGTTTTAGTATTTAAGGGACATTTCAGCTAGGATGAGGGAGTCTTTTGTCAATCTTTCACTTCTCACTTTAGGTTAGGGTCAGATAGGATTAGGAAGAGGAGGAAGAGCTACTTGGAGGAGAGAACTTGGTTCTCCATAGCCTTGAGATCCTTTGGGTAAACTCTTTCATTAAAACTTGTTTTCTCTTTGGAACTCTCTTGCTTTTTCCTTTCTCCTAAAGTTATTTGCTTTTTATCTTGATCTTGTAAATATGCTTTTCTATTTGAATGAGATGATGTTGTTAAAGCCTATGAAGGGCTAATCCCTAGGATAGGGGCTAGGAAGGATGGAGATCTGGTATTCATGATCTAAAATTGATGAATGAGTTTTATTTCTTTGAGGAATGTTGAAATTGTGTGTATGTTTTGTATGATCTTGTTAGATCGAGGGCCCCGATCTCTTCAAGAGTATATGATCATCTCTTTGGCGAGATATTGCAAAGAGATGTAGCCCACTACCCACATCTCCCGCTCTCAATCTGAGAAGATGAGATCCGGAGGGAACTTGTAGACAAAGTGTTTGACAAAATTCCCCAACCGACTGAGGATTGGGAGCTTGAGTGTGACGCCACTCAAGACAATGTTCCAAGCTCCTTCAACCATGCCTCAATGGAAATCGAACCTCTACCGTGCGTTTCCAACCAATCTCCTTGATATTCTAGCCCCCATCCGATTTTATTTACATTTACTTACCTTAAATCTTATCAATCTTTACACCCTTGCTATTTCCTTTCACCAATCTCTAAATGTTCAACTTTCGTGTTATCCAAACAACTCAAGATAGGAAACCCGTGCATTCTCCAATTTGCCATCCGCGAGAGGCACGACACTCGGGGAGTTCATGACTCTTCGTTTTACCACCTCCATATCACACATCCACCTCACCACATACTCACAGCTTGTCAAAATGGCGTCGTTGCCTGGGATGGCAAACAGTGAATTTAAAGTTTTACTATCTTGAATCATTTGGATAACTTGCTTATTTCATTTTGAGTTTATTACTAAAATGGTCACTCGACTTTGAAAATTTTAACCAATTTGGTCCTCGGCAATTTTTCGTGTCCAATTAAGTCCCTCGACTTTGAAAACTTTAACCAATTTGGTTCTCCGTTTATTTTATCGTTAAACATCTGTTAAAATCAGGACTAATTTGGTAATTTTGCTATAGTCAAGGGACCAAATTGGTAATTTTGCTATAGTCAAGGGACCATTTTAGTGAAAATTAATTACCAATTTGGTCCCTTGACTATAGAAAAATTACCAATTTGGTCCCGATTTATCGTATGTTTAACAGCAAGATAAATGGAGGACCAAATTGGTTAAAATTTTCACAGTCGAAGGACTTAATTGGGCATGAAAAATTGTCAAGGACCAAATTGGTAATTTCGCAATACTCGAGGGACCATTTCGGTAATAAACTCTTTCATTTTCTTTTGTTTTGTTTTATTGCTATTTACACTTTCGCACCCAAGTATACATCACTTGCGCTAATCTTTGAAAAGAGCTACCTCTTGTGCTCCGATTCTTTGTTTGAAAATTTTGATTGTAGGATCTCTTTGACGCAATCATGGATCCACCCACCTCCACCTGATGATCGAGCTTATCATAGTTATGTGCCATACGGAAGGAATCCTTACTATCCTTCACCACCCCAACCATATCCACCACCTCAATACTATCATAACTACTTTTCCCTTACCCACCGTCTTTTCCTTATAAAATACCTCCACCAGCAATTTCTACTATACTAATAAGAGCCAAAGAGAGTTAGGCCTAAAATGGGTAGAAAAAATGGCGGTCAAATTATTTAATCAAATGGATGGTTCAGATGAATTATTTAATCAAATAGATGGTTAAGATAATTCAGATTAATATTATTAATAGAGATTACCTAATTTAACCTTACTTTTATGATTATCCATTAAGTTTTCCGTTAAATATTCTCTTCTCCGTTAACATTCCGTTAACTTTTAACTTACCCATTAATTTCTATAAGAAAGGTCTTAGGTTCGAACCTCATCTCAATCAAATTTGACCTAATTAAGTTTCTCATTCTATTTTACTCTTATTTACAATAATGTTATACAATATCTTGTAATTAAATATCAAAGTAATAGTACAAAATAATGTTATATATTTATTTACCAAGTATTTTATTAATACTATGAAATTTTTTTTTAAAAATAATTTGAAGCTAATTATATTAACTACTTGGGGATTGGTTGACAAAGAGAGTACTCATATAATAACCCAACAAATTAAAGCGGAATCACTCTATTTTACTCTTATTGAATTAAATAAATTAGTAGTTAACCAACAAATGATACATATGTATTTCTTTAATACCATGAAAAAAAAAAGAATAGTTTGAAGCCAATCATATTAACTACTTGGGGGATTTGTTGACAATATAATGAAAGTACTTAAATAACCTATTACCCAGCAAATTGAAACTAGAAACTACATTTTAATATCTTTGGAATACATAATATTTTAAAATTTCAAATTTTTATTAATTTATTTAATCTTTTTTCTTAAACTAGGGATTTCTTTATCGACAATAACTCATTCAACAATAATGGTTGAACCAAATGAACCCCAAGCAGAACACCTAAAGGAAAGTCCATAGGTCCTATATCATAATCTCATTGCATGACATTGTCATCTATGCTACCAACAATAACCGAATTGCAAATAACACACTACCAACAAAAAGGAAGAGAACAAATAGTAAAGATGAAGACAATGACAATGTTACTCAAAAGAGAATTAAGAACACTTAGAAAAATTCAAATTAAAAGTAGTATTTATTTAGACTATCATTTTTAGATCAAATATTTAGACTATCGATTTTACAAGGTTGCAAACATTTATTTTAGTAATAATTATAATGAATTTTCTATATTATCTTGGATTCATATACTTTGAGTTAGATATTTAAATAAAAAAATTCGACATTCAATTACCCATGTATAAACTTCTCCTATATAATCTTGCATTGATATACTTTCAAATATTTATTTAAATATAAACATTAGGCATTAACACATTCGCGCAATGCGCGTATAAAACTAGTATTATCATGAACAAGCTTACGTAACTCAGCATTTTCAACCTCAAAGATATCCTACTCATGAGATGCCTCCATATTACCCTCCAACGCACCTTGACGAGCCAAACCATCCAAATTCTGAAAATTTTGCGAGCAGTGACCCATCCACGCGAGCAACACGCGTGTGTACAGGCGTGGGAGAAACAGATGTGAACGCTGTAACACTGAGAAGCGGGAGAGCACTTCCAGAAGTTGTTCCACCTCCGCCACAATCTGTTCCGACAAAAGAACCAAGGAAGGACAATGATGAGACTTCCAACTCGACGCAAGTTGAACGAGCGCTTGAAGAAGAATTCATAAGGGAAGACATACAACCACAACCCTCTCGAAAAGGAAAAGAAATCATGCAAGAGCCACCACCTGTGCCGAAAGCGAAACTCCCATTTCCTCAAAGATTCCGCACTGACATCGACAACGCCAAGTATGATAAGTTCTTACAAATGCTACGCCAACTACACATTGACATGCCCTTCATTGACGCACTAGGAAAAATGCCGAGGTATGCCAAATTCCTTAAAGATCTTTTGTCCAACAAAAAGAGATTGGCTAAAACCGCTACTGTTGTGTTAGGAGAAGAATGTTCTGCTATATTACATAAGGATGTGCCCCGGAAGTTAAAAGATCCGGGAAGCTTCACTATACCTTGTAATATAGGGGGCACTACTTTTAATAGAGCCTTGGCAGACCTAGGTGCTAGCATTAATTTGATGTCTTATGCACTATATCGAAAATTGAATTTAGGAACTCTTAAGCCTACACGCATGTGCATTCAATTAGCTGGCCGATCCACCAAATACCCTAGGGGTATAGTGGAAGATATTTTGGTCCGAGTCGATAAATTCATTTTTGCAGTGGACTTTGTGATTTACTGATTTTAGATATGGACCCAGATGTGGAGATCCCTCTCATCTTGGGCAGACCCTTTTTGGCGACTGCTAGAGCTTTGATAGATGTGGGGGAAGGCAAACTCGTTATCCGTGTGGGAGATGAGTCCGCCAGATTCGACGTAACCAAAATTATGAAATATCCTCTAGATGGGGATGAATGCTTTTTCGTCGACTATGTGCATGATGAAATAGACTATCTATGCGAAGTGCCCAAAGCCAAGAGGCATGATTTTAGTTGGCAATGTCCCAAAGGGGCCAGGAATTGTAATGAAAATACTTTTGAGCATGAGCTTAACACTTTTTAATTTACACCGAGAGGTTGATCGTTTTAATTTAATTGATAATGATTGTGCTTCTGAATTCTTTGAAAATATAAACTCTGTTGGTGAAGTCTTAGAGGAAACGGTTAGAAATGATGGGGATGAATTTGGGGAGGAATTTGATGATGGAAATGAGAAAAGAAAGGAGGACGGCGAGATAATACAGGAAGGAGAGTTGAAACCTTTGCCTGCACACCTTGAGTATGCTTACCTAGGATTAGGGAACGAGTTGCCAGTTGTCATTGCGACAGATCTTTCGGATAAATAGAAAGAACAACTGATAACGGTGCTGAAGAAAAATAAAGAAGCAATAGGTTGGAGGATGACTGATTTAAAAGGGATTAATCCGGCCATTTGCACACATAAAATTTTATATGAAGAAGGATCCAAACCTGTAGCACAACCGCAGCGTCGACTTAACCCAAACACATTCGAAGTCGTGAAAAACGAGGTGATCAAACTTATGGATGTCGGAATGATTTACCCTATTTCGGACAGCGCATGAGTCAGCCCGACTCATGTAGTGCCCAAGAAAGGTGGAATCACAGTCACTGAAAATGATAACAAGGAATTGATTCCCACAAGAAAGATAACTGGATGGAGAGTCTGTATTGATTATAGGAAGCTCAACGAAGCCACTCGTAAAGACCACTTTCCATTACCCTTTGTAGATCAAATGATTGAGAAAGTAAGCGGTACGGTTACTACTGTTTCTTGGACGGAATGAGTGGATACTTTCAAATTCCAGTGGCCTTGGAGGATCAAGAGAAAACAACATTCACTTGTCCGTTTGGTACGTTTGCTTACAGAAGAATGCCATTTGGTCTCTGTAACGCCCTTGCTACCTTCATGCGCTGCATGTTGGCTATTTTTGAAGATTTCATTGGCAATTTTATGGAAGTATTTATGGACGATTTCACAATTTTTGGAGAAACTTTCGAAGAATGCCTTGGAAATCTAGAGAAGGTTTTAGAACGGTGCCAACAGATGAATTTGGCATTATCATGGGAGAAATGTTATTACATGGTCACAGAAGGAATTGGGCTTGGACATAAAATTTCGAAAAAAGGAATTGAGGTTGACAGAGCTAAGACAGCAATTATTGAAACCCTGCCTCCACCGCACAATGTGACATCCCTGAGGAGTTTCCTAGGACATGTGGGATTCTACAGAAGATTTATAAAGGACTTCTCGAAGATTGCAAGACCGTTGACTAAACTGTTGGAAAAGGACGCTGTATTTGAACTAAATGAGGATGCTATGAAAGCATTCCAGAATTTAAAGGATGCCATGGTATATACTCCAATTCTTGTAGGACCAAAATGGGATCAACCTTTTGAGCTAATGTGCGACGCGAGCAATTTTGCAGTTGGAGTTGTGCTAGGGCAGAAAAATGACAAGAAATTTTAGCCTATTGCCTATGCTAGTCGAATGTTGACAAAACCACAACAAGCCTACACAACAACCGAGAAAGAATTTTTTGCAATAATGTTTGCTTTGGATAAATTCAGATCATATCTCTTGATGTCAAAGGTCATCATTCATACTGATCATGCGGCTATCATATTTCTTATGTCTAAACCTGAAGCAAAGCCAAGACTGATTAGATGGATTCTGTTATTGCAAGAATTTGACGTGACTATTGTGGACCGAAAAGGAGTTGAAAACAGTGCAGCAGATCATTTGTCAAGGTTAGAGAATGAAAAAGGACAAGATATGACTGGAGACGTGAATGAATATTTTCCTGAAGAGAAATTGATGGGTCTCTATCTCACACCTTGGTATGCTGATCTGGCCAACTACCTAGTAGGGGGAGAATTACCAGAGTTCTTGGATACACATGTCATGAGAAAATTAATAGCAGAATCTCGATTTTATTTCTAGGACGAGCCATATCTCTTCAAAGTGTGTGCTGATCAAGTAATTCGACGTTGTGTAACAGATGTTGAAGGACATGAAATTCTGGGAGAGTGCCATCGAATGGGCCATCACTCGGCAAACAGAACTGCAAGGAGAGTACTTGAAGCAAGATTCTATTGACCCTCAATATTTCGGGACGCTCAGATTCGCGTAAGAAATTGTGACAGATGTCAACGAACTGGGAACATCACTTGGAAAGATGAGATGCCACATAACTATATATTGGCATGCGAAATCTTTGATATATGGGGATTAGACTTTGCAGGACCATTTTTGGATTCCAAAGGTTGCAAATATATCCTTATAGTAGTGGATTATGTATCAAAGTGGGTTGAAGCAGAAGCACTTCGAAACAATGATGCCAGGAGCGTAACAAGATTTCTAAAGAAATTATTCACAAGATTTGGAGTGCCATAGATTGTAATTAGCGATAGGGGTACACACTTCCGGAATGTGCCCATGCGGAGATTACTTCAAAAGCAAGGCATACAACATCGGGGAGGAGTCCCGTATCACCCTCAGACTACCGGACAAGTTGAGAATGCAAATAGAGATATCAAGGCCATATTGGAAAAAACAGTGGCTCGGCATAGAAAGGATTGGATTGACAAGTTTAGCGATGCGCTATGGGCTTTTCGGACAGCATATAAGACGCCAATAGGGACTACTCCATACAAATTGGTATATGGCAAAGCATGCCATCTCCGGTTGAGATCGAACATAAGGCGTATTGGGCCACCAAAAAACTGAATGAAGATCTAACTATAGCAGGACAGGAGAGAATGTTTCAACTAAATGAATTGGAAGAATGGCGTTTGCTTGCCTATGAGACATCCAGATCTTACAAAGAACGATCAAAATTTTACCACGACATGCATATCAGGAAGAACAAAGAATTCACTGAAGGAGATAAGGTGTTGTTATTCAATTCCAGACTGCGACTATTTCCTGGAAAACTCAAATCGCGATGGACAGGGCCATATATTGTTACAAAGGTTTTCCCTTATGGAACTTTAGAAATCATGCATCCCGAGAAAGGAACTTTCAAAGTAAACGGACATCAAGTTAAGAAATACTATGGGATGGAGAATGCTCAGGGTGTAGTCCAGTGTTGCAGACTAGTACCCTGGGATGTTGAGTAACAAGATCCTCATATCATTCTCGTCGGGCTAAAGACGTTAAACGTAGCACTGATCGGGAGGCAACCCGTTACTTATGTAACACCCCGAACCTACCTTCCCGTACATCCGAGGCGTTACCGCCACACCTAGAGAGAGAATTCTATCTTTCCTCGATAGACCTCACTCTAGGTGCACAGGCTAAAGGAACTATTCTCATCACAACAATCACTCAACAAAAACTTAACATTTCCATACATATTAACTAGTGAAGCTTCATTAAGCAAAGTCCATAATTTTTTTCAAAATACATACATAGGAAGCCTCTCGGGCTCAAAAACAACAAAGTTCGACCCAAACGCATAGGTTATGCCTAGCCAACACTACGGCTACAAAAATTTATGTACACCAAAAACAAATTCCCCAGAAACTCCTAAAGATCCGGTGCCTAGTCAAGATAGTGATATACAGGGCCAGTGTACTCCCCCCAAACCAAATGCCACTCCCCCTCAAACCATGTAATATGGTCCAAAAATCGGGAAGTGGTAATGACCATCATCCACTCCCCACCAACGTCTAGAGGGCTAGGGTCCCAGGGGTAGGGATAATGCACGATGAACTCTAGGGGGTCACTGCCAGCTAACGGCTCTATAGGGTAGAAACCGTATGCAGCTTGGATCTCGTCCATGACTGGACAAGAGTAAAAAGGATTCGCCGGAGCCACATGAGTCTCTGGGTTCGTGGGAGCTTCGGGAGCATAACCGGGCGTGTACGGGTCCTCTCCCTCCATCATCTGCATATAATCATCGTAATCCATACCCTGGCACACATACTCCGGTGAGCTTTCGGGGCTCACCGGGCTGTAAGAACTCACGCTAGACGGCATCTGATAAAAACACAGTGAAGTGTAGTTAGCACGACGGCTAAGTAAGGATATCCAAGGGTTATTTAAAACTAAGTAAAGGTTTTGAAAACAAGAGATTACTTAGGATACCCTATACCTTACTCATCTGCAAGATTCTACCTGCAACAGTTATAATCAACAGCTTGCATACATCATGAATAGAATTCAATAATGATGATAACATTCCTTCTTGACAAGGTCATTCAGTAATCATTCACATACTCAATAATATAGTGTTAAACAGATAAGCATACTAGCAATGTAATATAAACATAATTCGTACATCATGCTTGTAATCATTTTAGTAGAAAACTTTTCCTCACAAAGAGAGTCTCATCATTTTTCACCTTTCAAAGAGTAAGATTACCCACAAACTTTGGGTATTTAATTACTTGTCACATCTTTCTTTCCCGTAGCTACGGAGTAACTACATTCACATTTCAAAATCCTTCTTAGTCCTAGATAGAAAGTGTGAGACCTTTGGAGTCCTTTCTCCACTTCTGACCACTTGGATCGTTGAACTCGGGTTCAGTGGTCATCGCCCGGTCTAATACTGATCCCCTGGACTTATAGGAGCGTTGGAATGATTCCTAGCTAGCCTCACTAGGTTCATAAGAACGACACCTACCCGAACATAGAGTGACTATACTTAAGTGTGCACACCCCCGTAGGAGTCCTTTTCCTTCCGGGTGATATAGTACTCGCGAATAGACTTCGCCCACAGTATGATTGATCATACACATAATTACCATGCGGAATAGGCACTTTAAGCTCATCTTTATTCCGTGGTTAACAAGATCCTCCACAACTTTACTAGAACTAAGGTTTGAAAATATTTTTCTATTCTTTCCCCTTTCTTGCTTTGAAAATAATTTGAACATACTTGGGTAATCCCAATACTCGGAAATTAATTCCCCTTTCAACCCATTTCAAAAATTCTCCTCTTCCTTTCAAAACATTTGAATGATCCACTAACATTATGTCACTAAAGTAATTTAAGTGTAATTACCCTACACTCTTAACTTCACATAAATCCCATAAGCCTCATATCCAACTCATACATCTCAAGCATATACACATACACTTCCCAACTTCACACATGCGTAACACATAACAAATATTTATTCTTTACAAACACGTACTACCCAACTACATAGGGTTGCTCTTCTTACTACCCACATATATAATTATGGTTTGTACAAACCATATACCTCACACAAAAGGTGACATTTTAATTATACACACATACCCATATACGTGCTCATATATATACGACCTTTATTCATATATATATATATATACATAACACATGCGTATAATTTGTATATATATATTATATACTATTCTACATGTATATACATACTTTATATATATGTAATTAATACTTATAATTATATACATATATATATTACACTCACACACACCCACGTTAATATATATATATATATATATATATATATATATATATATATATATATATATATATATATATATATATATTTACTATACCACATTACATGTACATACATTACATCCATTTATAGTACCTAGTATACTTAAATTAAATATTTTGGGCACATGACAACCACCTCATACCAACACAATATTTTGTACACACATATATCATGAATAATATCATTATATATACTAGTATTTTCGCCCGTGCGTTGCACGGAATGGATTTGTTATAATATTTTAAGAATATTTGGATCGATATACAATTATGTAAATTAGAACAACGAATATTATATAGCGCAATTGATGAAATTGGTTGGATCGATTATATTTTTTGATGTTTTCCTTGCTTGAATTAGAGCAAATAATTGTCCAATTACCCGTACGAATAAATTCTTTATTATATATTTAGATAATAAAAATAAAGATGAAATTATAAAAAATTTAATATTAAACGTGTACATTTATTTTATTATAAGATTAGTGCAAAAGTATTACTCAATTAATTGAATAATATATGACTTGTTTGTCTACAGTTATCTTAAAAATATCGATATGTAATATGACTTATGTACTTATATTACTACTGGAATAAATATGGGAAAAATGAGAAATAATTTAATTATAATTATTATAAAAATAAATTCAACAACCAATGTTTAGCTTAATTACCATAATAATTATTATGCAATTATTATTAGTCAATTACACTAATATATGTGTAATTATACTTTTATACTTTAAGTATATTCATTTTCACCATATCGTATTTAGTTTTTTCTTCCTCTTCCATATTTGAATGAATTAATTGTAATTATTATAAAAAAAATCTAACAGTCCATGTTTAATTAATTTTTTTTTTCAGTTTAAATAATTTAAAGTTTTCAAAAGGAAAGTGTAATTATTTTTTAAAAAAGTTTTAAAATAATTTTCAGTCAATTAGTAATATCATTTTCCTTTTACAATTTGTCAATTTTCTGTTTCCTTTTTCATTAGAATTTTTTTTATATTTTCAATCAATCAGTAAAATCATTTTTTTTTCCATTTGATCTTTACTATTGTTTGGGTGGGAATTTCATAAAGGATGATTTTATTTTTATTAATAGTAGTATAGATACAGAAGTATAGATAAGTATTCAAATTATTATTATTATTGGTGTAAATAATAATTAATAAATTATTTTTCTTATAAAATTACGCAAAAGTTGTTTCCATTAGTTTCACAATTATAATGGTTTAATTATTCTCAGAATTTGGTAAATAAAATTTTGTTACTAATTAAACTTTATTATTTTTTTACCAATTAATTAATAATATTAGTTTGTGCGGGAAAAGTTGAAGGGGGGATTTTTCTTTTATTAATAGTATTGATATGTGAATATAGAAACATTATTACCAATTAATAGATATTAGTTAATTTCCATTTTAGATTTCCTTACCAAATAAGCTTTATTAATTATTTGACCAATAAAATATTTAATTAATTGATTACAAAAGTTTGGGCGGGAAAATGAAATATGAGGATTTTACTTTTATATATAGTATAAATTATTTTTAAGTTTTTTTTTTATAAATAATTTCAATTTGAGGTGACCTTCTAGAAACCTGCAAATTGGAGAAATTGCATGAAATGAGTTAGTTTAGATACTCAATTGTAGTTTTTTTAAAGGTTCAGTAGCCTAATTGCATTTTCGTGTGCAGTTCGGTAGCCTATTTGACCCTTAGATTTGTTCATGGTAAGAAAAACCCTTTTAAAAAAATAAGTTCATCAGTAACACTGTCATATTTGTTTCATGTTATATTTTTCTTTTGTTTCCTATTACTCCGGATTTTGTGAGCTTCTTCATAGTACTTCCTGAATGTTTATAATATTCATTTGTTAGTTTAGGAGAAAATAATAGTGTTCTGATTTGGGAGGAGGTAATACTTTTATATATAGTATAGATAGATTATGACATCCATGTAATTTGAATAGTTATGGTAATTAAGGAGTTATATAAATATATGTATGTTTAATTTCATTTAATTATGGACGTAATATGCATATGTTTAATTTCCTTTAATTATGTTTGTAATATGTGTATGATTAATTTCATTTAATTATGTCCGTAATATGTGTATCATTAATTTCCTTAATAGATTAGATAATAAAACATATATTATGATAAGTATAAAAACAGTTTAATAAAAGTATAATATGCGAATTAATTTCTTAATTATTATAATTATTAAGATTTCATTCAGAAGTAACCATTAGTATAATTTTGTATGTGTAGTAATTTATAATTGTATGGACGTAATAATCTATGAATTGAATAATTATCATAATTTTTTAATATCCTTCAATTATGGACGTAATATGTGTATTATCAATTTGCCTAACTAATAAGATAAAATTTATATTACAGAAATTATTAATTCCTTAATTGTCATAATTTTAAGATTTTATTCAAAAGTAATCAAAAGAAATGCGAGTAATTGATATTATTTGAACTAAAAAATATATAAAATTGATTAACGGATATACATTACCATAATAAACGGATTAACATATGTATCTGTATTATAAAAAAGGGAGAAAGCCTTCTTGGTAAGATATATTAGGAAAGCTTCAATTAATTAAAATATAATAGGAAAATTGTATTAGGAAATTGGTTAGCTAGTATTTTTATTTTCCAAATTCTTATTTGTAATTACCGTTATAACGGATTTAATATGAAAATTTAAGTAGGAAGTATGTATGTTAGAGTTTTGAAAATTATTATTATTATATTATTAATTATTAATATTAGAGAAATTATATTCAGAGTTTTAGATTATTATTCGTATTATATTTATTATTATTATTATTATTATTATTATTATTATTATTATTATTATTATTATTATTATTATTATTATTATTATTATACTCTTAACATAATAGGTAAGCAAAAAAACTTCATGCAAATTCCAAAATCAGGGATATGCATACAAAATGAATCCAAATGTTGTTTGTTAGAAACTCATAATATTCACAAAGCAAGTTATTGTTAACTCGTACTCTCACGGGGGAGCTAATAAGTAAACGAAATGAATATACACGCATCAACAATGTATAACTATTGAAATATTATAAGAATACATCACAAGAAGAGGTAATTGATTCTTACTAAAACTTTAAATTAAAAATAAAGCTTATTTCTAACCAATTATGAAATATATAATACACTTAATAAGTTTTCATTCTTGATTCACTGGAAATGTTTTATTCCATCATCAACATACTTAATAAGCTTTCTGGGATCCAATAATCCCTTTTATCTCAATTTTATCTCTGATGCACGAACTCTGTTGCTTTGAAAAAAAAAGTTGTGATCTTCAAAGTTTATTATAATAACACGACAAAATTAATTAGAAGTGAATTTCACAAATTTAATAGGTTTACAGAATTCGAAAACTTAGTTAGTGAGGTATGGAATGTTTTAATTTGTGGCCGTGTGCTCTACATAACTTCCTCCCATAGCATTTTTCTTCTGATTTTTCTTGTTTGTTTTCCTTGGTGTCTTCCATCCCAGAGGCTCTTTATGAAAAATTTCTTATTGCGAGATAATAATAATAATAAAACAAATAATAATAATAATAATAATAATAATAATAATAATAATAAAAAAAAAACAAAACATCACCATCATCTTTATCAACACCCATTTCCTTTTTTTTTTTCTTTTCCTTTTCTTTCTTCTTCTTCTTTCTTCCTTGCTTTCCATTCTTCCTTCTTCCTTTTCTTTTCTTTCTTCTTTCCTGTCTTCTAATACTACTACTACTACTACTACTACTAATAATAATAATAATAATAATAATAATAAAACGTTACCTGCCATTTCATCATCTTCTTCTTCGACCGGCGGGGAGAGAGAGATAACTGAAGGAGGAGAACTCGCCGGAGGAGGAAGAACTCGCCACCGTCGCAGATCCGCCGCCGTCGCCTCTCATCTGTGGAGGAGATAAGAGTTCACAGTACACTATTTAAAATAAGAAAAAATACATATGCTACAAAAACAACCAAAACCATTGTGGCATATATATATAATAATATGTAATAATAATTGATTGCTAATTTTATGAAATGTAATACTAATTGATTGCTTATTTTATGAAAATATATATGGTTAACTAATATAATCAATAATTTACCCAAAATATTTTTCCAATTTACCATTACTATTTATTAATAAATAAATTAATAAATAATCAATAAATTAATTAATTAATAAAATCAATATTTTGACTAAAATGCCCCTAAGTTTGGGCGGGAAATTTTGGGAGGAGGATAATACTTTTATATATAGTATAGATTTACACATGCATAATGTACACAAGAGTTCCATCTAACACTCAAAATAATTTCAACCAAATCATCAATTACCTAGTTTCAAACAACCTCAACCAAATAAAGGGATTCCTTACCTTAAATGGGTTCCAAACTTGTAGGAGGTCTTTGTAGGTGGTTTTCCCCAATTTACCTCAAAACCCTAAAATTTCATCAACCACATAACACAAGATTTTAAGAAATTTTCACTTAGATTTAGGTTCTAGGAGGCAAAATAAAACTAATCACCGAATAAAATTGAAGATTTACCGAATATCTTGGAGGTTGTGTTGAAGGTCTTGGCTATGGAGTTGAAGCTTAGTGAAGAAGATGAACAATCTCACTCTCTCTCTCTCTTGGAATTTCGGCCACCACAAGCCAAAATGGAAAAGAAATTGGGTTTTATGGTCTTGGTCCATGGGTTGACTAGTCTACCTCTTAAGGATAAGATCTAGCAAAAGAATTAATAAAATAATCTAAAATATCTTAGCTTAGACTGCTTGGGATTAAATCAGATGAATTCTCGGTAGAAACTAATTTAATTCAAATAATTTTCGAACCCAAAAATTTATTCCAGTCTAAAACTCAAACTTGGGCTAGGTTCGGTACTCCGCAGAATTTCGCGAGGTACGATCGCAAATAAATTTTGGTTGCTATGGGCTAATCTAATAAAATAGGAAATTCCAGAATAATAATAGGGTGTCTAAAAATCCATTTCTTAGGTCAAACGGGTTCGAATACTAGTTCCTAAAATTATTACGGTTCGTGACCGGGACGTACGATCGCAGCTTATTACTAATTGTCTTTGCTTATAATAATTCTTTCGAAGCATCTGGAGATCATCTCGTGGATGTTATAGCCTAAAGAAATATTTTTCGAACCTTAATTTTACTGAAATAGGTGGGGGGTTACAACTTACTTTGCTTTATTATCATCTTTACTTTATTATGTCGAATAACCCTCCGAATTGTGATTCCATATTTTGTAGATTCTATATTTCCATGCAGATCTCATTGCAAGAACATGAGAATCATCTACTCAAGCACTATGAGCAATATGACGTGGGATGCTTACTAGGTTCTTTACCTCTTATCCCTTGTCTATTTATTATGTGAACCTCATGTTACCATTTTAAAGTGTGGAAAAATGCATGTTTTGTTGTTTCTTTGTTTCATTATATTCTAAGTCAACATCGAGGACGATGTTTGGTCTAAAGTGTGAAAAGAGTTGTGCTTAAAATGAAAATTTTTTCCTAAACAAAGCTCTATCTCATTTGTTTAAAAGATAATCACGCTACAAGTATGTGTTGTTATTCATTCTATCTTTGGAGAATGCTAAATCTGTGCCAAAAAGGTTCCTCTTTGAATAACCTTGGAAGTACCCCTATCTCGACCTTTCAAATTTGAAAATTTGAATGCTTGCTTGGTATTCGCCTCTTATTTTGAAAAGACCTTAGTTAAGGATCTCTCGAAGTGGGAGTGTGTAACCCCTATGTGACACCCCAACCTTACACAAGCTGAGATAGATAAATCTCAACACAACAGCTGTCTATCTCAACCAACAACATAACATAGCGGAAG
>CP025653.1:20874053-20943149 GCA_003576665.1 Ipomoea trifida
TAGAAGATTAATAAATTGGGCTAATGAATTCATCCCTTACAATTAAATAGATATATTAGAATAAAGAAGCCCATAAGATGTCTTAAAGACATTATAATTGTATATAATCAAGAAATTGGGCCATGTAGAATATTTTAATTACAAGGGTTGTAAGGATCCAAATTGAATATAATCCCTTACAAGAATAAATTCAATTAATTGGGCTCTTGATTAGAATAATTAAATTAGGCTCAAGAAATATATATTTATCTATGTATTAAATTGAAAGAACTAGCCTAATTAAAATAATTAAATTGCCCAAGGAATTAATTAACGAACGAAAGGCTTGAACAAATTTACGGGGTGTTACACTCTACCCCCCTTAAAAGGAGCTTCGTCCCCGAAGCTCAAAGCTCACGGGAACTTGAAACGGAACGATTCAAGGAAACAAAGAATTCAACGAGAGATTAAAGAGAACGATTGCTCAACTAATCCTAAACTCAAGAACATACTAACACTTCTAGCCACCTAACTTATAACTTACCCAACCCAAACTAGCATGCAAGAACGTAAACTAAACAACTCACCTAGACTACTGGTTTCTACTACGGAGCTAATACTAACGAGAAAACTATCAACTAACCTGGGTGGCCTCCCTGAGAAGAACTGCCTGGACCGTGGTGCGGGTAAGGGTAAGGGTAAGGATGCTGATAAGGCTGCAGATACTCCGGTGGCACCTCAATGCCAAGCTTGGCCTCGATGAAGCCCAAGCGCTGGAAGCCGCGATCCACTCTTAAGTCCAGCGAATCGAACCTCGCCTCAACCATACGCTGCATCTCCTGCAGCTGTCGGAGCACGGGGCCAACTGGTGGGGTAGGAGCCAAGGGATCGTGCTGCTCCTTCCTCCTGTGCTCTCGATCAGCCTCACCCACGGGCTCTTCTTCTTCGGCCTCCTCCTCAGACTCATCATCCTCCTCATCACCCCCTGCCTGCTCAGCCTGCTGAGGCGCGACTAAACCTCGCAACCTCTTATGTGGAATGTGATAGCGCTCAATCAGCTCCCTGCTCTCGGCGGCTGGCATTCTACTCAGCTCGTGAGCGGTGATATACTCATTCCCATCTACCTGAAACAGCCCAGAAAACTGCAGACTCGGCGCGTTGAACGTGTTGTGGACCGGCTGCCTTGCCAACTCCCCGGTGACATTAACCCTCTTCTTTTGGAATATCCAACTCAGAACCATCCCATATGGCCGGTTGCGCCTCTTGGCTGTCTTGCAGAAATCCATGTGCGAGATCATCAGACTAGGCAAATCAAACTTCACCCGATGCTTCAGGAAGTACGCAAAAGCACACTCTATAGCCGTAACCTCCCTGCTGTTGTTCCGGTTGGGCAACAAACTTTCCCCCACCAACAAAGTCAGAATCCTCTGCTCACCAGTCAGATTATGCTTATCGGGGCGAGTGTCTAAGGCAATGCCCTCAACCTGCCCCAACATGTACCTCAAATAATCACGGAAGCCCACATCCTGTGTCTCAACCCAAGCACTGCGCTCATACTCGCTGACACCTCCCAACGGTAAATTAAGCAACCTAGCCAACTTGGGCGGGTCAAACGAAATCCTTACGCCCTTCACTATCGAAGTGAGCACGGGCACTTGGTTGACAATCTTAACTTTCATGTTCTGATAGAATTGATTGACCAAATTGGGATACACAACATTCTCAATTCGCAGAAATAAGTTCAACAGACCCTGATAATTCAACATGTTCACTATTTCGTGCGAAAAGTGTAACGGGTCAAGAGCTTTACCATCAATTATGGAATAACGGATGTTGCTCGGGCCTTCCCCTTCACCGGGTTGATTTCTCCTAGCCATTGTTGTTGATGTTGGGTGTTGAACTCGGGGCTGTCAATTTGCCGTGGAAGAAAACAACAACGTCGAAACTGCGGACCCTGGCGGAGAGACTTGCGTAATTGGCGCTGTTGACGGATGGAGTTCGCGGACTTTGGTGGCGGTAGTGCGAGGTCTGGGCGTTGGCGACGGAAGGGACCTGCGGATCTCGTCGTTCCTTGCTCTCGGCTGCTACGGGGAAAGAAAGAAAATAAGAAGCGGAGAGACGAAGCGGAGGACCTAGGGTTTTATTTAGCTGAAGAACGCCAAATGACGCATGTGCCCTTTGGAGCTTGCGGACCAGGCTCGCGGAAGTCCGGATTCTGTTGCTTGATTTTCCCTCCTCTTCGCGGAACACTTCGACGGAACACCCTGTTCCGTTGCCTTCCTCTGCAAGTGTACACGGAACACTCTCACGGGGAGCACTGCCCCGTTCCTCCCAATCGCACGGTTGACCTACTGAGCTTTTAGAACAAAACAGAAACTTGCGATTGAAACCCAACGAGTCAGACTAGTCCAATGGTTCGGTCACTTCTCCCCTTTGGCGCTTGGCGCGGGTTCGAGTCCTTGGCGCGGGTTCGAGTCCTGCGTGCACATTCTTCGGCTGATGACTTAATTCTTCTCTTTTCCTTCCTTCCTCCTTTGACTTGACTTCCACGAACTTCCCACCCACTTAACACGAGGTCGGGTCTTTAAACTTCTTAACTGAACGCGTCTTAAAGCTTTCTAGCTAACGCGAGGTCGCCTAAGGGTCACTTAACGGTTCGACTAACTATAAACACTTAAAGAAAGACTCGAAAAGCACTTAAAAGCCACGTAACTAAAGATTAAGCTCGAGGGTTACCTTCCTCAAGCCCGTTCGCCTCGGCCTGGGTGCGGCCCATCACGAAGATCTTCCTCTGTTGTGGCCCGGCCTGCTGCCCTCGGCCTCCACTCGGCCGGCTACCTCCGCTACCCTCTGTAACCCCTCGTCATTTCCGGATCAGATTAAGGTTCGAGAAATATGTCCTTAAGTTAAGACATACCTGAGATGAGTGACCGAAGCGTCAAAAGAATTTTTATAAGGAAATGTAGTTGTTATTAAGCTGCGATCTACGTACCGGTCACGAACCGTAATAATTTTAGGAACTAGTATTCGAACCCGTTTGACCTAAGAAATGGATTTTTAGACACCCTACTATTATTCTGAAAATTCCTATTTTATTAGATTAGCCCATAGCAGTCAAAATTTATTTGTGATCGTACATCGCGAAATTTCGCAGGATACCGAACCTAGCCCAATTTGGAGTTTTAGACTGGAATTAATTTTTGGGTTCGAAAATTTTGAGGATTAAATTAGTTTCCACCGAGAATTTATCTGAATCAATCCCAAGCAGTCTAAGTTAAGATATTTTGGGATTATTTTATTCCATATTAGTTTAGATCTTATCCATAGGACTTTGACTAGTCAACCATTTGACTAAGACCATAAAAAGCCCTTTTTCTTCCCCATTTCTTGGTGTTGGCCGAAAAAAAAAGAGGAGAAAGGGGAGGGGATTTTCTTCATCTTCAACCTCAAGCTTCAAGAACTCCATAGCCAATCTTCTTCATAACTTCATCAAAGATTCGGTAAACCTTTAATTTTATTCGGTAGATAGCTTTATTTCCTTTCCTAAATTAAGAATCTAAGTCTTGATTTCTTGAATCTTATTGTTATGATGATAAATTGGGAGCTAGGGTTTCAAGAGAAATTGGGGAAAATCCACCAAAAGCATCTTTAAGACAATATTAACTACTTTGGAGGTAAGGAGTTCCCTTAAGTTGGACTAGATTGCTCAAATTTGAATAATTGATGGTTGATTGTGACTTGGTGAATTTTAGTAAAAATGTTTTGTATATGTTGCTTGTATATGGTGTATATAGAGTGTTTGTCACCTAATTTATGGCTACAAATTGTTGCGTTAGTAAGATTTGGTTACTAGTATGCAAACAAATATATATAGGCATGTTATGGAAAATATATATATGTATATGGCGTGTGGAGTGTGTACATATATATATGTAGGTAGATTATGGAAAATATATATATATATATATATGTGGCGTGTGGTGTGGATATATATATATATGTAGGTACATTATGGAACATATATGTATATATATATGTGGCGTGTGGTGTGTATATATATATAGTATATGTGGTGTGCAAATGTGTGTATATATATATATATATATATATATATATATATATATATATATATATATATGTAGTATGTGTGTTACGTGTATATATATATACTATATTTAGTATGTGTGTATTCGGGTTATATATATAGTAAGTTTGTACACCGAATTATATTCATATAGTATATGAATATATGTATAGTATATTCTATATAATATATATATATATGGTATGAAGGTATGTTAAAGTGTTATATGTTCAAGATTGGTAAATTGTAACATTGAGTAAGTGGTGATGTTTACGCTTAATTATCACTATGGGTGATAATTAAAGTGCTATCTAATTGGCTAAAGGATGGAGAAATGTTTCCAAAAGAGATAAAACCTTAGTTTCTGAGCAAGAGGAGGAGGACCTTGATTAACCCACGGGTGGCATATGCTCTGCACGAAGTGCCCTTGCCCAGCGGTTACATATTAAATATTATGCCGTATGACATCCAATTCATACTTATGCGACGTCTAGTCGCTGGGTACTATATAACTCGTCGGATGCGGTATTCCCACGGGGGTGTGCACACTTAAGGTATAGTTACCCCGATGATTGCGGGCAGGTTTCGTTTTGACGGACCCGGTTAGGCCGACTGGGAATCATTTTAACGTACCTGGTGCCAAGGGATCAGCGTTAGATCGGGGGACGACCACTACCCCGATCAATGATCCAAGTGGTCAAAGAGGGAGACAATTAGAGTGCTCCGAAGGCCTCACACTTTCGAAGAAGAAACTAAGTGGATTTTTGTAAGGAGTTATGGCTACTTTGTAGTTGATAAGATAAGGGAATGATGAATAATTGGACGCAGCGGTGTGCCAGAATATTCTCGATCTATGAGATGGAAATTGATGGAAAGTTCCTTGAGAGAAACGGTTGAAAACTAGTTTGAATAACTATAGTTTTGACTGGAAGAAAATGTTATTTCCTATTCCTTTTTAAGGGAGGTTTAATTTGACTAAATATTATGATTTCTTCTACGTACTTATATGTTTCACTGTGTTGTCATACTTTAACCAAAAGTATATGTTTTAGAAAACCTTTATTTAAGTTTGGGTGATCCACGGATCTCCTTGCTTAGTCGTTGTGCTAACTACACTTCAATGTGTTACTTTCAGATGGAGTCCAGCGTTAGTTCTTGCAGTCCGACGAACTCCCCTAGTTCGTCGGAAGATGAAAGTCGTGGCATGGACTACGACGCTTTTGTGCAGCAGTTGATTGGCGCCGACCCTTATGCGCCTGGCTTTGCTCCTACAGCTCCTAATAGCTCACCGGCAGTAGATAGTGATCTCCCTATCCCTGATGGTCCTGATGTACAGGCCACTTTTGGTTTTTACCCCATCGAGGTGCTGGTAGGAAGTAACCCCTTAGAGTTTATAGTTTATTACCCTTACCCTTGGGACCCCAGTCCTCCCGAGAGTTGGGAGGAGTGGTCTATGGTCATAGTCGCTTCCCGGTTCCTAGACCATATCACATGGTATGAAGGGGAATGGCACCTTGTCTGGGGTGAGTTTACGGGTCCGACGTATCTCCAGATCGTGTAGGCAGGTTGCACGGCAGGTCTGTAGGGGTTTAGTCCTTTTTGTGTAAATATTTTTTTTGTAGCCAAGGAAGTGACTGATCTTGGTTAGTAGGGACATGTATGACTTTAAACTTATGTTGGCCATTAGGCAAACTTTTTGGGCACTTGCTTTGTAAGTATTTATATATATATATATATATATATATCTTGCATCTTATTTCAGAATGAGTGACTGTGGGTGTTAAGTAAGTTCCTTTTAGCCTGTGCACCTGAAGCGGGGTCTGTCAAGGGGATGATAGAACTTGTTTTGGGTGTGGCGGTAACACCTTGGGTTGTACGACAAGCCAGACTCCTCAGGATGTACGGTAAGCCGGCCCGAGGGGTGTTACACCCTCGGCCTCTCGGGAGGGTCGGGTCACTGCTGGGGGGGGGCTCCCTGAGCCGTGCTCGGTCTGGATTGGGATGAACCTCCTTTCTTGGTTGTGCACTCATAGGCCCGATGTCCTCGCAGTCCGCAGCTAAAGCACTCCACCAACCGCCCCTCGCAGTCGCGCCCAGGGTGATCTCTCCCACAACGTCTGCAATGGAAGTGCCGTGTGCGCGCGCCATCGCCCCCTGATCCTTGCCCGAAACTAGGGCGAGATCCACCGCTGTGGCTAGCGCCACCCTGCTGAAAGCCACCTCTCATCCCGGAGCTCCCGGGCCTGTGCCTCTTGGAGTCTGAAGCTCCACCCTCTACCGGCCGCTTGGAGCGGTCCAGGATCCCTCGCCGGATGGTCTGCACACGGTAGTGGTCAGCGGCGCTGCTGTAGGCCTCACTCAGCGTCTGGAACTTGAACACAACTAACGCCATGTGCGTCTCCAAGTTCAGGCCAGCCACGAACCGCTCAATCCGGGTCTCCTCGGTCGGGGCTAACGTCGGCGCGAAACGGGCCAACTCCAGGAAGCGTCGATGATACTCCTGCACGGTCCTCGTCCCCTACTTGAGGTGTAGGAACTCCTCCTGCATCGCCGCCTTCACGTGGGCCGGGTAGAAGCGAGCTCTTAGCCGATCCTTGAACGTCTCCCACCAGAAGTTGGGCTCCTGGCGCATCGCTGGGCCACCGTGGACCCACCATAGGTCAGCCTCCTCCTTCAAGTAAAAACTCGCCATCTCCACCTGGCGACCCGGTGGACACTCCACCACCTCTAGGATCTTGTCAAACGCCCGGATCCACTCCTCAAGGATCATGAGATCCTCCTCCCCGGCAAAGAAGGGTGGGTGCTGCCCCGCCACCCTCCGAACAAGGTTCGGCTGCCCGCGCTGGTTGTTCTGAACCATCGCGTTCCCCAGAAGCTGTGTGATCTGTGTCAGCTGCTGAAGGTTCTGCATCAGCTGCTCAACGTAAGGCACCTCCGGGTTGTAACCCCTCGTCATTTCCGGATCAGATTAAAGTTTGAGAAATATGTTCTTAAGTTAAGACATACCTGAGATGAGTGACCGAAGCATCAAAAAAATTTTTTTAAGGAAATATAGTTGTTATTATACTGCGATCTACGTACCGGTCACGAACCGTAATAATTTTAGGAATTAGTATTCGAACCCGTTTGACCTCAGAAATGGATTTCTAGACACCCTACTATTATTCTGGAATTTCCTATTTTATTAGATTAGCCCATAGCAGTCAAAAATTATTTGTGATCGTACATCGCGAAATTTCGCAGGATACCGAACCTAGCCCAATTTGGAGTTTTAGTTACCTACTGGAACCGAGGTTACGAACTATACACGGATGCATCTCACAAGGGATTGGGATGTGTTTTGATGCAGAATGGAAGAGTGATAGCTTATGCATCTCGTCAATTGAAAACACACGAGGCTAACTACCCACCCATGATCTGGAATTAGCAGCTGTGGTGTTCGCTCTGAAGATTTGGCGACACTATCTCTATGGAGTCACTTGCAAAGTTTCACAGATCATAAGAGTCTAAAGTATATCTTTACCCAGAGAGATCTAAATTTGAGGCAGAGAAGATGGCTAGAGTTGATTAAGGATTATGATCTGGAGATCCAGTATCAGGAGGGTAAGGCAAACAAAGTAGCAGATGCATTGAGCCGGAAATCGAATCATGCCCTTTGGGTATTGCCTGACCAGTTATGTAAGGATTTCCAGAGACTTAATCTGGAAATAAAAATGAGCATACAAGTGGAACAAGAAATGAAATTATGTGCTTTGACGGCTACTCCAACTCTATTTGAAAGTCAAAAGCACAAGGAGAAGACAACTGGGTAAACCAAATCAAGGGAAAATGATTGATGGAAAACATGGCCCATTTGAGTTGTACGCAGATGGTAGTGTGAGATTCCAAGGTAGGTGGGTTATACCTACAGTTGTAAGAAAATAATGGAACAATTGATGAAAGAAGGCCATTATACACCCTATTCAGTTCATCCTGGAGGGGACAAACTGTACAAAGACCTGAAAGAACTTCTGGTGGTCAGGTATGAAGAAGGATGTTGCTGAATTCGTTGCTAAATGTCTAAATTGCCAAAAGGTTAAGGCAGAGAGAGAAGTAAGCCGAAAGGACTGCTACAACCTTTAGAGATACCTCAATGGAAGTGGGATTCTATTCTATGGACTTTGTGGAGGACTGCCACTAACAAGGTCAGGAAAAGATAAAGTATGGGTAATCGTGGACAGACTTACCAAGACAGCAGCAAGGTTTATTCCCATGAAAAGACACTTGGACTATGACTCAATTGGCAAAAGCTTATGTGAGCCAAGTAGTTAAGTATCATGGAGTACCCAAGGACATCGTTTTCGGACAGAGATTCCCGATTCTTGTCTCAGTTCTGGCAAGCTTTACAAGCAGCTCTGGGTACAACATTGAAACTCAGTACTGCCTTCCATCCTATGACTGATGGGCAAACCGAGAGAACCATACAAACTTTGGAAGATATGTTAAGGGCTTGTGCATTAGATTTCCAAGGATCGTGGGATGAACATTTGGATTTAATTGAGTTTTCTTACAATAATAGTTACCATGCCAGTATCCAAATGTCACCGTATGAAGCCTTGTATGGACAAAAGTGCAGGAGTCCACTCTGTTGGGAAGATTTGGTTAGTCCTGTGATACTAGGACCTGAATATCTGCAAGAAATGACGGAAAGGATCAAATTGATTCGGGAAAGAATGAAAGCCGCACAGGACCGGCAGAAGTCGTATGCTGATTTAAAGAGACAATCAGTTGAATTTCAAGAAGGTGATAGGGTAAGACAATCATTTTTATATTAGGATGACTGTAGAAATAAGAAAGCCACAACTAAGAGTTTCACTATTGGCAGGTATTACTAAAGATATCCCTACAAAAGGAGTAATGAGATTTGGAAAGAAGGGGAAACTGAGTCCAAGGTACATTGGACCGTATGAAGCTAGAAAGAATTGGGAAAGTAGCTTACCGATTAGCACTACCTACGTGCTAGATCGAGTTCATAACGTGTTCCACGTGTCCCAATTAAAAAATATGTGCGCGATGATTCGCATGTGCTTCAATGAAACCTGAGGAGATGACTGCTGGATGAGAACTTATCTTATGAGGAAAGACCGGTGAAAATCTTGGATACTAAGACCCGAGATACTCGAAGAAGGTCCATAAAATGGTCAAAGTATTGTGGTCCAACCATTTGGTGGAAGAAGCCACCTGGGAGTTGGAAGATGTCATGAGGGAACGGTATCCCGAATTGTTTAACTAAGGTAGGTAGGATCGACCCACTTGTGGTATACTTAAGTTAATTATGTGCTAATTTGCTACATCTATTTCTATTGTGAGTAGTTTACCCTGAAACCTTAGATGTTAAGACGGAAGTTTCGGGGACGAAACTTTTTTAAGGAGGGTAGACTGTAACCCTCGTCATTTCCGGATCAGATTAAAGTTCGAGAAATATGTTCTTAAGTTAAGACATACCTGAGATGAGTGACCGAAGCTCAAAAAAATATTTTTTAAGGAAATATAGTTGTTATTAAGCTGCGATCTACGTACCGGTCACGAACCGTAATAATTTTAGGAATTAGTATTCGAACCCGTTTGACCTCAGAAATGGATTTTTAGACACCCTACTATTATTCTGGAATTTCCTATTTTATTAGATTAGCCCATAGCAGTCAAAAATTATTTGTGATCGTACATCGCGAAATTTCGCAGGATACCGAACCTAGCCCAATTTGGAGTTTTAGACTGGAATTAATTTTTGGGTTCGAAAATTATGAGATTAAATTAGTTTCCACCGAGAATTTATCTGAATTAATCCCAAGCAGTCTAAGTTAAGATATTTATGGATTATTTATTCCATATTAGTTAGATCTTATCCTTAGGACTTTGACTAGTCAACCATTGACCTAAGATCATAAAAGGCTTTTCTTCCCCATTTTTTTTTGTTGTTGGCCGAAAAAAGAGAGAGAAGAAAGGGAGAGGAATTTCTTCATCTTCAACCTCAAGCTCAAGAACTCCATAGCCAACTTTCTTCATAGCTTCATCAAAGCTTCGGTAAACCTTTAATTTTATTTGGTAAATAGCTTTATTTCCTTTCCTAGAATGAGAATCTAAGTCTTGATTTCTTGAATCTTGTTGTTATGATGATGATTTGGGAACTAGGGTTTCAAGAGAAATTGGGGAAAATCCATCAAAAGCACTTTTAAGCCATATTAACTACTTTGAGGTAAGGAGTTCCTTAAGTTGGACTAGATTGCTCAAATTTGAATAATTGATAGTTGTTGTGACTTGGTGAATTTTAGTAAAAATGTTTGTATATATATTGCTTGTATATGGTGTATATAGGGTGTATGTCACTAATTTATGGCTACAAATTGTTATGTTAGTGAAATTTGGTTACTAGTATCAAAATTATATAGGCTGTGTGGGTATATAGTTAGGGGTATATATATATATATATATTATGGTATGGTTATATATAATCTAGTATGTGGGTATATAATATTATATGTGTGTTATGCGTATATATATATATATACTATAATTAGTATGTGGGTATATATATATATATATAGTATGTGTGTTATGCGTATATATATATATATATATATATATATAGTATGTCGTGTATTCGGGTTATATAATATAGTAAGTTTGTACACGAATTATATTCATATATATATGAATATATGTATAGTATATTTATATGATTATATATATATGTAGAAGTATGTTAAGTGTTATATGTTCAAGACTTGTAAATTGTAAATTGAGTAAGTGGGATGATTATAGCTTAATTATCACTATGGGTGATAATTAAGAGTGCTATCTAATTGGCTAAAGGATGAGAAATGTTTCCAAAAGAGGATAAAACCTTAGTTTCTGAGCAAGAGGAGGAGGACCTTGATTAACCCCGGGTGGCATATGCTCTGCACGAAGTGCCTTGCCCAGCGGTTACATATTAAAGATTATGCCGTATGACATCCAATTCATACTTATGCGACGTCTAGTCGCTGGGTACTATATAACTCGTCGGATGCGGTATTCCCACGGGGTGTGCACACTTAAGGTATAGTTACCCGATGATTGCGGGCAGGTTTCGTTTTGACGGACCCGGTTAGGCCAACTGGGAATCATTTAACGTACCTGGTGCCAAGGATCAGCGTTAGATCGAGGGATGAACCACTACCCGATCATGATCCAAGTGGTCAAAGAGGGAGACAATTAGAGTGCTCCGAAGGCCTCACACTTTCGAAGAAGAAACTAAGTGGATTTTTGTAAGAGTCTATGGCTACTTGTAGTTGATAAGATAAGGGAATGATGAATAATTGGACGCAGCGAGTGTGCCAGAATACTCTCGATCTATGAGATGGAAATTGATGGAAAGTTCTTTGAAGAAACGGTTGAAAACTAGTTGAATAACTAAGTTTTGACGGAAGAAAATGTTATTCTCTATTTTTTTAAGGGAGGTTTAATTTGACTAAATCTTATGATTTCTTCTAGTACTTATATGTTCACTGTGCTTGTCATACTTTAACCAAAATGTATATGTTTTAGAAAACCTTTATTTAAGTTTGGTGATCCACGGATCTCCTTGCTTAGCGTCGTGCTAACTACACTTCAACTGTGTTACTTTCAGATGGAGTCCAGCGTTAGTTCTTGCAGTCCGACGAACTCCCCCTAGTTCGTCGGAAGATGAAGTCGTAGGCATGGACTACGACGCTTTTGTGCAGCAGATTGATTGGCGACCGACCCTTATGCGCCTGCTTTGCTCCTACAGCTCCCAATGGCTCACCGCAGTAGATAGTGATCTCCTATCCCTGATGGTCCTGATGTGACAGGCCTACTTTTGGTTTTTACCCTCATCGAGGTGCTGGTAGGGCAGTAACCCTTAGAGTTTATAGTCTTATTACCCTTACCCTTGGGCCCAGTCCTCCGAGAGTTATGGGAGAGTGGTCTATGGTATTGTCGCTTCCCGGTTCCTAGACCATATCACATGGTATGAAGGGGAATGGCATCTTGTCTGGGGTGAGTTTACGGGTCCGACGTACTCTCAGATCGTGTAGGCAGGTTGCACGGCAGGTCTGTAGGGGTTTAGCCTTTTTGTGTAATATTTTTTGTAGCCAGAGGAAGTGACTGATCTTGGTTAGTAAGGGACATGTACGACTCTTAACACTTATGTTGACCATTAGGCCAACTTTTTGGACACTTACTTTGTAAATGTTAATATCTATATATATATATGCCTAGAATATTACATTCTGATGTTGAGTGTGGTTGTTGAGTGTATTTCTTTTAGCCTGTGCATTAGAGTGAAAGTTTTATCAAAGAGGTGATAGACTTCTTCTAAGTGTGGCGGCTAGCACCGCGGTTATATGCTATAGAGTAAGCTTCCGCAGCGTTATAATTACGCATATTGTAATAGTTGTCAGAACGGGAAATCGGGGTGTTACACGGGTAGTCCTCGCGTCGACGTGGCGGCACCATGATCGCTAGAAGGGGGAGATACTAACAGAAAGCGTACAGAATTGCGGTCGGCCTTAACCAAACACGCAAGAAAGAAAGTGAGAACAAGCTCACAACAGGCAAAACAACAAACAACCTGCAAAGCATAAAACAAAAACAAGTAAACGAGTCCTCACCGCGCGGCCTAGAATTCACACATCTTAGGATTCTTAAACATCCTAATTTCTACTGATCAAGTCCTAGAGTCTCAGATTACAACCCTAAGATCTCTACTTAGACCTCAACACAGGCTCTGATACCAACTGTGACACCCCAACCTTACACAAGCTGAGATAGATAAATCTCAACACAACAGCTGCCTATCTCAACCAACAACATAACATAGCGGAAGCAAATTTAAAACTTAAGGGCGTCATGCCACATCTAGGTAGAAAACACAGCCTAGATGCACAGGCTAACCATAAGAAACGAACTAAACTATCATGCATAATATAAAATAATCCTCAAGTCATGGTCAACAATATTCAAATCACTAGTCAAGAGTATGTAATATCTCAAGAGGCACACAGGCCCACAAACCCAAAGTCTAACATCATAAAACTAAGTCTAAGCGTCCTCATAGATAAGCTCTAACGCGCTCGCGCTCAGACTACTCCATACCTGGAAAAACACGCAAAGAACCATTAGCAAAAGACTGCTAAGCAACCACCATTCACACCCCGCAAGGAGATATAGATATACATAAACTTATAAATAGGTTTACACACCCATATAGAATATAAACACCAACGAACTGTTCAATAGTTCGAAACAGATACTCAACAACAATAAGCTGAACGAATCATAAACCAAGACTCATCCAATCAAAGCCAATATCCAATAACGAGAAAACGATACAACAACAAATCCAAAAGCAATGTTACCAACTGAATAACAACCAAAGGAACCAACCAACCTCAACGAGAACAACAAGATATCAACCGAATAACACAACGAACTCACGAACACATAACCAAGAAAGACCTCTCAACACCAACCTCCAAAACCTCACACCAACCATCATACCAAACCCAACCTCAGTCAGAAGTCAGGTACGTAGGGGTAAAAACCCAATCACAGGGACCGAAGTCCAATCACAGGGGTAATGAACCCAATCACAGGGGCGAAAGCCCAATCACAGGGACCTAAGTCCAATCACAGGGGTAATCAACCCAATCACAGGGACTGAAGTCCAATCACAGGGGTAATGAACCCGAATATAGTCAATAGTAGCACAGTTAGTTCACCCAACAACCTCCAACGATACAACAAACCACCACCACATACTCATACTCCAACCTCAACCCAAAACAACCAAACAAAGTGTTCATCACAACTATGAACACACACCAACTCCCAGGTAATGAATTCAAAGAATTAATACACCAAGAGTACAAAAGGGGAAACCAAAGACATGAATCAATCTCCAAGATATGGTATAAATACCCAAAAAAAAGCATGAATAAATGCTCCAAAAACATGGTAGAATACTCAACAAAACAATCCAACAATAATCAGAAACAAAGGAGGAACAACAGACAACAATAACACTGAACAGCCACTGGAATCAGATTTCCAGAAGCCTTGCGGAATGCCCTGGCGGAACACAGTCCACCGTCGATCACCTCCGCACGAAGGGGACGGAGCCCCTCGGCGGACCACCTCTTCCCGTCTCCTACCTCCGCCCTGGCCTTGCGGAACTCCCCAGCGGTTCACATTATTCCGCTGGGGACCTCCGCAAGGTCAGTTCCACATCCCAGAATCCAGAACAAAGCAGACACGAATAAAAACCATTTCCAGAGAGCAAAATCAGACCAAATTACACCAACATTGCATCAAATTAGAGGCCAAAAACATGGAAATCCAAACCATCAATGATCATAACAACACTAGGCAAAAGATCAAGATGAAATCCAACAAATACAACCAACAAAATAGGGCTAAACACCAAGAAATTTCAAGATTTCCAACACCAAGAATATCATATAGAATAGGAGTGTAGAAATAGATTTTGATGGACATAGTGGTTACCTCAAAGAGCTCTTTCCACCTAGCCAAGCCTCAAGCAAGCTCACAAAGCCCCACCACCTTCTTGATCATCTTTTACCCAAAGAACCCAAAAAGAACCACATAAGACTATGCAAAAAGACTAGCAAAACCATAAAATGCAAGGTAGATTCTTAGCTAGATGCACTTACCCAATCCTAAACAAGCTTAAAAGAGCAATCTTGACTTGAAAACTTGTAGGAGAAATGAAGATCAAAATTGGATGATAATGGGGAGGAAAATGGCGTGGGAATGATAGGTAGGGAGGAGAGGGAGTGAAAACCTTTAGGGAAATTTTATCTTGAATATATATACTACAATACATATAATGTATTAGGGTGAAAGACTTTAATATGGAATGGGCTCAACTATATATTATATTACTTACAAAAATTAATATGTAGAAGATTAATAAATTGGGCTAATGAATTCATCCCTTACAATTAAATAGATATATTAGAATAAAGAAGCCCATAAGATGTCTTAAAGACATTATAATTGTATATAATCAAGAAATTGGGCCATGTAGGAATATTTTAATTACAAGGGTTGTAAGGATCCAAATTGAATATAATCCCTTACAAGAATAAATTCAATTAATTGGGCTCTTGATTAGAATAATTAAATAAGGCTCAAGAAATATATATTTATCTATGTATTAAATTGAAAGAACTAGCCCAATTAAAATAATTAAATTGCCCAAGGAATTAATTAACGAACGAAAGGCTTGAACGAATTTACGGGGTGTTACACCCTAATTTCAGAAAGATAAGTTAAGCGAAGCCAGGAATTGAATAATCATAGAATAGAACATGGGGCAAAAGGAGAGCTTTCTGTTGAGAATTGAGTGAAATATCCCTTTTCCCAAAGAAAAAGGCACGGGGGGTTGTTCGGAGAAAAGAGTAGAAAAGGCAAAAAGGCCAATCCTCGAGATAAGATATGAGGAAAGCCATCTCGCTAGGTGATGAGCAACCATAGTCTTCAAAATACATAAATGTTATATCTGGAGTCGGTTGCTCACAATAAAATGGCCCTAGGAGATGAGAAAATTGAGATGAGGAAAGCCGCTTCGCTAGGGTTCAAGCACCCATTGCACTGTCTTCGAAAAAGCATGGAGCTCCATGTGAAGTCGGGTCGCTTGATGATGTTACCCTAGGAAGTGAGAAGAATGAGTTACCGCCCAAGCCACTGGCGGAGAGAGGCCCATGGATCTATTTTCACTTACTTTTATGTTGAGCTTTGGCGATAAGGGAGGCCGATTGATTAGGTTTTGTACATTGTTCCCACTAGGGGGATCAGCTTAAGGCCTTCGCACAATAAGAGGTGAATGAAATTTTGGACTGCATGCTTGATATTGTGAAAACCAATTAACTGTCTAATTTGTGACCAACAGGGGTTTTGCTTTGTTTGAATATTCATAGCAGTGTATGACACATTTTTATCATTCCTTGAAGATATTGTGAAGGATTTCACATCTCCTGGCAGATTGTGTTTTGAATGAATGCTTATCATTGAGCATATCTTTAGCTTAGATACTTTTGGCATCTAAATGAGAACGCTTTGAATGTATAATTTGCTCGTGGACGAGCAATTTAAAGTGTGGAAACTTTGATAGACGCCAAAAGTACCTAATTATCTAGAACTAATTAAGTTGATTTCTTGCCAAAACAAAGTCTTGAAAAATGCAATTATGCGTTTTCGTGCTATTTTACTAACAAATTGCAAAAGAGTTTTGTGTGTAGTGTTTTGAAGGATTCCCATAGGAATGAAGACTGAAATCAACCAAAGAGAGCATAAACCAGTAAAAAGAAGAACCAATCCACACGGGGACACACAAAGACCAAACCGGAAACAACAAAAGAGACGAAAACGGAAGAATTCACGCCCACAAGCACCACCACGCGTGTGAGCTGGCGTGGAATCATTCCAATAACTGTCCACGCCAGTCCACACGCGTGTGAGCAGGCGTGGACAGGCACCAGAATTCTGCGTGATGTTTTAGTATTTAAGGGACATTTCAGCTAGGAGGAGGGAGTCTTTTGTCAATTTTTCAGTTCTCACTTTAGGTTAGGGTGCTTGAACCCTAGCGAAGGGCTAATCCCTAGGATAGGGGCTATGAAGGATGGAGATCTGGTATTCATGATCTAAAATTGATGAATGAGTTTGATTTCTTTTAGGAATGTTGAAATTGTGTGTATGTTTTGTATGATCTTAGATCGAGGGTCCCGATCTCTTCAAGAGTATAGGATGATCTCTTTCGTGAGATGTAGCCCACTACCCACATCTTTCGCTCTCAATCTGAGAAGATGAGATCCGGAGGGAACTTGTAGACAAAGTGTTTGACAAAATTCCCCAACCGACTGAGGATTGGGAGTTTGAGTGTGACGCCACTCAAGACAATGTTCCAAGCTCCTTCAACCATGACTCAATGGAAATCGAACCTCTACCGTGCGTTTCCAACCAATCTCCTTGATATTCTAGCCCCCATCCGATTTTATTTACATTTACTTACCTTAAATCTTATCAATCTTTACACCCTTGCTATTTCCTTTCACCAATCTCTAAATGTTCAACTTTCGTGTTATCCAAACAACTCAAGATAGGAAACCTATACATTCTCCAATTTGTCATCTGCGAGAGACACGACATTCGGGGAGTTCATGACTCTTCGTTTTACCACCTCCATATCACACATTCACCTCACCACATACTCACAGCTTGTCAACTGTAGAGTTTATGCTTTATTATGGTAAACATATGCTTTTGAAAAATGTATTATTTGTTCCCTCCCTTCGTAGAAACTTAATATCTGGAGCCTTGCTGAACAAGGCTGAAATTAAGTTGGTCTTTGAGTCTGACCGTCTAGTCATAACTTGTCAAGGAAAATACCTTGGGAAAGGACATTTACTTGAGGGGTTATTTGTTCTAGATGTAGCTGTAATTAGAGTTCACCCTATTATAAGTGATCCTCCACTGACTATTTTTTATTTCACTCCAAACTAGCATGACCCTAAAAATAATGCTTCTTCTTATGCTTACATTGTTGTCTCTATTAATGTATGACATATTAGATTGGGACATGTTAGTCTTAACTGTTTGAATAGACTAAAGAATATGGATTTATTACCAAACTTGAGAAATGATTCATATTCGTAGTGTGAAACTTATGTTAAAGCTAAATTTAATAGAAAATCATTTTTTGCTGTAAAACATCACACTACATCTGTCCTAGAGCTAATACATACTGATTTAGCTGAATTTAAAAACACTAAAAGTAGAGGTGGAAAGGGTTACTACATTACTTTCATTGAAGATTACTCTCGATATTGTAAAATTTATCTGTTGAGATCTAAGAATGAAGCCAAACAAAAGTTCTTGATTTTTAAAACAGAAGTAGAAAATCTGCTAGATTGTAAAATCAAAAGGCTTTGTTTTGATAGGGATGGTGAATATAAAACAAATATTCTCAAAAGTTTGTGTGAAAATTCTGGTATTATTCATGAAGTAACTGCTCCCTATACTCCCCCAACAAAATGGCATAGCTGAGAGATGATGTTTTCTTTGGGCATGTATTTCCCTTAAAATATTATCATTTATTTGTTGGTTACTCTGAAAGGAATGAAAATACAATATTTCCTTAAACTCTTGTTACAAACAGTTTTGATGAGCCTAACAGGAGTAAAAGAGCTAGAGTTGAGAAAAACTTTGGTTTTGATTTCATAACCTTTGTATCAAAACTAAAAGATATGAACGAAATATGTGAGCAATTTGTATGTCAATTGGTTCTAGAAGAAGAACCAAAAACTTATGAAGATGTTATGCGCTCTATTGATTGTACCTTGTGGAAAGAAACAATTAAAAGCGAGTTGGACTCTATCAAGTCAAATCATACTTGGGAATTGGTAAGTCTCCTAAGAGGTGTAAACCAATTTGTTGGATGGGTTTTTTGAAAGGTTCAAGGCCAGGCTTGTAGCTAAAGGCTACACACAGAAATTTGGTGAAGCCTAGTTTTATACATATTTACCAGTAACCAAAATTACAATTGTACATGTTTTGATTGCATTAGCATCCTCGCATAGGTCGATCGTTCACCAAATGGACGTAAAAACAACATTCCTTGATGGTGATTTGGAATAAGAAATCTACATGGAGCAACCTCCTGGGTGTGCTAAATCTGGACAGGAAGATAAGGTATATAGACTCAAGAAATCTCTATAAGGGTTAAAACAAGCCCCAAAGCAATGGTATGAAAAATTTCATAAAACCATCTTAGACCTTGGTTATACTGCTAACAGGTCAAATGTTTGTTTATATATACTAAAGAGATTGAGTCTATAATTGTGATCATATGTCTCTATGTATATGACATGTTGATTTTCAGTTCAAACATTGATGCTATCAATGAGGTAAAGATATCACTAATTGCTAAATTTAATATGAAGGATCTAGGTGAAGCCGATATTATACTTGGTTACCATTTGTCACAAAGTCATTATACGGAAAAATTGTTAAAGAAATTTAACAGTTTTGATGTAACCTCGACTAAAACCCCATATGATCCAAGAGTCAAATTATCAAAACATCTACAGATAAGTGTATCTCAAGAGGAATATGCAAAAATAACTGTAAGTCTAATGTTTCTAATGAATTACATTAAACCTGATATTGCTTTTACATGAAATAAACTTAATTGCTATACACATAACCTGAGTGATTCACACTGGAAAGCACTGAAACAAGTGCTTCAGTACCTCAGGGGTACCATAGACTGGGGTCTTGACTATATAGGATTTTTAGCAGTACTGGAGGGGTTTTGTGAAGAAAAATGGGTAAATGACAGCGAGGATGTTAGCTCCACTAGTGGATATGTATTAACAATGTGCGGAGTAGCAATATCGTGGAAGTCAACCAAACAATCTTGCATACCTAGATCACCTATAGAAGCAGAGTTCATAGTGCTTGACCTAGTAAGTCAAGAAGTAGAGTGGCTAAGAAACTTGTTGGCAAATATTCCTGATCAAGAATATTCCCTGGTTTTACCTCCCTATACATCTACGCTTTTGTTTTGTAGTCGGATCGAGGTCAAAGCTAACGAGCCAACTTTTAGGCCTATATAATGGCCATTTCCACACAAGGTAAGGGGGTCCTCTCTTGGCTCTCTCTCTAGACACCACTCAAGAGACTTTTTCCACTTCTTCTCTACATTCTCTCTAGAAGACTTACTCATTTTCCTCTCTACTCTGTCAAGAAGGATGAATAAAAAGTCTTCTAATTAGCTAATTTTTCTCATATGCTCTACTCTTCATACAATTTCTATACACTCTCTACACACGCAGTATACATGGAGGGTATTTACTTCTTGTCCGCAAAGCATGCAAGCGTGGGAGCATTCAAAGGAGAACCCACTAAAATAGCATGAATTGTATTTACAAAGGATTTGGTTTCAGCTTCAAGAGTATAAATAATCCTCCTCATTTTGAACAGGCACTCATAGCTGAACAACTTTTTCCTTTTCTTTGTTCCATTCATGTCTAAGCATATACACATTCATTAAAATTTGTGTAACCAGTCGAGAGCGTTTCGGACCGTCACTGAAAATTAAATAGGCAGTGTTTACCTAAGACGGCACATAATTTTTCCTTCTTACACCTCCAGGCTTCCAAGCAACAAGCAACAACTTAATTAATCGAAGACTATTACGCAACAACTTTTAAATGTACTCTTTCACTATATAAAATATACAAATATTAAAAGTTTGGAGTTCCAATGCACATGGAAAAATGATCTAGCCGAAAAATGCATTTAATTTGTGAAAATTTTTACTTTAATATCTGATGCATTTGAAGCAAAGTAGATGCATTCATGCATAGTTTTAATTCTTGGCCGCAAAAATGAACTTACTTGAGCTGCTTAGATATAATTACAAAACATCATCATTATTATTCTTCAATTTCAAAATCTTGGTATGCGGAAGGACTATTGTTTTAACAAATATATTGGATATATAGCATAGTTTTAAGTTTTAATTTCATATTTGAAAAGAGCTTCAATTTCAAAATCTTGGTATGCGGAAGGACTATTGTTTTAACAAATATATTGGATATATAGCATAGTTTTAAGTTTTAATTTCATATTTGAAAAGAGCTTTTATGTAAAACTTCAATATAAATAGTGGTGGTTTTATGACTTTTGGGTAGTCAAAGGCAAGCTAACACAACATGTTAGAATAGCGAGAATATATGAAAAATATACAGAGAGAATAATATAGGTATTGTATTGCTTAGAATTGCTTGTTCCTTTTCTGTGAATGGATGGTCTATTTATACATATTTTGGGCCTAGAGCCCTACAAGGAATAAGAATCATGGACTACCTCACATTGGGAGTCCTTGTTAGATTATAAATAATAAGCTCTAACCCTACTACTATTACAAATACTAAGTTCAATCCTTATCGAACTCTTCGGTACCTCTGTATTGGATTTCCTTTTTGGGCCTTCTTGATCCAGTTACTCTCTTGGGCTGGCCCATGTGGGCCAAGGCCTAATACATTATCTATCATCCAGTTCCTCACTTTCTTGAGATTTCGTGGATTCGAAATCTGCAGAAAGTATACTAACGAATGTTGTTTAATCATATTCGACTGAATTGACCTGGAAATAAGATTTCTAAAGTTTTCTAAAAAATTCATTTATTAATATTAATATTAATATTAATATTATTATTATTATTATTATTATTATTATTATTATTATTATTATTTTTGGAGCAGACGAACCCATCGACGGAACTAGTCAGCTTTGGTCGACTGCTTAGGAGGCAACCAATCGGCCATGGCCGACTTCACCACCAAAGGCCGACTGCACCATGGCAGTCGGCTATGGCTGACTGCACCACCATGGCAGTCGCCCAAGGTCGACTGCACCATGGCAGTCGCCCATTACCGACTGCACCCGACTTTCGATTCTGTTTTTTTTTTCTTTTTTTTCTTTTATTAATATTATTTTTATTTTTTGTCTTTTATTTTTGCTTCTTATATATATATATATATATATATATATATATATATATATATATATATATATATATATATATATATATATATCGGGCCGGTCCACGTGACCTAGGCCTAGTAAATTATCGATCATCAGCTGGCATCGTTACTAGGAGTGCCTCGTTTGAGAGGGGTGACCTAAGCTAACCACTATGCTCCGAGTGGGGCTCGCTTATGTCTCCAATGTGGATATAAGTCTTCTAGCCTGAGGTGGGTATGTGTTTTCCAACCTGAGGTGGGTATATACGCATTCTATGTTCCTACTTGATCCTAGACCTATCATTTTCTAGATATACCCTAACCTCTAGACTCTCTACCCCCATTCCTAATGCCTAAAGCCCATAATCCCCATTTGCGAAGGTCCCCGATGGTTTCTAGTCAATAGTACTGTTCGATCGGCCTTAGGCCGAGGCCGTTTGGCTGACTAGTTAAACGATCTTTATGGTGGTAGTATTTTATTATGGAACTATTAAAGTTTGCAAATTTATGTCGCGATGCTAATGAAAATTCAAAATACATGTTGTGTAGCTAGCAAAAGTTGTAAACACATCATACTTGCCCCTCGGGTTCTAGTATGTTATCTATTGGTAGAACATTTTGAGCCGGCTTGAGTTTCAGATGCGTTCTATTAGTTTGCCTTCCATAGTTTCTAATTTGTTGCCAACTTTTCCTCCTTTATTTGGTTGTGTTGCCTGTCTGTCTCTGAGTACCAGGTTCCCTATGTCGAAGTACTTAGGCTTCACACGGGCGTCGTGGTATCTCTTCACCGCCCTCTAGTATTCAGCCATTCGGCATTGGGCCACATCTCTTCGCTCTTCGAGGAAGTTTTTTTTTGTAGCTGCATCAGCTACTCATTCGCCTGGTCTTCGTAGTTCAATGTCCTGCTAGTGAGACACAAGATCTCCACTAGGACTTTAGCCTCGAATCCGTATGTGAGGCTGAATGGAGTTTCTCCTATTGCTCGACGAGGTGTGGTTCGGTAAGCCTAGAGAATGTAGTCCAGTTGGTCAACCCATGCACCACATTCTTCTTCAATTCGCTTTTTTAGGCCATCCATGATTATCCTGCTTGCATTTTCCACTTGCCCATTGGCTTGAGGATAAGCTACTGACACTTTGGTGTGCTGAATATCATAGTTTTTGCCAAATTCTAAGAAGTCTTTGTTGTAGAAATGTCGCCCGTTATCAGTGACGAGGTGCTCGGGATACCAAAACGGAAAATTATTCTTTTCTATATGAATCTTTGACATTGGTATTCTGTGATTGTTACAACGGTTCAACTTCCATCCATTTAGTGAAGTAATCGATAGCGACTATACAGAACTTGTGGCGTCCTAGGTCTGCGGCAGCGGCCCCAAAAGGTCTACTCCCCATTTGGCGAAGGGTATCGCCGTGGTGACCGGCGTGTAGAAATTGACCGGACAACTATGTTTTTATGAAAATTTTTGGCAAGTTTGACAGTTTTGAACCTTTTGAATGCAATCACGGACCCTGTTGGGGCTCGTAACGACCCTGGATTAACAATTTTCTAGCTAAGGTGTTAGCCCCTTTGTGAGTTGCGCATATCCCTTTGTGGGCTTCTTCCATCACTTGTTCGGCTTCGGTGGACAGTAAGCACTACTACAAATCAGAGTGGTCTGCCCACTACTACAAAAATACCTTTTTACGTCGGTTATTTTGGACATACGACGTCGGTTATTTCTCGACGTAGTTCTAGCAGACGTTATAAGTAAATTATACGAAGTCAATTTTTTAAAATCGACGCCGTATATTATTTTTAAATTTTAAAATAAGCACATACGACGTCAAAAACCAATGTCGTATGTCATTTTTTTTAAAAAAATAGATATGGCGTCGGTTTTTTGGAAAAATCGACGCCATATCTCTATTTTCTAAAAAATATATAGATACGACGTCAGTTTTTTATATATACGACGTCGTCGTATCTATATTTAATTTATAAAAAAAAAAAAAAAACCAGTAAAGCGACGTTGTGGTTTAATTCACATGCTCTAACGTGATTTATAGTCTAAAAACAAAAAACTATAACATTAACAATTTATATTTTTGAAAGTTGGTACAAAAATTAAAATTAAAAACAAAAACAATCAAGAGGGAGGGAGGCATACATATGATATATATGATCGATCTCTACCATGATGCATGATATGATAGACATTAAAAACAAAAACAATCAAAAACTGCAGCAACAACTAACAACTCAAAAGGAAAACGGAAACCTAGACCCACAAGTATATGAGGATCCAAGCTCATCTGAAAGCAAGAAACATTTGCATTTGACATACCTCCTCGACCAGTGCTTGTACGTAGCAAACAGGAAAAACACCATTACTACATCAACATGTATGTATATGATGATTGTTGTAGCACTAATACGGCTTGGACCCTTCTTTTTGCTTTGAAGCAAAAGTGCTTGAGAGTTTAGTAGTTTACAACCTTCTGGTATTGATCCCTAAACATCAACACCAATAATTAGAATATGAAGAAGGAGATGGTTCGCTGCTTCAGGTATTAGAGTCATAGAGAACCGGGAGATCTACCATCCAGATTCCAGAGTTACGTTCAAAAACAGAAGTGGTTCGCTGCTTCAGGTTCGTCGCTGCTTCAGGTTCGTCGATGGAGTGAGCTCAGTTCGTCGCTGCGTCGTTGTCATCGTTCCTCCGAAGGTTGCCGGCGAGGCTCAAGATAGAGATGAAGGCTAAGAAGATGGTGAAGGTTAAAGAAGACTTAAGGCACTGCTGCTGTACGAAGGGAATAAGAGGAGTGCGAGATCTGATTTGATTTTATTTAGAAGAGGAGTCTTTATTTTTTTTTTTTTTTATTTTATTTAGAACATAGGCGTCGGTTCTAGGACGCCATATGTCTTTAGATTTTTTTAAAATATAAATTATTTAATAACATACAACTTCGATTTTGGGGAGAACCGACGTCGTATGTCTTTAATTTTTTTTAAATAAATTGTTTATAACAGTATGCCTTTACGTTTTTTTAAAAATTTATTTAGAAAATATGCCGAGAACCGACGCCATATGTCTTTAATTTTTTTTTTTAATTATGACGTCGGTTTTTGCCAAGAACCGTCATAATAAATAATACTACCTCTGTCCCATTTTGGCTATTTGATTCGTTTAACGAGGTTTGACTGAAGTTATTTTTAATTTAATTTTTCATAATATTAAGTTTAGCATTAATATATAAAATTTATATATTTAGAAACTGCATTAAAAGTACTATTAAACACAAAAAATTAAATTTTAAAAATAATAAAAAATTACTAAAGAAAATAAGCAATGAAGAAAGAGTTTATTTTACCAATGAATAGTTAATAGGACATGTAAAATGGGACAGAGGGAGTATATATTACTTTTGCTTTATTTTATTGACATATAACGTTGGTTTGTCAAAAATCGACGTTAATTAGGCGACGTAGTATCTTTTTCTGTAGTGGTGGCCAAAGGATTTCTTGTATAACTGGTCATCTACCAACTGGTAGGTTTTGGGGCTCTTTGCTTGATTTTCGCTGCCTGCGTAGGATCGGGCGGTGGCTCTTGCTTTGTGATGTAATTTATCAGGTCTTCAACCCAACTAGGCGGGGTCGCGTGTCCATTGAGGTCACAGAGGCGACTATAAGAGATTCTGTGCTAGGTGCACACACAATTTCCCTTTTGCATATTTGTGTACAAGAATAGTTTGGTTCATGGATTCACACATTGGAAATGGGAATCAAAATCATACTAGTGTTTGATTGACAACCTTTTAAAACACAACTATTGGATTTGATTACCCCTCAATTAAAAATCTCATTTCTTAATTAAAATGGGTATCATTCCAACATATTGGTAATATGATTTTTCAGTTTGAATTAGTGCTTCTACATTTTTATTTTGATTTTTTTTTTTTGTTCATATTGGTGCTTTGATGTTATTATATTAGGATCAATTGCCTTAATTTTTTATTTTTATATTTTTAAAACCTTCATTCCTATTATATGGTTATACATTACCAAAAATCAATATTAGTAATAATTCCAATTTCATCCACCTACCAAACATGCAAAATATTTGGCCGAAACCCATTACAATTACCAAGTATTTGATTCCGATCCGATTCCCAAGTACGAACCAAACACACCCTACTAATCCATTTCTCTAGCAGGAGTGGAAGCTATGTCTTCCAGAGGTAATCTTACGACCTTTAAAAGATTCGATCTTATTCATATTCTTATTACTATTGTTTTTATTATCTTCACGCATCTTATATTTTGATATATTCAAACATTTATATGAAAATGAAAACGTTTACATGAAAGATGTTTGTGTTTTGAAATATGATGAGAAAGACTAGGACGAGGACTACGAAAGAGGGAAAATAAGGAAAAGAAAGAAGCAGACGGCAAAAGGATGCTCTGTGATCCGAAAACCAACGACGGCTAAGGTTGCTTGTGTGCGCCGTTGATTCGGCGAACATTTTGAAACAACTGGAATCTGTGCATCCAAATTCAGCACTTGGCCTTGGAGAGTTAGAGATGCAGAACTGTTAGGAATATAGCGGAATAATGCGAAAGCAAATAATCGAAAATTGAGAATTATAGAAGTTGAATAATATAAATCGGAAAAATATATATGAAATGACAAATGGAATATATAAATGACAAATTAAGAAAATTGTCAAATTGGGTAAAATAAAATAAATATATATATAAACTCTCAACAGAGAATCATAGAATAATATATATATTTATATGCATGTGCGATACGGCCTACGTGGGAAAACAAAGAAAAGAAATGGATAGATGAATACAATTACAATTGATGTATCGATTTGATGCAATTACAATGCAAAATGAAAGTCATTTATACACTCTAAAAGGAGATAAAGACGGCAAATAAATGATGCTCCATGAAGCTCGGTGGTCGTGCAAGAAATGGAGCAAGCTGCGTGGAGAGATTAATGCGGCAGTGGTGCAGTCCATAGTCTACATGAAATTTGAGCCACAATAATTAAAATTCTAACAATCTCCACCTTGGATCAAATTTATTGTAAAACAGTTGCAACAGCCGACTAAACTCAAACATAGTTTGAATTAGCAATTGGAAGAAGCTTGGTAAGAAATCAACCACTTGGACGAGTCGGCACAGGAAATAGCCTCAGAATAACCGGATGGATCACCATCAAACTCCTGTGCAACTGAAAGTGCGTAAGCAACCAAGTGGGTTTCATCATCACTAGTAGCATACCTAGCAGGTTTTTTAATTGTCCTCCTAGGCCGGTCTTGGGCAATAGAGTACTCTCGTTGTGGCTCCACGAGAGGCGCAATACTAGTAGATGCATCATCGTTAGTATTACCATCAGTGGTAGTAATACTATTCATAGGTCTGAACTCAAACTCCACATTCTCTCCAGTACTCTGCGTATCACCTGTACTGAGAATAACACGATCTTTTCCAGAAGAAAGTAGTGCATTTTCGTCAAAAGTAATATCTCGACTTAGAATGATCTTGTGGGAATCAAGAGACCATAGACGATACCCTTTTGACTCAGAAGCATAACCAAGGAAAATGCATTTGACAGCTCTCGGGTTTAATTTACCAATACTAAAATGAGCATAAGCAGGACATCCAAAAACAATCAACAGGATTACCTGACCAAACCTCCTTTGGAATTTTGAAATCGAGGGATGAATGTGGAGAGCTATTTACCAAATAGGATGCAGTAGAAACGGCCTCGGCCAAAAAATCACGCCGTTTCCATAACCCAGCATTAGAGAGCATACAACGAGCTCTCTAACAGAGTCTTGTTCATACGTTCGGCAACACCATTCTGCTGGGGTTTTCCAGGCAAGGTCTTGTGCCTGGCAATTCCTTGTGCTGCACAGAATTCAGTGAAATCTGACTCACAAAACTCCAAGCCATTGTCTGTCCTGAGCTTCTTGACCTTTTTCCCTGTCTGAGTCTCAACGAGTATTTTCCACTTTTTGAAAATAGAAAATGCCTGATTTTTATGTTTCAGGAAATAGACCCAGACTTTACGAGAAAAGTCATCAATAATAGACATAAAATATCTATAGCCTCCCATAGACTGGAATTTAGTCGATCCCCATAAATCAGAATGTATGTATTCCAATACATCTTTGGTACAGTGTGTAGCAGTAGAGAAACTAACCCTCTTTTGTTTCCCAAAAACACAATGCTCACAAAATTGTAATTTACCCGTACCTGAACCGAGGAGGCCTTTCTTGCTCAGGATATGCATGCCTTTCTCACTCATATGCCCCAGACGCATATCCCATAGTTGAGTAAGATCAGCATCAGACATCGATGAGGATACCGCAACTGAACCTGTCACAGTACTGCCATGCAACACGTACAAGCTTCCAGAACGAGAAGCTTTCATGAGAACAATAGAGCCTTTTATAACTTTCAGAACTCCACCTTCAGCTATGTACTTGCACCCCAGAGACTCCAAGGTGCCTAATGAAATCAGATTGCGTTTCAAATCAGGAATATACCGAACATTGGTAAGAGTCCTGATAACGTTATCATGAGTTTTGATCTGCACACTTCCAATTCCACTAACCTTTGCTTTTAGGGTAATACAAGAAAAAAAAAAGCATTTTTTATTTAAGCATGTTAACCCATTTTAAAGAATGATGTCTTTTCTTTTTATTTGAATATTTTAGGCCAGAGTTGGTGTGACACCGTAATTTTAAACAATCATATTTTAATAAAATATTCTTGAGAATAAAATTTATTTTTCATCTTAAATATTTTAGCATGAATACTTTCAAAAAAAAATTATTTTACTACAAATTTTAAATAAAAATATTTTATATCCCATGAATTTACTACCCAAAGCTGAGATTAGCATGCTAACATTATTTTATAACTATCAAAATTTCTTTGACCCATATCTATTTTAATAACTAATTAAGTTCGATAATTTTTCTTGAACCCAAAAATACCCAAGCCCGATTTTAACGTAACTCAATTTCTAAGTTAAGATTTTTGCCCAAAATTCAATCCTATGTGTGTGTGTGAGAGAGAATAATATAAAAGCTCAGTTGATTTTGGCCCAAGACATTTTAGGCGAAAACATTTGTACGTTGTGAATGCGAGGGTGTTCCTTGCAAGTGGAATTCCCTATTTTGCCCTTTCCATTGTCGTCGTTCTATCTCCAACCGATTAGAATACAACTGTGATACTATTCTTATGGCCCACTTGTTTGACATTATTTATTAGTGTTGGTTACAATAGTCGGTGAAAGAAGTACATGCCCTCTGACATGTGTTAGGGTATGTTTGGTTCGCACATGGGAATCAGAATCGGTATGGGTATCAAATACTTGGTAAGGGTAATGAGTTTTGGTGAAAGTATTTTGCATGTTTGGTAGTAGGGTGGAATGGGAATGATTATTAATAGTTGGGGAAGAAATGAGGGAGGGGAATGAAACCCTTATTTCATTAGGTATGGGTTTTCCAATTAATGGGGTATTTCAAACCCATAGTAGTATTCTAAAAACCTATCAACCAAACAATAATATAATCACCTTGATACCCCTACCTTATGCCTAAACCCACCAACCAAACACACCCTTAGTGTTTAATTTTCTGACTTTGGCTTTATCTTTGCACGTCGTGATGCGCAAGTTGATTAGATACCTATCTTGGAACTTGTAAATTTGTGGTTTAAAAAATTAGGTCAATGTCCTTTGTCCTTCTCTCATAAGCCTTTTGCATATTTGCATAACATTCCTATCCTTTTGTTGCACTTTCGACCGTCCGGGTTTTATTCTTCTCTCACACGAGTCCGTGCGTAGAAAATCTTGTTTCTGTTACCCTTGCGTTTTTGCATTGTAAGTTGTTTGTCATTACTTTCCATCGCATGCTCGCTTATGCGTGCGTCTATTTTATCGCGTTGAATTGGTGATCTCCACGCCGATCCAGACAAAAAAAATATTGCTTGTCCTTCGAACCGGTTAGTTTCATATGTTTTCCTTTTTCTTAGTATTCTTCGGTTGTTATTACCTATAATGCAACTAATTGTAATTCTTTTCTTCTTCACTTTATAATTGCCGAATATGTAAGTGGGGAACAAATAAACGAAAGAACCGAATGATCATTTATTGGTTATCGCTAATGTTTTATCCCGGCCGGTGACATCGGGACATCATCGACTGTGCCAATTATGAATTACAAATGATAATCATGAGGTACGAGGAGCTAGCGCTTATGGAATTACACTTTAACATGCATCTCGTTTGAGCACATTAGGTGCGTTTGCGAACTCGCTGACGTGCGGCAACTTCGACAGTCGCCTGCTTCGCGACATCCCATCCTGAAAAATTCTTGTGTCGTTATAGCCCTTTTCAATTTCTCTTACCGGGTGAACGCCTATAGTGGTTCCGATTTATTCATATCACGTCATATACCCTGATGATCGTTTTATCTCCTATCGACGACGATGTGACCGTCCATAATGTGCATATGCATATTATTAGTATTAGATATATACCGTGTGGTACTATTGTTTCGTTCTGACAGACGCTTTGAAACGGTCGCTGCTTAGATGCTACTGTTCGCTTCCGAGTCGCTTACCATTCCACCATACATAGTCACACATATTTTCTTCGCACAACATTTGCCATTTTCGTGTTCCAGCCATCATTCCGGATGAAACGGCCCGACAAATGCTTCGGTTTTCTTTTTATGCGTGTGTCTGTTTTATCGCGTTGTGTTGGTGATCTCCGCACCGATCCAGAAAAACAAACGCATGCATAAGCAAAACTTGAAAAGAGTATTTAAATCATAATAAGGAACACATGTTAGCATAAACATGTTAAGTATAAACCACTCAGCTCTGTAATAAATAAATAAATAAATATATATATATATATATATATATATATATATATATGGTCATAATCAGGTGTGCTGCTCCTTAACGTGCGGTCAGTGCGGCCGCACCACTATGTATATAAATATACACTACTCAATGTTAGAAAATACACCACACAAATATGCATCATTCGGTACGCATCACCAAAAAACACACCGCTAGGTATGTAAATATACACCACATAGTGTTAACAAATGCACCATTAGGGCAGGGGAGTTATGGTGCATTATTTTGGGTGTGTGGTATGTTTTTTTTTTTTTTTTTTTGTGTTTTTGTGTATTTTCATTGTGGTGCGTTTTATAATATTGAGTTGTGCATTTTCTAACATTGAGTGGTGCGAACCGCACCGACCGCACGGGAAGACACGACCACATTTGATCAGATTTATATATATATATAGAGTTATGATCAGGTGGGGCCGTGCTCTCCCGTGCGGCTGTGCGGTTCACACCACTCAATGTTACGAAATACACCACTCAATGTTAAGAAACACATCACACAAATATGCACTGTGGTGTGTTTCTTAAGATTGTGGTGTGTTTCATTGTTTTTCATTGTGGTGTGTTTCTTAACATTGAGTGGTGTATTTCGTAACATTGTGTGGTGTGTGATTGCACGGCCGCACGGGAGAGCACAACCGCACCTGAAATTTTATATATATATATATATATATATATATATATATATATATATATATATATATATATATGTTTAATGGATCAAAATAATAGGTTTTTGGGAAGCAATAATGGGTTATACGATTTTATTCTTCACAAATTCTAAGTTAAACATCTCTAAAAAAATATATAGTTTCCATAATATATAAAATATTACTAACCAAGTAGTTTTACAAAAGCATTAGTATAAACTTTAAATATCTAAGTAAATAAATTTATGAATATTTTCCCAAAATCAAATATAACACTTCCTAAGACACACACACACACACATATAAATAAGTTTAGAAATAGAGTTTTATTGGTAAGTTATAGGTTTTAGTTGTTTAAACCCTTCCCCAAATATTTATAATTTTCTAGGTATATTTGTATACAGAAATAACCCTTCAAATCCATATAACATTTTATTAAACTAAAATAATTTCAAGAAGTTAATATAGCTCAATTAGAAAGAACTTAAGTTGTAAATCATGAGATTAAAGGTTCAAATCTACTTTAAACAATTAAAACATTTTCAAAGTATATATATATATATATATATACACACACACACGGAATTGAAAGGGAAAAGCTAGCCATAGAGTTTGATGACCACGTGACCTTTCATGAAGAACCTGAAGCCTACACCACTGAGCCACCACAAAACTATGAGTTCCGTGACTAAAACTTCGTGGTGCTTCATGGAACTGCCCAGTTCCCTAAGCTCCCGCGGCACTTCCTTCACGGAACTAATAGTTTTGTGAGGAGTTCCGCCCACTCTTGATCTGCAACACAGACAGTCTATAACAGAGTCAAAATACCACTCAAACCCATTTTCGACATCATACAATTCATATACATGTTTATAAGGGGATTATAATTAAAAATATCAACACATTATCATCATACACCATCATTTAAAAGACCGAAATATAAGTATATACACACACACATATTTCACATCAATAAATATATCTCTTAAATAAGGCTTTTAAAACCATAAATAATTATATAAATATTTTGCATCAAATTATTTGAAATAAGGAGTTTAAAATATTTAATTATACTCTCGTTTGACAAAAATCCTTGTAGGAATTAAATTACATATATAGTTTTATTTTTGAAGTTTAATAAAATAAGATTTTTTGTGAAAAAAATATTTTGGGGTGTTAGAGTTTATATGTTATTTTCTTCATGTATGTTGGCCCCTGTAAAAGTGTCTATCCCTACATCAAAATTTTAAGTGTGAGAGTAAAAGTTAGGAATAGTTAGTAGAGAATGAGAGTACATATAATATTTTTCTATGGAGCATGCAATCTCGAGTCATTAATTTAATTAACACCTAAGCTAATAATTGATTCGATTAGGTTAGACTCAAAAAATCATGCATGTATATACAGTAATATAATCTCAATAGATAAGTCATCAATCTTAACACCTAAGCTAATAATTGATTCAATTCGATTTAAAAATCATGCATGTATATACAATAATATAATCTCAATAAATAATTCATCAATCTTAACACCTAAGCTAATAATTTATTCAATTCGATTTAAAAATCATGCATGTATATACAATAATATAATCTCAATAAATAAGTCATCAATCTTAACACCTAAGCTAATAATTGATTAAATTAGGTTAGACTCAGAAAATCATGCATGTATGTATAATAATATAATCTCAATAGATAAATTATATTAGGGTGAGTGTCTCCTGTGAAACTGTCTTACGCATTCTTATCCGTGAGGCAAGTTAGATAATGATAGAAATGTAATATTTATGTTGAAACGTGTAATATTAATTAGAGATAAATTGTTTGATTTGAGAAAATGTGTAATATCTGAGGAAATATGTAATACTTCTAAATCAAAATATAATATTTAGGAGTTGAAGAGTCATTTGTGAGAAAAATGTAATACTAATAATAATAAATTGATTGATTGTTACTTATGAGAAAAACTGTAATACTTATAAAGAAAATTGTGATATTTATTTTTATGAAAAATGTAATAATACTTTTAAATCAAAATGTAATATTAAGGGTTGAAAGGTTACTTATGAGGAAAAATGTAATACTTGTGAGAGAAATTCTAATGCTTATAAATAAAAGTGTAATACTTATGAAAAATCAGACATGTTTTACAAATAAAGATTCGTGACATAGTTTAATTGGAGATTTTTGCCATAGTGTTTAAACCCATTGTTGTTATTAGTTCTTAGCCATTAAAAATAGTACATGCGTGGAGTGTGTGTAAATGTGAAAGCATAGATACTTGGTCAAATTAAGGTTAAGATTTTTTTCCAAGTGTTCATACTAAAATATTTTAAAATAATTGAACTACTCCTGTAGCTGCAGCTTGCTACGATAAGGTTTTTCTCTAAGAGCCAGCTCAAGAAATCTCAGGGCAGGCCTATATAAGGGCTATCAATCCTATCATATCCGGCCACAAATTTGTATGAGTGCAAGAAAACTTGTTGATTATTCGTATATATATATATATATATATACAGGTGAAACTAAAATGAGTGAGCTACCAGAATCCACCTTATATAGGATTCAGGTGGACGCGGCGAAACTGCCTGTAAGTAGTTACAGGCGCCGAGGTTTAACCTACGCCACCTTCCAACCTTTTGAGGTAATTGAAACATATGATCCATTTCAATTAAAATTTTAAATTAGTAGTTGGAAAAATTCTATTTCTCATCTCTAAGTTATACTATAATTGTAGAATTTGTCTCTAAGTGTTGGTCAAGCTTACTTTTCGTCCCTAAAATATCATTAGCGTTGCACTTTTCGTCCCTTTACTAACAAAACATTAGCGACGAAATTTGCAACTTTAATATAACTCAGAAACGAACGAAAAGTGAGCACGAAGAGTTAATTAAATTAAAAGACAGAAAGTGCAAGGTCAATAATAACTTAACAGCAAAAAGTGAACGCAACCAACACTTATGGAAGAATTTTACAATTATCCTATAATTTAGGGACGAAAAGTACAAAATTTTCCTTAATAGTTAGATTGTATATTTATGTTTATATATGCTGACCCAAAATAGTATTGTCGAAAATTATTGACAAAAACATTATTTCAACCCTACTAATAAAAGGAAGATGAATATTAGTCAAAAAGATTAAACAAATAATAAATTCCTAACAAGGTAAGATTCATATTTTCAATACCTTAAAAGATAAGACATCAAAAAAGAATATAAAAAGATCACTTCCCTGGAGGTCAAGTGAGCACACACAAAATTCCCCATATACTGTCTTCAATCCGGAGTTCAGTGTATTAAGAGAAAAGTATAAGTGCTTCTAAGGGGCCACACAAAATTGTTGAGTGGAGGCTAGTAAAGTCCCTAAGGGGTCAAGTCCAACACTCAGCCTATCTCGAACAATGTGATGGTGGCCTATAAGTAAGGAAATAAGTTAGGCTTTGGCTACAAGCTATAACTTTAATTTGTGCATAAGTGATAAGTGCTTGATCCTAAAAGTTACAATAGAGAAATAGAAAGAATGAAAGATCCACTATATTTTGTAAAAGTTTTTCTAACTTTTGTGCTTAAACCTGTGCTCATAGTGAATTTAGGCTTCTCTACTGATACAAGAACTACCTGGCAAATTAGAAATTTCCTCAAAATTTTCATCAGTATATCATTATATGCTCAACGTACAGGTACTAGATGACGCTGCTGATTTGAGTAACAATCAGTTGAACTGGACAAACCTGTTCCTTTGGAACAAGTTCGGCAAGAGTTTGAGCGCTGCTGATGCGGAAACTGCCAAACAAATACTGACAATAAAAACAGTGGACGACAAAACGCTTGCCCAGCTCAAGAACATGGCCAAAACTCTGTCCGATGACTTCTCTGAGGTGAAGAAAATGATCGAAGAAATGAAAGACGACTCTTCTGATCTCACCAAACTTCAAACTGCTGTTCAGAACGTTCTTCACACCAACAACTATGAAGCTAAATTCTATAAGATCGAGGCTAGACTTGACAGTCTGGAGAAATCTGTTGAGGATATCAACAATCTCACAAAAAAGATTGCTCAGAGGTTTGGAATAATATAGCTTAAGTGTACGTGCACTATCATATCATATCAATACGTGAACTGAATAAGAAATCTCCTAGCTGCATGCATGCATTCAGACGCTAGAGATGAAAAAAAAAAAAAAAAAACTCTGTGATTTTATATTTATTATGCATATTTCCTTTCTGTTTATGTGTGAATGAGCGAGCCTATTTCCATTTACATACGTTGGAGATTAGGTTATGCGTCTCTTCTCTGATGTATTGTACTCTTATTTTCGGTTTTACGTACGTAAAATAATAATATGGTGTATGTTGGATATTTATATAAGTAATGTGGTTGAATATATTAATTCTAATATGTTTACCTGTAGCATATATAAATATTATTTTGGGGTTGTAGAGTTGAAAATATTATTTATGTTTGGTAGGAAGTTTATGATTTGATTGATCATCAATTAAGAATGTTGGATAATTGTTCATGGTTTCGAGAAGTTAGAGACTGAAAGGTCACCTTCTGGTAAGTTCAAATCTACTTATCGGATGATGACGCCTATCAGAAGGAACCGATCGGAAGGAAAACATATCTTTCGGAGAGATTTTGGGTTAAAATATTCTTGATTATAATGGGACATCATAATATGTTTCCAAAAATTGTAAATATTATTTTTGTGTTGTAGAGTTGAAAATATTATTTATGTTTGGTAGGAAGTTTATGATTTGATTGATCATCAATTAAGAATGTTGGATAATTGTTCATGGTTTCGAGAAGTTAGAGACTGAAAGGTCACATTCTGGTAAGTTCAAATCTACTTATCGGATGACGCCTATCAGAAGGAACCGATCGGAAGGAAAACATATCTTCCGGAGAGATTTTGGGTTAAAATATTCATGATTATAATGGGACATCATAAAATATGTTTCCAAAAATTGTAAATATTATATTTATTAATATAATGAATTATTGATTAGTGATGTTGGTTTTAGGCGGTTGTAGCTTCGGTTGGCCAACACTACTCTAAAACTATAGAGAATTAATTGAGGAAAAAATACAAGCATATATAACAAAGGAGAATACTTATGCTTGCATTCAATTCGGAACTCTAACACTATGACCCCAAGAGTATTTATACAAGAATAATTGGCTTAATTAATAAAATATGAGAGAATCTTAACAAAACTAGCTTTAGGAAGGTTAATTGGACGGCTGAACTGCCACAGTAATTGCCAAATTTTGGAATAGGAAAGAATTTCTAAAGATCCGCCATAAATGATGATTCAACACGATTACCGCCTTTCGGGCGCACCCAGTCAGGCATCGCTTCCCGACTGCCTACGCACACTGGGCCACTTTGAGTAATTCGACCCGGGCCTCAAATCGAGAAGTACTAGTCAGTCAGCAGGCTCTAGATACCGGGTCCCTTCGGGTTGGGTACCCCAATCGGGGGTATCCATCAAGTTACACAAACATTTTCTTTTTTGGAGTACTACTGACTCTGTTACATTGTAGAGTTACACAAACATTTAATCTATGAATAATTTAAATATTAAATTTAAATTATTGTAATCATTATGATCGTGGAAGTTATAAAAAAACTTCCAAGTAATTTTCTTCATTACTCAGGATTTTAAGAGAATTGAAGAGGGGATGTCTCATGATGGATATGATATAAAACAGAGATCCATTATTTAGTTGCCAACGTACGTATAGTACAGATAGCTAGTGTGTTATATTCTTGACTACGTAAGTGTCGTATTTACGACTTACGAGAGAGTGTTTCATATAAGACAAAATTTTCAGGTTACTATATTGGTGAACTTTTTAAAAAAGCAACCTAAAAATTTGGCATGATTTTTTATCTCAAAAGTTTTGATTTGTTCACACTAGCTACTTGGTAAGGGAAATTAGAAACTTTTAGGACAAGTGAGTTTTTCCATGCTGAAGATTGTGATCAAGCTAGCATTCCCTTATTTTCTAATTCTCAAGTTCTTTGACAATGTATTTTTCTAACATCCCAAAAGTTTATGAATTGCTTAATCATGGCGTCCACTTTGAAGGACATGACAACCAACTTCCAGAAGATGGACAAGTTTGAAGGTGCCGATTTCAGGCATTGGCAGAAGATGTATTTTCTTTTGGCCACTTTGAACGTGGTACGTGCTGAGCACTACTCCCAAGCCCGAAGAGTCGGAAGATGAGACTCTTGAGCAAACTCGTCGGATGATCAAGTGGGAAAATGATGACTTCATCTGTCATGGTCACATATCTTGAATGGTATGATTGATCCCCTGTTTGATATTTATCATAATATTGAGAAAGACAAAAAGTTGTGGGATATACTTGAGGCCAAATGTATGGCTGAAGATGCTTCTTGCAAGAAGTTTTTCTTTAGTGATTTTAATCACTATAAGATGGTTGACTGTTATGGAACAATTCTATGAGATATAACGTATCCTCGGTCGAATTAAATGACATGATATGATTTTGGATGATAATTTTGTGATTGCATGTATCATTGATAAATTACAACCTTCATGGAAGTCACTGTAACCGATACTTTGAATTTTGAATATATACAATTCAAATATTTCAATAAATAATTGGTTGGCCTAATTAATTAATTTAAAGTAATTGTTGCTGAACTGCTGGCCCAAATTCGAGGAATATATTTAATTGAGTTGGACCAGAATATTCGATAAATTGGACCGCTTAAATGGACGGGCTTTGACTTGGGTTGGCCCATCAACAATATATGTGGATCATATAATTCTTGGGAAAGATGTGGATATTATAAATTGGTTCAAAAATATAAGATCATGAACCTGGACGTGATAGTGTCCCGATACATTTCTTATATTTAATTCAAATATTAATTAAATATAAGAATTATCCAAATGGATAGAGTTGGTTAGATTTTTCCTACCAACTCACCACTATAAATAGTGGTTTCATTTTCAAGGAAATGGGGCTCCGAAGATCTGCATAGCGAAGCTCTGCCGAAATCTCGCCAGAATATTGTCTGGAACGCGCTTGCAATTTATTTGCACCAAGAAACCCTTCCAGTTCGCATATTTCGAACTCGGTACACTTCCAGTTGGCATACTCCCAACTTGGCATACCTGCAGTTGGCATACTTCCAACTCGGTACACTTCCAGTTGGCATACTTCCAACTCGGTACACTTCCAGTTCAGCATACTCTGAACTCGGTACACTTCCAGTTGGCATACTTCCAACTCGGCACCCTTCCAGTTGGCATACTTCCAACTCAGCATACTTCCAGTTGGCATACTCCAACTTCCAGCTCAACATATTCTGAACTTGGCATACTTCCAGTTGGCATACTTCCAACTCGGCACGCTTCCAGTTGGCATACTCCAACTCTGCACCCTTCCAGTTCAACATATTCTGAACTTGGCATACTTCCAGTTGGCATACTTCCAACTCGGCACGCTTCCAGTTGGCATACTTCCAACTCAGCACACTTCTAATTCGGCATATTCCGAATTCAGTACAGTTCCAATCGGCATACTTCCAGTTCAACATATTCTGAACTAGGCATACTTCCGATCAGCATACTTCTAGTAGAGAATCAGAGGACTTCTATACAGAGATTGTACCCCTCTTTCGTTTGATACATATACTCATTGTAACCGATACTTTGAATTTTGAATATATACAATTCAAATATTTCGCGTTTACATATTTTGGCACACCCAGTGGGACACCTCTGCCTCTCATCTCTCTACTACTAAGCTACCTCTACTAGCGTATTCAATGGCATCGAACAACCCCATGTTCAGGAAGACCTATGCCCAGGCTACCCATTCCAAGTCTGCGCCTCTAGCCGGCTCGGGCGTTGCTCAGAAGGCGCAAGGTCCGCTGACCAGGAACCGCGTCAAGAGCTCAGGGGTCCAACTGCTTGAACCTCTTGACATGGCTCGAAGAGTGGTTCGAAGAATCAACAATGCCCCAGCTGCCCCAAAGGAAACTACCTATGCTGGGAGTCCGCCCTTTCCTAAGGGAGCTACCGCTGGTGGTAGTCCAACTTCTATGCAGGGGAACGCCAGTAGCGGGAGTACTTCCCCCGTATCCCCGCCACATCCATTATGGAAGGCTGCGCCTGAGTGGACGCATGTCTACAATGTTATGCCTGCAATGGCAACTAACACTGAGTCCGTGGAAGAGCAATTAGCTAGAATTTCTAAGACTCTTGAAGCAATGACTACACTCTTGCAAAACCAAGATAAACGGATCAACACCCTTGATGATAGGGTAGGGAGCATCATGGAGGGACAAGGAAGTCGTGCTCCAGGAAAGCAGCCCGAGGGGCAAGAAGAGGTTGTTCAGCAATGACAACTTCCTGCCAGCCCTGCGGTGGGAGAAACTACTTCTCACTTGCCTGCAACTGAGAAAACTATACCAATCACCGAAGGTATGATACCGGTGGATCAGTTGAACGACTACATAATGGGGGCTATCAAAGGCAAGTTAGATGGAGGCCAACCCTCATACTCCTATGCTAAGCCCTACACACAAAGGATTGAGGAGTTGAAAATGCCCTTCGGCTATCAACCTCCTAAGTTCCAGCAGGTTGATGGCAAGGGAAATCCTCGACAGCACATTGCCCACTTTGTGGAAACATGCAATGATGCAGGGACTTATGGCGACCTATTGGTAAAGCAGTTTGTCCGTTCCTTAAAAGGAACTGCTTTTGATTGGTACACTGACCTCGAGCCCGGCTGCATTGATAATTGGAGCGTGAGTTCTTAACCCGCTTCTATAGTACAAGGAGAAGCGTAAGCTTCTTGGAACTCACCACCACTGTCCAGTGGGAAGGCGAACGTGCTAGTGCTTACATTGAAAGGTGGAGGGAATTGTGCCTAAACTGCAAGGAGAGGATATCTCAAACTTCTGCTATAGAGATGTGCATCCAAGGCATGCACTTCGAACTCTCTTATATCCTACAAGGGATTAAGCCAAAGTCTTTCGAGGAGTTGTCCAGTCGTGCTCACGACATGGAGTTGAGCATCGAAGCTAGGGGAGGGCTCAATGTATTAAACTTACCCAACTCCTCAAAAGCTCCTGCATATCAAGAATTCAAGAGAGGTAATAAACCCTTTCCAAAACAAGAAAAGGAAGCAATGACTGTGAAGGCTACACCAATGACAGTCTTCACTAAAGCAAATGAAAGGCCTAGGCCGAGATCATCTTCTGGCTCGTCAAGGGGAGTTAGGAGGCCAACTCTTGAAGAAAGACAGGAGAAAACATACCCTTTCTTGGATTCTGATGTATCCCCTATGTTTGATGAGCTACTCAAACTTAGGCTCATTGAGTTGCCTGAGATGAGACGCCCTGATGAAGCTTCCAGGGTGAATGACCCAAATTACTGCAAGTACCACCGCCTCTTGGGTCATCCAATTGAGCAGTGTTTTATCTTCAAAGATAAAGTTATGGCATTGGCCAGAGACGGGAAAATTGAGCTTGCTGATGCTAACGCAAGCACGAATCAAATCTCAATTACACTTGGACGATTTGCTCCTTTGTGTACTGAGAAGGAACATGGAGGGCAACGAAAGCGTCCACTCCCGTTCACTGTGAAACATGCTGCTAGTCAAAGTTCAAAACCACAGCAAAATGATAGCACATCTGAAGGAAAATGGGTGATTGTCACTCATAGAAAGAAGAAAACTGAGCCTGTGGGATATCCAAGGCACACAGTGAATAATTGGGTTGCAAAAACCTCAACAAATGGTCATGCCCGTAGATCAAAGATGAAGGGGCATGTCAAGCAGCCACGAGCACCAGTTCCTTTGGCTCAATATATGCCAAAGGGATTTAATCTACAAGGGGCAGGCAATACTAGCTCATGCCTAAATACTAATGACAGGCAAGAGGATGTAGGAGAATGTTCATCTCCTAAACACACCGAAAACGAGGAAGTGCAAATGCATAGGGCAGCTTCCTACTCCGCAGAAATTACCTTCAAGGATGAAGATTTGTTACTTGGAGGTGCGCCACACAATCGCCCACTGTTTGTCAAAGGCTACACACGGGGGCAAAAACTCAAAAGAATTCTAGTTGATCAAGGCTCAGCAGTCAACATCTTATCCCTTCGAGCCCTAAAAGACCTTGGTGGATCTACTGATGATCTCGTCCAAAGTCGTCTAATGATACAAGGCTTTAACCAAGGAGGGCAGAGAGCAATCGGCGTCATCAACCTCGACTTAAGAGTTGGAGGCCTAAGTTCAAGTGTTGTTTGCCATGTCATAGAGGCGGGGACATCTTATAACTTGTTACTCGGAAGGCCTTGGATACATGAAAATGGGGTGGTTCCCTCGTCTTGGCATCAATGCTTTATGTATGAAAAGAACGGCGTAATCGAAAAGGTAGTCGCCGATGAAAGCCCGTTCGCAGAAGCTGAGTCTTACTTTGCGGATGCAAAGTTCTATATAAAGAAACAGGTCTTTGTGGAAGATGCCCAGAAAAGCAATGACAACCCGCATTCCCAACTAAAGTCAAAGGGAAAGGAAGTTGTGGAAGTGGATCAACACACTGCAAAGCTCATCTTCCCGCTTGCAAGAATTGACACACTTAAAATAGATGAAGCGGACCAAGTCTTGCCCACCAAGCGTACTGAGGGTTTTGACCCTAACGCTTATAAGCTTCTAGCTAAAGCTGGCTATAATCCTAATGAGCCTCGGAAGTTGGGAACGCTTATCCCCGAAGCCGGTGGCAGAGGCAAGGCAAATCAACAAGAGCCCCATGCACGCAAAGGGTTGGGTTATGTCCCCCCTAAACCTGTGCGAATATTTATAAACAGGGCTGCGAGCAATTGCATCTCAACCCAAGTCATGGAAAGTTAATGAACGACTCTCTACCAAAAATGCAGCACGTGGTTAAACTGCTAATGCATCTCGCTTTGTCTGTGGGTGGGCCCAAATCATAGACGCTCCTAGCCCGCACGAGTTTAAACTGTGAACGGCTTTACTTAAAAAGAAATCATCTGAACTACGTTTGACTTGATCTCCTTCATAGGAGTACGTAGGCAGCTTAGAAATCAAATTATCTAAGTTCAGTCATAACAAAAACAAATCCAATTCATGTTGCAAGTGTGGTATATCAAGACCGTCATCCAATGGGTCAAGGCAAAGATGAATGAGTTGTTACTAAAGGAAAAGCTCACAAATGATAATCATTGAACTATAAGAGTTTGAAAAAAACGGCAAAAGTCTTGCTACCAAAGGAACAGAACATCAGTCAACAAAAGCCTAAAACTAAGCATGTCATCTCTACATGCTTCTAAGCGTCCCTGTCGCCTGGTTCAGGCTCTCTTCATCTTCAGGCGTTAACACAGTCAGCTCACAGTCAGCTCTTGAGTGCGAGAGACTTCTACCTCGGCATTTGAAACTGCAATCTCAGTCTTGACTAAATTTTCAATAGCCTCAGCAATACAATCACACGCGTTTTCGACCCGTAAGTTGATAAAGGGGCAAACCCTTTGTGAAATTTTAAAGGAAGTTAAAGGGTATTCCCGGGCATGAGTCAAAATTTCCATGTATTCTTCAAAACTCATTAGCACGAGTTAAAAACTAATTGTAGTGTCGAGACTTCCTTACAGTACGTATACTGAGTACAACCTCAATCCATTCTCAGTATCCCTTGATGGAGTTAAACTCACTCTTAAAGCAAGGGTACTAGTTACATGAGGTTTCACCTTCAAGTATCTCCCTAAAGTTGGGAGTATGCCTGAACATTTCACATGGTGTAGGTCAGGTCGCAGAACCCATGTCTTTGACGGCTGAGTTTCAGTGTCAAGTCCAATTTTTACTCAAATGGCAATGTCGTGACTAGAAGGGTTCTTAGCATAACATATTGTCTTTTCCGGTCTCATCGCTCGACACTATGGGTTTCCTCTTCGTGTCAGACCCCATTGTTTCCCAAGACACCGCGTTCAAAAATGATTCTTGATAGATGGGACCGCGTTAAGAGTCAAGGGGCCAAGTCCGAAAGTGTCAACAATTTATAAAGCCCGAAAACAATTCTAAGTTTACGGCTCGAAAAATACCATGAAAATGTTCAAGAAAATTCTCATGTCGCGTGTACACAGCTCCCAAGGCAACCCGCGCAATATACATATAATATATATTATATGCAATCACATACCGTATATCTATATATCATATGTGCGTGTATGCATATATACCCACACAATGGTGTCTAAAGCAAATATATATATTATGTGTTATGCGCACAGCAAATATACATTATGCATATGTATATATATATTATATACGTATATATGTCCATACAGGACTAAAGTGGGGAAATATATATGTATATAATCATGCAAAGTGGGTGGAATATATTATATATATCCACACTATGTAGACTAGCAAACAAAATTATATTAATATATATTATTATATACATACACGTACCCAACATAACATGTGGACCATGTATGTGTAATGTGTATGTAATATATATGAACTCACGCCAGCAATGGAGTTATGAAGCAAAGGAAATAAAAAAAAAGCAATAGACTGCCATTATATACACTAATCCACGCAAGGAAGGAGCACGTGGCTCAAGGCAACAAAAAAAATGTGTACAAGTAAGAAATATGGGAATATGTGAAACTGTGAAAGTAAAGGGCACATGCATGGAAAAATTATAAGAAGTGATGGCATTAAAGGTTTGTCAGAGCACATGGCTCTATGAAGACTTGTGATTTATATTGGATCTCTCTCCAGTAGTGATTAAGCTGGAACAAAACATGAGTTTCTTTTCAAAGCAGCGCATAGTTTTTTCTCATCAAGCTCTAGTGAGTTCATCGGTGACCTCTGAATCTACGGCTATATCTCAGCTAAGTGAGTGCATGAGTTTTTCTTGTTTTTTGCTATAATAGCAATGGCTGTCTTCCTTTGACAAGCTCATCGGCGACAACAACGTGCCAGAGCACGTGCCTAGCGATAGTGGAGGGCAGTGACGGTGAGTCAAACAATAGTGGAGTGCACTTCCAGAAATAAATTCCCAGGTGCCTCCTTTCCACCGTATCGCCAAGTAATGGCGGAGAGTCCCATCCAGGTGCCTTCTTTCATTTGTTCAGTTCCCCGTAGTAGATAGAAGATGTGCCTGAGCAACACCCTGCGACGACAGATTTTCCGACGATAGTGGTCGGCTATGAGGTTTGAACAATGGCAGAAAACCCAAGAAAATTAATTCTTAAGGGGTTTCAGTCCATGTTTGTGCGCACGGCGAGTTCAACCATGGTGAAAAAATCCGGAAAATTTAATTTCTAAAAGCTTCCGGTCCACTGTGAGTGATAGAGGTGACGAGTCCGAACAATGGCGGAACACAACGTAAGAAAATTAATTCCTAGGAAGCTCAGTCCAATGTTTGTGAGCACATCGAGCCAACAATGGTGAAATACACCTTGACGTGAATGGGATTGAGCAAGTGCTCGGCGACATTCCCGTAGTGGTCTTCTCCAACATTAATGCCCAGTGGCAATGGCGAGTCCAAACAGTGGACAAGATAGATTCATAGAAGCTCCAGTCTTAGTGACAATGGTGAGTCCAAACAGTGGGGAGGTCATTCTGGGGAAATCAATTTCCAAAATGTTCCAGTCCAATGTTCGCGACAATGGTGAGTCCAAACAGTGGGGAGGTCATTCTAGAAAAATCAATTTCCAAAATGTTCCAGTCAAATATTTCGCGTTTACATATACACTTCCAGTTCAGCATACTCTGAACTCGGTACACTTCCAGTTGGCATACTTCCAACTCGGTACACTTCCAGTTCAGCATACTCTGAACTCGGTACACTTCCAGTTGGCATACTTCCAACTCGGCACGCTTCCAGTTGGCATACTCCAACTCTGCACCCTTCCAGTTCAACATATTCTGAACTTGGCATACTTCCAACTCGGCACGCTTCCAGTTGGCATACTTCCAACTCAGCACACTTCTAATTCGGCATATTCCAAATTCAGTATAGTTCCAATCGGCATACTTCCAGTTCAACATATTCTGAACTAGGCATACTTCCGATCAGCATACTTCTAGTAGAGAATCAGAGGACTTCTATACAGAGATTGTACCCCTCTTTCGTTTGATACATATACTCATTGTAACCGATACTTTGAATTTTGAATATATACAATTCAAATATTTCGCGTTTACAGTCACACAACACTCCTTGAAATCTAACACGGAGGAATTGACATTGGAGTAATTTGGTGCCCATCTTCGGATTGAGAAGCGCATCTGGATGCAGGATAGTGTCAATGAAAATGGTGTTAATAGCACATGGGTTCTGACTTCTACCGACGTTAATTATATGGTAGAATGTTAGAAAAATGGAATCAAATTTAATAATAAAAAGAGACAATGGAATTTTAATTCTTCCATTTGGCAACAAGAAGCAAAAAGGTGGCAAAGCGATTTCTTGTTGGTCTTGTTGTGGTCCACACTTTAAAAAGGACAGTAAAGTTTGGAAGGCTAAAGGCCAAAAAGCCCAAAAGTAATCCAATGTACAAATGAAATTCATGCAATAAAATAAGTTGAAAATTTTATTGTTATGATTTCTGAAATTTGTATGGTGCAAGATGATGAATCTAGGTGGATTAACACTGGAGCTACAGGAAACGTTTGCAAGGATAGTGATGGATAAATCATATCTGGACCCGATACGGAGTTAGCACGGAGCACGGGTCAAGGATCACCCGACCCGGGAGCACGACCTGGGCCCTTTCGGCCCATGGCCGTCCTCCACGAGGTCAACTGGGCCGACCTCTCCGGAGGTCGGCTGGGCCGGCCCAGGGGCCCCGGGTCGTGGTTTGACGCGGTCTTATCGGCGTGGGACGCGGTCCAGGCCCGCTCGAGGGGTTTTCTTCAGGTTGTTGGACCTACAGCTAGTATATAAACATGTAACATTGTCTAAACAAGACATCTTCCACTTCTTTGTCTTAACAACATCTTTGTCCTGTTATTACCAATCCTATAATAGCTTTATTTGTTCAATATATACAAGTACCTCCGTGGTGCACCGGAATCCATACTTGTCATACCCCCTATATTCTTATCGGGTTTATTGATTCGGGCTACCCGGGTTAATTAAATCCATCATTGGTGCTTTCATTGAGAGCTCGACGTACAGGCTCGAGCGTGCTATTCACTAGCTATGGCAAGATCAGGATCCAACTCCGGTAACTCCCGCGGCTCGCGGGGTAATCGCGCTCCCTCCCGTGCCGGTGAACCCAACGGGACGGCGAGTCACCAAACCCTGCCCGTGAGGTCGGCCGGCGACCTCCGGGACGTCCTCAACAACAACCGACACGTCGGGCCGACCCCGCCCCCTCCACCTCCAGCCCCGGGCTTGCAGGAGGGGATGGCCGCGCTCCGGCAAGCCACCTCCGTGTTGACGCAGATCTTGGATGGGCTTCAAGGCAACCTCGTGGCTCTTCCTCCCGGCCCTTCATGACGAGAGGAGGGTCCGGGCACTCGCCGACCTCGCACACCCGAGGAGTTCAATTCACCTCGGCCCTCAGCAAGGAGGGGAGGAGACGAGGCCCTTCGAGGTCGGCCTGCGCAGCGCGAGACAAGAGGAGACCGCCTGGCTCGGGCTACCAAGTCCGCTCTCGGACGGTTGGGCACACGGGTCCCAATCCACGAACGCCTCGACTTCGGGCCTCTCAACGAGGCGCCCGCCGAGGGGTCGGCTTCACGAAGGGCCCCGAGCCTTGAGCCCCGCGCTCAACCTCGGCGGGAGCAAGCCTCGCGTATAGAGCAATCCGGGGAGACTCGCGGACGACCCTCGAGCTCTCACAGCAGTGAGATGGAGCAGTTACGTAGGCGAATGGACGAGCTCCAGCGTAAGTTGGAAGCACGAGAAGGGTCCTCGAAGCCTCAGGAGGTGTTGACCTCCCCCTTCACCGATGACGTCATGGCAGAGCCGCTACCGAGGGAATTCCGATTCCCAACCATCAAGGCTTATACGGGATCGGCCGACCCCCGGTCCCACCTAAACAGGTATCGGGCCGCCATCATGATGACGGGTGCGAGTGACGCCGTCATGTGCCAGGGTTTTTTCGCAACCCTCGACGGCCAAGCGCAAGACTGGTTCACTTCGTCGCCCGAGAAATCCATCTCGACCTTTGCGGATCTCTCGGGGAAATTCTTGTCGTACTACGCTTGCAGCATACCAAAGAAGAAGCAGTTTGCCAGTATGTGCAAGTTAGAACAGGGGAGTACGGAGACATTGACCGACTACCTCACTAGATGGAAGAAGGAGGCGAGGTCGGTCGAAAACTTCGACGAGAAAGCAGCCATACCAATCTTTACCAGCAACGTCAGATTATGACCTTTCCACCGTGACCTTGTCCAAAACCGTCCCAAGACATATGCCGCATTACTGGACCGAGCGGCGAGGTTCGCAGAGGCGGAGGAGGCCAAAAGAAAGAAGAAGGGGGAGGAGCGAGGTCGGCGAGACAAGGCACCCCAAGATGAACGCCGTGTGCCGAAGCCCCCACGTCAGGCCGGACCGCGGCTGGCCCCATTGTGCTACCTCACTCCCTTAACGCATTCGGTGAGTGCTATCCTGGAGCACGCCGAGGTCATGGGCATCGTATCATACCCAGAAGAATGTATGAAGGTGTCGCCCAACGCGGACCCCAACAAATATTGCCGTTTCCACAGGCAGCAAGGGTACGACACGGACGAGTGCATGGTTCTCAAGAGACAGATCGAGGAGCTCATTCAAAGAGGCTACCTCGGTCAATACGTTAAAAGGTCGGGGCAAGGCCGACCTCCGGCCAATGTGTGGAAAAAGAAGGGTGGTTCCGAGCCACCCGCCTCCGGGTCGCGCAAGAGAGAGCTCGACCAATTCACCGAGAAGGAGGAGAAGGAGTTGGACGAGTCCCACCCCCCAAAGAAACAGGTCATCCATGTCATCTTTGGTGGTCCCGAAGGAGGGGACACACAATCAGAAAGGAAGAAATGGGCTCGAAACCTCTACGTAGGGGAGGTCATCCGCCAACCGCAAGAGAAGAAGCAAAGGAGGGAACCTATCATTTTCACAGACGACGACCTCCCAGATGGACCCCTACCCCACCGTGATGCCTTGGTGATCACCTTGGACATCAGCAACACTATCGTTCACCGGGTGCTCGTGGACACGGGGAGCTCCGTGAACGTCATGTATCATGACACGTTCACTAAGCTCGGCCTGACAAGGAAGCAGTTGGCACCAGTAAAAACCCCGCTGTCCGGGTTCACAGGAGACTCGATCGAGACGGAGGGCTCCATTAACCTTGAGGTGGAGATAGGCACCGCACTACACGTCAAGAGGTGGGAAGCCGAGTTCGTGGTCGTCAAGATCGAATGCGCCCACAACATCATTCTCGGCCGACCCGCCTTGGAAGACCTTCGGAGCATCATATCTATGGAGCACCTATGTATGAAGTTCCCTACCCCCACCGGGGTCGGCGTGGCGAGGGGAGATCAGAAGGTTAGTCGGAGCTGCTACCTGAAAGCATGTCGCCAGATCGGCAAAAGAGACCTCCAAGTACACACCATCGGCGAGAAGGCGCTACAAGGCGAAGAGGGTCGGCCCCGAGCCGAACCTATAGTCAAAACCGAGGAGGTTGTGTTGGACCTCGGCCGACCCGAACGAGTCGTCAAGGTCGGAACGGGGTTGCCGGCCGACCTCCGAGGTCGGATAGTTGAGGTCATCCGCCAATTCAAGGACGTGTTCGCATGGGGCCCCGAGGACATGTCGGGCCTCGACCGAGAGGTCATCACGCACAAGTTAGCGGTGGACCCCGCCGTCAAGCCAATACAACAAAAGAAGAGGTACCATTCGGCGGAGAGGCGCGATTTTGTCAAGAAGGAGGTCGACACCCTCCTCGAGATAGGGCACATTCGGGAAGTGCTATACCCTGAATGGCTTGCAAACGTGGTCCTCGCACCCAAGCCGCCGACCTGGAGGATGTGCGTGGACTACACCGACCTCAACAAGGCGTGCCCCATGGATCCGTTCCCGCTGCCCAACATCGACCAGCTAGTGGACAAGACGGCGGGGTGCGCGCTCATGAGCTTCTTCGACGCATTCCGAGGTTATCATTAGATTTTTATGCACGAGGTCGACGAGGAGAAGACGGCCTTCACCACCCCGGAGGGGGTCTTCTGCTACCGGGTAATGGCATTTGGACTCAAGAACTCCGGGGCAACCTACACGAGGATGGTCGCGAAGGTCTTCAAGAAGGTCCTCGGTCGGAACCTCCAAGCCTACGTCGACGACATGATTGTGAAGAGTGCCGAGGCCGACCTCCACATGGACGACCTGACAGAGGTATTCTCCATAATGCGGAAGTTTGATTTGCGTCTGAACCCTAAGAAGTGTACCTTCGGGGTGCACGGGGGGAAATTTTTGGGTTATATGGTCTCCAAGAGAGGCATAGAGCCCAACCCCGATAAGGTCAAGGCCATTCTGGAGATGGAATCTCCGAGGTCCCTCCGCGAGGTCCAGCGCCTCAATGGTTGGCTGGCCGCTCTCGGCCGCTTCCTCTCGAGGTTGGCCGAGAGGTCCCTACCCTTCTTCGGGGTCCTCAAGAAGAGCAATGGCTTTGAATGGTCGGCTGCATGTCAGAAAGCCTTCGACGACCTCACGGCCTATCTGATGTCTTCCCCCCTTGGCCAAGCCCGAGAAAGGGGAGATCTTATATCTATACTTGGGAATATCACAGGCCGCGATCAGCTCCGTGTTGGTCCGGGACGACGCGGGAACCCAAAGGCCCGTCAATTACGTAAGTAAGGCCCTCCGTGGTGCCGAGCTTCGGTACTCACCAACAGAGAAGGCCATATTCGCGGTGGATGCCACGACCAAGAAGCTAAATCACTATTTTCAAGCGCATCTGGTGCACGTACTTACGGATCAACCCCTGGAGGCGGTCCTTCGAGGGGCGGGGTCGGCGAGCCGACTCGTGAAGTGGTCCATGCGCCTCAGCCAGTTCGACATCCACTTCAAGCCGAGACCGACCATCAAAGGGCAGGCACGCGCCGACTTCATAGTCGAGTGCACTGCCCGGGACGCCACGGAGCAGGCGAGGAGCGCAGAGGAAGAATGGTGGATCTTATCTACCGACGGATCCTCAAACAACAAGGCGTGTGGAGGCGGGGTCGTCCTAGTGACCCCGGAGGGCTTCCGAGCGTATTATGCACTACGCTTTCACTTCAAGTTGTCCAACAACGAAGCCGAATACGAGGCACTGCTGTGCGGCCTCCAGTTCGCACTCAGCATGAAGGCGGAGAAATTAAAAATCCAATGCAACTCTCGGCTGGTGGTCGGCCAGGTCTCCGGGGAGTTTGAAGCCAACGACGAGAAAATGATCCGATACCGCGACGTAGTGCTCCGAGTGTTGGGACGGATACCCCACCACGAAATCCTACAGGTCCCGAGGGAGCAGAACGCTGAAGCGGACATGCTCTCAAAGCTCAGCCAAGGAGCCCCAGAGTATATCTCCAAAATCGCCCGGATAGAGGACCTCTCCAAGTCGAGTCTGGAGGCGTACCCGGTCTTGCCCATACAGGACCGACAGCCATGTTGGCTGGACCACCTCGTGCAATATAAGCGGACGGGTGTGTTACCCTCTGACGAGGCCGACGCCAAGGCGGCTAAGAGACGAGCTCCAACCTACGAACTCATCGGCGACGTGCTGTACAAGAGGTCCTACAACGGGGCCTTACTGAGGTGTTTATACCCCGATGAGGCCCGAGCACTCATCGAAGAGATCCACGAAGGCACGTGCGCGGCGCATCAATGAGCTTATACTATGGCTCGGAGGGCCATACTCCAAGGGTATTTCTGGCCCGGGATGGCAAAGGAATGTGCGGACTACGCGCGGAGCTGCCCGACTTGCCAGCAATTCCAGGTCGGCCCGGGCCGACCCGCCACCAACTACACCCCGATCAGCTCGGTAATCCCCTTCTCGAGGTGGGGGATCAACATTGTGGGAGCCTTGCCCATGGGCACGGGAAAGAGGAAGTACGTCATCGTTGCAATCGACTATTTCACGAAGTGGGTTGAAGCGGAACCCCTAGCCAGCATCACAAGCACTCGGTGCAAACAATTCGTTTACTCAAATATACTGTGTCGTTTTGGCGTGCCAATGCAAATCATCTCCGACAACGGCCAACAATTTGAGGGTAGGGAGTTCAAACTTTTTTGTCAAGAATGGCGCATCACCCATAGTCAAGTTGTGGTAGCCTACCCCCAAGCGAACGGCCAAGTGGAGAACGCCAACCGCACAATAGTTGACGGACTGAAAAAGACCCTCGAGGCCGCAGGGGGTGCATGGGTCGAGAACCTAGAAGCGATCTTGTGGGCATACCGCACCACGCCGAGAAAAGCAACAGGGGAGACTCCATTCGCACTATGCTACGGGTTCGAGGCACGGGCTCCCGCAGAGGTCATCCTCCCGACCCGCCGCGGGGAAGAGTACGACCCCGAGCGCAACGAGGAACACCATCGCGCCGACCTCCACATGATCGACGAGAAACAAGAAGCCGCCATGATTCGTGCCAAGAATTACCAAAGGCAAGCCAAGGCGTACCATGACAAGAGAGTCCGACCCCGCTACTTCCAAGTCGGCGACTATGTGTTGAGGCGACGGGAGGCCAACAAGCCTTTGGAGGGAGGCAAGCTGGCGAAACGATGGGAGGTCCGACCCCTTAATATCGCATTTCTTAATAAAACAACAAGTTTTCTCGCACTCGTGTCAGTAGCTACAATCGACGGACGCGCGGGTCATCTTTCGGCCGACCTCGGAGGTCGGCCGACCTCACAACAAATACCCTAGCCTACCTCTTTAAACGACTGAGCACCTAGGGGTGATACGAGGTCCGACCTCGCCTATCGCCGAACGGACAAGTCTTTCGGGCTCATGACCGAAAGGTCCCAGCCCAACAAGGCAAACGCCCTAGGGACAATACAAGGCCCGACCTTGACTATTGTCGAACGGAAGAGTTCCTAGACGCAAGACCTAATGGTATCGACTTAGGAAGACTATGACACCCTAGGGGCGGTACGGGGTCCGACCCCGACTATCGCCGAACGGAAGAGTCTCTAGGCGAAAGACCAAGAGGTCTTGGCTTAGAACGACTTACACCCTAGTGAGGGTACGAGGCTTAACCTCCGAGGTTTCATCTCGCCTACCATCGAACGGGTGTGCTAAGGGTCGTGGGTTGAGGTACCCCGACCTAACGCCAACTTAAAAAGCAAAGATATAACAAAAGCATAAACGAAAAACACAAGTCTTTTCTTTAAAAAAAAAAAAAAAAACCCGAACCCGCGTTGGCCGACCGCAACGAGGCCAGCCTCGACATCGGCCGACCCCTGCCGCAGCCGACCTCGGCAAACACAAAGCGTGGGGCCCCGCGCCTCACCCGACTCCCGTTCATGGGGCGCGATCTCAAACTAGAATTCACAAAATATAGACGGGTAGAAAAAGAGTTGCGACAAGAGGACAAGATATGCAAAATAGAGTCAAATAGCTGCCGCGTGTCACGGACACATGCAAAACGTTCATCATAACAAAGAAGCTAAGTGCGAGGAAGATGTTCAACATACATCACCAAAATAAGGTTGCAAGGTGTTCATAACACACCGTCAAAACAAAAACAAAGCAGGAAAAACTATCTAAGGGTCACGGGAGGGATCCGCAACCTGACCATCAGCATCCATCTGTGCAAGGTCATCCATGCCCTCGGGAATGTGAATCTGCTCCAGCGGCACATTGAGGGCAGCCGAAGACGCTAATCCAAGTGAAAGGACGGGGAGGTCATCACCAAACTGTGTGGGGGAAAGGGTGGTCGACCGGGGAGGCGAAGCAGATCGTCGCTCAACGGCAGCGGCATCCATCAACTGCGCGGGCTCGGCCCCAACTGCAAGCTCGGCCCTAACAACGGGGTCGGGGTTGTCAAGCACCGTCGGCAAACCCCAAGTCACTGGATCAAAGGTCCCATCTCGGCGGCGAAGTACTGCATAAATATCACGCTGCATCGTGTAGCGGCCCATGTCATTCATAAGAAGACCCTCCATGGCGATGCGATCTCTCCCCTCGGGGGTGGCTACCCAATCATCGAAAAGCTCCTCCATATGCTCAGCAAGAAACCCCCTGGCATCGACCTCGAAGGCATCGGAGCGCTTGTAGTTCAACACCGCGGAACCAAGCACCCTCTCGTGCTCCTGGGCGTCCTGGGCTCGGAGCGTCTCTAAGCGTGCGTGCGCCTCCTGCGCTGTTTGGAGCGCCTCCTTTGTCTTCTTGAGCTCCTCCTCCAGCGCCGCCACTCTGGAGTCCGACGTCAGTCGCGCACTCCTCTCAGCCTCCAAGCTGGTCTGGGACACCTCCAAGCTAGTCTGGGACACCTCCAAGTTGGCGCGAGTCACCGCCAAGGTGTCCCTCACGCCACAATAGTGAATAAACGCTTGCGGCAACAACGGTAAGCACAACACAAAACACAACATCTCGACCACAATGAAAAGGGAAAACAACATACCTCTAACCAAAGGCGGTCGCCAGGAGCACCCTCGCACAGCTCGAGGTCGCGAGGGAGAACTAGGCCGCGCAGAATATCGGCCACGGGCAGATCCCCACGGAGGAGAGATGCTAAAGGCGGGAGGGGGAGACTCCACTAATGCGAGGCGCCGAACACGGGCACAGGTGGGGGCGTCGCGGCCCTCGGGGGCTCAACTGCACGAGTCGGCGGGACGGCCATGGCGGAACTGGAGCTGGGCCTCGAATCACGGCTGCGCAAAGCACGACGCGCCGGTGGCTGGGCTGGCGCTCGACTGCTCCCTGCGGTCCTCTGTCTCTTGGAAGCAGGGCCGCGGGTACGTAGGCGCTCAATCATAGCCTCGAAGGACTCATACATATCTACAAAGGAGAGGATGGGGTTACACATACGGCTCAAAAGAAGGGTCTACAACAACGAGAATGGTAAGCTATCGAACCCGCGCCAGGGTTCGTCGTGGTAGAGGGGTCGGCCCCGCGGAGGTCAGCGGGCCCGGGGTCGGCCGAGTAGTCGGGGTCGGCCTCAATCTCATCCGGCTCATCTCCATCCGTGTCTTCACCTGACGACGAGACTAACTCAGTCACCACCGCCCTGGGAGGAGTCGGAGCGGCGTGCCGCGCGAAACCAAGGTCGGACAAAGCCTTCTCCGTCACAAGCGCCGTAGTGTCCGTCAACCCGTCATGGCTCTGAGGATTCAGAAGTAAGTAGCCCCGATTGGCGAGCTCGTCCGTGACTGGGGGGAGGGGGCGCTTATAGAAGAAGCCACCCCAAGGCACATGGAAAGGAAGGGAAGGGCCGGTAGACACGAAGACAAATTTGGGTTTTCAGAATTTGTTCGAAGTTTTGGGCTCGTGGAAGAGTTTCTTGTTGGAGCGGGCAGCGAATGACGCAAACCCCTTACTCAGGAGGGCGGGGGCACAAGTGATGTGGAAGTGGGCATGAAAGAGATCCAGCGTGGGCGAGATGCCGACCTGGGCACATCTAACCATGAAGGCGGCTAGAAGGCGGTGAGAGTTGGGCACTAGCTGCCCAGGAGCAATACCATGTGAGTTCAGGATGTCCACCACAAAGGATTTAAGTGGAAAACGAAGGCCCATCTCAAGGGACCGGAGGTGGACACCGAAATAGTTCGGAGAGGGAGGTTCAAGGATACTGCTCCCCGGGGAAGGAACCACGACCTCCACGGTTGGTCCTAACAAGGACCGGACACACGCGATGTCGTACTCACTAAGCGACACGGTGGCCTCGCGAGGGATGGTATAATCAAGCTCAGTGTGTAATCTAGAATGGGAAGGGTTTGGAAGCGCGGTAGGCACAAGGGCACGAAGAGGGCGGGCCGCGACGGCGGGTCGCCCAAGTGCCATGTCAACCTCAAGAGGAGGAGAGGGAAATTGATCTAGCGGGACGGGCTCACCGTCATCCATGGGCAAGTCTAGAATATTAATGGAATCTAACAAGTTCGCATAAGGGTCTTGAGGATTAAATGGCATGCACGGAATGACACAAATAGAACTCTAAGAAAAAAGAAGGCGGAATACTCACCCGATTCGCAGGGAGGGCGAGTGGAAACTTGGGACGACAAGGAAGAGGTTTGGCCGAATGGAAGAGGTCGGTGGGGACGAGCTCGGTGGTCGGAGGGAGCGACGGTGACGGACGGAGTCGGCGGTCGGCGTCGGCTTCGGCGGTAAATGGAGACGGAGGTGGTGACTCACGCGGTAGGCGGTCGCGCTGGAGTGGGCGACGGCGTCGCGCGGTCACGGGGGCGGCTTCTCACGTCGTCGTTGGCGACGGCGTTGCACGGCAGCGGCAGCGGTCGCGAGAGCCCGGCGGCTGGAACGGCGCGGCGTCGGTGGCCGCGAAGCGGCGTCGTCAGCAGGGCTCGGTGGGGCGACGGATCTCGGCAGCGCGGTCAGCCTCGGCGGTGTCTCCTCTTCTCTCTCGGCCGACGTCCGACCACAATGCCGCGGGGAGAGGCAGGGTGACAGTCGGAGGTGGTGACCGACGGCGGTCGTCGGTGACGCCGTTGACGGCACTGTACGACGACAGAGTTGGTGGTGTCGACAGTTTCTTCGCGTCGGCGGCAGTACGCCCGACAGCAGTGGGTCACAGCGGAGCAATGGCTGTCGGTGACTGTAGAAGCCGGCGGCCGCGGCGGCTGGCGTTGGCGAAGCCTGGCAGTGGTCACCGGCGGCAGTGGCGGTCCTCGGCGGCGACACCTCCCTCTCGACCGGAGTTGTTTGTTTCTTGTGGTAGTTTTGGTGGTGTGAAAAGCTAAATGAAAGGAAGAGGAAGATTATATAGGTGGAGGGGGAGAAGAAAAGGGGGGGAAAGTGAAGTGCATTTTGAAAAAGTTTGAATTTTGGGTGAAAGTCAAAAAGTGGAAAAGGTGATGGTGATGGTTGAGTGTGGAAGGGTGAACATTGGTGGTGATGGATGGATGGAGACAAGTGCATTTATAGGGGTTAGGGTGGAAGAATTGTGGTAGGAGAAGACTTGTAAGGGATAAGAATGGCTCTAAATTTCGGGATTCATCTGTGTGTGCACTTCTATCGCGATAAAACTTCTGTTTTGCCGAGGATTTTTGGAGATTTATTTTTAACTAAGGGTGGGAGTAATGGAGTAATATTTCGTACACAATTTTAGGAGTGGTACGGCGTTCGTGCGGCGCGGTCTTACGAGTCTACTCTCTTTCGCTGACGACTTATCGCAGCTCAGAGAGTGGGGGACTGATGATGGATAAATCATACCTGGACCCGATACGGAGTTAGCACGGAGCACGGGTCAAGGATCACCCGACCCGGGAGCACGACCTGGGCCCTTTCGGCCCATGGCCGTCCTCCACGAGGTCAACTGGGTCGAGCTCTGGGCTCGGCCCAGGGGCCCCGGGTCGTGGTTTGACGCGGTCTTATTGGCGTGGGACGCAGTCCAGGCCCGTTCGAGGGGTTTTCTCCAGGTTGTTGGACCTACAGCTAGTATATAAACATGTAACATTGTCTAAACAAGACATCTTCCACTTCTTTGTCTTAACAACATCTTTATCCTGTTATTACCAATCCTGTAATAGCTTTATTTGTTCAATATATACAAGTACCTCCGTGGTGCACCTTGATCCATACTTGTCATACCCCCTATATTCTTATCGGGTTTATTGATTCGGGCTACCCGGGTTAATTAAATCCATCAGATAGGCATCTCTTCAAGTCATTTAAAGAATTGAATGAAGGGCCTAGTTTGCACTTGGAAAATGACTCCAAGGATGTCAAGTATTTGGACAAGTAGAGTTGTTATTGACCTCCAGCAAGAAATTAACTTTGGCGGATATCTTCTTTGCTTCTAGTGTTAGGAAAAATCTTGTTTCGGGAATTGTATTAAAACACAAATTACCGTAAATACCAATATTATAATAATAATTTATTATTATTATTATTATCTTACAACAAGTTAGTTTGTGCTGATTAGGATGCCATCAATGGTGGGTATAGACTATTATTTAATAGGGAAAATGACACTTTTCCCCCCTAAGTTACGTGCATATAGCACTTTTTCCCCCTGAGTTATTAAAGTGGTTGTTTTTCCCCCTCAGTTATTTTAAAAGTGGTTGTTTTCCCCCCGAAATGTTAAATTGACATTTTTGCCCTTAATTAGAATATTCACTTTTGGTCCTATTATTATTGTGATATGACCATTTTTGATTCTTTATCAACAAATCAGTTTAAATATCGTTAATACAATGATATTTCGGTCTTCAAGTATGAATATTTTTTAAAAAATAAACATAAAAAATATACCAGTTCAACATACTTTGTATAAAAAAAAGTTTGAAATGTCTTTGTATTTAACGATATTTCAACAATTTTGTTGCTGAAGGACTAAAATTGGTCATGCCACAATAATACTAGAACCAAATGTTGATGTTCTAATAAAAAAAGGACTAAAAATGGATTGTCACCTATAAATCTAGGACAAAAAATGAAATTAACTCTTTTCTAAAATGAGTCGTACTCCCACATCATCAAATTTGCAAATTATCCCTTTTTATTCTACATCCCTGCAAATCACTTTCAAAAATGGGTCTCACTTTTCTATTATATTATAAACATATAATAATAAAATAATATTAAAAGAAATAATCAAAATAGAAAAGTAAACAAAAGGTACATCATGGCAAATTAGCAAATTCTCTCTTGTATTACTAATTTAGCCAATTCCCTCTCCCTTGTTAATACACATAAGCTTAAAATAAAATAAAATAATGATTCTCTTTCTTGCCATGTCACATTGCCAATGTTAAATTTGCAGGGATAATGACCGGGTAATTTCATTAAATAAATGATGCCAAAATCATATCCCTTGAAGAAAATATAGTCTAATTAGAGAAATCACAGAAGAACTTCATTTAATATTTCAATTACAAATAATATATGTTTCTACGTTCCATGAAATCGGCAAATTAAAACACAACGAAGGTTAATGTTTACAAAGAAAATATATGTTTCATTTCTATATTTTGCATGTTTTATGTTATACTTCATGTTTATAGATTTTTCAATTCATACCAACTGCTAAACAACATCACCTGGGGTAGAAAGAGCTGTGAGACAAACTGGCATTTGAAGCAAAGTCTTCATTTTTGAGACGGTACATTGGGCTATCCCAAGAATTCTTAAATTCCATGGTTTTCTCATCCAGGAAAGGAGGGTTAGTAGGAAGAGGTAACTCTTCTTCTTTCTTCACAAGCATTTGTAACACCTTGGACATGGATGGCCTTAGTGATGGCATCTCTTGTAAGCATAATAGCCCAACTTGAAGCACTCTTAGAACCTCAGTTTTCACACTCACATCGTGGTAGTTATGAAGCATTAGGTTTGGATCAAACAACTCTTCCGCTGTCCCCTCTTGGAAATGCATCCATGCCTGCAGATTCATTGAAATTATATTCTTAGGATCAAACAATTACCATTAAACTAAAAGCTAGAGCTCGTAGCGAAAGGTGAAACATTTATTTATATTGTCACATTTTTTAGAGGCATGACTTGACCCGTCAGACCTCCCAAACAATTCCTTAGTTACGTGGTCAAGGGAGGAGCCATGTACTTAGCCATTTAACCCAATTCATCTTTTAGAAATTTTTATATTATTTAGTTATGTGTAACATTTACTCTCTATATATATACACAACGACTCCTATATATAAGGAGTGAAGGAGGGGGCAACTGCTTCCGCTAGCTGCCCCTACACTACATCCGCCCTTGCACCTGATGCTGGACTTTGACCCTTTACTGTGAAAAGAGATTTGACATAATTGTAGGAATAGCAAAAAGATTAGTATACCTTCATGAAAACTCAACTATACACATTTTCAAAAGCTAATATGCTGGACTTGATTCTTTACCGGCCTCAGCCCAACAGTCACACTAGCCACATGATGTTGGGCTTGGCCTTTACCGGTCTCCGCCCAACATTACCACTATTCCAAAAACTATAAATGAACGTGCATGCTGGACTTGACCTTTTAGGCCTCCGTCCAATAATCTCTAGCCACTTAAAGTTGGACTTGGTCTTTTACCAACTTCGGTCCAACATATATAAATATAAAACAATTGAGATTGAAGCAAGGTGCTAAAACATACTATATTCACTATGCTGTCTGCGTATTCTGTGTTTTTGCTCCTGTTGTTTTGCCTTCCCGTTACAATTTCCAATAGTAATACTCCAAAACTGTAAATATCTGCCTTTTCTGTCAATTGTCCGTTGGCTAGGTACTCGGGAGCCATGTATCCCCTGCAATGATATTAAGTGAGAAAATCAAGCATTAAACTGAACCTTAAGCTCAATTATGTCGAAAAATATAGCACTAGTTACTGACAATGTCCCGGCAATAGCAGTGCTTATATGGCTCTTATCATCTTGGAAAGATCTAGCCAATCCAAAATCTGCAATTTTGGCTTGGAACCTCGAGTCTAACAAAATATTGCTGGCTTTGATATCTCGGTGAATAATGCGTATGTTCAAGTTTTCATGAAGGTATACTAATCCTTCTGCTGTTCCTATAATTATGCTGAATCTCTTTTCCCAGTTTAAACCTTTGCCTCTGTTTTGATCTGTCAAATGTGATAAAGCAAACATTCGGTTATATTAGAATTAAACGCTTAGCTTTAACCACCTGATGTTGGACTTGGCCCTTTATCAACTTCCGCCTAAAAAATAAAAATTTTCTATCACAGCACCTTTCAGCCTTAATTGCACAGCTTTTACTCTTGGGGGGTTTTACCACCACATTATCGAGAGGCAGGATGCTAGACTTGGCCTCAATCTCCCTAATCAGTTGGTGCTGGACTTGACCCTTTACATGTCTCCGCCCAACACAGTATTAATTTATGATGTATAATTTAGTATAAACTAACTCACCAAAAATGAAGCGATCAAGACTCAGATTTGGTAGAAATTCATATACAAGAAGGCTTTCGGGTCCAGAACAGCTGCAACCCAATAATCTGACGAGATTTTTGTGCTCTACTTGGCTAATAATGTTAACTTCATTGTAAAAATCTGTTGCTCGATGTTTGTTATTAAAAAACAGCCTTTTCACTGCAACATCTCTTCCATCTACTAAAACCCCCTGCAATGATGTTATCAAATCACAAAGTTTAGAATCATTAAGATATCGACATGCTAGCATCAATCATTTTAGATATATATATACTAGACCTTGTAAACGATGCCATATCCGCCTTGTCCTAGCTTGTTGGCTTCATCAAAAGATCCGGTAGCTTTCTCGAGCGTGGAATATTTGAAGTTCAAGCTGCTGTCATGAAGGATTTTCACTAATTTCTTGACATCATTTGGACCTAGATAGGAAATATGACAATAACATGCATGTCAACCGTGTTGAGCATATAATAATATAATACCGAGTATATAAATATAGATGTATAGTATAACTATTTAGTTGAGATGTTGGTATCATAGTCAATTAATGTCAAAGGTCACGAATATAAAATATAAACATTGTTGGGCAGACGCGGTAAAGGCCAAATCTAGCTCTAGGTGGCTAGGAGATTGTTAGGCAGAGGCCGACAAAGGGCCTTCAAAAGGCCAGTCAAGTCCAGCATCCAGCATCTAGAAAATATGATGGCGGTCTATAAGTAAATAAAATTACATTTTTGCTACTAACTATAGCTTTTGGCGTAATGATAAACGTTTAACTCTAACAAGTGGTTTAGGGTTGGTGCTGGGAGAGGGAACTACTGTTGGGTGGAGGTCTGTAAAGTGCCTTAAAAGGATCAAATCCAACACCCAGCGTCTCAAAAATGTGTATGATTTGGCAGATGCGTTTACTATAAGCTATTTTTTGTACTGTTTACATACCTTTTCTTTTCTTCTCTAGTCTTTTCTGTTTCCAAATGTAAACGCCAATGACAACTCCCGCGACAAAAAGAATTGCAGAGCAAACAACTAACGCTATAATGAGTATTAGATTTGCTGCAAACAAAATCGTTTAAACAGTCAAAATTCGATCAAATTAAAGCACATAAATAAATATTTTCATTAAAAAGACAAAAACAAAAAACAGCTTAATAACAACATAGTAATTAACATTATATTACCTCTTGAAGATGAGGATCCAGTAGATGGAACAGAATTGAGAAAGTTGGTGTCAGAGTATCTCATGAAGCAGCCAGTGTACAACGCACGAGCCTCAGACCAAGGCAGGCATTTCAACATGGACTTAGCCGCATGCTCCAAACATCTTCGGCAACCGCTGGCATTCACAGTCTTCCAACAATTGGCCAAAACATATGCCGCCGACTCACGGTGTCTCCCAGGTTTTGGGAGTTCAACACGCGCGTAGCCATTGTTATTTGGAGCGTTTGAAACTGCCTGCAACTAGGGGTGTTAGCGAATACAACTTCCAATAAATTATTCATGTTCATGTTTAATAAACATTTATTTATGTTCAAACATAAATGAACAAATTTTAGAACTCATTTAATAAACGAACATACTAAACATTTATTTGCTTGTTTGCTAAGAGCTCGTGAACACGTTCATTATTAGTTTAATAATGTTCATAAACATACTCATTTAGATTTCAGTTAATAATGTTCACAAACATACTCGTTTGGTGTTCCTCTAAAAAGCTGGTTTAGTACTTTAGTTTAGTCTAATTTTCTATAGTTGTTTTTTCATTTAGTTATTGTTCGTGAACATAAACTATTCCTTATTCACAAACAAATTATGATTATTAATATGCATTTGCATGTGTTTAATTTGTTTGTTTAGGGTTGGTGAACATGTAACTAACTCGTTCGTGAACTTGTAGGCTATATAATGTTAAGGAACACGTCCACAAACGTGTTCATGAATGTTAACCAGCCCTTAACAAAACATACAAACACAAAGACTCTTAAGGAACCGTGGAACACGAAAAACCTCTGTTTGTATGTATGTGTTGGATTCATTAACAGCCTTACCTGCAACACAGCCCTCTTAGCTGTATCTTGGAACAAGCCATCCTTCCTAGTTTTGTTCCCACAAACATATGTGTCCTCTGCACCTAAACTCTGTGGAAAGAAGCTATAGTTCTCAGCGCGCATGAAACAACCGTCCAGATAAATTCTGCCGCCATTGTAAGGGAAGCACTGGGGCAGAACAGTGCGTGCTTCGGCATAGCACAATACGCAATCGAGTAAGGAAAGATCGCCATAGCATTGCGCCAGTCCAAAGTTGGCATCGGGTCCTTTGCCGATTGTTGAAACACCCCAGCCTTGAGTGCGCATTTGGGTGCTTATGTTCTCCATGGTTGCAACAAAATTTGGGACGAAAACTGAGAAGTTATTCTCCACTTTGTGTGTACAAATCATTTTGACTGTTTCAGTTCTTGGGGCACCATTGCAAACATCTAGTAAAACCAGAGTTGTCACAAGTACTATCAAAGGAACATATGGCATTGTGACCAAAAGGGCTGTTTTCTTCATGTTTCCAATTTGATATTTTGATTCCGGGCTACCCTGTTCAACATATAAAATGACTGTTAGGATCATAGGCTTTCCTACGCCACTTTCTTAAGAGAGGTTGGGTGTTGCCTTTCAGGACTGCACCCAATAATTTCTTACATCACACTGTCAACCTTACTCTAATCCGTGACTGATATCACTTGTTAGGATTAAACAATTTACCACTACATCAAAAGCATAGCTAGTAGCAAAGAGGCAATTTTGTTTCTCCAACATTTTCGAGATGCAAGATGCTAAACTTGACCCTTCAAGCCTCTACCCAACAATTTCTTACTGCACTTGCCAGTCTTACTCTAATCCATGACTGATACTACTCTTTAGAATCAAACAATTTATCACCGCCTCAAAAATCAGTGACGGGGCCAAAATATTCTTCAAGTAGGAGCAAAACATTAATACAAAAGAGATAGTTAAAAAAAAAAAAAAACACCTAAAAGAAATACTCGGTATAATCATAAATATTGATAGATATAGGCGAAAAATAAAATATATCAAAACATTATAAAAATATTTATAACAAAATATGAAACATAATTCATTATTAATATAAAAAAATTATATATATTAAGCCATAAAAAAGTCATTAAAATATATCAAAACTTTATAAAAATATTCGTTTATTAATATAAAAAAATTATATATATTAAGCCATAAAAAAAGTCATTAAAATATATCAAAACTTTATAAAAATATTTGTTTATTAATATAAAAAAATTATATATATTAAGCCATAAAAAAAGTCATTAAAATATATCAAAACTTTATAAAAATATTCGTAATTCATTATTAATATAAATAAAATTATATATATAAAGCCATAAAAAAGTAATAGGAAGCGCACTGTTGTGAACAAGTTTTGAACCCACATCCTTCTGTTAAGAAGTACACGCATCAACCACCTATTTAGTCTAGCAAATCCTTTGTTAATTGCATTGGTTTTTAAATATTTATACTAAACATGTACTATATATAAATAAATAAATAAATATATATATATATATATATATATATATATATATATATATATATACATACAAATGCTATATATGGCGTCTGGGTGGGATGAGTGGGGACAACTGCCCCCATGCTGGATCCGCCCCTGTAAAAAACTATAGCAGCAAAAGCCACAACTTTATTTGTGCTACATTTTCGAGAAGTAAGGTGTTGAACTTAACCCTTTAATTTAAGCCTCCGTCTAAAAATTTCCTAGTCACCTGTGCCGGACTTGCACTTCACCGACCTCCACCCAATGACGTTTGACTAAATAATAAAATTAAAAACATAAAACAACTGTCAAAGACCTTGTGGTTAAGCGTTACAGTTGTGACTCTCCCAAGTGAGAGGTCACAGGTTCAAGTATTTCAGTAGGTTGAGAAAGTATGTATCAGAGCCAATAGTATTACGACAAAAAAAACCATGACTCACTAAATCAAAGCTTCTTAACCTAGTCTAAACTCTAAAGGAATCTGTAGTTGTTGGTCTGGTTTTTTTTTTTATAGAGATAAATTAAAACCAGTGTAATTTATATTTAGCAAGGGCCAACATGATTTAAAGTGATTAATGGAGTCAAATGTCATTGTTGGATTAATATATCTACAAACAATTAAGCAATGAACTGCTATTTATTTTAAAGAATTTTGTGATTAAATTATCCTCTAGTAACTAAATTATAAATAAATTAATGAATATATAATAACAAAGACACAAAAATAAAAAATTGATGATAATAACATTTTTCTTAAACTTAGCTCTTAGCTTAATAATAAGAAAAACAAAAAAAAAAAAAACAAAAACAAAAACAAAAACAAAAAAATAAAACAAAAAAAAAACAAAAAAACAAAAACAAAAATCAAAATTGATGCCCCTAAAAAGGATATGGAAATAAAATTTAGAAACTGGATACATGACACAATAATACTCCGTAACATTTTATTCATAGGAGACACAATAAAACTGGAGACTACAAGGCTCACATACCTCTTTTGCAGGGACTTGTCGAAATTCACGTTCGGATTATCCGATGAAGATTCTTGCTTGCTTCATTTCTTATAAGTTAAAACATTGCTTCGCAGCAACATACAATACATAGATGGGTATATATATTTGTGTGTGTATGATAACGAAGAATGAAAGATCAGAACAGTGATGAACGAAAATATAGAAGAAGAAGAAGAAGAAAAAGAGCGATGGTGGACTAGCTTGCAAGTTGTATGTCAGGGAAGTCAAGCTGATAAGATAATAAGCATTTCTTTATTGGTTTTGGACAAGATTTTCTAAAAGTAATGAGAGAAGACTTTGAAAGTTCTTGTGTGGGCTCCTAAATGAGAAGACTTTGAAAGTTCTTGTGTGGGCTCCTTTCTCACTGTTGATCTTACTTAACATTTTACCCTTTCTTGTTTTGTTTTATCTTACAAATATATTTTAACTATATTGGTCCAATTGTTCCATCAATTTTCATATATTAAATTTGGTCTAACCTTGTTTTCTTGACCTGTCAAATAAAATCAAAGACCGTGACTAATCCTAAATCAGGGATTCGATCCCCAGCATTCCCCATCGACTTCCCATTTCGACCTTACTCGTCGAGACGTAACTGGCAACCTGATACGCCCTTAAGTGTGTGTTTGGAAACTCGGAAAATGATTTTCAGAAATCATTTTCCGAGTTTTCAGTGTTTGGGAAGGAGGAAAATACTAAAGTCAATGGAAAATGGCATCCGGTCAATGGAAAATAGGTGCACTTTTACGGAAAATGACTTCCCCTTTTTTTGGGGGAAGTCATTTTCCGCCACTTCTTCTTCTTTGCATACAACTTCTTCTTCGCAACATTCACCGGTGCAACACCAACTTCACTACGACCGGATACCGTTTCCGACTTGGAAAACCAAATCTGTGGGTTTCCAAGTCAGAAACCACTGACTTACACTACTACAGGAAACACCTTTAACGTCGGTTTTTTAGCACTTTTAACGTCGGTTAAAAATCGACGTTGATCTGGCCGACGTTGTATATAAATGATACGGCGTCGGTTGTCAAAACCGACGCCGTATGTATTTTTTTATTTTTTAAAATAAGAAACGACGTCGGTTTTTAAGACAAACCGACGTCGTTTAATTAAAAAAAAATAAAAAAATAATAAACGACGTCGGTTTTTAAGCAAAACCGACGTCGTTTAATTCAAAAAAAATTAAAAAATAATAAACGACGTCGGTTTTTAAGCAACACCGACGTCGTTTAATTAAAAAAATTAAAAAAATAATAAACGACGTCGGTTTTTTGATTTTGGACCGACGTCGTTTAATTAAAAAAATAATTAAAAAATATGAAACGACGTCGGTTTTGGAAAAAAAACCGACGTCGTTCATTTTTAAAAAAAAATAAAAAAAAATGAAACGACGTCGGTTTTTGTAATAAACAAAAACCGACGTCGTTTAATTTAAAAAAAAAATTAAAAAAAAAATAAACGACGTCGGTTAATATGAAATAACCGACGTCGTTTTTTTTTTTTTTTAAATATTAAAATTATTTTATGAATCTACCTAAAACCTGTACAGTATATTTCCAACTCACACATAAATTTCAGAACCTGTGTAACAAATTAACATTGAATACATTAAAATTCACTATTGATCAAACTAATAAAGTTCTCAATTAATCAAAGCTAATAAACATCACAACTTATCAAACTAATAAAGTATACTACAATAACTAATAAAACATTGAATATTCAACATAAATCTCACAATTCAATAACACTAATAAACAACAAGTATTTAACATAAATCTCACAATTCATCAAGCTAAAGAAGTAATCTATCAATCCATTCATCAACTAAATATTGGCACCATATGTCTCTAACTTCATCAATTTCTTTTTGATTGTATGGCAATCTTCCTTGTCTCTCCAAAAGCTATAAAGTTTAAAAGAGAATAAAAAGAATTAATAACTTAGTATTTTAAAAAATATGAAGGAGATCGAAAGATATTTTATTAAAGTACTTGCCTTATTCATTCCTTTGCATGTTCCCAATGAAATGATTTCCAAAATGAATTTCATCACATAATATCCGCATTCGGTACCTCCTCTTTGTATGGCACACTACATTTGAAATAATTAATATAATTAAGATTTTATTATTAAAAAACAATAAGATATAGGTACTTACCGAACATATGTAATCCATTTTATTTGACGACTTGCTTTCTTTCACCTATTATGCTTGTTGTCTTCAAAGACCTATTAATATAAGACATAAAATATACATAAATGTTTGACATCACTATATTAATAATAAGTATTAATTATATTTATAAATTTACATACGTTTCAACTATATCTTTAAGCTCATCATGTGGCGGATTACCAATGGAATCAAACCAATAGATTTCATATAATTTAGGACAAATAGCCATCAACATCCAATGCCCCCTACAAATAAGAATTTTATTAGTTTATAGTATATTATATATACTATAATATAACCTACAAGCTGAACTTCACTGGAGGGGATGGGTGACCCCCTGGGAAGTAAGCATAGTGCAGCGCTGAGATCCATCACCTTTGCACGTGGATCAATGACTCTGTCTATGCTCACCTTCACTTGATCTACATTTAGTGTAACCCCATGAACTTGTCCACCACTGTAGGCTATCCCAAATGCTACTGGACGTCTAGTGGGATCTTCCAAGTACAATTGGCATCGTGCCCCTAACTGCATTAATTAATGAAGAGTCATGGAAAATATATTTTAATAAAGAATAATAATAATAAGATTAATTATAAACAATTACTTACCGCCGGTAAATCAGCAAAAGGGTCTGGAGAACTAGCCTTATGACTGTCATTTTGTGGTGAAACATGCTCACATATGGCATCATCCTGCCTTGATTGTGCAGCTTGATGAAGAGGAGTCTGCATAGTATTGAATTGTTGCATCATTTTAGTCATCCGTGCTTCTAATTGTGCTTCTAATTATTCTTGAAGTCGTGCTTGTAATTGTTCTTGACGTGCTTCTAATCGTTCTTCAACTCGTGCTTCAAATCGTTCTTCAAATCGTGCTTCAACAGCAGCAACAGCAGAGTCAACCATTCGTTGAACGTCTTCAGTAGGCGTGTGAGGAGTACGTTTTGCATTACCAAATACACTTTTTATGCCATATCCTCTTCCCATACCTCTAACACGGCCAGGATGCTCATCAGTACCTAGCGCAGCAGATAGTATATCTTGTCTTCCTGACGCAACGAATGATCCTTGAGAAGCTTCCATTTCAAGAGAATCCTAGCATTTATAAACAATATTTAATAATTATATGTGTAAATAAAATTACCTATTAACATAGAAAAGAAAATTATAACTTACCATTTTTTCTACGACCACTCTAGTCGCTTCATTGTGAATATTTCCAGACTTGTCCATTCTTGCTCTCTTCCACTTTTCATGTCTACGTGGAGGAGATGGGGGAGTAATTGTATGTGATGGATATGAATCTGCCATGTCTTGTTGTTCTTTCATCTTTTCATCCATCATAATTTTTTCCAATCTTTTGTAACCTCCTCGAGATAAATTATGTGGATGAATATTCTTAGCTTGTATTTCTTGATGCTTTTTTCTTTTTGCCTACATATAAACAAAACATTAAGTAGCATTACATAATATAATTAACAAACTTATGAAATTGAGCTAATAATTGATAGTAGAATAATGATACCTCATATTCTGGATCTGTATGAAGCTGCACAAACTCATTCCATACCCCTTGATCAATGAATGGGTATTTATCACATGGATTCATATGTGACAAATTGCCAAATATATACTTGCTAGTCAATTTTGTTTTAAAATCTTTCCACCGTTGACCCGCATATTGTATCCAATGCTTCTTCATATCATCTGTGTTGGGAATATCGTAAGTACTCTGCAGGAAAAAGTTATATATTAGTATCCAATGCAATTATATTAATTTATTTGGTAAATAAAAATGTAAATATAAAAAAAGGTTACCCGAATTTCTTCCCAAACATTCTCCTTAGTCTTCATTGGAACATTCCCCCATGACTTTATTGTGATAGAAACGTTAATACGTGCCACTAATGCTGCATAACTTGAAAGTTCCGCTCCGGTTGGCCCAAGAGGATGCATTCCATCAAATTGAACTGGCTTCTTTCCTACAGTATTACGCCCTAGAGAGACTTTCTTCAAATGAGTCGCCCCTCTCGTCTTAGT
>CP025653.1:20945659-20955659 GCA_003576665.1 Ipomoea trifida
AATAAAAATAGGAAAAAATCTTACCTCACCACAGAGTTATCCACGTCCGTAAAAAAATCCCGAATCTAACTAATACCTACAAGTTTTATTTGTAAATTAATAAAATTCCTACAAATACATAATAATTTATTAAAATTCGAAATTATGAATTTATAGGCACAAAAATATATAATAATTTCTAAAATTCGAAATATATTATAAATAATTTCTAAAAATACATAATAATTTTCTTAATATATTATAAATAATTCCTACAAGACCTAAGATACATAATAAACCCTAAAATACATTATAATTTCTACAAATTCGTAATATATTAACAAATAATTCGAAATTTGAAATATATTTAAAAAAAATTAATATTTACCGGTGGGTGTGGTGTCCGCCGTGGCGGGGGAGGCGGCTGTGGTGTCCGCCGTGCGGTGGAGAAGCGGTGGCGGCGCCCTTTGTGCGGTGCGGTGGAGGAACGATGCGGTGGAGGAGAGGTCGCGGTGGAGGAGCGGTCGCGGTCGCGGTCCGGAGGGCCGAGGGCCGAGGGCGGTGGCGGTGGAGCGCCGTGGCGGTGGCGGTGGCGGAGTCCAAAGGGCCGAGGGCCGAGGGGGACGGCGGCGGGGCGGTGGCTGTTCGTGACTGCCGATCTGCTGTTCGCGAGAGGGAGAGGAAATATTTTGGTTGGGATCCAGATCTGTTGTTCGCGCACAGATCTGTAGGGTTTTTATTTAAAACCCTACGGCGTCGGTTTTCTGCACAACCGACGCCGTAATCTATTTATTTCCTTTTTTTTTTAATCTGAAAACGTTATTATTTAGATTAATATAAAGTGATAATAATTATACAACGTCGGTTCAATCACGAACTGACGTCGTAATTTTTTATATTTTAATTTACGGCGTCGGTTCTGCCCAGAACCGACGCCGTAATTTACATTTAAAAAAAATAAAAATTAAAATATTAAAAACGACGTCGGTTTGGTTACCAAACCGACGTCGTTTTATTTCCGAAAATTGAATGGCGTCGGTTATTTATTACAACCGACGTCGTATCTTTTTGACGTCGGTTTTTTTAAAAACCGACGTCGTTTAGGCGACGTTAAATGTGTTTTCTGTAGTAGTGTTAGAAACCCAAAATCTAGTTTTCCAAGTCGGAAATTTCCGACTTGGAAAACCAGATTATGGTTTCCAAAGCCGGAAACCAATATGGTTTCCGGCGATTGGTTTCCTTGCCGGAAACCAAACCAGTGTTCTGGTCTGGTTTCCGGCTTGGGAAACCTTTTTTTTTTCTTTTTTTTTATTAATATTTTATTTATTGTTTAGGTTTATAAAAGAAGTCATATTTATATTAAAGTTTTGAAAATTATATTTTCTTTGATATGTTTTTTTCTCATTATAATAATTAAAATGTTAAAGTATATAATTTTACACATTTTCCTGTTCATTTTCTGGAAAATGAGCCAAACACACAAAAAAAGTTTTCTGTTGTGCAGCCAAACACCGAAAAGGAAAATGTTTTCTGGAAAATGGCTCATTTTTCAGAAAACATTTTCCAGAAGTCATTTTCCTGCTTTCCAAACACACCCTAAATGTAATTATATTAGGAAGAATTAATTATGTTTTTAGAATTAGTAGAATAATTAGGATTATACAACTTAATTAGGGGGAAAGTTAATATTGTGCCTCAATTAGAATATGGAATTATGTATATCATAAAATATCATTACCTTGTATAGTTAGTATACTTTTGGTAGGTTAATTATTATATGTATTAGTAAATTAGTATAAATGGGTCCATTGTATATGAAGATGAACAAGAGATATATACTGTTATTCTATTATTTTTGTTATTATTCTTGGAGCCCTCACACGCTCGAAGTGTGAAATTGGAGTTGGCCGTGACTCGAATATGTTACAGAGGTTGATCTCGAAAATACAAGAAAATAATGGAAATACAATAGAAAATATCCACGAAGGATAATATTACAGGAAATTAAAACAACCTACAAAAGGTTGAAAACCTGAACTACGGTTGAGGATGAAATCCGGACGAACTCGGGTAGATGGAAGCACGAGTCGTGTTGCCACTCTCCTTAAAACCTTATTTACCGCCTCCCGGGGTGCTGGAGCGTTGCGGTCTAGGTTTCCCAGGATAAAACGTACTACGATCCAATCGTTCGAGCACACGAACTTGGATCCGGCGAACTAGGAACGTGGGTTCAACGCAGGTGGCTAGAAGGAAATGTGAGCAGAGTTTTGAGGAGGAAAACAGTGTTTGCCGTGTGTTCTTGGTGTGTTCGTGTTTTTCCAAACCTGCTGCTCACAACGAATATATAGTAGAGGAGAATGGATCATAGCATTAATTATGGCATTGATCATCCCTTAGTAACCTCCTCCCACTAGCAGAAATTTAATTCTGCCACTAACCAACATTTAAACCCACTAACAAGTCCCATTATTCATGAAATAACTCTGAGAATAAAGATTGGAATTAATCAAATTAACTCCGTAATATCAAGAGTCATTTCTGAACGGACACAGTAGGTGAAACGTCGCCGTGCCGTGAGACGTCGAGAAGTACAAGCTTCGAGACATCATGCTGGCAGCGAGACTTCGCACTCGCACGCGAACGACCTTCGAGAGGTCGACTCCGCTGAAGTTCGAGACATCGAACTACCTCTCGATAGGTCAGTTCGTTTTGATGTCTCGAACATACGTGGTCTGAGATGGAAAACTCGTTCGGAATTTTAGCATAATGTAGCCCGCAAGGCCAGCCACTTTTCCGGACGACATTCGTGCCCGTAGGTGCCGGCGCACACAAGTTCAAGCCTTTTCGAACTCATTTTGGGATTTGATTTGCACCCCCCCTGCGCGCGAGAGAGAGCATCTAAGCTATACAAGTTAATTAGCCTTAAAAAGACTCTTGTATTTATAGTGGGGCAAATCTTCATTCCCAACCAATGTGGGACAAACTAATAAGCTTTTCCTCACTTAAAATTTCATCTCAAATGAGTCTATTTTGAGAGCCAATTTCTCATTCACCCATTATCCATTTTGAGCGTATAATATATCGATCTCTTCGTTTTACTACGAAGAGTCCGAATCCACTTTGACCCGACCCAAATCGGATGTGGACCCTACATATATTTATACCACAAAATGGCCACTTAAAATGCCATTTTAGTGCTATTTTTCCAACAATCCCCCACATGAATGAAAATTGATTTTCAAGGGAATTTTGAAATCGGAAACAACTGCGTTCAACGGTTGATTCTTGCATAGGAAAGGTAGGTGTAACCCTTTGAACCTTGCCTTGTGAGATCTATATACTCTACTGGCTGTACGGTAGAACGCGATGTCTTTGAACCGACTGCCGTTTGTATAGACATTGACAAATCTCACACAGGAACCATCCAACCACGTCCTGTTCTCATGAGTGTGCCCATTTTCGTCGTGGGACACCTGCCTGGTTCTGCAAGAGTTTCTAAAGAATTAAGCCCAACTCAATTCTCCTTTGAAGCGACCCACACTTCTCTCTCACATAGGTGATTCTTTCTCGAGTTTCCCGCAACTCAACACATGTTAATTGACTTTGCGCACTTAGCACAAATCAATTCAATACTCGAATCATTAAAGCACTAAAGTGCTAGCCTCTATCGGGACTCACTGTTTCAACGAGGAGTGGTAGGGAGTCCGGGACCCCCACAGTGACATGCTATTCCATAATTTAGTTGTCCCATTGAACCTAGGTGCCAGCTAGGTTGGGTATCCACTATGGAAGTTTTAGCTCAAGGGCTTTAGACCCATTCCTCGTGCCAACCTCTCGACAACTTCTTTGCTTAACCATTTGGTTAGCGGATCCGCTATATTGTCTATTGACCTCACGAAGTCAATCGAGACAACACCAGTTGCGAGAAGTTGTTTAATGGTGTTATGTCTACGACGCATATGTCTAGACTTACCATTATACATATGATTCTTTACTCTCCCAATTGTTGCTTGACTATCACAATGCACACAAATTGGAGGTACAGGTCTTTCCCAACCAGGAATGTGTTCCAAAAAATGGCGTAGCCATTCAGCCTCTTCACAGCATTTGTCCAAGGCAATCATTTCAGATTCCATTGTGGATCTAGCTATTACTGTTTGCTTGGAAGATTTCCACGCAACGGCTGCACCGGCTAGTGTAAACACATAACCACTCGTGGATTTAGAATCCTTAATGTCAGATATCCAACTTGCGTCGCTATACCCTTCAAGTACAGCAGGATATCTTACATAGTGCAATCCGAGATCACGAGTATACCTCAAGTATCTCATGACTCTCACTATTGCCTTCCAGTGCATTTCACCGGGATTGCTAGTATACCTACTAAGTTTACTAACCGCAAAGGCAATATCCGGCCTTGTACAACTCATAAGATACATCAAACTACCAATAACCCGAGCATATTCTACTTGAGAAATACACTGTCCGTGGTTTTTGGTCAGTTGAAAGTTTGTATCAAATGGTGTTTTAGCCAATTGATTATCATCCTTGTTAAACTTTCCAAGGATTTTATCAACATAATGAGATTGGCTTAACACATGACCATCAGGTCTTTTGATGATTTTAATCCCGAGGATTAAATCAGCCAAACCCATATCTTTCATGTCAAATCTTGCATTTAACATGTTTTTGGTAGATTTGATCATTCGATCATTGCTACCAACGATGAGTATATCATCCACATATAAACAAAGAATGACGTAGCCATCTACCGTTTCCTTAACGTAGATACATTTGTCACTTTCGTTTATTTTAAACCCATTAGTTAACATCGAGTGGTCAAACTTCTCGTGCCATTGCTTTGGCGCTTGTTTTAACCCATAGAGCGATTTAACTAATTTACATACTTTCTTTTCTTGGCCTGGAACCACAAACCTTTCGGGTTGGTCCATGTAGATTTCCTCATCTAACTCACCATTTAAGAAAGCTGTTTTTACATCCATTTGATGAACTTCCAAATTCCGCAATGCGGCTATGGCAAGGATCATCCTAATGGAATTTATTCTCGTCACAGGAGAATACGTATCGAAGTAATCAAGGCCTTCTCGTTGCCTGTAACCCTTGATTACAAGTCTAGCCTTATACTTCTCGATTGAACCATCCAGTTTCATTTTCCTTTTAAAAACCCACTTGGATCCCAAAGGTTTACAACCCGGAGGAAGATCAACAAGTTCCCAAGTGTGATTCTGTAGGATAGAATCCACTTCACTTTTGATAGCTTCCTTCCACAAAGGTTCTTCCGTAGAAGTCACAGCTTCTCGATAAGTCCTGGGTTCATTCTCTATCAAACAAGATAGAAAATCCGGTTCGTTTTCTATCAAACAAGGTAGAGTATTCGAGTCATACTCTAGCAAGTAAGTTAGAAAATCTGGACCAAATGATTTTTCAACTCTCGCCCGTTTACTACGTCTCAGCTCGAGCTCGGGTATTTCCTCAAAATGCCCGCCATCATTGTCCATAGTAACATCCACTTCTCGAAGTGATGTACTCAGTCCGTCGACTTCTCGAAGTGTATCGATCTCTCGAAGAGCATCGATCTCTCGAAGTGCATCGATCTCTCGAAGTGACGTACTTGGTCTCTCACTAGACCTACAAGGAAATACATTTTCAAAGAAACATGCATTCCTTGATTCAATTATAGTGTTCTTATGTACGTCCGGATTATGGGACTCATGTACTAAGAACCGATAAGCACTACTATTGTGTGCATATCCAATAAAGATACAATCCACCGTCTTTAGACCTATCTTTATTTTCTTCGGTGTTGGAACCAAAACTTTGGCAAGACACCCCCACACTTTGAGGTATTGGTAGGAAGGTTTCCTACCTTTCCACAGCTCATAAGGAGTCTTATCAAGCTTCTTGTGAGGTACCTTATTCAAAAGGTAATTACTTGTCAAAATCGCCTCACCCCACATGCTTTGAGGTAGGCCCGAACTTATAAGCATCGCATTCATCATCTCTTTCAATGTACGATTCTTACGTTCGGCAACGCCATTCGATTGAGGTGCTTAAGGTGTAGTACGCTCATGTACTATTCCAACACTCGCACAGAAGTCACCGATAGGTACTTCGTACTCACCACCTCTATCGCTTCTAACCTTTTTAATCTTTCGATTAAGTTGGTTTTCCACTTCATCCTTATAAAGAACGAATTTTTCCTTGGCTTCGTCTTTGCTCTTTAGCAAATACACATAGCAGAATCGTGTGCAATCGTCGATGAACGTAATAAAATACTTATTACCACCTCTCGATTGAATCGATCTAAAATCGCACAAATCGCTATGTACCAATTCTAGTGGCTCAGTCTCCCTTTCAACCGATTTGAAGGGAGCTTTCGTTAGTTTTGCCTCAACACAAATTTCGCACTTATTTGTATTAACTTGAAAATTAGGGATATGGTTCATGCTAATTAATCTACGCATAGAATTATAATTAACATGACCTAGTCTACCATGCCACAAATTGGAAGACTCAAGCAAGTAAACAGAATTAACTTTGCTTTTATTGATAATCGGCATTACATTGAGTTTAAAAAGCCCGTCAGTTACATACCCTTTACCAACAAACATCCCTAACTTTGACAAAACTACTTTGTCAGATTCGAAGACCATCTTGAATCCATGCTTGTTCAACAACGAGCCAGAAACAAGATTCTTCCTAAGGTCCGGAACATACAGTACATTATTCAATGTTAGTTCCTTCCCGGAAGTCATCTTCAAAATCACCTTGCCCACGCCCTCCACAGCGGACTGAGCAGAATTTCCCATCCAAACCTTCTCGCCCTCAACGGCTTCAAAGGTCTTGAACATCTCCCGGTTGCATCATAAATGCCTCGTTGCACCGGTGTCAATGAACCACTCGCGCGGGTTAGAGCCCACCAGGTTCACCCCCGTGACTATAGCCGAAAGGCTAATCTCGGCCACTTTTTGGCTCACATCACCAACCACGTTGGCTTCGGAACCCTTTTTCTTCTATAGAGCCTTGCACTCCGTAGCCTTGTGGCCAATCTTACCACAGTTGTAGCACTTCCCTTGGAACTTGCCTTTGGAAACGCCACCTCTCGGACCCAGCTTCTGCTTGCCCTTCCTGGCCTTCTTGGAGCTCTGCCCGTGCTCCACCACGTTGGCCTTGGCACCTCCCACGAGAGGTCCCTTACCATCACTGTTCCTGTTCCCCTCTTCGACTTGGAGTCGCTGGATCAGGTCCTCCAGGCTCATCTCCTTTCGCTTATGCTTCAGGTAGTTCTTGAAATCCTTCCATCCTGAAGGCAGCAAGTGGATCATCGATGCCACTTGGAAGGATTCACTAATCACCATGCCCTCGTCACGGATCTCATCGAAGAGCAACTGCAAGTCTTCGGCCTGACTGAGCACAGTCTTTGAATCCACCATTTTAAAGTCGAGGAACCGGCCAACCACAAATTTCTTTTGGCCGGCATCCTCACTTTGGTACTTGTGGTCCAAAGCTGCCCACAGCGCCTTGGCTGTGTCAATTTTACGATAAACATCGTAAAGGGAATCAACTAACCCGTTCAGTATGTAGTTGCGGCAAAGGAAGTCAGAATCCTTCCAAAGCCCAACAGCCATCACTGAGTGAGGGTCTTGTTCCTTAACCACTGGAACCGTCTCGGTCAAGAACCTTGACAAGCCGAGAGTAGCGAGGTAGAACAGCATCTTTTGCTGCCACCTCTTAAAGTATGATCCCGAAAACTTGTCCGGCTTTTCGGCCGAACCACTTGGTACCGTAGGTACCCTCATCGTGGGGATATACCCCTCAGAGCTGACACCCCCTTGTGAACCAGCGTTCACCGGTGTCTGGGAAGGTGCAACAGTGTTGCCGTTCCCACCATTGTTGTTATCAACAACATTCGGATTAACACCCTCAGTGTTTTCCATTTTTTCTCAGAAATTCGAGAATCAGAAAGGGGAAGAAGTAGATAAGGTTTTAAGACTGTTACAGAGGTTGATCTCGAAAATACAAGAAAATAATGGAAATACAACAGAAAATATCCACGAAGGATAATATTACAGGAAATTAAAACAACCTACAAAAGGTTGAAAACCTGAACTACGGTTGAGGATGAAATCCGGACGAACTCGGGTAGATGGAAGCACGAGTCGTGTTGCCACTCTCCTTAAAACCTTATTTACCGCCTCCCGGGGTGCTGGAGCGTTGCGGTCTAGGTTTCCCAGGATAAAACGTACTACGATCCAATCGTTCGAGCACACGAACTTGGATCCGGCGAACTAGGAACGTGTGTTCAACGCAGGTGGCTAGAAGGAAATGTGAGCAGAGTTTTGAGGAGGAAAACAGTGTTTGCCGTGTGTTCTTGGTGTGTTCGTGTTTTTCCAAACCTGCTGCTCACAACGAATATATAGTAGAGGAGAATGGATCATAGCATTAATTATGGCATTGATCATCCCTTAGTAACCTCCTCCCACTAGCAGAAATTTAATTCTGCCACTAACCAACATATAAACCCACTAACAAGTCCCATTATCAAGAGTCATTTCTGAACGGACACAGTAGGTGAAACGTCGCGTTCGAGAGGTTACCGGAGTCGCAGTGCGAGACATGGTCCAGTCCGTGAACCATCGAGACATCGCCGTGCCGTGAGACGTCGAGAAGTACAAGCTTCGAGACATCATGCTGGCAGCGAGACTTCGCACTGGTCCGCGAACGACCTTCGAGAGGTCGACTCCGCTGAAGTTCGAGACATCGAACTACCTCAGGTCAGTTCGTTTTGATGTCTCGAACATACGTGGTCTGAGATGGAAAACTCGTTCGGAATTTTAGCATAATGTAGCCCGCAAGGCCAGCCACTTTTCCGGACGACATTCGTGCCCGCAGGTGCCGGCGCACACAAGTTCAAGCATTTTCGAACTCATTTTGGGATTTGATTTGCACCCCCCCCCCTGCGCGCGAGAGAGAGCATCTAAGCTATACAAGTTAATTAGCCTTAAAAAGACTCTTGTATTTATAGTGGGGCAAATCTTCATTCCCAACCAATGTGGGACAAACTAATAAGCTTTTCCTCACTTAAAATTCCATCTCAAATGGGTCTATTTTGAGAGCCAATTTCTCATTCACCCATTATCCATTTTGAGCGTATAATATATCGATCTCTTCGTCTTACTACGAAGAGTCCGAATCCACTTTGACCCGACCCAAATCGGATGTGGACCCTACATATATTTATACCACAAAATGGCCACCTAAAATGCCATTTTAGTGCTATTTTTCCAACAGAATACGGTTAGGAGCCAGAAGCCTGCTCGAAAGGTTTCTTCCGTTGCGTACTAAATTTTAGTGCGTAACATTGGTGCTTTCATTGAGAGAATTTGTAGAGGCATCACATAACAATTGGTGGTCTCGTTGAGAGAATTCATTGGTGAGAGTATCCCCTATCTTTTTATTTATTTATTTGTTTGTTTGTTTTTATTGCATCCTTTAGGGGAAATAAAAAATTTGTGCAAAAAAAAAAATAAAAAAAGCGACAGAAAGAATTTTTTTTTTTTAGTATGGAAAATATTACTCACCGGTTCTTATTGGTTTCTGTACACCAAGTATGGTGGCATCCAGTTGATGATTTTGTATTGTATGAGATCTTTTCTACAAAAGGACCCGTACAATATATTCATATTTTAAAGGACGAGGGTCACACCTTCCAAGCTTTGGTATGGTTTGATTCCATTGTGGATTCGATCATAGCCAAACAAACATTCCATGGCCAAAACATTTATGATGGGTATTGCACTATGAATATAGAATTTCCTGATGCAGAATTAATTATGGCTACATGTGGGGAAATAAATCATCAAACTCCCACTCTTCGGGTGGAAATTGATGCGGAAGTGATAATCGAAAAAGAAATTGGTGATAATGTGGTTGATAAGAGTTCTGGTGCAATTGTTGGTGAGGACTATACAAATCAAGCCAATCAAGAAGAAATTAAAAA
>CP025653.1:20960659-20974882 GCA_003576665.1 Ipomoea trifida
CACAGCATGCATGCATGCATAAAACTAACACATTCCGACCAGCTGGAAAATTAAATTAAAGATCGAGTATTACCCGATTTTAACTTCAACAATAACTAGCCTGAAAAAATGTTTAAAAAATAAAAATAAATAAACCACCAAAAGAATAAAGCATGTGAGTATCACAAATGACTAGTTATAACTAAAGGCAGGAAGGCAGAATGTGCTCAAACACGTTCTGCAATGGACTTGCATTTACCTCACAATCATGTATGGTACACGTGAAGCAATTGGCTCTATCTGTGATGTAAATTGATCCCACTGCGAGATGTATCCATTGGCATAGCAGATATCTCCAATGTGAAAGACTATATCAATGTTTTTTAGATCATCTATCAGCTGCTTAGTGGTATTTAGGGAACCGGGTTGAAAGTTGTTATACTCACTGGAGCCATCAGCTTCATCCTGCGGGTTGACAAGTGGAATCACATTATTGTAACATCTATATGATTATGTAGATACATGACCATCACAAGTCCAAAACAAAGACCTCACACCTCTAGAATTTGGAGAAAGCATAGAACAGTTACTAAAGAGAACTCTTGATAGTAGCCCCATTATAGACTTCTAGTATAAGCTTATGACATGGATTATGATTAGTCAATAATCATGGGGCCATAATCAACTCCATAACCCGGGTTTTTGGCTTACATAAGCTACAAAACTGTTAACAAATCCATAATGTATTATCTTTGCCAAATATGTAAAAAGTAGATTCTATCTATAATCCCAATAATCATATAAGAAATCTGTACCAGATACTAACAATTCAATGTATACTTGGTTAAAAGCATATACTAATTTAGTTATTTGGATGAGATTTAACGAAGCATTGCTATAAGGTAGATAAGGGCAGAACTGCAAGTGAATCACAAATTTGAAACGCACAGATACACATCTTTTTCTAGTTCTGTTACATATATTCCAAACATTTCCCATATCGCCAAAAACGATTACACGTTGAACAGAGTTTTGACCAGGGTAAGTAGAAGACTTGAATTGGTAACTCTGACTCCAGATATATGTGCCATTAAGCAACTTATGCCCCAACTTGTAGGTATACCTGTAAAATGACATGGAGCACGAGCTAAGTATCTGTACTAAAAAGTGAACACAAAATATTACAATGCTAAAACTCATATAGGGAAAAAGTGAAAATATTGGATTGTTCTGTTATTAATTATTTGCCTGTAATGATGAACAAAACACAGAAAACAACTGCTGTTTTAATTTGAGGTTGAATTATTAAAGGGAGGAATATTTCTGAAGCATCATCATCAATTTTATAAAAATTTTCACTTCCGATTATGGAATCCTTCTACAGCAATGGAAGAAACAATAAAACCTACAATGAGTTGGGCCATAACTCCTTGAGGATGAGGAAACCTGTGTGAATGAATCCAGGTATTCTAGTATTTGTTTATCAGATCAAACTAGGTGGTATTATTTAATAAAAATCACATGTATCATTGAAAAAAATATCAACCATACCTCAAATCTCATCTGGTTTAATCCACCATTGGCATTTATCGGAATATAGCCATTCGTCTTTCCATCTAGCCCTGCCAAGAAAAAACAAAAAAAAAAACAAAAAAAAAAAAAAGAAATTAAGGAAACAGATACCAAACTATTTTACAGATCAAGAATGAATTAATAATAGCTTAGGAGCTCACTTTTGTGAATTAAGGAAACAGATACCAAACTACATTTTAGCTTCAAGATTGGATCAAGCCAATAAGAATCTCATCCAATTTTAACTAACACAAGATAAGCAATTAGGTGGAAGGCATAAGCAAAACGATGGTAGCACAGAACTTTATATGCAAGAAGCAGAACTCAACCTTTCATCTAATTAACCTCAAAAATTGAAGTTTCAGTTTACATTGCAGATAAGCAAATAACAAGCTTTGATGGGGTAACTTACAAGAACCAACCACAGCAAGGGAGGCAGCGTTGTCTCACTGGTGTTCCCTCCACAACCGCATAGCCTAGAGTTCATCAAAATCTCCCAGGAATAAATGACAAATCAAGACCAGTAAAAACCAAAAAACTTGAAGCATCAATTGTTTTGCGTCTAAAAACAACAATTTTTTAGTAAGCATAATTCACTTCATACTGCAGCATATTTATGCATTTCTTACACAATTTTTTATAGAATTCACTTTTGGTTTCACAAACAAAAAAGCTTGACACCCATATCTACAAGTCAATATACTATATCTATGTAAGAAAAATAATTTTAATGCACCATTAGTAAAGACGAATACAAATCACAATTCAGGACCACACTGTCACTCTTATATTATTGACCATTAAAAATAAAAATAAAAGTAAATATTAAAATAAAAATAAAAATAAAAAGAAAGAAAAACGAACCTGCGTGCTAGCGGCGGTGGACGGCGGGGGCGCAGAGGCTGTGGCAGCGTCGACGGCGGTGGAGGCGGGGCGTCGTCTGAGTGAGAGGGGGTAGATGTTGTCGTGAGAAAAGGGAGGCGGTGGTATCGCAGCGCCGACGGTGGCGTCAAATCGGCAGAAACGACGAAGCAATCAGCGGCGGCTGTGGCGGTGGAGGCGGTTCGCGACGGAGCTAGATCGAGAGTGATATAGAGGAACTAGATCTGAGAGAGTGAGAACGCAGATCTAAGTATGGTCGGCAGCAGCAATGGCGTCAGCAGGCAGCAAAACGACGGCAGCAGCAATGGCGTGCGGGTACTGAAGAGGATGAAGAAGCTAATGAAGATAATGGCGGCGGCAGCTACAAGGGCGGAGGAGCGTTGGCGGCGGCGGTAGCAGCTTCAATGGTGGATGGAGATGCGTAAATGGCATGAGCTCTCAGATCTGCCATTTACGAGTATAGTATCTGGGGAAAATGAGCTCTCAAAAAACAAAGAAAATGACGTTTGCAAAAAACAAAAAGAAAAAAAAAAAAGAAAATGACAGACTTTCCGCGGCACCCTAAGAGCGGGTGCCGCGAAAGGTAAAATAGTATTTTAATAATTACTTTTCGCGGCACTTGCTTGTTGTAGGTGCCGCGGAAAGTTAGCTATTATTTTAATATTTTACTTTACGTGGCACCCGACCTCAGTGGGTGCTGCGAAAAGTAGTGTCTTTAATAAGAGTAGTGTAAAGTTATGCATATATGGTTTATTTTGTAGTAGTGAATACACCTATTTTATCGTTTGGTTCATCCTTTTCAAGTGTTCCCGGGAATGAGCTATTCCCTTTGCAAGGGGAATAGTCATTCCTAGGGGACCCCCTAGTATTAGCTATTCCCAAGCACTTGGGAATAGCTTTTATAATATAATATCGAAAATAGCCTTTTGTATTATTAAGCAATATATATATTTATTTATATTTATATATTAGAATGTATGGAGTAATTAATTAAATATATGCATTTATATAATATATTATATTCATTGAAGTATATACATAAACACATACAAAAGGCTACAGCGTGAATTTACCAAAAAAAAAAAAAAAAAAAAGGCTACAGCCTAATTAACAACATAATCTTTAAGAATATCTTATGTTGGATGAGTTCCGTGCACGCCGTGCGTATCTTCAGTACTTCAACATGTCACTTTCTGATTATTGCTCAATTAACAACGACAAATCACCACCTTCACATGAGAGAAACACTTTATAACCCAATATAATAATAATTTTATGGTAAACATGCAGTGAATGGCGTGACCTTGCAATCACATTTCAACACATTTATATAGCACCTTTACACATAACCATTTCACCTTAATTTTTGCCCATAATTTCTCATGAATTACTGACATCCACACATTTTATTTAACCATAAAAGACTCACTCAAATAATTCATAATCTATTAGATTATAAAGCTTAAATTCTGACCACATGTTCCAGTTGATTATTATTATTATTATTATTATTATTATTATTATTATTATTATTATTATTATTATTATTATTATTATTATTATTATTATTATTATTATTATATATACACATATCTTTATTTATATCCATGGGGACATGTGGTAAATTAGGACTCTTATGATTTCATCCATTCACAAATTTTATATTTTCATGTATAATTTATATTTTACTCATATATCATAATAATAATAATAATAATAATAATAATAATAATAATAATAATAATAATAATAATAATAATAATAATACATTTTTTGTATAGGGGTATTTGTGTCTTTTAAACACATTCCAATTCTATTTCTTTAGTCAACCAAACACTAAAATTACATTCCTAAAGTCTATTCTTTCCGCGAACCAAATAATAGAATACAATTTCTATTATATTCCTGCTAGCCTATTCCATTCCCTATGGAATACTATTCCTATTCCCTTAAAATTCATTATGTGAACCAAACATATTGTAATGGAGACTAATCAAGTCAACCATCTTGGAATATAGCGAATTCTTTTTTCGACCAATGCATGAGTGAAAATGGAATTAAAATTCTATGTAAAAACAATTACTATGAAGATTGATTTCATTGTTTGGTCAATGAAAAATAAATTATTAAGAATATATTGATTCCATTGTTTGATAGGATTTGAAATTTGTTTGATTGGATTTGGAATTGTAAGGAATAATGAGTATAAAAATTTATATACCCTGCACAATAATAATGATGATGATAAAAGAGTATGTTTGATTCGCACATGGAATCGGAATCAGAATGGGTATCAAATATTTGGTAATGGTAATGAGTTCTGGTGAAATTATTTTGCATGTTTGTTAGTAGAGTGGAATGGGAATGATTATTAACAGGGTGTTTGGTTGGAGGGAATTTAAATTTCATTCCCACTTAATTCCACCTAATTCCGAAGGTAACTAAATTCCTTCGTTTGGTTGGAGGGAATTGCAATTCGATTTGCAGAATTGCAATCCTCTCATTTTCATGGAATTAGAATCCATGCCCCCCCCCCCCTCTCCCCTTGGGATTTTAATTCATTGATTTTAGGAATAAAAAATGATACTCTTGAGACAAAATTACCCATATCTTTTTTTAACCTAAAATTGATGTCTGACCTTCTCTTTTAGCTAATACCCTGTATTATCTTCGACAACTATCAACAAGAAAGACGTTCATGAGCAAGCAATAATCATTCTAGGTCAACCTTATGTTAGACATGTATGCCCTAGGAGCCTACATTTATTGTTTTGGGCATTAATTTCTTATTAAATAAATATAATAAATAATTATTTTATTTATTTTATTAAGGCTTAGTTAATATTTGATATTATTCCATACAATCTTCTTAATTCTTCATTCTTAAGAGTTAAGAATATGAGTGAAGAAGAATTAATAAATGAAGTATTGTAAAAATGTTCCTAGTCATAGGAATTCTAATTGGGCATTAGAATTCCGATAAGACTAACACATTGTCCTTCTTAAGGTGAGTCTCATGCCATTGTGTATGAGATACAGAGAGTGGTCATGTGGATGATTGTTAGAGAACAAGTCATTAAACATTGACTGACTATAACGTACCGCATGGTGTTTACCTACGTGTCATCGGTATGTTGTATGTTACAAATATGCAATAATCCTTTGACTTGAGACGACATGGTTGTCTCGTACATATGGTGGACTAGTTTTTTGCCAGTATGCGTCTTTTGTTCCTTATGGGACTATAAGTGTAACACCTCGTAAATTCGTTTGGGCCGTAAGACCGATAATTAATTCCTTGGGCAATTTATTTATTTTAATTGGGCTAGTTCTTCCAATTTCATACATAGATAGATAGATATATATATATATATATATATATATATATATATATATATATATATATATATATTTCTTGAGCCTAAATTAATTATTCTAAGAGGGTAAATGTGACCGGGGAGTTAGCTAGGCAGCCGGTTCATAGCACTTTCAACGCGCCGAGTCTGTAGTTTTCAGGGCTGTTTCAGGTGGATGGGAATGAGTACATCACGGCTCATGAGTTGAGCAAGATGCCAGCGGCCGAGAGCAGGGAGCTGATTGAGCGTTTTCATATTCCACACAAGAGGTTGCGAGGGTTGGTCGCGCCCCAGCACGCCGAGCAGGCAGATGATGATGAGGAAGACGATGAGTCCGAGGAAGAAGCTGAAGCAGAAGAGCCTGAGGATGAGACTGACCGGGAGCACCGGAGGAAGGAGCAGCATGACCCCTTAGTTTCCGCACCACCAGTTGGCCCCGTACTCCGACAGCTGCAGGAGATGCACCGCATGGTAGAGGCGAGGTTCACGTCGCTAGACTTGAGGGTGGATCGCGGCTTTCAGCGCTTAGGCTTCATCGAGGCCAAGCTAGGCATTGAGGTGCCACCAGAGTATCTGCATCCTTATCCTTTCCACGGTCCAGGCAGTTCTTCGCAGGGAGGCCACCCAGGTTAGTTGGAAGTTTTCATGCTCGTGTTAGCTCCGTAGTAGAAACCCTTTGATCTAGGTAAGTTGTTAGTTTAAGTTCTTGCATGCTAGGCATGGGTTGGGTAAGTTATAAGTTTAGGGTGTTAGAAGTATAGTATGTTCTTGAGTTTAAGTTTGGTGGAGCAATCGTTCTCTTTAATCTTCGGTTGAATCTTTGTTTCCTTGAATCGTTCCGTTTCAAGTTCCCGTGAGCCATGAGCTTCGGGACGAAGCTCATTTTAAGGGGGTAGAGTGTAACACCCCGTAAATTCGTTTGGCCGTAAGACCGATAATTAATTCCTTGGGCAATTTATTTATTTTAATTGGGCTAGTTCTTCCAATTTCATATATATATATATATATATATATATATATATATATATATATATATATATATATATATTTCTTGAGCCTAAATTAATTATTCTAATCAAGAGCCCAATTCTTGAATTTATTCTTGTAAGGGATTTTATTCAATTTGGATCCTTACAATTCTTATAATTAAAAGTATTCTTACAATGGCCCAATTTCTTAATAATATATAAGTATAATGTCTTTAAGACATCTTATGGGCTTTCTTTATTCTAATGTATATATTTAATTGTAAGAGATGAATTTCTTAGCCCAACTAATTAATCTTGTACATTATATTCTTGTAAGTATATATAATATAAGAATGGAGCCCATTTCTTATTAAGTCTTTCACCCTAATATAATATATGTATTGTAGTATATATATTCAAGACTAAATTTCCCTAAAGGTTTTCACTCTCTCTCTTCCCTACACTCACACTCACACGCCATTTCCATCTAAAATTCTTCAAATTTGATCTTCATTTCTCCTTCAAGTTTTCAAGTCAAGATTGCTCCTTTAGGCTTGTTTGAGTTTGGGTAAGTGCATCTATCTAGGAATATTCATTGCATCATATAGTTTTGTTAGTCTTTATGCAAGTTCTTATGTTTTCTTTTGGGGTTCTTTGGGTAAAAAGATGATCAAGAAGGTGGTGGGGCTTTGTGAGGTGTGTTGAAGCTTTGCTTGGTTGGAAAGAGCTTCAAAAGGTAACCACTATGTCCATCAAAATCTATTTTTACACTCTCATTCTATATGATATTATTTGGTGTTGGAAATCCTGAAATTTCTTGGTTATTAGCCCTATTCTTGGTTGTGTTTGATGGATTTCATGATCTTGTGTCTTGATCTTTTGCCTAATGTTGTTATGAACATTTGTTGGTTGGATTTCCATGATTTTTTTGGCCTCTGATTAGATGAAATATTGGTGTATTGTGATCTGATTGGGTATTCTGGAACGTTATTTCGAGTCTGAGCAGAATCTGGGAGTTGGGGGTGTGGGTTTGACCTTGCGGAGGACCTCAACGGAATAATGTAACCCGTTGGAGTGCTCCGCAAGGCCAAGGCGGTGGAGTTGGACGGATAGGGGTGTTCCGTTGAGGAGGACCGCCTCCTTCTTGCGGAGGAGTGCGGCGGAGGGTTGTGACCCGTTGAAGTGTTCCGCAAGGTCTCTGGGAATCTGCTTCCAGAGACTGTTTTGGTTGTTGTTGTCTGATTGTTTCCCCTTTTGTTCTGAATATTGTTGGAGTGTTTTGTTGGGTATTTTACCATGTCTTTGGAGTATTTATTCATGCCTTTGTTGGGTATTTATACCATGCCTTTGGAGTATTTATTCATGTCTCTTGGTATCTCTTTTGTACTCATGCTTTGTTGATTCCTTGATTTTGTTATCTGGGAGTTGGTTTGTGTTCATAGTTGAGATGAACACTTTGTTTGGTTGTTTTGGGCTGAGTTTGGAGTATGAGTATGAGGTGGTGGATCCTTGGTATCTTTTGGAGGTTGATGGGTGAACTAACTGTGCTACTATTGACTATATTTGGACTTCGGTCCCTGTGATTGGACTTGGTCCCGGACTTCTGGATTCCCCTGTGATTGGATGATTGGACTTCGGTCCCTGTGATTGGGTTTTTACCCCTGCGTACCTAACTTCTAACTGGGGTTGGGTTTTGGTATGATGGTTGGTATGGTGGTTTGGAGGTTGGAGTTGGGAGTTCTTTCTTGGTTTATGTATTCGTGAGTTCCTTGTGATTATTCGGTTAATTCGTATTTCGGTTGATATCTCGTTGTTCTTTGTTATGGTTGGTTGGTTCCTTTATGGTTGTTGTTCGGTTGGTATCTTGTTTATGGATTCGTTGTCTTATACATTCGTTATTGAATATTGGTTTCGTTTGGATGAGTCTTGGTTTATGATTCATTCAGTTTATCATTGTTGAGTATCCGTTTTGAATTAAAGAACAGTTTGTTGGTGTTTATATTCTATACGGGTGTGTAAACCTATTTACAAGCTTATGTATATCTATACTTCCTTGCGGGTGTGAATGGTGGTTGCTTAGCAGTCTTTTGCTAATGGTTCTTTGTGTGTTTTCCAGGTTTGCATTAAAGTCTATGCGCGAGCGCGATAGAGTATACCTATCTGAGGATGCGTAGACTAGATGTTATGTTCTTAGACTTGTGTTTTGGGCCTGTGTGCCGTTTTGAGATTTCATATACTCTGGTTTAGTTGTTGGATACTTTGAGACATGTTTTGAGGATTTTATCTATGCAGTTCTATTCCTTTGGTTAGCCTGTGTATCTAGGCCGTGTTTTCTTACCTAGATGTGGCATGATGCCCCTTAGGTTTTAATTCGCTTCCGCTATGTTATGTTTTTGGTTGAGATAGGCAACTGTTGTGTTAAGTTTTATCTATCTCAGCTTGTGTAAGGTTGGGGTGTCACAGTTGGTATCAGAGCCTGTGTTGAGGTCTAAGTAGAGATCCTAGGGTTGAAATCTGAGACTCTAGGACTTGATCAGTAGAAATTAGGATGTTTGAGAATCCTAAGATGTGTGAATTCTAGGACGCGCGGTGAGGACTCGTTTTACTTGCTCATGTTTTATGTTATGTTGGTTGCTTGTTGTTTGGCTGTTGTGAGCTTGTTCTCACTTTCTTTCTTGCGTGTTTGGGAAAGGCCGACCGCAGTGCTACTCGCTTTTGTTAGTTATCTCCCTCGTTAGCGATCATGGTGCCACCACGTCGACGTGAGGACTTTCCGGATGTGCCTTATGCCGAGCAGCTGATGCAGAACCTGCAGCAGTTGACGCAGATCACGCAGCTTCTAGGGAACGCGATGGTTCAGAACAACCAGCGCGGGCAGCCGGACCTCGTTAGGAGGGTGGCGGGGCAGCACCCACCCTTCTTTGCTGGGCAGGAGGATCCCGTGGTCCTCGAGGAGTGGATCCGGGCGTTCGATAAGATCTTGGAGGTGGTGGAGTGTCCACCGGGTCGTCAGGTGGAGATGGCTAGTTTCTATCTGAAGGAGGAGGCCGACCTTTGGTGGGTCCACGGAGAGCCGGCGATGAGGCAGGAGCCGGACTTCGGGTGGGAGTCCTTCAAGGATAGGTTGCGAGCTCGTTTCTACCCGGCACACGTGAAGGCGGCTATGCAAGAGGAGTTTCTGCACCTCAAGCAGGGATCACGGACGGTGCAGGAGTACCACAAGCGCTTCCTAGAGTTAGCCCGCTTTGCCCCGATGTTAGCCCCTACTGAGGAGAGCCGGATCGAGAGGTTTGTGGTTGGGCTGAACTTGGATACTCGCATGACGTTGGTTGTGTTCAAGTTCCAGACGTTGAGTGAGGCCTACAGTAGTGCAGCGGATCATTACCGCGTGCTGACCATCCGGCGAGGGATACAGGACCGCTCTAAGCGGCCGGCAGAGGGTGGAGCATCCGACTCCAAGAGACACAGACCTGGGAGCTCCGGGATGGGAGGAGGCTTCCAGAGGGGTGGTGCCAGCCATGGCGGTGGATCTCGCCCTGGTTTCGGGCAAGGACCCGGGAGTGATGGAGCTCGTGTACGGCACTTCCACTGCAGACGATGCGGGAGGGATCATCCCGGGCGAGACTGCGAGGGGCGGCTAGTGGAGTGTTTCAGCTGCGGGTTGAGGGGACATCGAGCCTACGAGTGCACAGCCAGGAAGGGAGGATCGTCCCAGTCAAGACCGAGCTCGACTCAGGGAGCCCCGACAGCGACCCGACCCTCCAGGGAGGCCGAGGGTAGCGGAGGAAGCAAGCCGAGTGGAGGCCGAGGGCAGCAGGCTGGCCCGCAGCAAAGGAAGATCTTCGTGATGGGCCGCACTCAGGCGGAGGCTAATGGGCTCGATGAAGGTAACCCTTGAGCTTGATCTTTAATTACATGGCATATAGGTGCTTTTAGGGTCTTTCTTTAAGTGCATATAGTTCGTTGAACCGTTAAGCGACCCTTAGGTAACCTTCGTTAATTAGGAAGCTTTAAGTAGCGTTTTGATAAGAAGTTCGAAGACCCGATCTCGTGTTATGTCGTTGAGGAGTTCGTGAAGCTAAGTCAAAGGAACAAAAAGGAAAAGAGAGAAAAGAAGCCTAAGGTCCAAGCTGAGACTCGAACCTACGCCAAGCGCTTAGTGGAGAAGAGACTGAACCATTCGACCATGCTAACTCGTTGGTACCATGTTGCAAAGCCTGTATCTTGACTTCTGTTTGGCGTGATGAGTGGGTGCGGACGAAAGGGGCGGAGATGTGTCCTCCGTGGGTGAGTTCCGTGTGTGTGCGTGCAGAGGGGTGCAACGGCTCGAGGTCTTTCGCAGGAGAGTTCCGCGGAGCGAAGAGGACCAACCAGCGGAGCAGGGGATACCGTGAAGGAGTTCCGCAAGATCAAAAGGGCACATGCGTCATTCCTCGTTCCAGCGGATTAAAAACCCTAACCCTCCTTTTTGTTCCGCTTATTTCCCCCGTTCTTCCTCCCCGTAGCAGCAAAGAGCAGCAGAGAGCCATCTTCCGTAATTTTCCTCCGTCTACAGCAGCCAGGCCACGCACGACTGCCGCCCAGGTCCGTAGCGTCCTCCGTTTCTCGTTCTCTCCACGGCAATCAGCGGTCCAACAGCCCAACAACAACATCAACAATGCCAAGAAGAAATCCAACCGGTGAAGGTGAAGGCCCGAGCAACATCCAATACTCCATTATAGACGGTAAAGTTCTTGACCCACTACACTTTTCGCCCGAACTTGTGAATATGTTGAACTATCAAGGCTTGTTGGAACAATTTCTGCGAATTGAAAGTGTAGTTTATCCCAACTTGGTTCATCAATTTTATCAAAATATGAAAGTCAAGACAGTCAATCAAGTGCCCGTTCTCACTTCGATAGTGAAGGGTGTGAGGATTTCTTTTGACCCGCCCAAGCTTGCTAGGTTGCTCAGTTTGCCGTTAGAGCATCCTTATCAATAGAGTTATTTCACGGTATTTTAGGAGTTATTGAAAGTGTGATTAGGAAAGAGAAAATGGGATGATAGAAAAAAATAAATAAAATAAATATAATTTTAATAAATAAATAAATAAATAAAGTAGTGTGACCAATCATTAAATTTCTTTTCTCTTGGAAACCTAAATAACCCCATCTTTGCAGAAGCACCCCAATCCTCTCTCTCTTATCTTCTCTCTCCTCCATGTGGCTTTCATTCCCTAAAATACTGTGAAATAACCACTGATGTGGTTGCTCTTAGGGGGCGTGAGTTAGTACGAGCGTAATGTTTGGATTGAGACGCAGGAAGTGGGCTTTCGGGATTATTTGAGGTATATGCTAGGGCAAGATGAGGGCATTGCATTAGACACCCGCCCTGTTAAGCATAATTTGACCGGTGAACAGAAGATCTTGACTTTGTTGATAGGAGAGAGTTTGTTGCCAAATCGGAACAACAGCAAGGAAGTGACAGCGATAGAGTGTGCTTTCGCGTATTTCTTGAAGCACCGGGTTAAATTTGACTTACCCAGTCTGATGATCTCGCATATGGAGTTTTGCAAGACAGTCAAGCGACGCAATCGGCCCTATTGGATGATTCTGAGCTGGATATTTCAGAAAAAGAGGGTAAATGTGACCGGGGAGTTAGCTAGGCAGCCGGTTCATAGCACTTTCAACGCGCCGAGTCTGTAGTTTTCAGGGCTGTTTCAGGTGGATGGGAATGAGTACATCACGGCTCATGAGTTGAGCAAGATGCCAGCGGCCGAGAGCAGGGAGCTGATTGAGCGTTTTCATATTCCACACAAGAGGTTGCGAGGGTTGGTCGCGCCCCAGCACGCCGAGCAGGCAGATGATGATGAGGAAGACGATGAGTCCGAGGAAGAAGCTGAAGCAGAAGAGCCTGAGGATGAGACTGACCGGGAGCACCGGAGGAAGGAGCAACATGACCCCTTAGTTTCCGCACCACCAGTTGGCCCCGTACTCCGACAGCTGCAGGAAATGCACCGCATGGTAGAGGCAAGGTTCACGTCGCTAGACTTGAGGGTGGATCGCGGCTTTCAGCGCTTAGGCTTCATCGAGGCCAAGCTAGGCATTGAGGTGCCACCAGAGTATCTGCATCCTTATCCTTTCCACGGTCCAGGCAGTTATTCGCAGTGAGGCCACCCAGGTTAGTTGGAAGTTTTCATGCTCGTGTTAGCTCCGTAGTAGAAACCCTTTGATCTAGGTAAGTTGTTAGTTTAAGTTCTTGCATGCTAGGCATGGGTTGGGTAAGTTATAAGTTTAGGGTGTTAGAAGTATAGTATGTTCTTGAGTTTAAGTTTGGTGGAGCAATCGTTCTCTTTAATCTTCGGTTGAGTCTTTGTTTCCTTGAATCGTTCCGTTTCAAGTTCCCGTGAGCCATGAGCTTCGGGGACGAAGCTCCTTTTAAGGGGGGTAGAGTGTAACACCCCGTAAATTCGTTTGGGCCGTAAGACCGATAATTAATTCCTTGGGCAATTTATTTATTTTAATTGAGCTAGTTCTTCCAATTTCATATATATATATATATATATATATATATATATATATATATATATATATATTTCTTGAGCCTAAATTAATTATTCTAATCAAGAGCCCAATTCTTGAATTTATTCTTGTAAGGGATTTTATTCAATTTGGATCCTTACAATTCTTATAATTAAAAGTATTCTTACAATGACCCAATTTCTTAATAATATATAAGTATAATGTCTTTAAGACATCTTATGGGCTTTCTTTATTCTAATGTATATATTTAATTGTAAGAGATGAATTTCTTAGCCCAACTTATAAATCTTGTACATTATATTCTTGTAAGTATATATAATATAAAGAATGAAGCCCATTTCTTATTAAGTCTTTCACCCTAATATAATATATGTATTGGAGTATATATATTCAAGACTAAATTTCCCTAAAGGTTTTCACTCTCTCTCTTCCCTACACTCACACTCACACGCCATTTCCACTCTAAAATTCTCCAAATTTGATCTTCATTTCTCCTTCAAGTTTTCAAGTCAAGATTGCTCCTTTGGCTTGTTTGAGTTTGGGTAAGTGCATCTATCTAGGAATATTCATTGCATCATATAGTTTTGTTAGTCTTTATGCAAGTTCTTATGTTTTCTTTTGGGGTTCTTTGGGTAAAAAGATGATCAAGAAGGTGGTGGGGCTTTGTGAGGTGTGTTGAAGCTTTGCTTGGTTGGAAAGAGCTTCAAAAGGTAACCACTATGTCCATCAAAATCTATTTTTACACTCTCATTCTATATGATATTATTTGGTGTTGGAAATCCTGAAATTTCTTGGTTATTAGCCCTATTCCTGGTTCTGTTTGATGGATTTCATGATCTTGTATCTTGATCTTTTGCCTAATGTTGTTATGAACATTTGTTGGTTGGATTTCCATGATTTTTTTGGCCTCTGATTAGATGAAATATTGGTGTATTGTGATCTGAT
>CP025653.1:20992399-21021654 GCA_003576665.1 Ipomoea trifida
AATACCTAGATGTGGCATGACGCCCTTAAGTTTAAATTGCTTCCGCTATGTTTGGTTTGTGGGTTGAGATTGGCAGCTTTTATGTTAAGTTTTAGCCTTCTCAGCCTGTGTGAGGTTGGGGTGTCACACCTTAGCTTCAATCTATCCGCAAATGTAGATGATATAAAGGAATTGGTAGCTCCCGTATCAAATAATACTGAACCAAACACTAAGTTTATGAGAAGTGTACCGGTTACGACGTCGCTAGCCTGAGCCTGAGCGCTATTGACGACGTAGATTCAGCCTTGGTTCCCTGTGCTGCTTTCTCCCATCGGCAACTTCCCTTTGTCGTTCGAACCTGTAGCAGCGTTCGTTGGCCTCCCCCGATTTACTTTTTGAGAATTAACTCCCCTGTTTCCTGTTTCCGCGGGTTTCCGGCCGTTGCTCCCATTGAATCCTCCTCCTTGCCTGGTATTCTGCGAGGGGTTCCGAAGGTTTTCCACCCTGGTTTGGCACTCATAGAATTTGTGTCCTAAGAGACCACACTTGTAGCACTTTATCCTCATCCCTTGGCAATTTTCTCCAGGATGGTACTTTCTACATCTGCGGCAAACAGGCTGTTTCCCTTGGTCTGTTCCTCCCCTCTACTCTCCTTGCTTTGGTTGAGATCCTCCTTGGTTAGACTTCTTATCATCCACCTTGAATTTCCTCTCTTTATCATCAGCTTTTCTTTTGTTCTTGCCGTAAACTTCCTGTTGGTCCAGATACACTTGATAATGATCCGATGCCCGATCATATGCCTCCCTAAGAGTAGAGCACATGAATGGTGCGATTGCCCTTCTCACGTCCCAATCTAGTCCCCGCACAAATCTTTTTGCTTTGCTCACCTCGTCCGGTACAATGTCTTGAGCAAACCTCATTAGCTCCACATACTCGTTATAGTAGTCCTGGACAGTTTCTCCTTTCTGCCTCAGTCGCAAGAATTCCTCGCACTTGATTCCCTTAATTCGCTCTGTGTAAAATTGTCCTCTCAATTCCTCCTTGAATTCCTCCCAGCCAAAGCCTAGGTTTTGCAAGAATTCGGGTCCAGCCGTTGCCCACCAGTTGTCTGCGGCTTTCGTCAGGTAATAAGCTGCAGAAGATACTCGCTGATTCGCCGGGCAATTTACTGCGTTAAGCAGTTTATCAAATGTCCGTATCCATTCTTCCAAAACCACTGGATCATTTTCCCTCGCATAATACGGTGGCTGTCTACTTGCTATGGCTTTAGCAAAGTCGACCCGAGGGGGTCCCTGATTTTGATTCCAGGTCTGCTGAGCCATCATAAACTCAGCCATCTGTTCCATTGCCAATGCCATACGATCCATTGCTGTGATGTCGTCGCCATGTCCAGAAGGTACATTTCGTCTAGGCGGCATTTTCACTAGACGATCGTTTCGAGTTAGCTTCCGAAGTATAAAAGTTACTAGGAAGTTGGCTAACTAAACAGTTAGTTTAGCATCTCCTCAAGTTCACTCACAGCAATCATAAGAAATGATTAACACATATAAGAATGCATAAGTATCAGTCAGAGTATTTAGCAACTAGAATCAAGAGATTCTGTAAAGTATAGATGAGGTACCCCCTTTTTGATGCTGCCTGGTCTCTAGCTCTGTTCCAGAAGCGCATATCCAGTTAAGCTGAGGTAGCAACTTAGGTTAGTCTTAGCAAACTTAGGTTGACTCGGAACTTGGGCTCCTGAAGTCCATTTCTTACCTATTAGGATTTTAACCTAGAGCTCCTAACAAAATTCCACAACCTAGGCTCCAATCTAATCCCAAAGACTCGAACACCGCTCTGATACCAACTTGTAACACCCCGGACCGGCTTGGCTTGCCGTACATCCGGAGGAGTTACCACCACACCTAGAACGAGTTCTATCTTCTTTTGATAGACCCCACTCTAGGTGCACAGGCTAAACGGAAACTTTTACTTAACAACAATAATAGCCCATCATAATATATTATATATATCTACATTTATATACATAAGTTTGCCCATCGGGCCAAAATATAAGTTAAGGGTCATCCACGATCCGACTAGTTGAGTTAGCCACCACTAAGGCTACAAAAGGCATTTACACAAAAGAATATTCCCCAAAGCATCTCCCAAGACGTAATACCTAGTCTATCCAGCGGTACACCGGACCTGTGAACTCGCCCCAGACTAAATGCCACTCCCCTTCAAACCATGTGAAATGGTCTAGGAAACGAGAGGTGGTATTAACCATAGACCATTCGTCCCAATACTCTGGTGGGCCGGGGTTCCATGGGTAGGGGTAATACACGATAAACTCTAATGGGTCACTTCCGGTCAACACCTCATGGGGATAAAAACCATAGGAGGCCTGAACATCTGGGCCATCTTGGACAAAAGGGAAACTATCTGCAACTGGAGAGCTAGCTGGAGCGAGCGGAGCATAACCCGGCGCATATGGGTCGGTATCTATCATCAGCTGTACATAGTCATCGTAATCCATGCTATGACACTCATACCCCGGCGAACTTGGAGAGTTCGCCGCACTACAAGAACTTACGCTAGATTGCATCTGTAGGTAACACAATGAAGTGTAGTTAGCGTGACGGCTAAGTAAGGGGGATCCGTGGGTCACCAAAAATTAAATAAAGGTTTTACAAAGCAGGTATTTAAAAACCTACATTGATACTTTACCTGCAAACGAGTCATCAAGTATAGTTTGCACAAGTAATAAATAAGAATTGAAAAACAGTCTAAGTTCTTTTGATAAGTGATTGCTTACCAAGAATGTATTATTCGACGCATCAATAATCATCTACGCATATAAGCAAGTAGTGGAAAATTATGAACTTCACGTTTACTCACAATCATGTACTTGAAAAATCTTCCTCACAAGGAAATTCCACCAACTTTTATCTCAAAGAGGATTCACCGACACCCTTTTTCGCTTAAACAATCATCGCATCCCTCTTTAGGGTAGCTACAGAGTAACTACATTTTCATACAAAATTTTACACTTAGTTTCTTTGTAGAAAGCGTGAGGCCTTTGGAGTATTCTCTTAACTCACTCTCTGTAGGCATCGAACTCGGGTTCAGTGATCATCCCCCGGTCTAACACTGATCCCCTGGACGTAAGGTTCGTTAGAATTCCTAGCTGGCCCTACTAGGTTAATAAAAACGACACCTACCCGGACTTCCTAGAGTAATTATACTTTAAGTGTGCACACCCCCGCAGGAATTCCTCATCCTAACGAGTTATATAGTACTCGACGAATAGACTTCGCCCTTTCGTATGAATGATCATACTATATAGCAACCTTGGGCAAGGGCACTTTAAGCCACCCGAAGGCTAATCAAGGTTCTCCTCAACTTTACTAGAAACTAAGGATTTGAAAACATTTTTCCTTCTTCCTCATCTTCCTTGAGTCAAAACCACTTTTTAGACATATTCAACAAAATCAAATCCCAACTTGAAATCAATCAACACTCTTAACCTAGTCCAAAAGTTTTGTTTCTAAAAACATTTTGATAGTACACTAATTACCATACACTGTGGTAATAAAGTGTAACTATCCCACAATTTCCATCATCACATTACATATGTACATAACAGTACATATATGTATATATGCATACAACATAACACCTCACACATTTATGCATACTTACATAAGGTACATATACTATATAATATATATATACATAGTATAAATTTCCCATAATACTCATACATATATGTATACACGGTTAACATACATACCATATATATATATATATATATATATATATATATATATATATATATAATACAACATCTTATATTACTTATACATACATACATAATACACGTATAATATATTACTATACTTACACGTACGTACATACACTATATAATATACATAGTATTTCTAATTTAGATATTTAGGCACATTAACAACCACATCTCACCAACACGACATTTTGTACATATATATTATGTAAAATACAATTACATATATATTATACATACAAACATGTACACAATAATTTCACCTAAAACTCATCATATTTCAAATAAACTATCAATTACCTAATTTTAAGTGATCTTAACCTACTTAAGGGATTCCTTACCTTTCGGGAGTGTACTAACACCGTAGGAGGAATCTTGAATCTTTTCCCCAAATTTTTCACTCAAAACCCTAATAGAAATTTAACATTATAGCAACAATTATTAAGAAACTATACTTAGATTCAAGATTTAGGAAGGAAAATAAAGCTTTCTACCGAATAAAATTAAAGTTTTACCAAATAGCTTGAGACTTGTGAAGAAGATTTTAGCTATGGAAGGTAGAGCTCTAAGGAAGAAGATGATGATTTCTCTCTCTTTTCTCTTCTTGTTGGTTCGGCCAAATGAGGGAAAAATGGGAGAACAATGCTTTATAATTCTACTCCTCACATGGTTGACTATTCTTACCTAAACATGTGGTAAAAATTGTGACAAGTGTCACTTGCTTGTGGTTAAGTCTTGAAAAATATCTTAGCTAGACTGACCGGGATTAAAACAGATGAATTCTCGGTAGAAAATAATCTAAATAGAATAATTTTCGAAACCAAAATTTATCCCAGACTAAATCTCAAAATTGGGCCAGGTTCGGTACATCGCGAAATATTGGTTCAGAACATTACGAGATAATTACATTCGGGTTTTAGGAAAGAAAAGAATGTGGGTTAAAATTTTGGCCCAAAATAATGATACAAGGTTTACAGGTTTCTCTCAGATAGACTTTTGGATTAAAAATTTGGACAAATAAATGTATCCAATAAATAAGGCTTTTAGTAGAAAATATTTCGGGGTATTACATGGGAAGTGCAGGATTCGAAAAATTTAGTGGGAGGTACTATTTGATTATATAACCGAAAATCAAATAGTTTAATAAAGAATCGTGTCTAATAATTAATGTTATTTTCTGCAGTTATTTTGAAATGGCTTTAAATCCTTTGTCCAAAATACTCGAAGAAAACAAACTTACTGGACCAAATTTCACTGATTGGCTCCGAAATTTGAGAATCGTTCTCAATTTGGAAAGGATCGGTTATGTTTTGGACCAAGATCCTCTATTGATTGGTATCATACCAGATGATGCTGATGTTGATCAGCTTGCTACTCATAATGCTGAGGTTGCAGCATTTGATAAGTGGAATGACGATGATCTGAGGGCTAAGAGTTATATCCTTGCCTCTATGACCAATGAGTTATAACGTCAGCATGAAAAGATGCCTGACGCAAAATCTATGGTCAATCACCAACAAGAGTTGTATGGTGAGCACAATAGGATTGCACGTTATGAGGTTACTAAAGCATTATTTCGAGCAAAACTACAAGAAGGAGGAAATGTAGAAGATCATGTCCTAAATATGATTGGCTTGTTGGAGAGATTGGAAGAATTAAATATCTTCCTTGACTTTGAGCTTGAAGTAGACTTAATTCTACAATCTCTTCCAGATTCTTTTGGGCCTTTCATAATGAATTTCCACATGAACAAGCTTCATTGTTCCAAATCTGATCTGCACAATATGTTGTGCACTGCTCATGCTACAATGAAGGGTATTAATACTGATACTGTACTTTTAGCCTCTTCCAAGTCGAAGAAAAAGATAGAAAGAACAAGAAGGTTTCTAAAGTGAAACCAACTAGGGGAGTGACCAAAACTAAAGGGAAGGTTGTAAGTAAAGGAAAGTGTTTCCATTGCCACAAAGAATGACATTGAAAAAAAATTGCACAGAATACCTAAAGTCTTTGAAGGTCAAGGACAATGACAAACCTTCAGGAGGTATGCTCATTAAAGAGACTAATTTTAATTGGTCTAAATAACTACTTCTTTGGTAATACACTCAGAAGCAACTTCACATGATTGTGTATCGTTGCAGGATCTGAGAAGAAGTAGAGATGTGACTGAAGATGAGATTGCTCTAAGGATGGAAAATGAAGCAAGAGTTGCTGCATTAGTTGTTGGAGATTTATCTATTCAGTTTTCATTTAATCATGGTTTTAAAATACTATTTATGTAATTCTAGTATTTAAAACATTATTTCCATTCCAGTTAAGAATAATTATGAATTTTTCTTTTCGGAATAATGTTTATTGCATTTATTTTAATAATAAATGTGATGGCACTAGAACATTATTAAATGGTATTTATCGCTTAAATATGATTAATGATAGTATAAATGAGCATTTAATACATATTAATATATTCATGTGATCTATTTGATGAAATGGATTTTAGATCATGGAGTTCCATCTAAGTCTGTTCGTAAGACACCATATGAGATATGGGACACCCCGTCTTAAGTATGCTAAGATTTGGGGTTACACGGCTTATATCAAAAGCCTAAAATAGACAAATTGGAAACAAGATCTGAAAAGATAGAAAGATATAACTTGACAAAGAGTTTGTTAATAAATCTTCCTAGCCTTATCAGATTTAAGAATCTGTGCAATATGAACCAAAAGTTATGCCTCCTCTTTGGATAAATGTTAGACATAATCAGGCATTAGACATATTATAATAATTGTCTTCATGACGTAGAGAGTGTCTTTGCAATTGGAGATAATGTGTCTAGTGACGATCTTATCATTTACAAAGAGGCAATATCATATATCAATTTTAGAATGTGGAACATCTGTTTTGACATGGTAGTCAAATTGTTTGACTATACGGTAAAACATTGATGATCCATGTGTATAAAATGGTCAGTGGGAGTGCTATCACGTTTCTTGTATTATATGTAGATGACATATTAATAACAAGAAATGACATAAGCATGATAACTCCAACAAGAGTTTGATTATCTAAAGTTTTCTATATGATAGATTTGGGAGAAGCAACCTATATTCTTGGAATTCGAGTCTATAGAGATAGATCGAAAAGATTAGTAGGTTTATCTCACAGTATGTAGTTATGTACATAAGATATTGAAGTTGTTCAATATGTTAGATTCTAAGAAAGGTTTTATTATCTTTCAAGCATGAAATCTATATCTCTAAAGTTTGTGTCCTGACACAACTGAAGAGAGGGATCACATGAGTAAAATACCATAGGCTTCGGCTATTGGGTATCTTATATATGTGATGTTATGTACAAGATTTGATGTTTCTCATGTAGTGAGTGTCGCTTGTAGACATCAATCAAATCCAGGTGAATAACACTGGACATCAGTTAAGTAACTAAGAGTTTAGTCTTAACTGATAAAAAACGAGTATTAATGATTAAAGGATACACATATTCTGATTTTCTGCCAGACCTAGATGGTAGAAAGTCTACATCTTGTAATAGTGGTGAAGTCAGTTGGAAGAGTTCCAAACAGGAAAAGATTTGCATATTCAACCACTGAAGCCGAGTTTGTTGTTGCTATCATCTCCTAAGAGAGTTCGTTGGAAAGGGAGATATAGCAATGCAGATAATAGCATTTACGGATAACCTAGCAGATCCATTTTCAATACCACTTAATGAAAAGCAGTTAGATCGGCATCTTGAGAAGATGAAGGGTTATTGATTGGCTCTAGTGCAAGTGGAAGACTGTTAGACATGTATGCCCTAGGAGCCAACATTTATTGATTTGGGCATTAATTTCTTATTAAATAAATATAATAAATAATTATTTTATTTATTTTATTAAGGCTTAGTTAATATTTGATATTATTTCATACAATCTTCTTAATTCTTCATTCTTAAGAATTATAATATATTAAAATATATTCATTGTTAACTAGGTAGTCATGACATACTGCTAGGTGTCACTCATGACTTACGAGTTATTTAATAATGAGTTATTAAATATTACTCGTTGCTAGTTGGACTATGAACCTAGAAAGTCAGACCTTAATGGTTCGTGGTAATGCTGAGAACTTTAAAAGAAATCAATAAAGAGTTATCGATATTGAATTAATCATTAATGAATTAATCATTAATGGATTAATTCAATATTGGGTAGTTTTGGGCTTTTAATTGAGAACTAAGACCATTTCCAACCAAGCACATCAAACCTTTTGAACAAACACCATGTATATTTATATATATACAAATTATACACACACTACACATACATGCACACATATATATAAATATAATTACATTTTAATTTTTATAAATAAACTTTATATTAATATTTATATAAAGATACAATTAATTGTATTAATTAATACTAGTAATAAATTTAATATTAATAAATTTTATATTAATATTTATATAAAGATACAATTAATTGCATTCATTAATACTAATAATTAATAAATTTAATATAAATAAATTAATAAATTATATATTAATATTAATATAAAGATACAATTAAATATATTAATTAATTAATACTTGTAATAAATATAATATAAAAAAATTATATATAATGCTTGAATGATCTAAATAAATATATATGTATATAAAAATGTTCAACAAAGGTTGTTTGCATAGTTGGTTTCAATAGTGGTAAGTTATGTGAAAGGTCAAGTGTTCAAATCTTGTTAGCAACAATATTTTAAAATATTAATACATTTACACAATATATTTGAGGGTGGGGGAGTGTTGGGGTGCGGGTGGGGGTAGGAATACGGGTTGGCCCGTATAACCCACAGGCCAATCCGTATAACCCGTATTCCCACACGGGTTATACGGGACGGGTTGGGATTTCTTCGACCCAATTGTTATGCCGTGGACCCGGGTGCACCTTGCAAGGTGCACCCGGGTCCTTAAACGACGTCGTTTAGACGCTGGGTGTAACGGTGCTGTTAGTGGCACCGTTACACCCAGCCAATCAAAAATAAAACAGAGTATAAGTGTGAATCTATAGTTCTAAATGTGTGAATCTACAACTACGTATCTGTGAATGTATAGGTGTATAAGTGTGAATCTAAAACTCAAATACATAATGTGTAGTTCATAATGTGTGAATCTGTAGTTCATAATGTGTGAATTTGTAGTTCATAAGGTGTGAATCTATCACTATGTAACTGTGAATCTATAGTTGTATAAGTGTGAATCCACTAACAGCACCGTTACACCCACCCGGGTGCACCTTGCAAGGTGCACCCGGGTCCACGGCATAAATTGCCTCTTCGACTCAACCGGTCCAAAATAACGGGTAAACGGGCCCAACCCGACGGGCGACGGGTGTCGGGTTGGGCCCGTTTTGACAGTTCTATATATAGCCTTACCCTATTTCTTAAGTGAGAGAGAATATACAGAGATATATTTATAGCCTTACCCTATTTCTTAAGTGAGAGAGAATATACAGAGATTAGTCTGGAAAGGAAAGGAGTTTCACGTAGAAATCTCTTGGAGTTCTCGAGTGCCCGACAGGTGGACAGACTAGAGGCCGGACGATTGGACGGTTTTGATTCTGCCAAAGCACGCTTCAAGGGTAAACCTTTCTAACTTCTTCTTTAAACATAGAATCATGAAAAAGTGATTTGATGCTTCTGCTGCGCCTGTATGTTTTTCTAACACCTTAATCAAGTATGCTTTCTCAAAACTCTCAAATATTTTTTACAATATGTCTAGTTCAAGAGATACAGTATATGAGTGATATTTGAATTTAATATGTTATATTTTTGTGTACTTGTCATTTAATAATAATAATAACAATGGGCATTTTAGACTTTATACTACTTATTCCCTTTCAATTCCCATGTATACCAAACATTGGAATTGAAATTCCTAGTAATTTTATTCCTTCCAACCAAACACTGGAATTTAAACTCCCACTTTATTCTCACGTATTCTTTTCCCATGGAATTGCAATTCCTTTCCCACTTAATTCCTTCCCTCCAACCAAACGTCCTGTAATAGTTGAGGAAGATGAGGAGGAAGGGAAATGAAACCGTTATTTTATTAGGGAATATGTTTTGCAATTAATGGGGTAATCAAAACTCATAGTAGATTAGTAGTATTCTAAAAACCTGTCATCCAAACAATAACAATGATTTTGATACATTTATTATAACTAATCAACTATTTATTCTAAAAATATTAAAATAAAGTAAAATAAAAATTAATAAATATAAATATACTATAAAAACCTACATAAATTAAAGTGTAAAAATATACTTGTCAAATTCCCTCACACTAAACATTTGCTTGTCCTCAAGCAAAAATATTATTTGCTAAATTAAAATAAAATGAAATTCCCAAAACGCATAACAAATCATGAACACCAATCTAAGCACCCTGCAATTAATAAGTTAGCACCCGAGTTCAAAATATAGAGAGAACTAAATAAGTAAGCCCTCACAGGAATATCACTCATTACGCTCAAGTGTTTGATGGGTATGTATAAATTCCACTCAAGTTCATTCCTATAAAATTGCTCTACCATAGGCTTGCATATCGTCTCAATCACCACTACAAGAGCCATGCATGAAACAAATCATAAGGACTTTTTACAAGGTTGTAATGGGGTTAGGGCCACGGTAGGGAATATTTAGGAAAGTAGCTCAAAAAGCTTTCAAACTAGAGGAGCAAATAAATACAAAGAATCCAACGCACTCAATTCCCATTCAAAAACACCCTCTTATTGATACTTCAACACTACTATCATTCTCAAAAACAAATAATTCTCTCAATACTACAAGAACTTCCCATACTCCATTTATTCAAAAGTAACTTCAAACTCAAAACTAATTGCTAATTCTTTCTCATTTTCCATGAATTTCAGCAATATTTTCCCTTTTCAAACATATAATCTTCATTTTCCATTCATTTTTCCAATCTTTCATACTTTTTTTTTTTTTTGAAATCATGAACTGTCTTCACTTTCTTTGTTTTTAAAAGGCCAAAAACAAATTGCCAACGAAGAGACAACCCACCTCACTCTCAATCTTATTAACAAAAACAAGTGATCTCCCCCACACTTATTCTTCACAAACCACGTAGATTACATATGGAATTTAAAATTTGCTCCACTAGTTATTCAGCTAGGTCAAGGCATTAATTTATGGTATAAAAGGCCTGTAATGTGGTTTAAATAAAGAAAGAAATGGCCACAAAGCTCAAAGTGGGTTAACAAAGGAAAATAAATCATAGGGAAAACCAATTATTTGGCTAGTGAGGCTCAAAATTAAATAATGGCCTTAATCACACTTGAATCATGCATGGTCAAATTAGCTTTAACAGAGAATCAAGGCAAGTTCTAGAGAAACAAAATTATGGAGGAAATCACACAATAGAAAGAAAATAAGACCGAAGTGTCAGTCAATGGCTCAAAGTCTCACAAGTTTATTGCTTACTTAATCTAGCCACTACATATCAAACAAGAAATGCTAACAAACTAATCACAACTTGCCAAACTATCTATTCAATCATGTTATGAATTTCAAGAAGTAAAATATAATATTTTTTCAAAAATAATAATAATAATACTTAATTTGCATAAAATAGCAATAAAATAGTTTTAAAAAAATGTTGACATAACAAAAACAAACAAATAAAACTAAATTCCCTCCCCCACACTTATTATCAACATTGTCCCCAATGTTGAATAAAATGCATAGAAGAAATAAAGGAAATTAAATAAGAATAGTGAATAAAAGAAAAAGAATGAAACAAAATCACCTTGGGTTGCCTCCCAAGTAGCGCCTTTGTTTATCGTTGTTGGCTCGACTTATTGCTTTAACAATTCTTTAAATTTCCATCGACTTTTTGAGTACCTTTGACGATTATGATTATTCAAAGAAATAGTACCTTCCTGCAAATTAGTGCTCAAAAATGATTTATTAATTTTTCCATATTTATTCTCATTAGATGCAATCTCATCGAATTTAACAACCTTTAAAGAATCAACAAAAATTGCAAAATTATCATCACTATGAGATTTTATGGTATCATAAATATTAAAACTCACAAATTCACCATTAAACTCCATAGTAAGCATACCACTATGAATATCAATTTTAGTTTTTGCAGTTTTTAAGAATGGTCTTCCTAACAAAATATGAGAAATTTTATTATTATTTTCCATATCAAGCACATAAAAATCAGCTGGAAAAACCAAATTATTAACTTCAACAAGCAAATCCTCAATCACACCCCTAGGATACGTAGTAGATCCATCAGCTAATTGAATTACTACACTGGTTTTCTTCAGGGGTCCAAGATTTAAAGAAGTATAAACAGAATATGGCATGACATTGATAGAAGTTCCTAAATCTAACATGGCTTTTTCAAATTTCACACCACTTATCAAGCATGGAATAGTAAACATACCTGGATCTTTACACTTTTCAGGAAGCTTGTTTTGACTAGCCAAACATACATTTTCTTGCACTTTCACTTCCTCAACTTTTCCTTCATTTTGTTTCTTTTTTATAGTGCATAACTCTTTCAGAAAATTTACATAACGAGGTACTTTTTTAATAGAATCTAACAATGGATTATTACCCTCACATTCACGAAATGTCTCATATAAATCATTATTTGACTTTGTTTTTCTTGTTTCTAAAAGAGCTTGAGGAAATGGGGTTACTGGTTTATAATCAGAAAAAGATAAAAACTTACCTCGAGACTCCTCTTTATTGTTGACAATGTCCCCTACACTTGTTTCATTGTCCAAATCAACATTCTTTTCCAACAACACACTTCTCACACTAATTGCACTTACATTCTCTTTAGGATTAACAACCGTTTGAGATGTTAAGTTTCTAGAGTTTTGTGCCTCCAACCTGTTGACTGCAGTTGCTAGTTGTCCCACCTGTCTTTCCAAATTCTGAATACTAGCCCTTGTTTCTTGAATACTTGACCTTGTCTCTTGTTGGAATTGTTGTGTTTCTTGTTGGAACTGTAAAGTGTTAGTAGCAAGAGACTTAACAATATCTTCAAGATTCATACCTGAGTTAGAGCTTTGGGCCGGTTGTTGTCTTGGAGGAAATGGTGGTCTATACTGCTGAAAATTAGAACGATTCTGAACAACCTGGTTCCCTTGTGAGTTTCCATAACTAAGGTTTGGGTGATCCCTCCAACCAGGATTATATGTATTAGAAAATGGATCATACTTACCTTGAGGTTGTCCAGGAAAACCTCCAGCCATATTGGCATGTTCAATAGGTTCTTCTTGAAGAGTTGGGCAAGCATCAGTTTGGTGCCCAACTACCGAGCAAATTCCACAAGCCTTCAGAGTTTGCATATTTCCTACAGCTAATTGACGAACAAGAGTAGTTAAACCAGCCACTTGTTGTTCAAGATTGGAAATACTTACCTCATTCACTTGCTTGGACGGTTGGACAAGTCTATTGCCAAACTGTTGAGAATTTGCTGCCATGTTTGCAATTAGATTCTTTGCAGCATCCGGTGTCTTATCAACTAATGCACCTCCACTTGCAGCATCAATCATGCTTCTATCAGTCGGGAAGAGTCCTTTTTAGAAGTACTGAATAAGCAATTGTTCCGTGATTTGGTGATGAGGACAGCTTGCACAAAGCTTCTTGAAACGCTCCCAATATTCATATAATGACTCTCCATTGTGTTGCCTTATACCACAAATTTCCTTTCTGATGTTGGCCGCGCTTGAAGCTGGGAAATACTTTTCAAGGAACACTGTTTTCAAATCATTCCATGTGGTGATGCTCCCGGAGGGTAGATAGTATAGCCAATCTTTTGCTGAATCTTTCAAAGAAAATGGAAATGCTCTCAACTTGATTTGTTCCTCAGTAACCCCCGTGGGTTTCATACTTGAACATACCACATGGAATTCTTTTAAGTGTTTATGAGGATCTTCACCTGCAAGTCCATGAAAAGAACGCAAAAGATGAATTAATCCAAATTTTAATTCAAATTGTACATTAGCATCTAAAGCAGGAAAAGTGATGCATAAGGGTTGTTGATCTAAATTTGGAGCTCCAAGCTCTTTTAATGTCCGATTTTGAGCCATTGATTTTTCTTCTAAATCAGAATGGGGAATCAGTAGCCAGAGCACTAAATTTCAATTTCCTACGAGCTTGTTTTCTTAAGTTGCGTAGAGTTCCTTTTATTTCTGGATCGTATGGCAATATTTCTCGATTAGCAGATCGAGTTATAGGCATAAACCATAAAAGATATTGTAGAAATTAAGCAAAGTAATGAAGACACAAAAATTTATTAGTTTTTTTTTTGTTTTTTATTTTTGACAAATGACGAAGAACAAATGAATAAATAAGCAAACGAATAAACACAAAAATAAACTAGACAAGCTCCTCGGCAACGGCGCCAAAATTTGGCGAGCTGTCGTAGGCTCCCAAATTAGAACCTTAAACACGTAGTAGTGAGAGTAAGGGTCGATCCCACGAGGAGTAACTAGTTTAACTTATGTGTTAAGCAACGAGGGGGTTTGGAATGAAATTGACGTTCAAAATAAGTAAATGAATAAATAAATAAATAAGAACAGAAAAGATGATAGTCAAGCCAAAGTTTACGAAAGAAATCAATTGAATTTTCAACACTTGGTCTAAGAAAATATTCACCACCGGATCTTAATTACTGTTCATCGACAACAAGACAAATTCACTCGCATTTGAGCATTCATTGTGGAATTCATTCCTGTTTTTCCTTAGTCATAGGTAATCAAACACAAGCGGTATTAACTACCCCTAACTATCAAATAACACAAGACAAGCGCTTATATTTAACTTGATAGCAACATTAAAACGAGAAAAACCAACGAAACTAAACAACATAAACACAAGCGGTTATGTTAAATTTAGATTAATATTCTTCTTATGATTAAATTAACACTAAGCCGTGATAGAATTAATCATAGTTGCTACTTAGAAAAGAAAATCAATTATAAGAATTCACTTTCTAATCTAGCTATGAATTGAACCAGATAATTAACTAGCAAGCCTCCTAATCATTAAGTGAGACAACCAATTAAGAAAATAATATAGAAGAATATTAAATACTCATTGCAGTAAATTAACTCAATAAAACATAATCTTGTCTCTTAGTACAGAGAACCGGGGTTCACATAATCTTGACCAAGTTTAAGAATTAGCCTCGCAGGGCCATGAACCAGAAAACTTAACAAGAAAAGAAAAAATTGTAAACTGTAGAGAAATATAAAATAAAGTAAATAGTCTAATTCCCAAACAACAGGAACTCACCCCTATTTATACACTCCTAATCCCAACAAAAACTCTTAAATTAAGGAAAATAATTAATCTAAAAATTAATATGAACCTCTCAAAAATAAATCCAAATGATGAAATTGCCTTTGCCATCCGTTTTCTTGCTGACCAACGCAGTCTTCTTCGGAACTCCTTCAACTTGCGCTGGAATCTGTTGTAGTTGGACGACGAAGACTTCTCTCTTATTTCGTACGTGAGCTGCTGCGCAAGGAACAAGAAAACTAACATTTGAATTTCTTTTGTTTATTTAGTAAGATTAATTAGTTATATACTTGGGCTCTAATTCATTAAATAATATAATAATAAATGGACTTATTAAAGAACACTAACTCTTATTTGGTCCAATAACTAAAAACTAAAAATCTAAACCTTAATCATGCCCAATAATTATTATAAAATATTTATTATAACTAATCAACTATTTATTCTAAAAATATTAAAATAAAGTAAAATAAAAATTAATAAATATAAATATACTATAAAAACCTACATAAATTAAAGTGTAAAAATATACTTGTTAGGTGCCTATGGTTGGTCTCCTCATAATGGTATTGGCTCCTCCTTGGTCATATTGCTATATGCCATTTCTTGATCCTCATATTGAGCCCGATGTGCTGGCCTGGTGGCTTTCTTAGTTGATATTCCTTGAAGTACCCTCCTTAGCTTGGTCCTCATATTGATCCTCTTGTTGAAATTTTGACATAGAATAATACATCATGAATCAACCTACAACAACAAAGACAAGAGAGTGTGTTGCAATTAGAAGTGTATAGTAGTTGCAGGTGAGCTAGTAGTGTAGTGGTAATTTCAAGTAGGACAAAACAACCAATAAGACAACAGAAAAAAACACAAAATAGGTGTAAATAAACAAAAAGTGACAAACACAAGATAAAGTGCAAACACAAAAGTAAAATGGGTGAACTAGACCCCCTAATTTATGTATTTGCTCATGTTAACCAAAATACAACAATTCAATATCGAAGCCACTCCTCGACAACAATTCCATTTGAAAATTGTGTAAAAAGTGGCGAGAGAATAAAGGGATGTCACCTTAAAGGAGTAAACCAAAGTGGAGTTGAATAGTGAGTGTTTAAGCACAAGAGCATACAGTGTTTTGAAGCAACCTCAAAGAGAGGGACATGATTCACACGAGTAAAGGAAAATCAACAAAATGAACAATCAAATTGACAACAAATGGAAAAAGAAGGTAGGACTTGGACCACGCTACCTTTGCATAGATGCTATAGTGTTCCTAAGATTAAGACCATGTAATGTTTCAATAAGGGGACAAGAGAGACACTACTAGGTGCCTGATAAGTGCTAATTCTTAGTATTTTTATGTGCACAATTGATATCAAACTCATATGATTTCATGTTAATGTGAAGCTAATTATGTGTTTGCTTATTTCCTTTGTGTCATTAAGGTTATTTCGGGGCATTGGATGTAACATCATGTAAATTAGTGCTCAATTGGATGTGCTTTGAAGTTATCTTGGCACAAATGCGTGTTCCGGGAGTCATCTGAGGTCAGAAGAGTGCCAAAGAGTGAGTTAGAAGTATCATGGCATGACCCGGGAACCCAAAAGAACAAAAGAGATGAAGATATATGCATTTTGGATTGAAGAACATGGCTCACGTTGGCAGTTGGCACTCACGTCGCGAATGCCAGCTCGACTCCATTTTGCTCTGATCTGCACTTTCTTTGCCAAGTGATGTCTCAGTATTTTGAGCATATCTCATAATAGAAATGTCAAATTAAGTGATTCTAATGGAATTGGAAAGGTACTTCAAAGGGCTACAATTTCTATGAAGACAACAAAGTCTAGTTCTAATGTCTACAATGTAAAAAATGACCTAGAAACCATAATTGCTGCATTGAGTGGGAGGTCACGGTCGAGGTCACGGCTTGAGTGTCACTGTGACCTCTAAAACTTGCGAACTGTGCTAAAAATTCACGATGGAACTCACACCGTGAGTCCCATCATGACCACGGACCTAGAATCTTTTTCAAATTGTATTTTTAGTGCTATGAGTCCCATCGTGACCACGGGTCCATAATCCTTTTCAAATTGTATTTTTAGCGCGATTTGAGGGGTATAAATAACCCGGCCTAGGCAATTATTTTTATGAAACTTTTGATTATCAACTCTCTCTCCAATGTTTTCTTAGGGAGAAAACCTCTCCAAGAATTTTATTTGTGTAATCAATACAAATTTGAAGAAGATTTGAAGAACATTTCCAGATTTCATCTTGCAATTTGAAGCTCTAGTTTTTAATCCAAGCTAAGTCTTTCATGTTTCTTTTTGCATTTTATTCCTTCTAATTGTGATTTCAATGTCTCTTGTTTCAATTAATGCTTTCATTTACATTCCAAAGATGAATAACTATATTCAATTAGGGATTGAATTAAGTCATCTTTTGTGGTTGATGATATGTGATTGAATTGAACTATGAGCTAGTGTAATAACTTGATGATGAATCTAGTTGTGAGCTTGGTAGTTTGTACTGAGTCTTGTATGGTTGTGGCCAAATTATGCAAGAGATACATGGACAAGGTGTTGTCACTATGAGAATAGAGCAATACCATAGTCACACTTCTCACTAATCCAACTCACCTTTGAGAAAAGGGTGTTGGAAGGAGATGCGAACACCACATGCTTGATAAAATGTTTCAATGGTCTTGAGTCACCATGAGTGTGAAGCTTGAAGCTAATTGAGAGTCCAACGTCCACGAGAGTGGCGTTGACACCTAATAGCATCTCTCTAGTTCCCTTGTCAATGCATTGCATGAGCTTTAACTAATGATACATTATATCATCTACACTTAGATGACCTAGTTCAAACCATTGGTTTTACTATTGATTGTTAATCATTGCTTGATCATTCATTACAATTTTATTTTCATTTCCTTTATTTTGCTCCTATCAAATCATTGAAGAGGATAAAAAGAGTGAAGAAGAGGGACGTGAAGAAAAGACTAGAGATGAGAATTTTGAAGAGAAAATAAAAGAAGAATTGGAGGAGGAAAAGAATAAGATGGAATTTGATAGCATATTCTTTGGAGTAGATCAATGTCAAATCTTTGAAAAGAATATGCAAGCATTTAGTTTAAGAGAGTTTCTCAATGCCCGACACTTGAGAACATACCTTCAGAAGAAAGTGCAAAGAGAGAAGGGGGTCTTTTTCCTCCCATGTTGGCTAGATCATTCTTTATTAGTTGTGATTTTTTTATTCTTTGTAATTTATTTTTACCTTGCACATTTATGTTTCTTTCTTTACTTGTCATTTCTTATTTCCATAGAGAATTTTTTTAGAGAGAAAGTTGGCACAAACTTGAATGTTCAAAACCGCCTGGTGCACACAATTTTGAGAGAATATTTCTATGATGTCTTTGATGCTTTCAAATGTGTTATTATTATGATTAGGAATAATAGCTCTAATGTGCTTATGTGAAGCTCTTATTAAATTAAATCTGTGTCTTACGTACCCTTCCCTTTATGTGCTTTGATTTCAATTTCCCTTCTCTTGTGTGTTAAGTTGTGTTTTTACATCGAGGATGATGCAAGCTTTTAAGTGTGGGGAGATTTGTGGGTGCACCTTGTGTTTTTCTTGGTATTCATACTCTTGTAAGTATTGTGTAAATAGGTTGTGCATTTGAATTCAATTGTGTGTTGTTGTTCATTCTACCTTGCATTTGTTGTGAAGTGGGTCTTATAGGCTCAATTGTTTGAAAATTTTTGGAAATTGCCTCTTACACCATTGTGAGGATTGCATTGGGCCCAAATAGGTTTACATTTCTTGCATGCTTGTTTGAGGTTCAATCCACCACTTTTATAGACCTTGGCCAATGATCTTTCGAAATGTGAGTGCACACGAGATAATTTGTGAAATTTAAGGTGGTAAGGCCTGGAATGAACTTTCTCGATGTGGCACAAGGCAAAATGTGAGATTTTCTTATGGTGAGTTGTGTGATTCCCTACTCCCTTTGAAAAAGGCATGAGAGGATGCAAAAAGAGTCAATTGACTTGGGCAATCATTGCATGAACTTCAAAAACGCATAGAGCTCTATGTGAAGGCGGTTAACTCGACGGTGTGTCCTAGAGATGATAAGAAGAAAAAGAGAAATTCACGCTAAGTCAAAACGCGTGGAGAGGCTTGTGTCACACCGTCACACTTGATTAAATGGGTCTTTTGGGCCAAATGTAGCAAAGTTTGGAAAGCTATCGTGTACATCGTTCCCTTTAGTGGGCTGGGCTTGGTAGGCCCTTGGAGGTTGTGGATTGAATCATTTGAAGAGTATGATTGCTTTGAGTGTACTTGCCAATTATATTTGTTTCTTTGTTTTGTCTTGCTTAAAGGCAAGCAAGGTCTAAGTGTAGGTGGGGACAATGTCGCTATTGTGGACATTAGCCTCTCATGAGAGTCTAAACTAGAGGCTCAGATGTAGGCTAAACTACAAGCTGAAACAAATCAAATGCAAGCTCAGATTACAAGTTTGATGGATGAGTTGCACAGCAATGGGATGCTATCCACTTCTATGCCACCACCTCTAACTACTCAAGTTGAACATTCTGTTAATTCAAATGATGAAGACTTAGGAGATGATTAGATTATGTTTATTAATATATTTAGTATTGTTTCTAACGATTTAAAATTACACAGCGCTTTACTTTTGTTATCGTTATTGAGTATGAATGCTTTAATATAATATATTTACAATTATATTATTGAAGTATTATACTATAGGTTTAATGCAGGTATGTGATATTAATTAGCGGGTAGATTTATTTTTAATTTTTTAAAATTTGGCGACGGATAAATATTGTAGTAAATCTGTAGCTAAGTATCTATATCTTATAAAATAAAGAATGGCAACGAAATAGCGACGGAAAAATTCGTAGTTAAATTTAGCGACGGGTATTTCCGTCACTAAACTGTAGCTAAATGGCATCAAATTCAAATAATAAAACAAATTAGCATCGACAATTTCCGTCGCTACATGTAGCGACAGACGATAGCGACGGAAATATTTGACGCTTACTTAGTGACGGTATAATCTGTCGCTATTCCCTTGCAAAGTTTGTCACTAGATCGTCGTGGTAGGAGTCTAGCGACATATATTTTGTGGGTTTAGCGACGTATATTCCGTCACTAGACTTCGCGACGGAAAGTTCCGCGATAATTCCCTCGCAAATTTCGGCGTCAAAATCGTCACCGGGAGAAATATAGCGACGAATTGTTAATTTTTATTTAGCGACGACATTTTCCATCGCTAAATTTAGCGATGGAAATAAATTGCATCTTTGAATTCTAGCGACGGACGAAATTCGTCGCAAAAGAATTTAGCGACGGAAATGGTCCGTCACTACTTTCGCATTTTTTGTAGTGTCAATTAGTTTGTTGTTCCATTCTCATGAAAACTTAGACCAATTGAAGCAATCAATCAAGCATACGAGATACATCTCCTTCCAAGGAAGAGTTAGATTAGTGAGAGGTGTGACTATGGTGTTGCTCTACTCTCATAGGGACAACACCTTATCCATGTACCTCTTGCATAATTAGCCCTAATTAAGCAAGATTCCATTCAAACCACCAACTCACAACTACAACCATCATTGATTCATTACACTATCTAACATTGCAATTCAAGTGACATAGCATCCATAACAAAAGAGCTTAATCCAAATCCGTAATTGAATCTATATATTCATGTTTGGAATGTAAATGAAAACATCAATTGAAATGAGAGACATTGGAATCACAACTGAAAGAAAGCAAATGCAAAAGAAACAAGAAAGACTTAGCTTTGATGAAGAACTATGCAAGATGAAATCTAGAAATTACAATTTGAATTGATTACAAGCTAATCGAATTGATTTTCACATCTTCAAAAATTTTGGATAGATTACAAAGAAGAAATATTTTGAGAGGTTTTCTCACAGCAAAAACCTAGAGAGGGAAGTTAAAAATGAAAAGTTATTTGAAAATAACCGCCTAGACATATTTATACCCCAAAACCACACCAAAGTGAACAAATCTGAGCTTTTTGGTTTTGTAGTCACAACTCACAATCTACATCACGCGGTGAGTTCCGCCATGAGTTTTCATCTCAACTCGGATGTTCCAAAGGTCACGGTAGTCCTCACATCAAGACCACAACCGTGACTGTATACTCATCATAGCAGTTCTGGTTTCTAGGCCATTTTTCACCTTGTAGATGTCTGAATTAGACTTTGATGTCTTAATAGAAGTTGTAGTTCTTTCAATTATATTTCTAATGACATTAGAATCACTTGATTTGGAAATTCATACAATGAGATATTCTTAAAATACCAAGACACTGCCTGGTAGACAAAAACATAGCAAAATGTTGTCACGCTGACACTAACGACGTGAGTGTTAGTGTGAGCCTTGATCTTCACTCCAAAATGCATATATATATATATATATATATATATATATATATATATATATATATATATATATATCTACATCTTTTTCTTTGAACTCGCTCTTTTTCACTTTCTTGATCTCTCATGACTACCGAAACATACCTTTGTGCTAAAATGACTTCAGAACATCCAATTGAGCTCCAAAACACATCCAAAGTCGATTTTTCTTACTTGAAAAAGAGAAATTGTACCACATTGAATAAATTGAGAATATGAGGATTTAAACATATAATATCTACATTTAAAGCAAATAGTTGGTTTATTCATGCACCAAAATATGCATAATAAAATAGCACAAATAAAGATCTGTCAAGGCTAAAGGCATTGGTTTCAACTTTAAGAAAGCATTGGCCTGGTATGCAACATTCTAGAGTTGTAAAGGATTAACTCTACAAGAAGCTGAATCTTAAAGCTAAGGTTGTTGAGGTTTGATTTGAAAGATTAATTACCAGAACTCACTAGTTACTTTTTGAATTAATTGTTTGGACATTCTCTATACGAACAGTTCTCAAAACCTTAAAATAAAAAGTTGCAAGAAGAATGTTACCAAGGAAAATGAGTATGAGTAGATCGACATTCCAATGAAGATTTCCAAAATAAGCCCAGACACTTTGTGTAGTGTCCAGAAAGTAAGGAGCATGCAAAAAAACTGGAGACAATAACGGGTGGAAATCTAACATAAGCAGCCTAACCTCCGTACCACTAGTCAATAATCAATGAGTAATAGACATTTTAATTGTTCCTTCCAGCTGACATATTCAAATGGGTCTATAAATACATTCATTCGAAGTTGAAGAAGGTTAGCTGGAAAATTGAAAATTGCTGAGAAAAAGCAAATCAGCATTCAAACCCACTACCAATGAGAGAGAAATGTCAAGTGCTTAATATTCAAAATCAAGCAACAGACTATGGCATTCGTTAAGAAGATCTCAAGCCGAGTACGTCTACACCAAAGTTGGAGATTCAGCAATCTTTGTATGATCAACCATCACTCTCTACTTGGAGAAGTAGAAAGAGACGGAGTAACAAGTGAGGTATATGTTACGTAATAGATAGGACCGTAACAAATCGGAAACCTTTTGAGAAAACTTTTGGCTCCTAACTGTATTTGAGTTATGTATTAGATAGGACCGTAACAGATAGGAAACCTTTCGATCAGACTTCTGGCTCCTAACCGTATTCGAGTCACGGCAAACTCCAATTTCGCACTTCGAGTGTGTGAATGCTCCAAGAAGAATAATTAAAAGACTAGAATAACAATATATTTCTCTGGTTCTTCATCTTCATATACAATGGACCTATTTATAGTAATTTACCAATCTATCTATATATAATAACATTATCCTCCTTCTAAAATTTCCCGCCCAAAGTTAGTGGCATTTTGGTAAAATCTATTATTTTATTTATTTATGAATTTATTTATTAATTTATTTCTTAATCTATTAATTATTAATTTATTATGGTTAAATGTTGGTGATTGAATAATTGGATTTATTAATTAATTAAAATGTTAAAAAGGTAATATAATATGGTAATATTAATTGGTGATTAAATAATTGATGATATAATTGGTGTGATATAATTGGTGTGATATATTTGGTGATATATTTGTAATATATGTAATAGTATAAATAGAATGAATATGTGATATATTTGGTGATATATTTGTAATTTTGATTAAGTTATTTCAATCAAATAAAATTTAATACATAATTTCAAGATGTATTCTTCATCCAGTACATTAATAATTTTTTTAATAACATAACATAATTATATATGTGATTTAAGATTGAAATAAATTCTTTTTTTTAAAGATATATATATCGAATTAAGTTTCAGTAGTCTTGAAGATTTTTATACATAAGTTCAAGATGTATTCTTCATCCAGTACATTAATAATTTTTTAATAACATAACATAATTATATATGTGATTTAAGATTTAAATAAATTCCTTTTTTTCTAAATATATATATCGAATTAAATTATAACAGTAGCGTAATTATGTTTTTATTTTTTTCTCCTACTAATCAGCCAAATTTTCTAAACTACTCCCCAATCTCCACCCCTCTTAATTTCTTACCTTTTTCACCTCTATCTCTCTCTTCCTTATTTTCTATATAATGAATTGCTTATAATCATAATTCGTATTCCATGTGAAATTCTGAGCCAGATTATACCTTTATTTTTCTCTCTTTATCTCTTAAAATCGGTTTCTCTCGGAAAATCAACAACCATGAGTTCTGTAAACATGGTGAGGTACCTGATTGGCGACGCAGTGGAGGTGTTGAGCAACGAAGAAGGCTTTGTGGGATCCTAAATTTTAATATTTCTTTTTTTTTTTTTTGTATAGGCAATATTTTTTTTTGTACTCTCTAAAATTCCCTTTCTAATAATTTTAATATTTCATTCTCCATTGTGTGTGTGTAATTTGGTTCAATTGAGAACATCATATTGTCTCGGACGAAAAGTGGTGACGAATGCTGGCCATCAATTTAGAAGATTTAATGACTGGAAATAAAGAGAAACAACTATGAAAATCTTGTGAGTGTATCGGTTGATGACAAATAGTACTCTCAAGATCTATTAAAATTTAATTAAGTTGAGTGCATTATTAGTTATCATCACCTTTTCGTAGTGCATATACAAAGTTTGTAACAGTTACGAAAATGTCACCGTATTTTTTTTTAAAAAAAATCCCTTTATTTTCCAATAGTTAGATCACTCAAGATGGACATATGCTATTTATCTGCACTTCTCACTCGAAAGCAATGTCCCCACTTGATCAAAATTTTATATATAAAAACAAAAACAAAAAAAACAAAAAAAAAAAAGAGAGAATGAACAATGGGCCAATTGTCTACTGGAAAATGATATATGTACTTCGTGGAGTATAACTCTCATCAAGTGTTCGAATTTTATTGAATAAAGAAAAATTAATAAATAAAATCCATGACTCACCACCTTTTATTAATCAATCAAAATATGACACACCAGTCAAATTATTTTGATAAAGAATGTATTCAATGTAAATATAATTAGGTAATTAATTCAGTAATTAATATTCAAGGTAAATACTTAACAATCTATACTATATACCGATACTATATATAAAAGTAATATCCTCCTCCAAAATTTTCTCGTCCAAACATAGGGGCATTTTAGTAATATGGTAATTAGTATGATTTAGAATAATATTGATTATAATTGATTATATATTCATTATTAGTAATTATAGTAATTATTATGATAGAATTTATTATTATTATGATAGAATGATAAAATGATAAAATAAGAATAATATTAATTATAATTGGTAATGGTAATAAATCGTTATTAGTAATATGGTAATGGTAATTGTAATTATGGTAATTATTATAATAAAATTTATTTTTATTATGATAGAATAATAGAATAATATAGAATATAGAATAATATTAATAATATTAATTATAATTGGTTATAATTCGTTATTAGTATATGGTAATGGTAATGATAATTATTATTATAATAGAATTTATTTATTATGATAGAATAATATTAATATATATATATATATATATATATATATATATATATATATTAATTAATAATAATAATAATAATAATGATAGAAGTGTATGAAAACTTTTTCCCGCACAAATTCAGGAGCATTTTTGTATTCTCAATCATTTTGAAAAATTTATGGGAACAATATTAATAAATAATTAATAATAATAATAATAATAATAATAATAATAATAATAATAATAATAATAATAATAATAATAATAATATGATATAACTTTTATGCATATTTGTGTCTTAATTGGCACAAATTGATAGGAAATAAAAAAGGTAACGGAATAATAATAATAATAATAATAATAATAATAATAATAATAATAATAATAATAATAATAATAATAATAATAATAATAATAATAATAATAATAATAATAATATTGATATAACTCCTACGCATATTTGTGCCTTAATTGGCACCTAATTGATAGATGACAAATTTATGAGCACAATATTAATAATTAATAATTAATAATATTAATAATATTGATATAATGTTTATGCATATTTGTGCCTTAATTGGCACCAAATTGATAGAAAATGAAAAGGAACGGAATATAATAATAATATTATAGTAATAATAATAATATAATAGTAATAATAATAATAATAATAATAATAATAATAATAATAATAATAATAATAATAATAATAATAATAATATTGATATAACTCCTATGCATATTTGTGCCTTAATTGGCACCTAATTGATAGAAAATTAAAAAGGAAACGGAAATCACTAATTGACTATAAATAAAAAAGATCCCTAATTGATTGAAATTGAAAAAGGAAATGGAAAATGAAACATAATTAACTTACCATGAAATGGAATAATAATAATAATAATAATAAATAATAATAATTTATATATATAAATATAATAGAAGTGCTTAGCCAAGTTTCTCCCAAAATTTAGGGGCACTTTTGTAAAACTAAACTCATAATTTATTTTTCATAATTTATTTAGTAAAAACCATTGATTTTTTTGGCTAATTATATATATTTTCATAATATGATAAAATTAGTAAATAAAAATAAAAATAACATCTAATAAAAATTAATCACATGATTAATATATATAAAATAATATTTGCATAATAATATGAATAATTTACAATTAAAATTTAAATTATATGTATTAAAAAATAATTATAAATTAATTTTCTCTTAAATAATTATTACTTTACTACGTGTTTATGTTTATTGGTTATAATATTATTTATATACAAGAAAATTGCAAACTTTATTTGTAAATCGAAAACAATGGGACTGATTTTGAGATTACGGTCACAATATTTCTGTTTCTAAGGAAATTCTGATAGGCATTTATGAATAAGAATAACACGGCATTGACAAATGAATAATGCCAACGCAGTACAGTTGAGGTTAACATTGTAATTAATTTTTTTTTTTAAGATATAAGAGAGATCCATTAAGTAATATTCAAAAATTACAAATGAAAAACGAAGAGGTTCTGAGTTACATTCTAACCCAAACCTTCAAATTATTAGAAAAGTAGCAGTTTTGAGTGTTGACCAACACTGACCTACTAACCAAACCTTTCACATAAGTGTGGACATTTTGGTTCGGGTTATCCTAATCAAACCAAGTCAAACCAGAATAGTTAAGATTTGTTTTATTATTAAAAATTGAATCGTTTTATATTTTATAAATTAAATGGTTTTGATTTGGTTCAATTAAAAACAGAATCAAACCGAAAAATCAATCCATTATATATATATTTGGATAAATTTATAAGGAATAGCGGTCAAATAAGCCGTTGAACTATTTATGAAATTTCAATTAAACTCTCGAACTAGAAAAAGCTCCAATTAAATACTTAAACTTAAAAAAAGTGCAAATAAGTCTAATTTGACTTGTTGTTACAGGTAACATTTGTCGGAAAATAGCACTAAAAATGACATTTTAAGTGGTCATTTTGTGGTATAAATATATGTGTATCAATTTCTGATTTTGGGTCGTGTTAAAGTGGATTCGGGTTCTTCGTTCTTAGACGAAGAGATCGATATATTATATGCTCAAAATGGATAATGGGTGAATGAGAAATTGATTCTCAAAGTTGACCCATTTGAGATGGAATTTAAGTGTGGAAAGCTTATGTAGCTTTGTCCCACATTGGTTTGGAATGAACTTTTGCACCACTATATATACAAGGGACTTTTTATGACTAAGTAACTTGTATAGCATAGATGCTCTCTCTCGCGTGCAGGGGGTGCAAAGCAAATCCCAAAATGAGTTCGAAAGGCTTGAACTCGTGTGCGCCGGCACCTGCGGGCACGAATGTTGCCTTGCAGGCTAAGTTTTCCATCTCAGACCACATGAGATCGAACTGACCTCTCGAGAGGTAGTTCGATGTCTCGCGTCGACAGAGTCGACCTCTCGCGCCTCTCGCGTGCGAGTGCGATGTCGTGCATCCGATGTCTCGTAGGTACGCAGACTGGAATGATGTCTCGTACCGCGACTCCAGTGACCTCTCTAACTGCGACCGTTCACCTACTGGATCCAGTGAAAGAAATGACTCTTGGCATTACGGAATTAAACATCATTGGGTTGCTAAATCTATTAATTCCAATCATCATTGGGGTGGGTGAAGGTTACGAATGGGAATTAAATGCCAGATTTAATGCAATGATCCCATCCTTCACTATATATTCGTTGTGAGCAGCAGGTTTGAAAACATCCCTCAAAACCCTGCTCATATTTCCTGGGTCCAAGTTTGTGTGCTCAAATGGCGGATCGTAGCACGTTTTATCCTGGGAAACCTAGGCCGTAACGTTCCAGCACCCTGGGAAGCAGCAAATAAGGTTTTAAGGACAGTGACAACACGAATCGTGCTTCAAACCTCCCCGAAATCCATACAGTTCACCCGTCAAGTACCAATGCCACTCAACCCAGCGTGGTATCCTCTTGATCTGTAATTGTTTAATCCTACGTGGATTAATTTTCCTTGTAATTTGTTTTGTTTTCGTTTTCCAATTTCTTGTATCTCGATCCGATTGTCAGAGAGGATTTTCTCCAACAACATTTAGGTTATAGGTGATTGAAATATGGCATCAGTATGTTTTGCTAACATTCAGGGCAAGAGGAGAGCCATTTCCAGCTACCACTTGCAACCGTGCGTCCATGGTGGCAGCGAAAGAATTAATTTGTTCTCCCATTTGCCCTTGTAATTAACCTGGCTTCATGGGTGACCATTTGCTCACTAAGCTGGGTTTGGAGGTTTTCAAGCATTTTCTATAGAGTTTGAAAATCTAAGTGGGTGTCTGCTTTGTCTGACATGTTAAGACTGTGACTTGCTTGTGAATTAGGAATCTGATTTGTTCAGTTTTTTGAATGTTTTTTGTAGGTAAGGGGTTCTCTCAACCAGAGCACCAATGATACAACCTGAAAGTTGAATCAAGAGGTCATTTTCAAGCAAAGGTAAACTCCAAGAATTTAAGATAGAAGAGTGTAACTCCTCATCTATTCCGATAAGTCTAGGGTTCGAAAAATATTTTTTAGGCTATGATATTCATGAGATGATCTCTCGATACTTCAAGAGGATTTTTATAAGTAAGAATAGTTATTAATAAGCTACGATCATACGCGCCGGTCACGAACCGTAAAATTTTTAAGGATGTATATGCAGTTCGAATTTCCCTAGGAAATGGATTATTATGCATAATATGATTAAGCATGAACCTCCTACCTAGTTCAGTGGAAATTAGACAGACTGTAAGAGTGAAATTTATTACGAACCTTCGTATCGCTGTATTTAGCGATATACTGGAAAATTGTCCGATTTTAGTGGTTAATGACGGGATTATTTTTAGAATAATTTTGGTATTGAAATTTTCCCGAATTAAATTATATTCCTCCGAACTTTTATCTGATTTAACCCCTAGCTGGCAAGGGAAATCTTACTCTTTAAGATTTACCATGGAATTGTGACAAGTGTCACATTTATTTACCATATGGTAATAAATAATTAATTATCAAGATGAGTATGGGATATGTCTTACTAAGATGTGACTTAAACTCCAAGTTTCCCCCATCCCTACCCTTGTGGCCGAAAAATTAGAGAAGAAAAAGAGGAAGGAAAATTTTCATCTTCATCTTG
>CP025653.1:21022065-21037117 GCA_003576665.1 Ipomoea trifida
GAATAATTAAATTAGGCAACAAATATATATATGTATATATTCGAATTTGGAGGGAAGACTAGCCCAATTAAATTAATAAATTGCCCAAGGAATTAATTAGCGATCGAAAGGCTTGAAATGAATTTACGGGGTGTTACAAGGAGCTTTATGTGGAAATTATGTGTTAAGCTTGAGGATTTCTTAGTTAGCTCATGAGATTACTCTTTGAAATTTTGGTAATTTTTGTATACATGTTCATAGTTAGTATATGCATGTATATGTATATTTATGTCTATATAGGCTTCTACTTATGGAAATATTGGAAAATCAAGTTGTTACCACACCGTTTTCGCTGCCCAAAACTGGCAGAATTTCAGGGACGCGACCCTGGACGCGCGTCCACTGCGCGTCCGTCGGGCGTCCAGTAGGCGGAACCTTGGCAGAACGACCGGACGCGGCACAGACGCGCGCGTCCGTCGTGCGTCCGGTGCTGCGGACTTTGGCGCGTCCACGATGCGCGGATCTGTTTTCAAGTGAATTTTCTTCCGAAATTTTTTGCTCCTGAATGATATGATGTTTGAAAGGCCTACGGGCAACTGAGTTCAATTTTTGAAAGAACAAATATTGTTTTGGAAGTTATGTACATCAATTTGGAAGTAAAATCTTGTTTTTAAGGAACAAATATTGTCACTTGAGAAATTTATGTTGAAAAGTCATTGACAAATATGAATATTTTAGAAATATAGTTTGAAAGAAATAATCGTTTTGAGACTGAAATGCTATTTAAATCCAGGAAAGAAAGAATATAATGTTTTGAAAACCATACCGTATATGAAGTTATGATGGGTAATGACGATATGAAACCGTTTCTTGTCTTCAGCCTGTGCATCTAGAGTGAACTCTATCTGGATTTTGATTGGGTTTAGTCTAGGTGTGGCGGTAACTACTATGGATGTACGGTATAGCCGAGCCGGGGCGTTACAAAGAGAGTAGAGCAAAAATAATTGAGAAGAAATATTCTATTCATTGCTCTAAGATCGTATATCTCATATAGATATAAATACTGTAAGTCATGAGAATACTAATTTTTAGGAATGCATGCAAGTGTACTTTAACATAACAAGAAAAACAAATAATAATGAAAATAACAATTCAATGCATCACATAATCCTCAAATTGCGCTTGGAGGTTTTTTTTTTTTTTTTTTTTGACTTTCATGCATGATCATTTCTTCCCAATTCTCATAGTCACCTTTGCCAGCGGTATCACCTGGGGTATCACCTGGGGTGCCAGTTCCAAGGTTTTCTCATCAAAAGGAGGACTACTAGGATGTGGTAACTCTTCTTTCTTCAACAGTGAAAAATGTAATGCGCAGCACACAGAGATGTTAAAACAACAGTTGTAACACAAGAGGCTTGATAACGCAGTTTGGGAAAAACCCTATTCTGCGAGGCACTTCTCAGTCTTGAGAATTTGCCTAAATCCACTAAAAGCTTAATATTCAAAGTACATAGTTTTGGGACCAGAAATCACACAATAGACTGATCTTCTCCTATCTAATCTATTGTAACCTAAACACATGTACTACTTTCTAGGGGAATTTAGAATCCTCTCAAAACCCTCTTATGCCTCACTTTGATAGCTAGGGAATTCGTATCTAGGTTTAGTTGAGAAGTTCTTTAAATAGCCAACTAATCAGAATAAAAGCAGTACTAGTATTATTCCTAGTTTGTTTGGGATTTTGATCTTCAGTCTTTGTGGTCTTCTTTCCGACTTGAGTTGGGATTCCTTTTTTGCCAATAATTGAGACAAACTTTTTAATTCAACATTCTCCCCCTTTGTCAAATTTTTGGCAAAAACCTTGATTTCTCCCCCTTAGTTGATCCTTTCTTGAATTATGAATCTTCTGTTTGTGACTTGAGTTCACAGTGGTCTTGGGAGTACACTGGAGTTGATCAACATGGAGTTTGTTTGTCATTATTTGTGAGAGATCTAGATCATTTGATCATCATTAGCTATCTGCACATTAGTGTTGTCATTTCATTCCACTACCTAGCAGCAACATATTGTTTCTTCTTCATGATTTCCATTACATCAAGGATAATGCAAAAAAAACTAACATCATCAGTACAGCATCATACTGATTAGCAACCAAAAAGATGCTGCAAATATCCTGCCAACACAATTATCACTGCAACTATCCTACCAACATAATTACCACAAAGAAAAACATTTTTATCAAGGAAAATAATTGCAGTCAGATACTGCTAAGACCAGAATCTTCTTTTCTCCCCCTTTTTTGTTCAAAAATTTTCTGAAGATGTTGAAACAGAATTTTCAACATCTTGACTTCCACTTTCTTCTTCTTCTTGACCTTCTTCTTGACTCCCAACATCTTGATCATTTACTCCTTCTGAGTTTTCTTCTTGAGTCTCTTCTTTTTTTAATGCTTGCAGCCACTGTAGTACTTCTGTTTTTTCTTCTTTGAGTTCTAGATGTCTCTTTGTGATCCTTTTCTCTTCTTTCACTATTTCTTTTAGTCTTTTCTGAAAGTACTTCATGAGGATGGTTTCATCTGTTGGATCTTCCTTTGGAGTGGTAGTTGTCAAGTCATTTTGGTGTGTTCCCTTCCTTAGTTTGATGGTTATTGAGAGTGTTTTGACTAGAATTGTGGGTTTCTGTTGCTTGAGTGCTTGTTGAACCAGTAGTGTATAGATCAGGTTGGGAAATATTAGAGAAGCTTTGGGGGTTCCATTTCCTACTAAGTTCATGATCTGGCTGTGCACAATCTCTCCAAAGTTGATCTTGATTCTTTTACCAATCTTGTATAGTAGTTCTGCTAGACTCCACTTGACAGTGTTTTCATGGAGTGAGGGCATCCAGTTAACCAGAGCAATCTTTTGGAGTATGGCATACTTGCTTGTCAGAGAGGCTGCTTTGATTTTGTTTTTCTCAAAACTTACATTACCAGCTGTCAGTTCTTGGGCGACTTGTTCACTATTGATGCTTGCAGAGTTTTCTGTGGTTGAGGTGCCCATGTAGTCATTAATCAGGGAGGGTGTGAAGTCATAGAATTTACCTCTTAGGTAGATCTTTCCGTACATTGGATCACTTGGGGTTGATGTTCCTGCTCCCAGATTGTTGTAAAATTCACAAATAACACTTTCTTCATATGGTTCAATGTTTGTTACTGTTCCAAGCAATTGACTGTGAGTGAGAATTTCTGAGATCTGTTCACTGTCCTTCATTTTATCAAGCACTAGGAGTTTCTGACTGATGATCTTTCTGGTTGTGAATTTCTCCCATTTTGTGGCATTTTGTTTGGTCAAAAATTTTGTACTGTAGGGTTTTGGTAGGTTTGATTTGTCGGTTTGTGTATCACTTTCCTCTTCAGTCACTGCTTTTCCTTTTTCTTTAGCAGTGTGTTTCCTTAGTGCCTTTCTTGCACGTGTTCTTGTCCTCACATTTTCTGATATTTCTTCAGTTTCACTTGCTTCTTTCTCACTGTTCCAGCTGATCTCCTCTTCTGTTTCCTTTTGCTTTTTCTTGTTTGTTTTTGGTTTTCTTGGAGGTGGTATGTTAGGTCTTCCTCTAGGGGGTCTGGCTGAGATTGGGAAATCTTCAGGTCTTTTAGCCCGCGGATCTGCCCCTTCAAATGGATTTACTCTTTTTCTTTTTCTCTCTGTTTTGTCTGTTGATGGTGTTGGAACAGTGATTTCAACACTTTGAGTCGGGAAGTGTTCTGTACGTGTTGGAACAGGGGTTTCAACATTTTGAGTCGTGAGGTGTTCTGTATTTAACATGCTAGGATGGAAATTAATCTCAGTGTCCTCATTCTGAGGCTCTGTTTCTCTTCCTTCTTCCAGAAAAACATGTAGATCTTTCTCAAGAGTGTCCGAGGAGGACGAATTTGGAACCCTAGGTTTGGGTGTGAAAATCCCCTTTTGGGTATTCACCCGTTCTTCTTTCGATTCTTCATTTAACAGTTGGCACGCCCGATTGAGGGCCAACGGAGATTGATAGGGTTTATCAATCAGATTAGCAACCTCATTCACCCTCAGATTATCCGCCATTGGCATAGGGTTAGTTTCTTCTTCAATTTCGACTGAGGGTGGAATCGAGTTACCTGGAGATGGCGGTTCTTCGTCTGGTAATGCCCTATTTTCTTGAATTTCTTGGAATGGCACTTGGGAGATAGGGATGGGGTCCATGATGATGGTGGCTGGGTCGCCGGTGTATTCTGGAACAGAGGGACTGTCGACTCTTTCGGTTTGCGAAGTTCCCCTCCGAGGTGCTTGAGGTTTAGCTTTCTTTGATCTCTTCATATCTTTGGTTCGTGTTTCTTGTGTTTTTCCTGAAGTGTTTGAGCGGGTTCTCACCATTTGAGAGATGTGGAATTTGTGCAGTGGAGATGGTAGGATGGTGATGTCGCGGGTGGAGTGGTGTCGTGGGAGAGAAAGTGGCGTAGTGGTCGTGGGAGAGACGACACAGGGGTTTTGGTTGGTTGGGCTTAGATGGTTATTTGGGCCATAGGCGATCCGATTGGAGTAATGGGTGATTGGGCCGTGGGTGGCTCAATTTGAATGATGCGGACATCTTTTTTTTGTTTTTTTTTTTGTTGTTTTTTTTTTTTTTGTTTTTTTTTTTTTATTATTTGACTATATTTGGCATAGTCCTATTTCAGATCTCAACTTTGTGAATCTGTTTCCATCTAGTGCTTTTGTAAAGATGTCTGCCAATTGTTTATCGGTACTGATATGTGTGAGAGTTACAATTTCATCCTCAACTAGTTCCCTTATGAAGTGGTGTCTGATGTCGATGTGTTTGGTTCGTGAATGCTGAACAGGGTTTTTGGAGATGTCTATTGCACTTTTGTTGTCACAGTATATGGTCATTGTTGATTGGTGGATCCCATAGTCTTCTAACATCTGCTTCATCCATAACAGTTGTGTACAACAACTCCCAGCAGCGATATATTCGGCCTCTGCTGTTGATAGGGATATAGAGCTTTGTTTTTTACTTAACCAAGACACCAAATTTGTTCCCAGTAGAAAACATCCTCCTGATGTGCTTTTTCTATCATCCATATTTCCCGCCCAGTCTGCATCACAGTAGGCTGATAGATGTTGGTTTGTGTCAAAAAAGTACCATATACCTAGGTCAATGGTTCCCTTTACATATTTGAAAATTCTTTTTACTGCTTTTAGATGTGTTTCCATGGGATTGGCTTGATATCTAGCACATATTCCTACCCCAAAACTTAAGTCTGGTCTGCTGGCTGTCAAATAGAGTAGGCCTCCTATCATGCTGCGATATAAGGTTTGTTCCACTTTTTTCCCTTCTGAATCTTTAGAGATTCTCTCTGTTGTTGGAACAGGTGTTCTGACAACTTTGCTTTCATTCATCCCGAATCTTTTGACGAGATTTCTTGCATATTTGCTTTGTGAGACAAAGATTCCATTTTCTAATTGCTTAACCTGTAGCCCCAGAAAGTAGCTTAGTTCACCAACCATACTCATCTCAAATTCTCCTTCCATATCTGTAATGAATTGATTCTTGTAGCAATTTTGTGTTGATCCAAAAACTATGTCGTCAACATAGATCTGAGCAATCATGATATCTTTCTTATGAGTTCTTACAAATAGTGTCTTGTCTACACTCCCTCTCTGGTAACCTTTGTTCAGCAGGAATTGAGTTAATCGCTCGTACCAAGCTCGTGGAGCTTGCTTTAAGCCATATAGTGCCTTTTTGAGCTTGTAGACGTGTTCAGGGTGGTATGGATCTTCAAAGCCTTTTGGTTGGGCCACATAGACTTCTTCTTTCAGGTACCCATTCAGAAATGCGGTTTTTACATCCATTTGATACAGTTTCATTTTTAGGATGCATGCTACGGCTATTAGAAGCCGTATAGACTCAATTCTAGCTACTGGTGCAAAAGTTTCTTCAAAGTCTGTTCCTTCGACTTGTGTGTAGCCTTGGGCTACTAGTCTGGCTTTGTTCCTTATTATGTTTCCTTGTTCATCTGTTTTGTTTTTATAGATCCATTTTGTTCCGATGACGTTCACATCTTGTGGTTTGGGAACTAATTCCCATACCTCATTTCTCTTGAATTGTTCCAATTCTTCCTGCATGGCTTCTATCCAAAATTCATCTAACAATGCTTCAGTTGTGTTCTTTGGTTCGATTTTTGATGTGTAGCAGAAATCTCCTTCAGACATCTTGAGATAGTCTCTCTTTTTCCCTCTAGTCCTTATTCCATCTTCTAGATCTCCAAGAATATTTTCGAGGGGGTGATTTTTCTGGGTTCTTGATCTTGGTAGGACAGGCTGTTTTTTGGTTGTTTCATCCTCATCCTCTGATTTGGTTTGTGTTTCTTCACCCTCATCTTCTGATTTTGTCTATGTTTCTGTTTTTTCTGCAGAGTCATTTATTGGTGGTGGAACTGTTGTTTCAACAACTTCTGGGTCTTCTTCATTATCAGTTTTTCTTTCTGAACTTTCATCACTGATGGTTACATTTATGGATTCCATCACACTGTTTGTCCTGAGATTGAACACACGAAAGGCTCGACTATTTGATGAGTATCCTAGGAAGATTCCTTTGTCACTCTTGATATCGAATTTTCCTAAGGATTCTCTATCTCTTAGTATGTAGCAGTCGCTACCAAACACATGTGTGTGTTTTAGATTTGGTGTCTTGCCTTTCCAAACTTGGTAGGGTGTCATGTTTGTTTCTTTCCGTATGTATACTCGATTGATCAAGTAACATGCGGTATTTACAGCTTCTGCCCAGAACTTTGGTGATATTCTTTTATGATTCAGTAGAACCCTTGCCATTTCTTGTATGGTCCGATTTTTCCGTTCAACTACCCCGTTTTGTTGTGGTGTTTTGGGAGCCGAGAATTCGTGGTGAATCCCATTCTCGTCACAATATGTTTTGAACTGTGAGTTTTCAAATTCTCTACCATGATCACTTCTTAACCGGATAATTCTTCTTACCTTTTGATCCTTTTCATTTTGTATTTTGTTGATGAGGATTTTGAAGGCGTTGAATGTTTCTGATTTGTCTCTGAGGAAGCTTACCCATGTATATCGTGAGAAATCATCAACGGTTACATGAACATACCTTTTTCCTCCTATGCTTTCTGTTTGAGTAGGTCCAAATAGGTCCATGTGGAGAAGTTCCATAATCCTTGAGGTGTGAATTCCTGGTGTTCTTTTGTGGCTACTTCTTGTCATTTTGTTTTCAAGACAGGCCTCACATTTTCTATTTTCATCAATGTCCAGTTTTGGAACACCTCGGTATGCTCCTCCTTTTAGTCCCCTTTTCATATCATGGAAATTTATATGCCCCATACGTTGATGCCACAGAAGTGTTTGATTGATGGTGATTTGATTGCAGGTTAAGTGACTATCCCAGGTGTAGCATCTATCTGAGGACCTTTTTCCCATCATGACACATTCATGTCTTTGGTTGTACACTGTGCAATTTTCTTTTGAAAACTCTACCTTCAGTTCATCTTCACATAGTTGGCTTATACTGATAAGGTTTGCTTTAAACCTTGTACCAAGAAGACTTTTGGTAATCTGGGTACGCCATGGACATTCAGAGTTCCACTGCCAATGATTTGCCCCTTTTCTCCACCTCCAAAGGTTACATATCCTTCACTTTTGTAATGAATGTTCTCTAGATGATTTGGATTTCCGGTCATGTGTCTTGAACATCCACTGTCAAAGTACCAAACACTCGTTTCTTTGCTGATCTTTGAAGTATAGGCTGTGATTGGTGTTTGATTTTTTCTGACCCAGACTCTTTGGGCTGGTTTTTGTTCTTGCCTTACCCAGGTTCTGTGATGGAGATCATTTTGTCTTTTATAGCAGTGTGCCTTGATGTGTCCTAATCTGTGACAGTAGTAACATCTGATTCTTCTTCGGTGTTGAAAGTGATGTTGTAACACCTCTCTGTTTTCATCTGCAGACCCTTGTCTTGCTGCTGAGTCTGGTTGTACGGTATTTTCAGTTAATTTTCTTATTTCCTGTAGTAACCTGTCTTCCTCTTTCAGTGACTTCATTAACTTTTCTTGGGTTTCTTTGTGAAGAAGTATTTCTCTTTCCTTTTCACTTTTAAGAAAGTGATTTTCTTGCATGAGATTTAGGTTTACTTTGATGATTTCTTCCCACTTGGCGTGCAGTTGTGTGTAGGAGTTAAATAGATCTTGCATGTCTTCTACTGATTCATCATTGTCTTCGTGACTTGCTAGAAAGGCCACAAAATTTGTGTTGTTTTCTTCTTCACTGTCTGAGTCATCACTCAAGGTTGTTACATATGTTTTGTTCTTCCTTCTTAGGTAGTTTGGACATTCCGACTGAATGTGTCCAAAGCCTTTACATTCATAGCATTGTATTCCATCTAGATTTGAATTTCCTTTCTTCTTGGTATTAACAGATTGGCTTTGTGCAAGTGCTGGATTCCCTTGATTATTTGAGAAGCTCTTGTTTTTGTTTCTGAATTTGTTAAATTTCTTGAGAACTCTGTTGAAGTTTTTTGTCAGCAATGCAATGGATTCTTCCATGTTTTCAGTATCTTCATCTGAGTTGGTTTCTTGTTTTGATTGAAGGGCTATTCCTTTACCACTAGGTTTTTTGTTTTGCAGCATCTCAAGCTCATACGTTTTGAGATTTCCCATTAGATCACTTAACTTGCACTCATTGAGATCTTTGCTTTCTTGAATAGCTGTTACTTTCATCATAAATCTTTCTGGTAATGATCGTAACACCTTCTTCACTAACCTATTTTCAGGAATGGGTTCTCCTAAGTTATAGGCTTCTCCAGCAATTTCTAGTATCCTTCCATTAAACTGTGTGATATCTTCTTCTTCCTCCATTTTCAGATTCTCAAATTGAGTTTGGACCATTTGTAGTTTTGATTGTTTGACTGTCGAGTTTCCTTCATGATGATCACACAGTATATCCCATGCTGTTTTTGCTACATTTGTGGCAGCAATTAGTTTGAATGTTTCTTCACTTACAGCTCCGTAGATGGCATTCATAGCTTTTGAGTTATAATCAAATTCTTTAAGTTCTTCTTCGCTCCAATCAGCACGACCTTTTGCTTTGTTATTTTCATCAAGGGGATGTTTCCATTCGTTTTCAACTGCATTCCACACTCTTTCTCCTTGGGCTAATATGTAAATCTTCATTCTTGCTTTCCAATAAGAGTAGTTTGTGCCACTTAAGGCTGGTGGTCTGTTGTTTGATAGTCCTTCTCTGGGGAATTCCATTAGGATCCTGCTAATAACTTAAGCAGTTTGGCTCTGATACCAATTGAAAAATGTAATGCGCAGCACACAGAGATGTTAAAACAACAGTTGTAACACAAGAGGCTTGATAACGCAGTTTGGGAAAAACCCTATTCTGCGAGGCACTTCTCGGTCTTGAGAATTTGCCTAAATCCACTAAAAGCTTAATATTCAAAGTACATAGTTTTGGGACCAGAAATCACACAATAGACTGATCTTCTCCTATCTAATCTATTGTAACCTAAACACATGTACTACTTTCTAGGGGAATTTAGAATCCTCTCAAAACCCTCTTATGCCTCACTTTGATAGCTAGGGAATTCGTATCTAGGTTTAGTTGAGAAGTTCTTTAAATAGCCAACTAATCAGAATAAAAGCAGTACTAGTATTATTCCTAGTTTGTTTGGGATTTTGATCTTCAGTCTTTGTGGTCTTCTTTCCGACTTGAGTTGGGATTCCTTTTTTGCCAATAATTGAGACAAACTTTTTAATTCAACAAACAGCATTTGTAACACCATAGACATGGACGGCCTATGAAATGGCACCTCTTGGGTGCATAATAGCCCGATATGAACCACGGCGCACTCTTAGAATCTCTATTTTCACATTCTCATCGTGGCAGTTATGAAGCATTAAGTTCAGGTCAAATAGCTCTTCAACCATTCCGTCTTGAAAATGTCTCCATGCCTGTTCATTATATTGAAATGTTAATTAAGCACCATAATCATAAATCAATTTCATCATAAACTTCAAAAAGTAATCAAGATCGGAAAATGTTAAAACATACAATACTCATCACACTAGCCCAGCATTTTGTGTTTGTACTCTTGTTGTTCGATCTGCACTCCCATTACAATTTCCAACAATAATACTCCAAAGCTGTAAACATCTACTTTTTCAATTAGTTTTCCATAGACAAAATACTCTGGAGCCATATATCCCCTGCAAGTCTGCAACATTGAAGAAGCCAGCAATTAGATTGAACATCAAATAAAGTCATTTGGGAGACAATCACAGCCAAGTTGGTTAGACTACTTGACTTGGTAACTACAGGATTACAAGTTCAACTCCCAACGCGAGCGACCTATTGGCTTTCTTGGTTTAAGCCAGTCAGCTATGCGCAACCTAGGCTAGTTTACCTCCTTATGGTCCTTTGTCAGCTAGGACGATAAGGTGGGATTTACCCAGTACACATCCTCGGATAGTGACTGGAGTTTCCCTCGTGACCCAAAAAGTAAAGTCATTTGAAATAGTAGTGGTTACTAACAATGTTCCTGCAATAGCGGTGCTTATATGACTTCTATCTTCTTGGAATGATCTCGCTAACTCAAAGTCAGCAATTTTAGCACGGAATCTATCATCCAGTAAAATATTACTAGCCTTGATATCTCTATGAATAATACTGCGTTTGAGTTTTCAGGGAGGTATACCAAACCTTCTGCTATCCCTATAATTATGTTTAACCTCCTCTTCCAATGTAAGCATTTGCCTTTGTTTGGATCTGTGATATGTGACAAAACATTATTAACATTGAAAATTATTGTGGCACCGGTTAGTATAATTGTATACTCTATGTTATTAATTAACTCACCGAAAATGTATCTATCAAGACTTTGATTTGGCATGAATTCATACACCAGAAAGCTTTCACGAAACAGCTACAACCTAACAATTTGACTAGATTTTTATGCTGTACTTGACTAATAATATTAACTTCATTGTAAAAATCTGCTGCTCGAAATTTGTAATCAAAGAATAGCCTCTTGACAGCAATCTCTCTCCCATCTACCATAACTCCCTGCATCAATCAGTGTAATCAAATCATGAGGTTATGAATATAGACCAATAAATATAGGGAAAATTGTATTTTTGGTCCTCCAGTTATACCCGTGGTATAGACATAGTCTTTGAAGTATATGCGTGACCATTTTAACCCCTAAATTATGCATAGAGTGGCAATTTTAATTCTTGAAGGACCAAATCAGCCACTTTATTAAAGAACAAATTGGTGGTAGAAACAGTCCTCGAAGGACTAAAATCGTCACTTCGTATATAACTTACAGCACGTTTGGTTCACGGAATGCTATTCCATTCCAGGCCTATTTCGCTGAAGGAGCTTCTTCTGGTACTCCGCCGTCGCATTGCGGCGTCAAACTGCATCTTCACTCGCGAAACTGATACATTGATGCAGCTGGTTCTGCAGAAATCAGTGGCTACACCGCCTGCTGCGGCGGTGGCGGCGGAGGGTTTCCCTGCGACGAACTTCAGGCAAATGGTGCTGCAGGAGATCGCGTGAGATGGCTTCGTAAACGGAGGAAGAACAAATGGCTTCACCGGAGACAAATCCATGGCTGCCTAGTCCGACGGAGAAGAAGGAGTAAATATTGGTTCGCCGGAGAAGAAGAGAAAGATGTGAATGGACTAAAATACCCCCATTATTTGGCCCGCAATTTGACCGGAGTGACTAAAATTGATAAAAAAAAAAATTTGAATAATCATGGTATGCAATTAACAGTTTTGGAAGTAGTGGACTGCAATTAACAGGACCCCTATAGCCAGTAGACTAAAATGGCAATTTTCACTAACATATTCTGTAACTTCAATTAATAAATTGAATGTATATAATATATTAACTATAGACAAATAGTATGTTAACGGTATATTATGTGTCTGCAGTTAACATATTATGTATCTTTAATATATTTACTGGGACATTATCAGTTAATTGTAGACACATAATATTTTAACTGGAGACACATAAGGTTGTGTTCTTAAGGTTTTTTGTTTGTGTGCTTAAGATGCGTAGTTTGTGTACTGAAGGTGCATCATTTAAAAATTTTAGGTGTGTGATTTGTATATTTAAGGTGCGCCATTTTAATGCTTAAGGTGCGTAAAAATTTGTGATTCGTACCGTTTCTTTTCTTCTCGAGTCTTTTCTGTTTCCAAGTATAAAAACCAATAACTAGCCCCAAAATAGAAAGAGTCACAGAACTAACTGTAGTCACTACAATGACTGCTACACCTGCTGCAAACAAATAGTTTGAAGAGTCACAATATAATTTTGATCAAATTTATTAAACCTTTCTTCATGTGGAGAACATCGTAACTTAGGGTGTGTTTGGTTTAAACATAGTAATCGGAATTAGAATGGAAATCAAATACTTGGTTATCGAAATGAGTTTTAGTGAAAGTATTTTATATGTTTGGTAGTTGACTGGAATTCGAATGATTACCAATATTGTTGTTTGGTTATGTATAACTCTATAATCATATAACCCTATAATCATAATAATAATAATAATGTTTTTCAAAAAAATATTATTATTATTAGAAATTAGTTGTGTAGTACTCTATTTTTTTTTTAAAGCTTGTAGTACTCTATTTAGTTACATATTTTTTTTTAATGCTACTGGCTCTAGTACATTGTAATATGTAGGGTTAGTATCGCCTCCGCTGAGGCTTGAACTCATGACCTCCCAAATGGGAGAGCCACTACATGCCATCTGAGCACAAGGTGCTTGGCGGTGCTTGGTCTATTTAGTTACATATAAAAATGAATTAACAAGGAAGATATTTAAAATAAAACGATAATTATGCCATTAATTAGAATTTGCTTTTGTTTATTTTGTGGTGGATATATAGCCGACGAGATCGAGTACTATGTAGTTAGTGATAAACGAATTTGAGAGAATACGGTTAAAAATTAATCAAGTTCAAAGCGGATTTGAATTTAGATAATTTTAAATCAAGTCAAAGACCTTGTGGTCTAGTGGCACCCGGTTGCACCCCATGGGTGAGGTGGGTTCGAGCCTCAGCGAAAGTAGCTATGAACAGAGTCAATAGTATTTAAAAAATATAATTTTAAATGGATGGATACCTAATTCATCAGACTGTGGACCAGATTATCTCAAAAGATAGTGTCTTACATTTGTTTTTATATTATCGAATGAAACTGTAGTTATAAAGAAAAATGTAACTGCAGTGTATATGAACTGATACTGATGAATAACAGTTTCACATTTGTGTTTTATATTATCGAATGAAACTGTAGTTATATCGAAATGTAACTTTAGTTGTGTTGAAATGTAACTGCTGTGTATATGAACTGATACTGAACAACAGTTTCACATTTGTGTTTTTTATATTATCGAATGAAACTGTAGTTATATCGAAATGTAACTTTAGTTGTGTTGAAATGTAACTGCAGTTATGTTGATTTGTAACTGCAGTGTATATGAACTGAAAGTGAATGGCGCGGAACGAAGGTGGTATCATCTGTCTGTTTTCATTAATCAAAACGACATCGTTTTGATGTGCGGTTGTGGACCACGGTCCACGATATAATTTGCGCTAATTCATTGCTACCGATTATCAATTCATTGGTAATATCATGCACGCATCACTAGAAAATGGTGTGCAGGTAAACATGGTCGCATTTTATAAAGCAAAAATATTATTATTATTACTAGTATTTTTGCCCGTGCGTTAATGGATTTGTTATAATATTTAAAGAATATTTGGATCAATATACAATTACATATATTATAACATCGAATATTATATAGCACAATTAATGAAATTGATTGGATCGATTATGTTTTCTGATGTTTTCCTTTGAATTAGAATAAATAATTGTCCAATTATCCGGGCGTGGATAAATTTTTTTATTATATATTGAGATGATAAAAATAAAGATGAAATTATAAAAAAATTCTAATATTGAACGTGTACATTTATTTGATTATAAGATTAGTACAAAAATATTATTCAATTAATTGAATAATATATGACTTGTTTGTCTAAAATTATCTTAAAAAGATCTATAAGTAATATGACTTATATAATTATATTATGACTTATATAATTATATTATTACTAAAATAAATATGAGAAAATGAGAAATAAATTAATTGTAATTATTATAAAAATAAATTCAACGACCAATGCTTAACTTAATTATCATAATAATTATTAGGCAATTATTATTAGTCAATTACACTAATATATGTGTAATTATACTTTTATACTTTAAGTATATTCATTTTCCCATATTGCATTTAGTTTTATCTTCCTCCACCATATTTGAATGAATTAATTTTGATTATTATAAAAATCTAACAACCCATGTTCAATTAATTTTTTAAAGTTTAAATAACTTAGAGTCTTCAAAAGGAAAGTATAATTAACTATTAAAGTTTTTAAATAATTTTCAGTCAATTAGTAATATCCTTTTCTTTTTCCGATAAATGATTTTACTTTTATTAATAGTGTTGATACGTGAGTATACATATTATCAATTTATAGATATTAGTTAATTTCTATTTTACATTTTCTTAACAAATAAGCTTTATTAATTATTTGACCAATAAAATATTTCATTAATTGACTACAAAAGTTTAGGCGGGGAATGAAATAGGAGGATTTTACTTTTATATATAGTATAGAATATAGATTATGATCTTTTTATATTTTAAATCATTTAGTAATATCATTTTTCTCGGAATAATGGTCAAATAAACCACTGAACTACACACAAAACTGCAATTAGGCCATCAAACTCAAAAATAATGCAATTGGATTCCTGAACTATATAAACTCATGCAATTAAGTACAAATTGACATGTTTTCAAAAAAAAAAAAGTTCAAATTGACATGTTTACCTACAATTGTGATGACATGGTGGTTACTAATTTTAAAATAAAATTTTTAAATAATTTTAATTAAAATAATAAAATAATAATAATAATAAAATTAAAAAAAAAAAAAAAAAAAAAA
>CP025653.1:21037492-21062089 GCA_003576665.1 Ipomoea trifida
TTTTTTATTTACAGTCAATTATTAATATTCATTTCCTTTTATATATTCAATCAATTAGTAACATCAGATTCATTTTTAGTCGATTTTTTTTTATTTTCAGTTAATTAGTCAATTAGAATAATAGATCAACTGGTATTTTTACCTAATTTCTGTTCTATTTTTAATTAATGATGTAGAATATTATTATTGAAATATTTTCATTCTATTTTTAATTTACCTTTACTATTGTTTAAAATTTAAAATATGCATTTACTATTCTTATGTTTTTATATATAGTATAGATTAATATTATGCTAATTATGACGTACATGTATTATGAATAAGTATGGTAATTAAGGAATATATATTATAATTAAAAAATAATGTATATTTTAATTTCGTTTAATTATGGACGTAATATGTGTATGTTTAATTTTCTTTAATTTTATCCGTAATATATATGTGTATGTTTAATTTTCTTTAATTTTATCCGTAATATATATGTGTATGTTTAATTTTTTTTAATTATGTCCGTAATATGTGTACCATTAATTTCTTTAATTGATTAGATTAAATTACGGCAAGTATAAAAAACCATTTAATAAAAGTATAATGTTTGAACTAATTTCTCAATGACCATAATTATTAAGATTTTATTCCAAAGTAACCATTAGCATAATTTTATATGTGCAATAATCTGTGAATTGAAATAATTTACATAATTGTATGGACGTAATAATATGTAAATTAGCATAATAATACGTGAATTGAAATAATTATCATAATTTTGTTAATCTCCTCTAATTATGGATGTAATATGTGTATTATCAATTTCGTTAACTGATTTGATAAAATTTATATTACGAACAACAATTATTAATTCATTAGTTGTCATAACTTTTAAGATTTTATTCAAAAGTAATCAAATGAAATGCACGGGTAATTGACATTATCTGAAGTAAAAATATATAAAATTATCGTAAGAATGAAATCTCTATGTTTAATGACCATAATAAATTTAGATGTTTTAATGCTACGACGAGATACGACGACGGCTAACAAGATAGCCGACGTCGTATCTCCGGTGAGAGCGCACTACGACGTCGGCAACAAGATAGCCGACGTCGTAGCCGGCCGCGGGGGGGATACGACGACGGCTACGGCATTAGCCGTCGTCGTATCCCCATTCGGAGCACTCTACGACGTCGGCAGCAAGGTAGCCGACGTCGTAGCGCCGGCGACGGGGTGAACGACGACGGCTAAGTAGTAGCCGTCGTCGTAGGGCAGGCGACGAAGGGGTAACGACGACGGCTAAAACTTAGCCGTCGTCGTAGCTCCGGCGACCGGGGGGAAACGACGACGGCTAAGTTTTAGCCGTCGTCGTAGGGCAGGCGACGAAGGGGTAACGACGACGGCTAAAACTTAGCCGTCGTCGTAGCTCCGCGACGGGGAAACGACGACGGCTAAGTTTTAGCCGTCGTCGTAGGGCAGACGACGGGGGGAAACGACGACGGCGGTTTGTAGCCGTCGTTGTAGTGTCACTTTAACGTCGGTTATGTATATAACCGACGTGTTAGGTTTTAAAAAATTCAGCCGGAGCCCAATTACTAGGATGTTGCCCCAATCCCTAAACTTAAACAAAATTCCTCTATCTGCTGCGCGCCCAATCCCTCCTAACGTCGTCGTCGTCCCCGTATAGTAACGTCGTCCCCGTCGCCGGCTAGAGAACAAGGATTGGGAGCCGTCCCGTCGTCGTCCCCATCGCCGCCCACCTTTCTCGCTTAAGTCTTCGGAGTCGACCGCCGCCCGCCGAACTGCAGCCGCGAAGGACGCGTGCATCACCGCAGCAACGAAGGAGTCCCGCGAGCTCGAAGCCCGCCCGCTGCACCGCCGCGGGAGGTCGCCAGTCGCTCCAAGGCGCGCCGCCACAGCCCGACCGCGCCTGTCGCCGGAGCCAGCCGCCGAGCCGTCGTCGGTAAGGGTTTCTGTTTTTGTTTTTTTTTTTGTTTTTTTTTTTTTTTTTTTTTATAATTTTTGAATTATTATATTTATTTAAAAATATGGATCTTACACTTTATGCATTAGCAAGTATATGCCTCCAACATTAATGTTTATGGATTTTTTTTAATGATATTTGCTTAAATTGCTCACTAGATTATGCTTGCTTGTTAGCTCAATTGTTCACAACATTAATGTTTATGGATTAATGTTTGCTTGTTAGCTAAATTAAATAAGAATAGTTAAATTAGATTATGTTTATATTGTTCACTAAATTGGATTATTAAATTGTTCACTATATTGTTAAATTAGATTTGTTAGATAGCTAAATTGTTCACTAGATTATGTTTGCTTGTTAGCTAAATTGTTTTTGCTATTAATGTTTATGGATTAATGTTAATTTGCTTGTTAGCTAAATTAAATAAGAATAGTTAAATTATTCATAAATATATTTCTTCTTTGTGTTGGGTTTCAAGGAAAAAAAGTTACATTAATCTTGAATCACAATAAACCAATATATGTCTTAATTTAAAACATTATAAAATTATAAATCGTTAAAGTATTTAGTTTGTCCTTTGATTTCCTGTAACATTACTTTATACTACATTACAAATAGTTGTAGTTATGATCAAATCACCCTTTCCATTGTAGGTGATTTGTTTGATTCGAGGTTTAGCTTATCGACGTGGACAAAGCTTTGGTGAGGTAAGATCTTTATTCATTTATTTTTCTACGAACTTTCGGCTTTCTTGTATGCATCCGGTGATTAGCCACACCGTGGTCTGTGCTTATTTATGTTTTCGGCTTTCTCGTATGCATCCGGTGATTAGCCACACCGTGGTCTGTGCTTATTTATGTTTTCGGCTTTATCGTATGCATCCGGTGATTAGCCACACCGTGGTCTGTTGCTCTTTATGTTTTCGGCTTTTTCGTATGTATCCGGTGATTAGCCATATTGTGGTCTGTGCTTTTTTAACTTTTCGGCTTTCTATTATGCATCCGGTGATTAGCCACACCGTGGTCTGTGCTGAAGTAAGTTGTAGTTATTATATTTGTTGTATCAATGATTGAATGTTAACGCTAGATTAATTAGAGTTAATAACGATTTTAGATTGACTTGTCATGGATAAAAGTTGGATGCATGCTTCTCGGATTAGTAGGGAATATGATGACGGAGTTAAAGACAATTAATATACAATTAATATTTAAAAACAAAAAAAAATTACCCTACAACGTCGGCTAGTCTTTATTAGCCGACGTTGTAGGGTAATTTTTTTGGTTTAATATTAAACCAAAAAAATTACCCTACAACGTCGGCTAATAAAGACTAGCCGACGTTGTAGGGTAATTTTTTTTGTTTTTAAATATTAATTGTATATTAATTGTCTTTAACTCCGTCATCATATTCCCTACTAATCCGAGAAGCATGCATCCAACTTTTATCCATGACAAGTCAATCTAAAATCGTTATTAACTCTAATTAATCTAGGTTAACATTCAATCATTGATACAACAAATATAATAACTACAACTTACTTCAGCACAGACCACGGTGTGGCTAATCACCGGATGCATAATAGAAAGCCGAAAAGTTAAAAAAGCACAGACCACAATATGGCTAATCACCGATACATACGAAAAAGCCGAAAACATAAAAAGACAGACCACGTGGGCTAATCACCGGATGCATACGATAAAGCCGAAAACATAAATAAGCACAGACCACGGTGTGGCTAATCACCGGATGCATACGAGAAAGCCGAAAACATAAATAAGCACAGACCACGGTGTGGCTAATCACCGGATGCATACAAGAAAGCCGAAAGTTCGTAGAAAAATAAATGAATAAAGATCTTACCTCACCAAAGCTTTGTCCACGTCGATAAGCTAAACCTCGAATCAAACAAATCACCTACAATGGAAAGGGTGATTTGATCATAACTACAACTATTTGTAATGTAGTATAAAGTAATGTTACAGGAAATCAAAGGACAAACTAAATACTTTAACGATTTTATAATTTTATAATGTTTTAAATTTAAGACATATATTGGTTTATTGTGATTCAAGATTAATGTAACTTTTTTTCCTTGAAACCCAACACAAAGAAGAAATATATTATGAATAATTTAACTATTCTTATTTAATTTAGCTAACAAGCAAATTAACATTAATCCATAAACATTAATAGCAAAAACAATTTAGCTAACAAGCAAACATAATCTAGTGAACAATTTAGCTATCTAACAAATCTAATTTAACAATATAGTGAACAATTTAATAATCCAATTTAGTGAACAATATAAACATAATCTAATTTAACTATTCTTATTTAATTTAGCTAACAAGCAAACATTAATCCATAAACATTAATGTTGTGAACAATTGAGCTAACAAGCAAGCATAATCTAGTGACAATTTAAGCAAATATCATTAAAAAAATCCATAAACATTAATGTTGGAGGCATATACTTGCTAATGCATAAAGTGTAAGATCCATATTTTTAAATAAATATAATAATTCAAAAATTATAAAAAAAAAAACAAAAAAAAAACAAAAAAAAAAACAAAAACAGAAAACCCTTACCGACGACGGCTCGGCGGCTGGCTCCGGCGACAGGTCGCGGTCGGGCGTGGCGGCGCGCCTTGGAGCGACTGGCGACCTCCCGCGGCGGTGCAGCGGTCTTCGAGCTCGGCGGACTCCTTCGTTGCTGCGGTGATGCACGCGTCCTTCGCGGCTGCAGTTCGGCGGGCGGCGGTCGACTCCGAAGACTTAAGCGAGAAAGGTGGGCCGGCGATGGGGACGACGACGGGGACGGCTCCCAATCCTTGTTCTCTAGCCGGCGACGGGGACGACGTTACTATACGGGGACGACGACGACGTTAGGAATTTTGCTCGGGGCGCGCAGCAGATAGAGGAATTTTGTTTAAGTTTAGGGATTGGGGCAACATCCTAGTAATTGGGCCTCCGGGCTGAATTTTTAAACCTAACACGTCGGTTATATACATAACCGACGTTAAAGTGACACTACAACGACGGCTACAACCGCCGTCGTCGTTTCCCCCCGTCGTCTGCCCTACGACGACGGCTAAAACTTAGCCGTCGTCGTTTCCCCGGTCGCCGGAGCTACGACGACGGCTAAGTTTTAGCCGTCGTCGTTACCCTTCGTCGCCTGCCCTACGACGACGGCTAAAACTTAGCCGTCGTCGTTTCCCCCGTCGCCGGAGCTACGACGACGGCTAAGTTTTAGCCGTCGTCGTTACCCCTTCGTCGCCTGCCCTACGACGACGGCTACTACTTAGCCGTCGTCGTTCACCCCGTCGCCGGCGCTACGACGTCGGCTACCTTGCTGCCGACGTCGTAGAGTGCTCCGAATGGGGATACGACGACGGCTAATGCCGTAGCCGTCGTCGTATCCCCCCGCCGGCGCTACGACGTCGGCTATCTTGTTGCCGACGTCGTAGTGCGCTCCCACCGGAGATACGACGTCGGCTATCTTGTTAGCCGTCGTCGTATCTCGTCGTAGCATTAAAATGGAACTTTTAACGTCGGCTGTTTTATAATATCCGACGTTAAAGGTTTCAAAGCGAATATAACGTCGGCTAAGTATTTAGCCGACGTTAAATAGCCGACGTTGTATGTGATTTCTGTAGTAGTGATTCTACAATATATAGATGAGCATCCGTAGATTGCTAGTTATTTTGCACAGTACAAATAAAAAGATGGATAGTTAAATAAGTATTATCATTCAAAATCTTGTAATACAAAGTTACAATACAATGTTTTTAACATTAGAAATTACCAATCAAAGTAATGTGATTAAAATATATAATTATAGAAAACATTTGATTGTTCACTACAATCACTCTGAAAATTGTAATTTTACATACGTGATACGCCATGGCAAAATTGGCCTAGCTACTTGAAACCTTATCAACAAAAATTAAAGCATATTGAGCTGTTAAAATCAAACTAAATCACAGTACTACAAAATACTCTATGGAATGCAGACTACACCATAAGGATCTCCAACATGCAGAATGAATCAACTAAAAATTAAATCATATCGCATACCATAACAATTCTACGCGTGCTAAAGTTCGATCTTCGACTTCGTAGAATTACAGATTATAGATCTGTAACTAATAGTGGGAGCACAGATATTGGTACGTTGTGAGAGAAGAGTCATTTCAAATCATTATATAGTGGAGGATAAACATAATATGGAAGATTTTTCAAAAGGAAAGTATAATTAATTTTAATTTTATGTAAATATAGATGATTGGCATGTAAAAATTTTACTACAATATTATATAATTTTTTCATTCTAATATAGTTAACTACATGTCAATTATATAAATATATATAGATATATAGATATATAGTATAGATTATCATATCACTAATCACCAATCACATTAATATATATATATATATATATATATATATATATATATATATATATATATATATATATATATTATATATATATAATATATAAGTAATATATTATATATAACAATAACAATATTACCATATCAATAATCACCAATCACCAATTAATTATTCTTTTTAAAATAATCACCAATTAATTAATTAATATTAATTAGTATATATTAAATTATATTATAATTAATATTAATATAAAATAACCATATCATATTATCAATTATCAATTATATATCATCAATCACCATCACCCATTAATATTAACAATATTACCATATTATCATATATCATTATCATATATTATCATTATCATTATCATATTATCCATAATATATATATCGGATGGATAATTAATAAAATAATAAATAATAAATAAATAAAATAAATGATTTTACCAAAATACCCCTAAGTTTGGGGGGAAATTTGGGAGGAGGATATTGTTTTTATATATAGTATAGATTATTTTTTAAATTCCTGTTTACAATTTTCTTTCTTCCAATTCTTACTCTCTATTTTCCACCGTACCAATGCATCCAAAACACACTACAAGCCAGAACACTAACAACGTGTTTGGTTCATGGAATAGGTCGGGAATGGAATACCATTCCGAGAATAGACCTATTCCATCGTTTCGTCCTTTTTATTCATAGGAATAGCGTTCCCGGGAATGAGCTATTCCCTTTGCAAAGGGAATAGCCATTCATAGGGGACCCCCTAGTATTAGCTATTCCCAAGCACTTGGTAATAGCTTTTATAATATAATATCGAAAATAGCCTTTTGTATTATTAACCAATATATATATTTATTTATATTTATATATTAGAATGTATGGAGTAATTAATTAAATATATGCATTTATATAATATATTATATTCATTGAAGTATATACATAAACACATACAAAAGGCTACAGCGTGAATTTACCAAAAAAAAAAAAAAAAAAAAAAAGGCTATAGCCTAATTAACAACATAATCTTTAAGAACACTTATGTTGGATGAGTTCCGTGCACGCCGTACGTATCTTTAGTACTTCAACATCTCACTTTTCTGATTATTGCTCAATTAACAACGACAAATCACCACCTTCACATGAGAGAAACACTTAACCCAATATAATAATAATTTTATGGTAAACATGCAGTGAATGGCGTGACCTTGCAATCACATTTCAACACCTTTATATAACACTTTACACATAACCATTTCACTTTAATTTTTGCCCATAATTTCCCATGAATTACTAACATCCACACATTTTATTTAACCATCCAAGACTCACTCAAATAATTCATAATCGATTATATTATAAAGCTTAAATTCTGACCACATGTTCCAGTTGATTATATTATTATTATTATTATTATTATTATTATTATTTATTATTATTATTATTATTATTATTATTACCTAAACGTCGGCTATTTGGAATTAGCCCGTTGTATGGTACCTACAACGTCGCTGTTAGGAATTAGCCGACGTTGTATGGTACCTACAACGTCGGCTATTTGTAATTAGCCGACGTTGTAGGGTATTTTAGTAGTCTCCAAATTACCTATAACGTCGGCTATTTGGAATTAGCCGACGTTGTATGGTACCTACAACGTCGGCTGTTAGGAATTAGCCGACGTCGTATGGTACCTACAACGTCGGCTATTTGTAATTAGTCGACGTTGTAGGGTTTTTTTAATAGTCTCCAAATTACCTATAACGTCGGCTATTTGAATTAGCCGACGTTGTATGGTACCTACAACGTCGGCTGTTTGTAATTAGCCGACGTCGTAGGGTATTTTAGTAGCTTTCAAATACCTACAACGTCGGCTATGTGTAATTAGCCGACGTTGTAGGTATTTTAGTACCTCCAAATATGGAACTTTTAACGTCGGCTGTTTTATAATATCCGACGTTAAAGGTTTCAAAGCGAATATAACGTCGGCTAAGTATTTAGCCGACGTTAAATAGCCGACGTTGTATGTGATTTCTGTAGTAGTGATTCTACAATATATAGATGAGCATCCGTAGATTGCTAGTTATTTTGCACAGTACAAATAAAAAGATGGATAGTTAAATAAGGTATTATCATTCAAAATCTTGTAATACAAAGTTACAATACAATGTTTTTAACATTAGAAATTACCAATCAAAGTAATGTGATTAAAATATATAATTATAGAAAACATTTGATTGTTCACTACAATCACTCTGAAAATTGTAATTTTACATACGTGATACGCCATGGCAAAATTGGCCTAGCTACTTGAAACCTTATCAACAAAAATTAAAGCATATTGAGCTGTTAAAATCAAACTAAATCACAGTACTACAAAATACTCTATGGAATGCAGACTACACCATAAGGATCTCCAACATGCAGAATGAATCAACTAAAAATTAAATCATATCGCATACCATAACAATTCTACGCGTGCTAAAGTTCGATCTTCGACTTCGTAGAATTACAGATTATAGATCTGTAACTAATAGTGGGAGCACAGATATTGGTACGTTGTGAGAGAAGAGTCATTTCAAATCATTATATAGTGGAGGATAAACATAATATGGAAGATTTTTCAAAAGGAAAGTATAATTAATTTTAATTTTATGTAAATATAGATGATTGGCATGTAAAAATTTTACTACAATATTATATAATTTTTTCATTCTAATATAGTTAACTACATGTCAATTATATAAATAAGTATATATTAGTATATAACAATAACAATATTACCATATCAATAATCACCAATCACCAATTAATTATTCTTTTTTAAAATAATCACCAATTAATTAATTAATATTAATTAGTATATATTAATATATTATATATTAATATTAATATTAAGAATAATACCATATACCATATTATCAATTATCAATTATATATCATCAATCACCCATCACCCATTAATATTAACAATATTACCATATTATCATATTATCATTATCATATATTATCATTATCATTATCATATTACCATAATAATATTATCGGATGGATAATTAATAAAATAATAAAATAATAAATAAATAAAATAAATGATTTTACCAAAATACCCCTAAGTTTTGGGGGGAAAATTTGGGAGGAGGATATTGTTTTTATATATAGTATAGATTATTTTTTAAATTCCTGTTTACAATTTTCTTTCTTCCAATTCTTACTCTCTATTTTCCACCGTACCAATGCATCCAAAACACACTACAAGCCAGAACACTAACAACGTGTTTGGTTCATGGAATAGGTCGGGAATGGAATACCATTCCCGAGAATAGACCTATTCCATCGTTTCGTCCTTTTATTCATAGGAATAGCGTTCCCGGGAATGAGCTATTCCCTTTGCAAAGGGAATAGCCATTCATAGGGGACCCCCTAGTATTAGCTATTCCCAAGCACTTGGTAATAGCTTTTATAATATAATATCGAAAATAGCCTTTTGTATTATTAACCAATATATATATTTATTTATATTTATATATTAGAATGTATGGAGTAATTAATTAAATATATGCATTTATATAATATATTATATTCATTGAAGTATATACATAAACACATACAAAAGGCTACAGCGTGAATTTACCAAAAAAAAAAAAAAAAAAAAAAGGCTATAGCCTAATTAACAACATAATCTTTAAGAACATCTTATGTTGGATGAGTTCCGTGCACGCCGTACGTATCTTTAGTACTTCAACATCTCACTTTCTGATTATTGCTCAATTAACAACGACAAATCACCACCTTCACATGAGAGAAACACTTAACCCAATATAATAATAATTTTATGGTAAACATGCAGTGAATGGCGTGACCTTGCAATCACATTTCAACACCTTTATATAACACTTTACACATAACCATTTCACTTTAATTTTTGCCCATAATTTCCCATGAATTACTAACATCCACACATTTTATTTAACCATCCAAGACTCACTCAAATAATTCATAATCGATTATATTATAAAGCTTAAATTCTGACCACATGTTCCAGTTGATTATTATTATTATTATTATTATTATTATTATTATTATTATTATTATTATTATTATTATATACACACATATCTTTATTTATATCCCTGGGGACATGTGGTAAATTCGGACTCTTATAATTTCATCCATTCACAAATTTTATATTTTCATGTATAATTTATATTTTTTTTTCATATATCATAATAATAATAATAATAATAATAATAATAATATTAATAATAATAATAATAATACATTTTTTGTATAGGGGTATTTGTGTCTTTTAAACACATTCCAATTCTATTCTTTTAACCAACCAAACACTGAAATTACATTCCTAAAGTCTATTCCTTCCGCGAACCAAACAATAGAATACAATTTCTATTCTATTCCTAGCCTATTCCATTCCCTATGGAATACTATTCCTATTTCCTTAAAATTCATTCTGTGAACCAAAGATACTGTAATGGAAACTAATCAAGTCAACCATCTTGGAATATAGTGAATTCTTTTTTCGACCAATGCATGAGTGAAAATAGAATTAAAATTCTATGTAAAAACAATTACTATGAAGATTGATTTCATTGTTTGGTCAGTGAAAAATAAATTATTAAGAATATTGATTCCATTTTTTATAGGATTTGGAATTTGTTTGATTGGATTTGGAATTGTAAAGAATAATGAGTATAAAAACTTATATACCCTGCACAATAATAATGATGATGATAAAAGGGTGTGTTTGATTCGCACATGGAATCGGAATCAGAATGGGTATCAAATATTTGGTAATTGTAACCCCTCGTATTTTCCGATAAGTTTGAGGTTCGGAAAATAGGTCTTTAAGTTATAACATTCATGAAATGATCGCTCGATGCCTCAAAAGAATTATTATAAGTAAGGACAGTTAGTAATAAGCTGCGATCGTACGTACCGGTTACGAACCGAGAAAATTTTAAGGATATAGATTCAGTTTGAATTTTTCCTAGAATTGGGATTATTAAGTATCATACGATTAAGCCTGAATTTCTAGTTAGTTCGAAAGGAATTTCTAAATGGACTGTAAGGGATAAATTGTTACGGACTCTGTACCTAAATTTAGCGGATTACCGGAAAATTTCCAAAATTGGTGATTTGCGACGGGAATATTTTTACGATAATTTTGGTATTAGAATTTTCCCGAATTAAGTTATAATCCTCCGAACATTCATCTGATTTAAGCATAAACTGGCCAATTAGATTTGAGATCTTGTAAGGACTCCATGGGGTGTTGACATGTGGCAAGTAAATCTAGACTAAGATTGGGCATTTAATGTGGCATTAATGAGGTATGGAGGCAAATCTAGACTAAGATTGGGCATTAAATGTGACATTAGTGAGGTATGGCCATGTTGCACTTGTTGCTTGGTCTTCAAGAACTAAATCTACACAAGATCACATCTCTCTCTCTCATTTTCGAATTATACACTAGAGAAAGAAGAAGAAAATTATTTTAGCTTAGTCTTCCATTGTGATCCAAGAACACTTAGGCATTTCTTCAACTCCAAGAACTCTACTCTAGGTAAGAACTTCGGTTTTGTTCGGTTCAATCCCCTTTAAGACTTAAGCTTGAACTTAAGTGTTAATGTTTAGTGCATGAAAAATATTGTTATTGTGGTGATGTTTTTAGGGACTTTGAATTCAAGGAAAGATCTAGCACTTCTTGGGTTAAGAATCTTCTATTAAGGTAAGGAATTCCCTTAAGTTGGAATCAGTCACTTGAATTTGGATAATTGATTTTGGTTGAAATATGGTGTTTTGAAGCTTTGGGAATATTTTTGTATACATGTTCATAGCTTGGATATGCTTGTATATGTTGTATTTATGTCCATATAGGCTTATACTTGTGAAAATAGTGAAAGGAAATCAGCTAGTCTCTAGCAGTGACTTCCGAAAATTATTGGGAAAAATTGGTAAGGTATTTTGACTCCATTTTTTGTAGATATGTAGTTCAACAAGTGTAGAACCTACATATAAAATTTCATAATGATCGGAGTAGTATAAGTATGGTTTTCGGAATTTTTCCCAAAACTTGACGGAGAGAAAAATATTTCGGACCAAGGGCAAAAAGGGAATTTTCTGTGTTTATTCGTGGATCAAAGTGACCAAAACTTTTGACGGACATTAAGTACTATGAGTTAGGGTTCTACCATAAAAATTTCAAGTGAAAAAGAGTTCGGGAACTATTTTTACCGGCTCAATCTTTCGGACTGCGCCAAGCTGAAATTTTCTGAATTATGCTTAGTATGATTATGGATATGTTAATGATAATTGTGAGGTAGTTAGTGAGTTAATGGTGATCAGGTGATGCTAAGGACGTGGATTAATGATAGAGATTAAATGATAATCTCATGATTTTTGGGTTATGGTTAGGCAATGACCTTACCTATTAGAATTTATATATATTTGGATGTACGATATCCTCAAGTTATGATCTAATGGTGTTGATCATAGTGGAAGTTGTTGAGGACGATAGTTAAGGATGTTGGTTGATTTTAAGTGTGAGATGGACATATGAAGTGTATCCAAAAATGTTTATGAAAACTTACGTTGAAAAACGTATGCTATTTTGATATAAAGGTTGTCAAAACCTTATTGTTTGAGAAAATGATGTTTGAAAATCCTTCAGGGGCTAAAGAGGTAGCCGATTTCAAATATTGGACTCATTGGTGAAATATGTCCAAAATAAATGATTTGAGTAAGAAAAAAATTGAAGGAAGAATCATGTTTTCAAAACCGTAGTTTCTAAAGTAAGTTGAGGAGGACCTTGATTGACCCACGGGTGGCTTTAAGTGCCCTTGCCCAGTGGTCGTTATATTATTAGAGCGAAGTCTATTCGCCGTTATGTCGTCATGTTGGGATAAGGAGAGGTGCCCACGGGAAGGCTTGAGTGCCACGGCCCGGGGGTTGGGATAAGGGAGGAACCTACGGGAGGGCTGGAGTGCCATGGCCCGAGGTTGTAGGCCTCACTCTTACTATATGAAACTAAGGAAGTTTTAAAGACGAGAAAAGAGTTATTTTGTAACGTCTTTGAGAAAGAAATGATTTTGTCTTACGAGACGAGTGGATGTTGTTTCACTAAATGTTTTCAAACCTTTGTCTACTTTTAAGTGACAAATGGATTTCCTTACTTAGTCGTCGTGCTAACTACACTTCATTGTGTCCTTTATTAGATGCAGATTAGTGTGGACTCTAGTAACCCGATGAGCTCTAAACAAGATGGAAGTGGATGTCGATGTTGTAAGTTTAGCCTTAACGTTTGGGTATAGGAGAGATACCTGAGCGTGGCGGTAACACCCAGTTTTATGCTGGTTAGACGCTTCCGCAATGTATTGTATTATTAGGATTTTGTAATAAATCCAAGTTGTGAAAATTGGGGTGTTACAGTAATGGTAATGAGTTTTGGTGAAATTATTTTGCATGTTTGTTAGTAGAGTGGAACGGGAATGAACAGGGTGTTTGGTTGGAGGGAATTTAAATTTCATTCCCACTTAATTCCACCTAATCCCGAAGGTAACTAAATTTCTTCGTTTGGTTGGAGGGGAATTGCAATTCGATTTGCAGAATTGCAATCCTATGGATTTTAGGAATAAAAAATGATACTCCTGAGACAAAATTACCCATATCTTTTTTAACCTAAAATTGATGTCTGACCTTCTCTTTTAGCTAATACCGCGTATTATCTTCGACAACTATCAACAAGAAAGACGTTCCTGAGCAAGCAATAATCATTCTAGGTCAACCTTAATCAAGTATATTTTCTCAAAACTCTCAAATATTTTTTACAATATGTCTAGTTCAAGAGATACAGTATATGAGTGGTATTTGAATTTAATATGTTATATTTTTGTGTACTTGTCATTTAATAATAATAATAATAATAATAACAATGGGCATTTTAGACTTTATACTACTTATTCCCTTTCAATTCCCATGTATACCAAACATTGGAATTGAAATTCCTAGTAATTTTATTCCTTCCAACCAAACACTGGAATTTAAACTCCCACTTTATTCTCACGTTATTCTTTTCCCATGGAATTGCAATTCCTTTCCCACTTAATTCCTTCCCTCCAACCAAACGTCCTGTAATAGTTGAGGATGATAGGAGGAAAGGAAATGAACCGTTATTTTATTAGGGAATATGTTTTGCAATTAATGGGGCAATCAAAACTCATAGTAGTATTCTAAAAACCTGTCAACCAAACAATAACAATGATTTTGATACCCATTCCTAATAGCTAAGCCTATCAACCAAACACACCCCCTAAGAATGAATCACGAGGGCAAAATAATCATATCAGTTCATTTTTTGTTCCCATATTTAATTTCATGGAAAACAAAGAACCAGGGGGGAAATTTTTTCCTCATAACTAAGGAAAAATTTTTTTTATCCAACAAATTTTTTATGAACCAAATAGAAAAAAAGTTTCATTTTCCTCAATTTTATTTTATTTTTTTTAAAAAAAAACTTTTTTCTTGAATTTTTTTCATTCAACTAAACACTAGAAACAAGAATACCGATGGAGACTAATCAAGTAAACCATTATATTGTAGCCCGCATGGGCAACTCAGTTGGTCATATAAAAAAATTTAGAAAGAAAAATCAGGCATCGAGTCTCACGAACGACAATGTAGGAGTAACCTTTCAAAGTGAAAAGGTTCGTTGTGCGCCGGGTCTTAAGGGCCCTTGGGATTAGGAATTTAACCTACAAAGTAAACCATTGTAGAACATGCGTGGTGTAAATGTAGTGAATTTTCAAAGTCATCCATTTTTGAGAAATAATTATTACTCCGTAAATTATAGTCCATCAATTCCACAGTACTCTTGGCCCCATTCTAACAGTTCTTTGAAAATATGTAAAATTAATTTAAAAAATAAGACCAGCTAGCTTCTTAGTCAAGCATTATATTTAAATTGTTTTAATTATAATAATCCAGTAGATATCATATGAAATAAAATATCAAATTGAATGGGCACCCACGTTATTATGGTCCATTTGTGGCATAATTTGTTATTTGTGTGGATTCTAGCATTATTATGGACAATAACTCATACAATAAACAGCTGTCATCATGAAGAAAAATGAGATTTTTTCTTGTGCACATTTAGTTAGAAAGTGAGGTTTTGAACAAAAGAAAATTCCGATGGCATCAAGTAACAACTTGACACGTTGAGTTGGAAATGTTTAAGTACGTCAACCGCTGTAGTTAGCTAAATTTGGTGCATTAGTTGTAATTGATGGATTGAATTCGGACAAAAACTTATTCTAATGAGACCAATTTAAAATTCAACATTCAAATGTTATATGAAGGATCTTTCTTAATTAAACTTATCCAAATTATTCATAATTAAAGAGTTAACCAAAATATCTTATCCATGATAGAGGTCTATGGATTCCTAGGCTTGAATCTAGCTACTTCTTTATAGTGATGTTGCTTACACCACAAGGAGTCGGGACTAGTGTCAAGATGATAGTAATATTCTAAAGTATTGGGCTCAAGCCATGAGTAGGCTCGCAAGCTGTGTAAAAAGTTGTTAGGGAATGAAGGGATGTTGTCCTCAAGGAGTGAACCACAGTGGAATTGAATAGTAAGTGGTTAAACACAAGAGCATAGAGTGTTTGGAAGTTAACTCAAAGAGAGAGATATGATTCATGTGAGTAAAGCAAAATCAACGAAATGAACAAACAAATGGAAAAGAATGTGGGATTTAGACCAAGCTACCTTTGCATAGATGCTATATTGCTCCTAGGATTAAGACCATGTAATGCTTCAACAAGAGGGCTAGAGAGACGCTACTAGGTGTCAATGTCATTCTCTTGGATATTGGACTCAATTAGTTTGCAGCTTCATTCTCATGGAAACATAAACCAATCGAAGCAATCAGTCAAACATATGGGATTTCTTTTTGGGTGGAGGTGTATGTTGAGAGTAAGATAAATAGTGAGGATTCCGGATGGCTGTAGAGTCTTGACGGGGTAGAGAATTTTTAGTATTCCAGTGGTAAGATTTTGGGGAGTACGCTCGGAATGGGTAAGGATTATAGGATTTACCATTAGTGTATCTTTTCGAGAAATTAAAGGTAGTCCTCATCATCTTCATATTGATAGGAGTAGTCGGCCGAATTGAGAGTTGTAGCTTCCTCTTGGTGGTGGAAATTAAAGACTTGTTGGTACGAGTTGCTCCTCCAATCTCCCCGATACTCATAAAAATAGTCTTTTTGATCATGATAAGCCTCTCATTTTGGTAATTTTGGGGTGTTTGGTAGTCTTTTGGATGATCATAATAGAGGTATCTCTTTGGTGGTTGGTCCCTCCATGAATGCTCATAATATGACACTTTGTTGGTCTCCGATGGGTCATCATAGGAATATCTTCTTTGCGGTGGTGGGGCTTTCCTTGGGTATTCATTGTAGTGAGGACCTTGATAGTCATCTTCTCTTTAATGGGTGCCTATGGTTGGTCTCTTCATAACGGTATTGGCTCCTCCTTGGTCATATTGCTATATGCCATTTCTTGATCTTCATATTGAGCCCGATGTGCTGGCTTGGTGGCTTTCTTAGTTGATATTCCTTGAAGTACCCTCCTTAGCTTGGGTCCTCATATTGATCCTCTTGTTGAAATTTTGACATAGAATAATACATCATGAATCAACCTACAACAACAAAGACAAGAGAGTGTTGCAATTAGAAGTGTATAGTAGTTGCAGGTGAGCTATTAGTGTAGTGGTAATTTCAAGTTGGACAAAACAACCAGCAAGACAACAAAAAAAAACACAAAATAGGTGTAAATAAACAAAAAGTGACAACCACAAGATAAAGTGCAACCACAAAAGTAAAATGGGTGAAGTAGACCCCCTACTTTATGTATTTGCTCATGTTAACCAAAATACAACAATTCAATATCGAAGCCACTCCCCGACAACAATGCCATTTGAAAATTATGTAAAAAGTGGCGAGAGAATAAAGGGATGTCACCCTAAAGGAGTAAACCAAAGTGGAGTTGAATAGTGAGTGTTTAAGCACAAGAGCATACAGTGTTTTGAAGCAACCTCAAAGAGAGAGACATGATTCACATGAGTAAAGAAAAATCAACAAAATGAACAATCAAATTGACAACAAATGGAAAAAGAAGGTAGGACTTTGACCACGCTACCTTTGCATAGATGCTATAGTGTTCCTAGGATTAAGACCATGTAATGTTTCAATAAGGGGACAAGAGAGACACTACTAGGTGCCTGATAAGTGCTAATTCTTAGTATTTTTATGTGCACAATTGATATCAAACTCATATGATTTCATGTTAATGTGAAGCTAAGTATGTGTTTGTTTATTTCCTTTGTGTCATTAAGGTTATTTGGGGGCATTGGATGTAACATCATGTAAATTAGTGCTCAATTGGATGTGCTTTGAAGTTATCTTGGCACAAATGCGTGTTCTGGGAGTCATCTGAGGTCAAAAGAGTGCCAAAGAGTGAGTTAGAAGTATCATGGCATGGCCCGGGAACCCAAAAGAACAAAAGAGATGAAGATATATGCATTTTGGATTGAAGAACATGGCTCACGTTGGCACTCACGCCGTGAATGCCAGCGCGACTCCATTTTGCTCTACACTTTCTTTGCCAAGTGATGTCTCAGTATTTTGAGCATATCTCATAATAGAAAGGTCCAAATTAAGTGATTCTAATGGAATTGGAAAGGTATTTCAAAGGGCTACAATTTCTATGAAGACAACAAAGTCTAGTTCTAATGTCTACAAGGTAAAAAATGACCTAGAAACCATAATTGCTGCGTTGAGTGGGAGGTCACGGTCGAGGTCACGGCTTGAGTCTCACTGTGACCTCTAAAACTTGCGAACTGTGCTAAAAATTCACGATGGAACTCACACCGTGAGTCCCATCATGACCACGGACCTAGAATCTTTTTCAAATTGTATTTTTAGTGCTATGAGTCCCATCGTGACCACGGGTCCATAATCCTTTTCAAATTGTATTTTTAGCGCGATTTGAGGGGTATAAATAACTCGGCCTAGGCAATTATTTTTATGAAACTTTTGATTATCAACTCTCTCTCCAAGGTTTTCTTGGGGAGAAAACCTCTCCAAGAATTTTATTTGTGTAATCAATACAAATTTGAAGAAGATTTAAAGAACATTTCCAGATTTCATCTTGCAATTTGAAGCTCTAGTTTTTAATCCAAGCTAAGTCTTTCTTGTTTCTTTTGCATTTTCTTCCTTCTAATTGTGATTTCAATGTCTCTTGTTTCATTTAATGCATTCATTTACATTCCAAAGATGAATAACTATATTCAATTAGGGACTGAATTAAGTCATCTTTTGTGGTTGATGATATGTGATTGAATTGAACTATGAGCTAGTGTAATAACTTGATGATGAATCTAGTTGTGAGCTTGGTGGTTTGTATTGAGTCTTGTATGGTTGTGGCCAAATTATGCAAGAGATACATGGACAAGGTGTTGTCACTATGAGAATAGAGCAATACCATAGTCACACTTCTCACTAATCCAACTCACCTTTGAGAAAACGGTGTTGGAAGGAGATGCGAACACCACAAGCTTGATAAAATGTTTCAAGCTAATTGAGAGTCCAACGTCCACGAGAGTGGCATTGACACCTAATAGCATCTCCCTAGTTCCCTTGTCAATGCATTGCATGAGCTTTAACTAATGATACATTATATCATCTACACTTAGATGACCTAGTTCAAACCCTTGGTTTTACTATTGATTGTTAATCATTGCTTGATCATTCATTACAATTTTATTTTCATTTCCTTTCATTTGCTCCTATCAAATCATTGAAGAGGATAAAAAGAGTGAAGAAGAGGGAGGTGAAGAAAAGACTAGAGATGAGAATCTTGAAGAGAAAATAAAAGAAGAATTGGAGGAGGAAAAGAATAAGATGGAATTTGATAGCATATTTTTTTGGAGTAGATCAATGTCAAATCTTTGAAAAGAATATGCAAACTTTTAGTTTAAGAGAGTTTCTCAATGCCCGACACTTGAGAACATACCTAGAGAAGAAAGTGCAAAGAGAGAAGGGGGTCTTTTTCCTCCCATGTTGGCTAGATCGTTCTTTATTAGTTGTGATTTTTTTATTCTTTGTAATTTATTTTTACCTTTCACATTTATGTTTCTTTCTTTACTTGTCATTTCTTATTTCCATAGAGATTTTTTTTTTTTTAGAGAAAGTTGGCACAAACTTGAATGTTCAAAACCGCCTGGTGCACACAATTTTGAGAGAATACTTTTATGATGTCTTTGATGCTTTCAAATGTGTTATTATTATGATTATGAACGATATCTTTAATGTGTTTATGTGAAGCTCTTGTTAAATTAAATCTATGTGTCTTACGTACCCTTTCCTTTATGTGCTTTGATTTCAATTTCCCTTTTCTTGTGTGTTAAGTTGTGTTTTTACATTGAGGATGATGTTTACTTTTAAGTGTGGGGAGATTTGTGGGTGCACCTTGTGTTTTTCTTGGTATCCATACTCTTGTAAGGATTGTGTAAATAGGTTGTGCATTTGAATTCAATTGTGTGTTGTTGTTCATTCTACCGTGCATTTGTTGTGAAGTGGGTCTTATAGGCTCAATTGTTTGAAAATTGCCTCTTACACCATTGTGAGGATTGCATTGGGCCCAAATAGGTTTACATTTATTATATGCTTGTTTGAGGTTCAATCCACCACTTTTATAGACCTTGGCCAATGATCTTTCGAAATGGGAGTGCACACGAGATGGTTTGTGAAATTTAAGGTGGTAAGCCTGGAATGAACTTTCTCGATGTGGCACAAGGCAAAATGTGAGATTTTCTTGTGGTGAGTTTTGTGATTCCCTACTCCCTTTGAAAAAGGCATGAGAGGATGCAAAAAGAGTCAATTGACTTGGGCAATCATTGCATGAACTTCAAAAACGCATAGAGCTCTATGTGAAGGCGGTTAACTTGACGGTGTGTCCTAGAGATGATATGAAGAAAAAGAGAAAATTCACGCTAAGTCAAAACGCATGGAGAGGCTTGTGTCACACCGTCACACTTGATTAAATGGTTCTTTTGGGCCAAATGTGGCAAAGTTTGGAAAGCTATCTTGTACATCGTTCCCTTTAGTGGGCTGGGCTTGGTAGGCCCTTGGAGGTTGTGGATTGAATCATTTGAAGAGTATGATTGCTTTGAGTGTACTTGACAATTATATTTGTTTCTTTGTTTTGTCGTGCTTGAAGGCAAGCAAGGTCTAAGTGTGGGTGGGGACAATGTCGCTATTGTGGACATTAGGCTCTCATGAGAGTCTAAACTAGAGCCTAGAGGCTCAGATGTAGGTTAAACTACAAGCTGAAAGAAATCAAATGCAGGCTCAAATGCAAGCTCAGATTACAAGTTTGATGGATGAGTTGCACCGCAATGGGATGCTATCCACTTCTATGCCACCACCTCTAACTACTCAAGCTGAACATTCTGTTAATTCAAATGATGAAGACGACTCTCCTAAGTTATTGGAGCTAAACTACTGACTAAATATAAACCACCAATTACAAAGCATATATTATAATTACATAATATAATATGGCTAACACGCCCCCTCAAGCACAAGGTTGGTAGGCAGCAACATTGAGCTTGGAGCGTAGAGTCTGAAAATGCTGGGCCGGCAAAGGTTTGGTGAAGATATCGGCCAACTGATCCTTCGTAGACACAAAATGAACGATCAGATCCCCAGATGCTACTTTGTTTCTGACAAAGTGATAATCAACTTCAACATGCTTTGTCCGAGCATGGAAAATTGGATTGGCAGCTAAGTAAGTGGCTCTTAAATTATCACACCAAAGAGTCGTGGGCTGTCTGGAATGTAGCCGAAGTTCACGTAGTAAGGAAACCACCCATGTAACCTTAGCAGCAACATCAGCCAGGCCTTTATACTCAGCTTCAGTAGACGATCGAGCAACTGTGCGTTGTTTCCTCGAAACCCAGGAAATTAGATTGTCACCGAGATAAACGGCATAACCACTCGTAGACTTCCTGTCGACCGGGCATCTAGCCCAATCAGAGTCGGAATAAGCATGTAGGGCAAAGTGCTTCGTCTTGGTGAGGTGTAGACCTAGATCTTGTGTGCCCTTAATGTAGCGACAGACTCGCTTCAGTCGTCGGAGAGTGCATAAACTGACAAAGACGATTGACCGAGTAAGACAGATCCAGCCGAGTGATAGTCAAATACTATAATGCACCAACAATGCGCCGATACTGCGTCGGATTATCAAACAGTTCTGGTGAGGATGCCTGCGATTGTGACACAAGTGTTGGCGTAGCTAAAAGCTTGCAGTCAGACATGCCAGCTCGGGATAGAATATCTTGCATATAGCGCTTCTGTGATAGTAAAAGACCCCCTCTACAGGGTATGGTCTCAATGCCTAAGAAAAATCCTGGAGTCCCTACATCTCGGATCTTAAACACGGTTGACATTTGACGAAGAAGAGACTCAATTAATTTGGAGTCGTTCCCCAGCATAATAATGTCGTCCACATAGACAAGTAAAAACACACGGGAGTCACCGGCTGTGTAGTGAAAAAGAGAAACATCAGTTTTGGATGGTGAAAAACCTGCTTCTGTCAGGAAATCATGTAGACGCTTGAACCAAGCACGAGGAGCCTGTTTAAGACCATACAACGACCTCTGAAGATGACAGACATGGCCTGGATGTAGTGGATCCTCATAACCGGGTGGCTGTTTCATATAAACGGTCTCCGGAAGATGACCATTAAGAAAGGCATTATGGACATCCAGTTGCCTGAGGGTCCATGAATGTGAGACTGCTAGCGAAAACAAAAGCCGAATAGTGGTTGGTTTAACAACAAGGCTAAACGTATCGAAGAAATCTTCCCCAGCTATTTGATTGAAACCCTTAGCAACTAGTCGAGCCTTATAACGTTCAATTGTCCCATCGGCTTTGCGCTTGGTGCGGAAGACCCATTTGCAGCCTATAATGTTCATATGTGGGGTTGCAGGTACAAGTTTCCACGTATGGTTCTGTAACAGCGCATTGAATTCCTGGTCCATAGCATCTCTCCAGTGACTGTGTCCTACTGCTTGAGAATAACAAGTGGGATCGATAGTAGTGTGTAGAGCATAAAATTGCTCACCCGTGCCCCGAGTTTTCCGACGCGTGCGCATGGCATGTCCGCCTTCCTAGGCTCGATTAGTGGTGGTATGAGTATCAGTAGAAGATGTTAATGCCTGAGTATCAACCTGAGTCCCAGAGGATTCCGTTGGAACCGGTATAGACACAGTGGGTGTAGTTGACGGTACTAGAACAGAAGCAACTAGTGCTGGCTGGGTCGGTGTCAAAACTGGCCCAATTGCCCAAGTAGTGTCGGAGGAACCAAGCACAATATTACCCTGCATACGTTCCTGTAAAGCAAAAGGGAAGATGTTCTCAGCGAACTGCACATGGCGACAGATATAGATTTTTCCAGTGTGTGGGTCTAAGCAACGGTATCCCCTATAGCTGACTGGGTAACCTAGGAAGACACAAGGAGTTGACCTGTACTCAATTTTGTGACGATTATAAGGCCGAAGATACGGATAGCATCGACAGCTAAAGACATGGAAGAATGTATATGGGGGGGTTGGGTATTAAATAACTTGGAGTAGGGACTGTGAAATTTTAGAGCCGTGGAGGGTATGCAATTTATTAGGTAATTAAGTTGCAGTTTCGAAAGCATATTCCTAGAATTTTAGTGGAGTTGAACTTTCGGCAAGTAAAGCAAGACCCGTTTCAACTACGTGACGGTTCTTTCTCTCGACTCTCCCGTTTTGTTCGTGAGTATAGGCACATGATTGGCGGTGTAAAATACCAAGAGACTCAAAAATAGAGTGGAGATGGCGATATTCTCCACCTAAATCAGACTGGATGGCTTTGATAGAACGTGAAAATTGACGTTCTACCATCGCCCGAAAAGAATTGAAAATTTTATAAATATCTAATTTCACTCGTAAAGGATAAAACCAAGTGAACCGAGTACAGTCATCCACGAAAAGTACAAAATATCAACAACCTGTACTAGAAATAACTGGTGACGGACCCCAGATGTCCGTATAAATTAAGTCTAATACATTATTACTACTGCCTGGAACCCTATCTAGTGGAAACCGAGATGATTTCTCTAGTTGACAAGCGGAGCAAATTTTAATAGAATTTATATTATTCGTGGTTACAGGACAATTTTTCAAGACACGTTTGAGAAGCTGACTGTGTGGATGACCGAGACGCTGGTGCCAAACAACGGAGGAAGCCCGGGCCGAAAGAAATGCATTGTGACCCCGAGGAAGAACAAGCTTGTACAAACCGCCAATAGTGGAACCTCTAAGAAGAATGGCCCGGGTTGTGCAGTCCTTCACAAAAAACAGATTCTTATGAAATTCGAAAAAAACGTTATTTTTGTTAGTGAATCTGTAGACATAAAGTAAAAGAATGGCAAGTTTCGGAACATGTAGAATATTAGACATGTGAAAATTGTGTGAATCAGAACGGATAACCGTGCGACCGACACTAGAAACATCCAAACCTGTACCATTTCCAATTTTTAAGACATAATTCCTAGAATATGGTTCAGTGTGATCCAACATCTGTGCGTCGGGGGTTGCATGTGCAGAGGCACCGGTGTCATGGTACCACACATCTGCAGTCGTACGCCCAACAGGTTCGCCGAAAAACGCCATATTAGCATGGGCAGCCGGCCGGTCATCGTACCGCTTGTAACAAGAAACGGCACTGTGGCCGGTGGCTCGACAGATTTGGCACCGTGGTGCACCACCGTTCCGGCCACGGCCATTGCCATGCCCACGCCCATTGCGACCACCGTGGCCATTGGAATGACCTCCGCCGAAGTTGCGTCCACGACCTGCAAAAAAGGCAGTCTGGGAGTTGTGAACCGGCGCCGAATCCGACATAGCAAATTCATCAAACTGAATGAATTCTTGTGCCCGGAGATGGTCGGCTAGCTGTGCGAGAGTCACCGGCGTGCCCGGGTGATGAGACTGGAATGCAACAAATAAATGATCCATTAAAAGTCTCGAGTGGCCCGGTAACAAGATCTAAGTCAAGGAAGATTCAAGAGGCTTTTAACACTTTTGTGCAAACAGACTGGAGTCCAACAT
>CP025653.1:21070015-21133840 GCA_003576665.1 Ipomoea trifida
TTGAAATGAGAGACATTGGAATCACAACTGAAAGAAAGCAAATGCAAAAGAAACAAGAAAGACTTAGCTTTGATGAAGAACTATGCAAGATGAAATCTAGAAATTACAATTTGAATTGATTACAAGCTGATCGAATTGATTTACATCTTCAAAAATTTTTGATAGATTACAAAGAAGAAATATTTTGAGAGGTTTTCTCACAGCAAAAACCTAGAGAGGGAAGCTAAAAATGAAAAGTTATCTGAAAATAACCGCCTAGACATATTTCACTACAAAAAAACGCGTTTTTAGCGACGGACACAATCCGTCGCTAAAAGAATAAAATCCGTCGCTAAACCCATTTAGCGACGGAAACTGTCCGTCGCAAAAACCCTCCTCGCTAGAATTTAGCGACAATTTTTTTTCCGTCGCTAGAATCTAGCAACGGAAATGTCCGTCGCTAAGTAAAATCAATCCGTCACTAAATTCCTTCTGACGACGAATTTATGGTGAAAATTGAGTGGGAATAACGACAACAATTTTTGTCGCTAAATCTAGCGACCGAAAATCCGTCGCTAAATCAAAAAAATATCCGTCGCTAATTTCCTAATTTGAAGATGTGGTGACGAATTTGAAAGGGAATAGCAACGGATATTTCCGTCGCTAATTATATATTTTTTATAAAAAAAAAATTATTATTATTATTTTAATTAAAATCCCTATTTTTTAATTTACTGTTAAAACTTTAAAATCCGTATCAACATAACTCTAAGTCACTACCTAATACTATCAAATTACCATCAAACTTTATATAATCATAAAATAAAACTTTTATCAAACTTTATAGTAACACAATAATTTAATCACACTTTAATACAATAATATATCATCAAAACACAATATTGTAAAATACAAAATGCAATTACATAAAATCTGAAAGTAGCATTTTTGGTTGATTTTGATAGTATTGCAAATCCAATAAATGATACAAATCCGTTGTGTGTATACAACATTGATGTAATTGAATGAAAATGGAAACCATCAACATGATACTCCTTCACCCACCTGCAAAACATCATTACATTATTTTCACAAGCAATCAAAGCATCAAGCATCAAGCATCAAGCATCATACTTTTTTTTCTTTCCCTTCAATTTCATTGGAACTAAATTTTAAACTCAAAAGTTCAAGTAAATAGGCACAAGTAAATAACCTCTAATCACCATTGTATCCACAATTAATTCCATAACTTCAATTAATAAACACTGCTGGAAATCATCCAATTTGAAATAGACTTAAAAAGGTCGGAAATGGCTGTTCCGACCACTTTTCCGACCAATTTGGGTGTCCGGAAAAACCATCGTCGGTAATTCCGACGACCAAGGGACGTGGTCGGAAATTCCGACCACTTTAGAAAGTGGGTCGGAAGAAAACGACCAACAATGCAACCAGGCGAAGTCCAGATTTTCCGACCACCAGGGTGGTTGGAAAACTGGAAACAACAAATAAAAAAAATCATTTCACTACAGAGAATCCCTCTGTAGTGAAATGAATATATATATATTTGGTTGCAAGTTGGTAGGATAATTGTTGAAATTACTCCAAAGAAACAATGTTTACTAGATAATGAATTAACAAATACTCCTACTATTTAGTGTTTACTAATGGCTATTAAGCATTTAGACTTCAATTTTCAAGTGTTAGCTGCTCTGTAGACCCACAAAGAAGATCCAATAGGAAAGCACTGGCAGTTACAAAGAGAACCAAATACCCAATTGAATTCGCACCTGAAGAAACGAAATGTAGGAAAATCTGCATAATAAATCAAGCAACAAGGTTCAAGCAGAAAAATTGAAAAGAAAAGCAATATGAGTCTTACCAGATGACATTGGATCAATTGTCTCAAAAAACTCCTTGAGCAATTGCTGATAGAAGTCAGAATCATCCAAAAGTTGTGAGTTTCCATTAGCATTATCCCCTGATCAAATTAAAGAAGATTAGAATTTTCAAATTTATGTTATTACTGCAGGAAAGAAAAGAAAAACACTTGAGTGAAAGTTATTGTAGAAAAAATATAATGTCATCGGAATAGAGGAAACAATCTTGAAGTTATAGCCATGTACTCAAAGTCTCAAATAGTAAAACAAATGAGTGAATATACATACTTCTTGCGTAGCTGTAAGGTTTGGAACCTGGACAGGAGAAAAAGTATAGTCATTATTTCCTATACCCTTTATCATTTTACTTGGATCCCTCATATAATTAGCCACTTGCGGACAAATATTCTGCAGTTAAGTTAACAAATGTGAAAAGCTAGTTCATTTTTCTACAGTCATTAACCAAAATCTTCTAAGCAAACCTGACTAAATGCATGCAATTTGCCTGTAACTGCAACCTTGCCACTTGTTACTATTTGTCTATTGACTTGTCTCTAAAAGAAGCCATCCTTTCCAAACAAAATAAAAAAGCCATTATAAGTATTGACTTATCGAAATAATAATCCATGAAACAACATCAATGAAAACAAATTGGTGCAGTACTAACACAAGTATACCAAAAAGAATGTAAAATTAAAATGAATTGGTGCAGTTCCTTTTTACTTAGCTTGTTTAGCTTGTGTTTTGCTTTATTAAATTAGCAAAACAAAGATCATATCATATTTCATAAATGGCAAAATTGCATTACCAAATTATTATATAAAATTTATATTATTCAGATAATTACACTTATTTCAAAGTCACACCCATTTCTTTAACTTATTCACCACAGCAAGCAAAATCAAATAGTTAAAGTGGCCTACTGTAATGGTATGTGCTTGTCAGTCCTTCACCAACTATATCCTTAGGGAGGGTTTTGTTGGGTTGCTATGGAATAACTCCCAAATACCTTTGATTGTGGAGCACTCTAGCTTTCATTTATTTATTTACGTCAAAAAATGTAAAGAAAATTTAAAATTGAAGTCTTGAAATCTTACTATAGGGGCAGTTCTTGCTGTTACTCCAAATCGACCATGGCAAGCAGAATCATCAAGCCTATAAGCTTCCACCTACAACATGCTAATTGCCAACACATTATCAAGGTTAGAAGAACAGCAACAGTAGTAATTATAAAGAATTTAGGGCTTATTGAAATTATGATTTAGGGAACAGCAACAGTAGTAATTCCATTTTCTGTCAAGACTTTCAAATTTGCTGGCAACAACCTTTCCAAGTTTGCAGGTGCTGCATAATGCTCCTACAAGTAATGATTCAACAATAACATTTCAAGGTAAACAATATGCCAAAAAGACACATGTAAGGGAATAAATAGAGTAAAATGGAAAATAAGTTCCTTCAATAAGGGACTTAAACTTAAGTAATAAGAAAAGAAAGAGAAACAAAATCCATACCCAACCACATGCACTAGAGATGGCTAGCCCAATAAATGGAGGAATATACATATCTTGTGTGATCATCCTGCAAAGTATTTTTTTAAGAAAATTTTAATACAACTAACTACAGTCAAATTGAAGCATGACACGAAATGTTCAAGTTGATAGTTCTCCTATGTGGCAGTTCCATAGATGTCCATTAATATAGCAGCAATATAGGTTATATAGCATATAGAAAGCCACACTCAAGTTTTTGAACAATTCAAAAAAGAAGTCTACCCATGCAAAGATGAGACAATTAGATAGCTACACTTTAACTGATATCACAACTATATGCACAGAAATCTCATATCACAGTTAGACTAAATTACAATATAGTCCAGTGATTTCGAGCTTAAAAATAGATCACCATTAATGCTAAAACATATAACCAATTCAACACTGTTATCCAAGGAATCAATAGCAATAATTACAATCATGAAAAATATAATTTCGTTAACTCAAGAGCACATGAACAATATTTAACAAGAAAAAAATTAGGCAAATGATTAAAGACAGAAAGTTATATTGACCTTTCAACAATGTGCATTTATCCAACTACTAGCTAATACAACCTGTCCTTGCACCCGAACTCAAATTATTGAGATATGCAACTTCAACATCCCTACACTTATCCTCTACGGACATATCTCTCCTTGAAGAACAATAAATTTCAGCAACCAAAAAGCAGTAAATAATAGATATAATAAAATAAAATAAAATAAAATAAAATAAAATAAGAAGGAAACGTAAGGATTGGGAATAACCTAGAGACCCTAATGATAAAATTAAAACTAATAAATTACCTGTGGTTGACTATGACATTTCATTGAATCATTGTCGATGGAGCTCAAGCTATCGCCAGCGGTGGAGGCAATGGTGTTACCTGCAACTGGCTGTCTGCTGTTCAGAGGAGAAACAGCAGCGACGGAGGATGTAGTGGCAGAGCAATCATATGCTTACCTGTTTCCTCTATGCAACTGATGGCGATCAGTGAGAATCTGGGGTTCTCGTCCCCGTTACACGATGTCTGTGCCTGAATCTTATGCGGCTGACAGCAACGTCGGCGTCGGCTGATGGCGATGGAGGCGCTGGCGAGTGGCGACGAAGACAATAGAGGGTTTTGGATTTAGGTTTGGGGGGAAATTGTAAAATATTCTAAGTGTATAGGGTTTAGGTTTGGAGGGAAATTGTAAAATATTTAAGTGTATGTCCAAAATTGAAGGGTTTTCGATTTAGGTTTGGAGGGAATTTTTTCTTTTTCTAATTGAAATTATAATATCGATTCTAATAATAAAACGATGTTATATATATAATACATAAGATTTCAATTTTTTTAACCGACGTAGTATAACATATAAAATTTAAAAATTATATATAATATATAGGATCATATGAAATCACCAGTTTACATGAGACTGTAAGATCAAATATTGTGCTTCAATGTAATAATTTTATTAATATAAAATAAAAATGATTATTTTCAATATAATTAAAATGAGTATTTAAATTTTTAGTAATAGTGTTGTAAAGATGAATATTGTTGTACATAGTTTTAAGAGTTACGGAGGGAGATATTGGCGAAAATTTGGGATTGAATTGAGAATGGCGCCAATTTAATAATTTGGGGTGAAATGTTAGCACAATTTTTTTAACATAATAATAATAATAATAATAATAAAGTCATTATTAGTCATTATAACTAGCTAATATAATCAACTAACACAATAAGCTATTAGCTATCAGCTAAACTAATTAGTTATTGATAAGCATAATTCCCCCGCCTGTATATTCGGGTTACACTCCCCGGTCTATTTCGTTAACCGGTCAATGTTGTTGACCGGCCTAAATCCCCGATCTATTTCCGACGATTGGTCTATTTGCATTAACTGTTCTTCGGTGCTCAGCCGATCTAGATTACTCGGCGGCGGCAAAACTTGAGGATCTTTTCGCCTAGGAGCCCATTGAGGTCGGGAAATTCGGTCCACCTATAGCGTTTAGGGCCGACCTAATCCTTAATAAAGAGTATTTGATCCATATATCGTATTCTACTCTATCAGTTATCAACTAACATTCATTTGCCAAACACTCATATGCTCCCTCATCTTCCCTAAGCTAAGAATGAGCCTAAGTTTCAGGTCGAGTCCGATGAGTACTCTCAAGATGTCAAAAGCGATTGAAAAATGATCCTCCATATACATATAGCTGGATCCGATTTGGGCTCAATATGCATGAGTCGGTAAGTTCGGAGTATATTCCGTATACCAATACATTACGTGGGATTATGAAACTAAATAGAATTATGATTCTCAAAAGAACTAGGATTGTAGAGTACTAACAAGAATAAATGTTTTAAGGAGTTGAAGTTAGAAAAAGATTTCATATATCTACATGGAAAGGACGACACGGTCTTATTTTCATAGCAAGAATGGTGAATTGGTTGTTATACTAGGCTAATTTAGTTGTTTATATTAAACATCATAACATGTCAGCATACTTGGTGGTCGGTTGAAGAAATACAAGTTAAAATTTGACCGCCAAAAAAAAAAAAAAAAAAAAAAGAACAAAAGAAATAAGGGAAGAAGTTTTCCGACCACCTGTAAGAGTGGTCGGAAATACCGACCAGAAGATGGCCAAAACAAGATCAGTTTAAACAATTTAAACTGTAAAAAACATTTCCGACCACCCTGGTGGTCGGAAATATTCTCTAAATTAAAATAAATGAATTTGGCGAAACTTTTCCGACCATTTTGTAAAATATGATCGGAAATTCCGACCACATAGTAAAAGTGGTCGAAAATTCCGACCACTTTCCGACCACCATGACACTTTGACGGAAAAATGAAAAAAAAGCCACTTTTGCGACCAATTTTTTGGGTGGTCGGAAATGAGGTCGGAAAAACCATAATTTCCAGCAGTGAAACCATAATCCATAATCACTAGTTAATCACTCCATAACCATCATTAACTCATAATTAAATCACCATCCCCAATAATCTCATCATTGTCATCATTCAATAATCATCAAGGTCATAATAACCTCATAGAATATATCATTATTAACACTAATCACCATAATTAACAATAGACTACTCTTTTCAAAAAAAAAAAAAAATAGACCAATAATGATCTTAATAATTCATAAATAACCTCTAATCACCATTGTTAAACATCTAACCACCATTAATCAAAGTTCTTAGTCAATCATCATCAATAAATCATAGATATACTCCAAAAGACCTTCAAATACAATTCAATAAAAGCTAAGTGTAATGCACAAACCTCCTTGTTAGGACTCCTAGTGTTAGTCATGTTAGGACTCCTATTGTTAGATACTTCTATTCATGTTATACTTCTATAGTTTGTATATAGGTGTTGCAGATCATATTGTACAGCAGAGATTGAATACACATTATACACAATACCTTAATCTGGTATCATACGCCAGGCATCTTTTCCGGCATGGCCGACGCTGCCTCTACGGCTGTTTCATCGGAGAGGACGGTCTCCGACGGCGCTCCGTCTCCTCTGCCGGCGTCGAATGCTCTCTCGTCGGCTCACCATTACGTTAGTATTAAACTAACTTCCCGTAATTTTCTTTTTTGAAGAGCTCAGCTGGTTCCGTTTCTTCACGGCCAGCGCTTGATGGGATTTATTGATGGCTCAATCCCTGCTCCGCCTATGCTGCTTCCGCCGCCAGCCGCGACGCCGACTGCTGCTCCTTCCGTCAACCCGGCGTACGCACCTTGGTTCCACCAAGACCAAGCGATCCTGTCAATGATCATCTCCTCGCTCTCGGAGGAAGTTATTCCCATTGTTCTCGGCAAGCAATCTTCCATGGCTGCCTGGAATGCTCTTGAACTCGCTCTCGCTTCCACTTCTCGTGCTCGGGCAGTTCATTTACTCGGCCAACTTCAGACTTTGCAGCAGGGTGAAGCTTCTGTTGCGGATTATCTAGGTCGTGTTAAGGTCCTTCTTGAAGATCTAGTGCTTGCGGGTCGACCTGTGACTGATGATGAGATGAACATCTACGCCTTCCGAGGCTTGCGGGCGGAGTTTCGTTCCTTTGCGGCTTCCTTGTCCACTCGGCCGGTGCCCTTGACGTTGGAGGAGATGGCGGATTTGTTAGGGGCTCAGGAGTTCGCCCATGTTGCTGAATTCTCGCCCGCTGGAATGCAGTCGCCGTCGGCTGCTCATGTTGCTCGGCGAGGTTCGGGTCGCGGCGGTCGTCGCGGCTCACAGCGGTGGCCAGCAGCGATCTGGTGGTGGCTCTGCGGCGTCTGGACAGTTTACGCAGCAGTGGCGCGGTTCTGGTTCTAGAGGTCGGAATCGTGGACAGCAGCGAGGTGGTCGTGGCGGCCCGAGGTCGAATTTGCGGTGCCAAATTTGTGATATACCCGGTCATTCGGCTTTGACGTGCTATCGTCGCTATTCAGATGGGTCGCAGGCTCATATGGTTTATCAGGACTCTACTGACTCGGGCTCGTTGGCTTCTCAGACTTGGTTCCCGGATACGGGGGCCACCGATCATGCCACTCCAGATGCTCGTTCTTTCACAGCGGTTGAGGACTATGTTGGTACTGACTCACTTCGGGTTGGTAATGGTAAGGCTCTGCCTATTTATAGTGTTGGTTCTACATCGTTTACTACCCCATCCCGTTCTTTTGCAATGTCTCGTGTCTTGCATGTTCCTGGTTTGTCTGCGTCATTGCTTTCTGTTCAGAAATTTGCTTCTGAAAATTCTGTGTTTTTTGAGTTTTACCCCACTTATTTTGTTGTGAAGGATATCCGCACCAAAGCGGTCCTCCTCAGGGGTAACAGTTCGGGTGGTTTATATTCTTTGCCGGTATCTACACCTTCTGCTTTTGTTTCGGCCCGGGCATCGTCTTCGGTGTGGCATGGACGTCTTGGCCATCCTCATCATCGTGCTCAGAGTCACATATTGAAGTCTTGCTTAGTTAGTTCGTCTAGTAGATTAGGTTCTGTTTGCACTGCTTGTCAGCTTGGGAAATCTGCGCGTTTCCCTCTTTCTAGTGTTCGTTCTTCTAGTAATCATGTCTTAGATTTGGTGTATAGTGACATTTGGGGCCCTGCTCCAGTTACTTCTGTTAATGGATACCGCTATTTTGTTATATTTGTTGATGATTTTACTCGCTTTACTTGGTTTTATCCTATGCGTTTAAAATCTGACTTATATACTATTTTTGCTCAATTTCGTGCTTTGGTTGAGCGGTCTTTTGGCTGTCGTATTAAGTCTATTCAGTCCGATCTTGGGGCTGAATACAAGAAGTTGCATTCTGAGTTTCTTCGTCTAGGTATTTTTCACAGGCAATCTTGCGCTTACACTCACGAGCAAAACGGTCGTGTTGAGCGTAAGCATCGTCATATAGTTGAGACAGGTCTTACTTTACTTGCTCATTCTTCTGTTCCCTCTCGTTTCTGGGATTATGCGTTTGAGTGTGCGGTTTATCTTATTAATCGTATGCCTACTTCTGTTTTAGACAATAAGAGTCCCTATGTTGTTTTATATCGGTCACCGCCCTCCTATTCTTTTCTGCGTGTCTTCGGGTGTTTGTGTTTCCCACACTTGCGCCCGTATAATCGTCATAAAATGAGTTTCCGGTCTGCTCCCTGTGTTTTTCTTGGTTATCCTGATTCTTTTAGGGGGTATCGATGTATGGACTTAAACACTAACAAAGTTTTCATCTGTAGGCATGTTCGTTTCGATGAGCATGTGTTTCCTTTTGCCACTAAACCTGTTGTGCAGCCCGATGTGAGTCCTCAGTCCTTACCGTGGGGTGGTGCCCGGTTAGCTCCTGCTTCTACTAACACGGAGGTGTTGCCTACTCTGGATTCTCCACTGGTGGTCCCGCCTCGGGGTCGTCGTACTCGTGCAGTGCCGCAGGGTCCTGGTCCTATGACTCGGAGTCGGGCTCAGAAGGAAGGTGCGGTTCTTGTTGCCTTATCTGCTGAGTTGAGTCCGTCAGAGCCTACTTGTTATACTCGGGCTGTTCGATTTCCTGAATGGCGTGAGGCTATGGATGCTGAGTTCAATGCACTGTTGCAGAATCAGACTTGGAGATTGGTTCCGTTTAAGCAGGGCATGAATGTTGTGGGCTGCAAATGGGTCTTTCGCACCAAACGAAAGGCAGATGGTTCAGTTGATCGGCACAAGGCCAGGCTTGTGGCAAAAGGCTTCAATCAGGTGGCAGGTCAGGATTTCTTTGATACGTTTAGTCCTGTTGTGAAGCCGACTACGGTACGTCTTCTTCTGTCTTTGGCGCTTTCCTCAGGCTGGGCTGTGCGGCAGCTTGACGTGCACAATGCGTTCTTGAATGGGACGCTAGCTGAGACTGTGTATATGGCTCAACCGCCTGGTTATGCCGATTCGGATTTTCCGGACCATGTGTGTTTGTTGCAGAGATCTCTCTATGGTCTTAAGCAGGCTCCGCGTGCGTGGTTCATGCGTTTACATGCTTTCCTTTTGTCGATTGGTTTTAAGGCTTCTAAGACCGATGTGTCTCTGTTCATTTACTCACAAGGTGATTTGCGTGTTTATCTGCTTGTTTATGTGGACGATATCCTTGTTATGGGGAGTGATTCTGATCTGGTCTCTGTGCTGATTTCTAAACTCTCTGTGGCATTCAAAATTCAGGATCTTGGCAGCCCGTCTTTCTTTCTTGGAATTGAGACTATAGCTCTTACTGATGGTTTGCTGCTTTCTCAGAAGCGGTATATGCTTGATATTCTCAAGCGAGCAGGTATGACTGACTGTAAGCCTCTGGCTACTCCTATTCCTGTGTCTCGCTCTTCTGGTGTGTCTTCTGAACCGTATGCAGATCCCACGAGATACAGGAGTCTTGCGGGTGCTTTGCAGTATCTCACCATTACTCGTCCGGATTTGTCGTTTGCGGTGAATCAATTGTGTCAGCATATGCACTCACCTTCGGTGGATCACTGGGCTCAGCTTAAGCGGGTTCTTCGGTATGTGAAGGGCACTACTCATATGGGTCTGACATTGCGTAAGTCTTCTCCTTTGGTTATTCATGCTTACTGTGACTCAGACTGGGCTGGTTGTCCTGTGGATCGCAAATCTACAAGTGGGTTTGCTGTGTTCTTGGGGTCCAATCTTGTGTCATGGGTCTGCAAGAAACAGCGCACTGTTGCTCGTTCGTCTACTGAAGCTGAATACAAAGCCATTGCGGATGTTTGTGCTGAGGTAACTTGGATTGTCTCTTTACTTCGTGAACTTGGATTGCCTCCGTCATCCTCACCGACCCTATGGTGTGACAATCTGGGTGCTACGTATATGTGTGTCAATCCCGTGTTTCATGCTCGCACGAAACACATTGAGATAGACTATCATTTTGTTCGTGATAAGGTTGCTGCAGGTGAACTTCGGGTTAATTTTATCTCCACCAAAGATCAGTTGGCTGACATCTTCACCAAACCATTGGCGGCTCCTCGTTTTGCCTTTCTTCGTGACAAGCTTCAGGTTGCTGCACCTACCTGAGCTTGCGGGGGAGTGTTAGGACTCCTAGTGTTAGTCATGTTAGGACTCCTATTGTTAGATACTTCTATTCATGTTATACTTCTATAGTTTGTATATAGGTGTTGCAAATCATATTGTACAGCAGAGATTGAATACACATTATACACAATACCTTAATCCTCCTTAGCTTTGAAAAATATAAACAATCCCGTGTACAAATACATAAATATATATATATATATATATATATATATATATATATATATATATATATATTACTCAAACACACATTCAAACCAACTTTGAAGTCACTAACAGTGATGTGAGATTAACAGTAGTTGAAAATTTCAGCTTGGCGCAGTCTGAAAGATTGATTCGGTAAAAATACTTCTCGAACTCTTTTTTACTTGAAATTTTTATGGTAGAACCTAAACTTATAGTACTTGATGTCCATAAAAAGTTTGAGTCAATTTGATCTTCAAATAAACAAAGAAAATTACGTTTCTACCCTTGGCAGTGTGCTGTCCAGATTTCCTTTTCTCCGTGGACCAGTTTTAGAAATTAATTCGGTAAAAATACTTCCCGAACTCCTTTTTACTTGAAATTTTTTTGGTAGAACCTAAACTTATAGTACTTGATATCCATAAAAAGTTTGAGTCAGTTTGTTCTTCCAACATAAACAGAAAATTACGTTTCTACCCTTGGCATTGTGCTGTCCAAATTTTGGAAAATAATTCAAAAACAATACTTCTACTCCTTGGATTGTTATGATATTTTTTATGTATGTTCTAGACTTGATGAACTACATATATGAAGGAATTGGCATAAAAAATACTCACATAAATTTTAGTAAAATGACTTAGATGCACAATTGGAACAAAAAACATATGCAAATTGTAGAAACTTTAGAAAGTCATAACTTTTGATTCGGTTATCCATTTATCCGTTTTGGACAAAAAAAAAATTCAAATCACGTATTTTTTTGAGATCTATACAAATGCTTCTTTTGCACTTAATTTAAATTTTGTATGTATTTAGATGGTTTCAACAAGTGAAAAAAAGAATTCCTTGTTAATAGACCTCCTCAAGATAAGGATAATGCTTAAACCTGGAATGAGATTCATATAACTACATATCTACTGGATAAGCTACTGCTGTACATTATACATAAATTATGTAGAAAATAGGCATTTACATAGACAATAACAAAGAAGAACTGTAATTAAAGAAATATAATAGGCAATAAAGCACTAACGAATAAATTAAAAATTATTAGCATAAACTAACATTTCAAAGAAGAGCTAAAATGAAAGAAATAAAAGAAGTTTTCCAAAAAAAAAAAATTAAATAAAAGAAGTAGGGAAACGGAGTTGTACCAGGCAGCAGCGACAGTGGTAGGAGTTCGGCGGAGTGGCTGCGGTTGGCGTTCGGAGATGGACGAGGTCACGGCGAAGCGTTCGGCGAAAATTTATCCAAAGGTTTAGTAGGAAGCTTCATGTTCTCAAGATTGGATACAATAGTACGCATTACAGGAAATGTCATACGAGGTAATAGTGTATCAAAGTAGTACTGCAATCAAGCACAAAATGTTTAGTGCTTGTATCAATGTCAGACTAAGTAGCAGTACATACATATACAGAGAAAATGAAAGTTATCACAAACATATCATTATATCAAAGAACATTGTAATACTCCAAGTATGTTTTGAGTCAAAAGTTCAAATTAATCAAGAGCAAAAATTTTAATTGCAAAACATTCAAGTAACAATAGTAAAAAAAGACACTAGATAAGTTTTACTAGTCAAATTGAAGAATGAGAGGCCAGTGCTGCAAGTAGCCACATGCTCTTCCCTCATTTCCTTGGCAACTTATAGTTCAAAATTTGAAAAAATTACAAAAGAGGCTTTCTGTGTAGAGAAAATGAATGTCTTTAGCAACCTCAAGATTTGGGATAAAGTCAGTCAATGAAAATTTATCATTTTAGAAAGGTGTGCCTTCATTAAAAAATCACAATTGCACTGGAGGATGAGAAGAAATGAGAACTGAGAACTAAGAACTAGAGAACTCTTACCAACTAAATTTCCATAATATCAGATGCATGCTTTTAGTCTTTCAATATAAAATGGAAAACAAAGGAAGAGCTTGCCTTTTAAGAGAAAATGCATTTTATTTAGCAATATTTCTTTTTTAAAAAATGCATTTCATTAATGCAACTTCCCTAATATAAACAAAACTATGTCAGTAGTGCTGGGCTGGAACAAAAAGGAAAAAACTGTTTCAGTTTATGCTTTATTTAAGTAAATAAAATGGGCAGTATAATCATAAGTAGGATGCAATTATAAAAGATGGAGCCAGACATCCTGGGAAACCTTCCTACTCCCAGACCTTCATATTTAATTGAAACAACTAAAAGCTCATCCTCTTATGTGTGCACTAAGATGTAAATCTTTCAGTCATATTTAAAATATATGAAAGTGATTTCTCCTCTACATGACATTGTTAGAAAACAATCAATTTCAAAAGGGGATGGAAGGAAACACATTGTTCATACCTCATCATCTTTAAAATGTCTTTGGATCTGCAAGATATCTCAAGTATAGGAACCCCACCTAGAGAAGGAAAATTTCTCATATCAGATCCTTCATCAAGCTTCTCAGTAATGTAAAATGTGCATGTGGCAACAGAGAAACCCATCCTTATTGATGTGTAAAATAAAATTTCCACATGTTAAAGAAATTTTAATAATTCTATAATTTTATTGCGGTCACAGCGAAGCAGCGGCAGATCAGAGCAGACCAGCAGTCGGCGATGGCGTCCAGCGTTCGGCGAAGCAGCGGCGGAGCAGACCAGCAGTCGGCGATGGCGTCCAGTGTTCGGCGAAGCAGCAGCGGAGCAGACCAGTAGTCGGCGTGCTATTGTCGGCGGCGATGGCGTGTTGTTGGGCAACGTTGGGGAGGATGAGTGTGGCCGCTGTCGAAGAGAGAGATGCGGCTGGAAGAGTTCTAAAAAATAGAAGTGGAATTAATATCTAGGGTTATCAGATTTAGCGACGGAATTTTGAATCCGTCACTAAATATAGCGACGGATTCAAATTACGTCGCTAGATTTACTTTTAGAAATTTTTAAAGGCCGCTCCAGTTAAATATTTAGCGACGGAATTTTAAATCTAGTGACGGATTCAAATTCCGTCACTAGATTTATTTATAAATTCTTTTAGAACACGCTAAGTTAATCATTTAGCGACGGAAATTTGAATCTGTCGCTAGATTTTATTTTAAAAATTTTTGGAGCTTTCACCGTTAATTATTTAGCGACGGAAATTTGTATCCGTCGCTACATATTAATTTTATACCCCAAAACCATACCAAAGTGAACAAATCTGAGCTTTTTGGTTTTGTAGTCACAACTCACAATCTACCTCACGCGGTGAGTTCCGCCATGAGTTTTCATCACAACTCGGATGTTCCAAAGGTCACGGTGGTCCTCACATCAAGACCACAATCGTGACTGTATACTTTGCATAGCAGTTATGGTTTCTAGGCCATTTTTCACCTTGTAGATGTCTGAATTAGACTTTGATGTCTTAATAGAAGTTGTAGTTCTTTCAATTATATTTCTAATGACATTAGAATCACTTGATTTGAAAATTCATACAATGAGATATTCTTAAAATACCAAGACACTGCCTGGTAGAGAAAAACATAGCAGAATGTTGTCACACTGACACTCACGACGTGAGTGTCAGTGTGAGCCTTGATCTTCACTCAAAAATGCATATATATATATATATATATATATATATATATATATATATATATATATATATATATATATATATATATATATCTTTTTCTTTGAACTCGCTCTTTTTCACTTTCTTGATCTCTCATGACTACCGAAACATGCCTTTGTGCTAAGATGACTTTAGAACATCCAATTGAGCTCCAAAACACATGCAAAGTCGATTTTTCTTACTTGAAAAAGAGAAATTGTACCACATTGAATAAATTGAGAATATGAGGATTTAAACATATAATATCTACATTTAAAGCAAATAGTTGGTTTATTCATGCACCAAAATATGCATAATAAAATAGCACAAATAAAGATCTGTCAAGGCTAAAGGCATTGGTTTTGCAACTTTAAGAAAGCATTGGTATGCAACATTCTAGAGTTGTAAAGGATTAACTCTACAAGAAGCTGAATCTTAAAGCTAAGGTTGTTGAGGTTTGATTTGAATGGTTAATTACCAGAACTCACTAGTTACTTTTTGAATTAATTGTTTGGACATTCTCTATACGAACTAACATTTCTCAACCTTAAAATAAAAAGTTGCAAGAAGAATGTTACCAAGGAAAATGAGTATGAGTAGACATCCCAAGGAAGATTTTCAAAATAAGCTCAGACACTTTGTGTAGTGTCCAGAAAGTAAGGAGAATGCAAAAAAACTGGAGACAATAACGGGTGGAAATCTAACATAAGCAGCCTAACCTCCGTACCACTAGTCAATAATCAATGAGTAATAGACATTTTAATTGTTCCCTCCAACAGACATATTCAAATGGGTCTATAAATACATTCATTCGAAGTTGAAGAAGGTTAGCTGGAAAATTGAAAATTGCTGAGAAAAAGCAAATCAGCATTCAAACCCACTACCAATGAGAGAGAAATCTCAAGTGCTTAATATTCAAAATCAAGCAACAGACTATGGCATTCGTTAAGAAGATCTCAAGCCGAGTCTACACCAAAGTTGGAGATTCAGCAATCTTTGTATGATCAACCATCACTCTCTACTTGGAGAAGTAGAAAGAGACAGAGTAACAAGTGGGGTATATGTTACGTATTAGATAGGACCGTGACAAATCGGAAACCTTTTGAGAAGGCTTTTGGTTCCTAACCGTATTTGAGTTATGTATTAGCTAGATAGGACCGTAACAGATAGGAAATCTTTCGATCAGGCTTCTGGCTCCTAACCGTATTCGAGTCACGGCAAACTCCAATTTCGCACGTCGAGTGTGTGAATGCTCCAAGAAGAATAATTAAAAGACTAGAATAACAATATATTTCTCTGGTTCTTCATCTTCATATACAATGGACCTATTTATAGTAATTTACCAATACATATAATAATTATAACCTACCAAAAGTATACTAATTATAGAAGGTAATGATATACGAACCATATCAAAACTTGTCAAATCAAAGACTTTTTTTTTTTTTTTTTTTGTTCTAGTCAAAGACTTATGCTGTGAAACTCGCAATTTTACAAATGCTCAAAGTTTAAAAAATTTTACTTGCTCAGGACCAATATAAATATTGTACAGTAATTTTATTATAAATAAAAATTAAGTCGTTTTCTTGCTGAGTAGGCATAGCGTGGAGTTTATGGACATTATAGGCCTCATTGCACTGTATTCCAAGATGGTTGGCTATAAATCGAAAACAAAGGGACTGATTTTGAGATTACGGACTTACGGTCACAATATTTCTGTTTCTAAGGAAATTCTGATAGGCATTTATGAATAGGAATAACACGGCATTGACAAATGAATAATGCCAACGCAGTACAGTTGAGGTTAACATTGTAATTAATTTTTTTTTAAAGATATAAGAGAGATCCATTAAGTAATATTCAAAAATTACAAATGAAAAAAGAAGAGGTTCTGAGTTACATTCTAACCCAAACCTTCAAATTATTAGAAAAGTAGCAGTTTTGAGTTTTGACCAACACTGACCCACTTGGTTTACAGACCTTTCACATAAGTGTGGACAATTTGGTTCGGGTTATCCGAATCAAACCAAGTCAAACCAGAATAGTTAAGATTTGGTTTATTATTAAAAATCGAATGGTTTTATATTTTATAAATTAAATGATTTTGATTTGGTTCAATTAAAAACAGAATCAAACCGAAAAATCAATCCATTATATATATATTTGGATAAATTTATAAGGGATGACCGTCAAATAAGCCGTTGAACTATTTATGAAATTTCAATTAAACTCTCGAACTAGAAAAAGCTCCAATTAAATACTTAAACTTAAAAAAAAAAGTGCAAATAAGTTCTAATTTGACTTATTATTACAGGTAACATTTAGGTTATAGGTGATTGAAATATGGCATCAGTATGTTTTGCTAACATTCAGGGCAAGAGGGGAGCCATTTCCAGCTACCACTTGCAATCGTGCCTCCATGGTGGCAGCCAAAGAATTAATTTGTTCTCCTATTTGCCCTTGTAATTAACCTGGCTTCATGGGTGACCGTTTGCTCACTAAGCTGGGTTTGGAGGTTTAATTTTCAAGCATTTTCTATAGAGTTTGAAAATCTAAGTGGGTGTCTGCTTTGTCTGACATGTTAAAACTGTGACTTGCTTGTGAATTAGGAATCTGATTTGTTCAGTTTTTTGAATGCTTTTTGTAGGTAAGGGGTTCTCTCAACAAGAGCACCAGTGATACAACCTGAAAGTTGAATCAAGAGGTCATTTTTAAGCAAAGGTAAACTCCAAGAATTTAAGATAGAAGAGAGTAGAGTAAAAATAATTGAGAAGAAATATTCTATTCATTGCCCTGAGATCGTATATCTCATATAGATATAAATACTGCAATCTGGTCATGAGAATACTAGGGGTTGTTTACTAAAATGGAAAAATGGAGAATTTTCAGGAAAAATGGAGAATTGAAGAAGTGGAAGAATGGAAAATGGAAAAGTTGTTTACTAAAATACTCTCTCCAATAGGCTATCTCTTCTCCATTTTCCAACTTCTAGTACAAATTTGGAGAATAGCATTTCAGACTTCTCCAAAATGGAAGAATGGAGAAAATGCGGGTGAACAGTGCATCTTGTGTGGGAGGTCAGCTGTTCGAATCCTATCAGGCGCGTTTTGCGTTTCTTATGCGCAGCTTGTCTTTTCTGTTGTTATTATTATTGTTACAAAAGACTTTTTAAGCTATTATTATTATTATTACAAAAGACTTTTTAAGCTATTTTCATAGCTTCTTATGCACAGCTTCTAGTCTTATTATTATTATTATTATTATTATTATTATTATTATTATTTATGTACTCAAACTATGTACTAAAATGATTGAAATATGTGTAATTTATTTTGTATTATGTTTTATCGACTTTTGTTACCTTTTTTGTAAATTTAGTATTAGTGTATTAAAATTTTTATTTAAAAATTAATTTTGTAAAATGAAATCAGAAAATTGGAGAAATGGAAAACTGGAGAAATGGACTTTTTAAGCTATTTTCATAGCTTCTTATGCACAGCTTCTAGTCTTCTTCTTATTATTATTATTATTATTATTATTATTATTATTATTATTATTATTATTATTATTATTATTATTATTTATGTACTCAAACTATGTACTAAAATGATTGAAATATGTGTAATTTATTTTGTATTATGTTTTATCGACTTTTGTTACCTTTTTTGTAAATTTAGTATTAGTGTATTAAAATTTTTATTTAAAAATTAATTTTGTAAAATAAAATCAGAAAATTGGAGAAATGGAAAACTGGAGAAATGGAGAAGGAAAACTGGAGAAATGGAGAAATGGAAAACTGGAAAGAGAAAAACAGAGAAATGAAGTAAACGACCCCCTAATTTTTAGGAATTCATGCAAGTGTACTTTAACATAACAAGAAAAGCAAATTAAATAATAATGAAAATAACAATTCAATGCAACATGATCATTTCTTCCCTCTTCTCATAGTCACCTTTGCCAGCGGTATCACCTGGGGTGCAATGAACTATGAGATATGGTGGCATTTGAAGCAAAATTTCCTTCTTGGAGATAGTTTAGTTCCAAGGTTTTCTCATCAAAAGGAGGACTATTAGGATGTGGTAACTCTTCTTTCTTCACCAGCATTTGTAACACCATAGACATGGACGGCCTATGAACTGGCTCCACTTGGGTGCATAATAGCCCGATATGAACCACTCTTAGAATCTCTATTTTCACATTCTCATCGTGGCAGTTATGAAGCATTAAGTTCAGGTCAAATAGCTCTTCAACCATTCCCTCTTGAAAATGTCTCCATGCCTGTTCATTATATTGAAATGTTAATTAAGCACCATAATCATAAATCAATTTCATCATAAACTTCAAAAAGTAATCAAGATCGGAAAATGTTAAAACATACAATACTCATCACACTAGCCCAGCATTCTGTGTTTGTACTCTTGTTGTTCTGCACTCCCATTACAATTTCCAACAATAATACTCCAAAGCTGTAAACATCTACTTTTTCAGTTAGTTTTCCATAGACAAAGTACTCTGGAGCCATATATCCCCTGCAACATTGAAGAAGTCAGCAATTAGATTGAACATCAAATAAACTCATTTGGGAGACAATCACAGCCAAGTTGGTTAGACTACTTAACTTGGTAACTACAGGATTACAAGTTCAACTCCCAACGGGAGCGACCTATTGGCTTTCTTGGTTTAAGCAGGTCAGCTATGCCCAACCTAGGCTGGTTTACCTCCTTATGGTCCTCTGTCAGCTAGGACGATAAGGTGGGATTTACCTAGTACACATCCTCGGATAGTGACTGGAGTTTCCCTCGTGACCCAAAAAGTAAAGTCATTTGAAATAGTAGTGGTTACTAACAATGTTCCTGCAATAGCGGTGCTTATATGACTTTTATCTTCTTGGAATGATCTCGCTAACCCAAAGTCAGCAATTTTAGCACGGAACCTAACATCCAGCAAAATATTACTAGCCTTGATATCTATATGAATAATACGTGCGTTTGAGTTTTCATGGAGGTATACCAAACCTTCTGCTATCCCTATAATTATGTTTAACCTCCTCTTCCAATGTAAGCATTTGCCTTTGTTTGGATCTGTGATATGTGACAAAACATTATTAACATTGAAAATTATTGTGGCACCGGTTAGTATAATTGTATACTCTATGTTATTTAACTCACCGAAAATGTATCTATCAAGACTTTGATTTGGCATGAATTCATACACCAGAAGGCTTTCACGACCAGAACAGCTACAACCTAACAATTTGACTAGATTTTTATGTTGTACTTGACTAATAATATTAACTTCATTGTAAAAATCTGCTGCTCGAAATTTGTAATCAAAGAATAGCCTCTTGACAGCAATCTCTCTCCCATCTACCATAACTCCCTGCATCAATCAGTGTAATCAAATCATGAGGTTATGAATATATAACAATAAATATAAGGAAAATTGTATTTTTGGTCCTCCAGTTATACCCGTGGTATAGACATAGTCTTTGAAGTATATGCGTGACCATTTTAACCCCTAAATTATGCATAGAGTGGCAATTTTAATTCTTGAAGGACCAAATCAGCCACTTTATTAAAGAACAAATTGGTAGTAGAAACAATCATCGAGGGACTAAAATCGCCACTTCGTATATAACTTACAGCACGTTTGGTTCACGGAATGCTATTCCATTCCAGGCCTATTTCGCGAGCCAAACGTGCCATTAGAGTTTAAAATGGTCACGTATATAACTCAAAGACTAAGTTTAATTTATACCACTGGTATAACTGAAGGACAAAAAATGCAATTTTATCATAAATATATGATGAAGTTATTATAGATAATGGTGGGTAATAACCTTGTAAACAATACCATAACCACCTTGCCCTAGCTTCTTGGCATCGTCAAAAGATCCAGTAGCTTTCTCAAGTGTGGAATATTTGAAGTTCAAAGTACTATCATGAAGGGTTTTCACTAAATTCTTGGCATCATTTAAGCCTAAGTACGAGAACAAGAATTTGAACAAAATTGTCAAGAACAAACATTTTTTGAGATTAAAAAGTGTCAAATATTCCCTTTTTGAGTTAAGCGAATTGTGAAATTGGGTCATTGAAAAAAAAAAAAAAAGCTTTATCAAAACCCATTGAAACTGACAAAAAATTATAATTGAGTCCTAAAACTATATAGAGTTAATTACCGATTTGGTCCCTCGACTATTGGGATTTCACCACTTTGGTCCTCAACAATTTTTCTTGCCCAATTAAGTCCTTGACTTTGAAAAAATTAACCAATTTGGTCCTCCGTTTATTTTTACCATTTGATATCCGTTAAATCGGGACTAAATTGGTAATTTCGCTGTAGTCAAGGGACCATTTCAGTCAAAATTAATTACCGAAATGGTCCTTTGACTATTGAGATTTCACCAATTTGGTCCTGATTTAGCAGTTGTTTAACACTAAAATAAACGGAGGACTAAATTGGTTAATTTTTTCAAAGTCGAGGACTTAATTGGGTAAGAAAAATTGTCGAGGATCAAAGTGGTGAAATCTCAATAGTCGAGGGACCAAATCGGTAATTAACTCAACTATATATATCGAGGAAGTTAACCTGGACCAACCTCCAACTTGCACTGTGGATTTTACTCTAAAATATATGTGTATGCATTTAACTATTTAACATATTAGAGAAAATTATCATTTTAGTATACTGATTATAGGGGTCCTGTTAATTGCAGTCCACGACTTTCAAAGTGTTAATTGCATACCCTGACTATTCAATTTTTATCAATTTTTAGTCACTCCGGCCAAATTGGATGCCAAATTTCGTCCGAGGTTAAAATAATGGGGGTATAAAAGTCATTTCACATTTTTCTTCTTCGATGGCAGACCAGGCAACCATAGATTGTGTACAGAGCTTAAATTAAATCTTGTAAAGCTTCTGATGCCAACCCAAAAAGCTTCTCCGCAAAATGGCTTCTTCTCCGGCGGACCAAAAACTTCACTATTTTTATCAAATCTTCTTCTCTGGCAGATTTGATATGTTGTTGCGAAGAGTGGGAGGGAGGGAATGAAAGCCGGTGATTGTCGTCGATCCACCACAGCTCAACACCACCGCCGCTCTCGTTCGCCGCTGACCGCTAAAGATCTGCTTCAAACGCCGGACTGCCCGCCGGAGATAGAAGGTCGCCGGTCGCTACCACGGGCTGCTGGTTTGCTGCGGTTGCTGAAGGAGCTTCTTCTGGTACTCCGCCGTTGCATTGCGGCGTCAAACTGCATCTTCACTCGCGAAACTGATACATTGACGCAACTGGTTCTGCAGAAATCAGTGGCTACACCGCCTGCTGCGGCGGTGGCGGTAGAGGGTTTCCCTGCGGCGAACTTCAGGCAAATGGTGCTGCAGGAGATCGCGTGAGATGGCTTCGTAAATGGAGGAAGAACAAATGGCTTCACCGGAGACAAATCCATGGCTGCCTAGTCCGCCGGAGAAGAAGGAGTAAATATTGGTTCGCCGGAGAAGAAGAGAAAGATGTGAAAGGACTAAAATACCCCCATTATTTTAACCTCCGGCGCAATTTGGCCGGCAATTTGGCCGGAGTGACTAAAATTGATAAAAAAAAATTGAATAATCATGGTATGCAATTAACAGTTTTGGAAGTAGTGGACTGCAATTAACAGGACCCCTATAGTCAGTAGACTAAAATGGCAATTTTCACTAACATATTCTGTAACTTCAATTAATAAATTGAATGTATATAATATATTAACTATAGACAAATAGTATGTTAACGGTATATTATGTGTCTGCAGTTAACATATTATGTATCTTTAATATATTTACTGGCACATTATCAGTTAACTGTAGACACATAATATTTTAACTGGAGACACATAAGGTTGTGTTCTTAAGGTTTTTTGTTTGTGTGCTTAAGGTGCGTAGTTTGTGTACTGAAGGTGCATCATTTAAAAATTTTAGGTGTGTGATTTGTGTATTTAAGATGCGCCATTTTACTGCTTAAGGTGCGTAAAAATTTGTGATTCGTACCGTTTCTTTTCTTCTCGAGTCTTTTCTGTTTCCAAGTATAAAAACCAATAACTAGCCCCAAAATAGAAAGAGTCACAGAACTAACTGTAGTCACTACAATGACTGCTACACCTGCTGCAAACAAATAGTTTGAAGAGTCACAATTTTGATCAAATTTATTAAACCTTTCTTCATGTGGAGAACATCGTAACTTAGGGTGCGTTTGGTTTAAACATGGTAATTGGAATTAGAATGGAAATCAAATACTTGGTTATCGAAATGAGTTTTAGTGAAAGTATTTTATATGTTTGATAGTTGACTGGAATTCGAATGATTACCAATATTGTTGTTTGGTTATGTATAACCCTATAATCATAATAACAGTTTTAAAAATATAAAAACAAAAAATCGAAGCAATTGATAATAATATGATGAAAACCAAAATACCGGCCAATATAATACCAAAAAAAAAAATCAAAACAAAAATCAAAAGCACTAATCCAAACAAAAATCATATTACGAATAAAATGATGAGGGATAAGGTTAAATTAATGGAATGATTGTTAGAGATTATAATCCTACGAAAGTTTTTTCAAAAATTAACAAGCACAAGAGCATGCAAGAGGTAAAAGGTAAGCTTGAGTCGTGTGATATCCACAATATCCTTAAAACCTTATTTGCTAACTCCTTAGATTCTAGGATCGTTGCACTCTAGGTTTCCTAGGATAAAATAAGCTTCGACTCAATGTTTGAGCACTCAAACAAGTGAGCCCCACGAACTAGAACACTAGTTTAAACACAATAAATTTGGAGGCCAGGAAGGAAGAGTATAGTTTTCTAGAGAGAAAAACGTAGGGTAGCTGATTTTCTTGGTACTAAAATCTGCTATTCAACCAAGGTTTATATAGGAGAAGGGATTAAATAGCATTTATCATGGCATTTACACTAGTTTTAAAACCATTTTGTGTAACCTCCAATACCGACAAACATTTACGTGGAACTTAATTCTAAAATTTAAAATTGAAATTAATACTCTCCAGAACGGTACTCCGAATAGTACCTTCGAGCAATACTCAAACAATACTAACGAAGAGTACCTGGAAGGTTACGAAACAAGGAGTCAAAATTTTCCTTCAACTGATGTTGGAAAACATTTTCGAAAAGGGACTGACATACACAAGTCAAGCATTTTCAGGCTCATTTTGGAATTTGATTTGGGCCCCATGCATATTTTGGGATTTGGTTTGCACCCTCATGGGCACAAAAGACAGTCTCTATGTTGTACAATTCTAACTTATTTTAAAAGGCTCTTGTATATATATATATATATATATATATATATATATATATATATATATATATAGTGATGCAAACACTACTACAAAAATACCTTTTAACGTCGGTTATTTTGGACATACGATGTCGGTTTTTTCTAACATAGTTCTAATAGACATTATAAATAAATTATACGACGTCGGTTTAAAAAACCAATGACGTATATTATTTTTAATTTTTTAAATAAGTACATACGACATCGGTTTTTATGTTTTTTTTTTTTAAAATAGACATACTATGTCAAATTTTTTTTTAAAACAAAAACTAACGCCTTATCTCGTTTTTTAAATTAGAGATACAGCTATTCCCGAAACAATCGCCATTCGAGCTCCAGATAAGAAAGGTAATGGAGCTGTTGGACGCGAATCCGGAGAGCAAATCAAAGGTCTACAAAGACTTCTTGCTTTGCTCCATCTTCATGATGAACAACGAGAGATACATATTGCAGAAAGTGAGAGGATCCCCTTCGATCAACCAGTTGATGGGGGACCAGTGGGTGAGGAAGCAATCCCAGGAGCTAAGATAGTACCACAAGACGTACCAATGCGAAACGTGGGGGCGGTTGAGCGTGCACGGGAAAGTGAACAAGTCGGTGTTAAAAGAGCGGTTCAAGAGCTTCAACTTAGTGTTCGACGAGATCCACATGACACAGAGCACCTGGGTGATTAGCGACTAGTAGCTTAGGATACCCTCCACCGTCGGAACTGCTATATATGCTCGTTACAGCTGCTGAACGGGGAAGATGCAATTAATGACGATGAAGCTATGTGTTGGTGATGAAGCTGCAACGAAGAAGAGATAGATATGTATGTTGCTGATTATAGATCTGATCTCTTAAATAATTTTTTTTTTTAAAAAAAAGACAAACATATGTCGTCGGTTCTACATAGAACCGATGCTATATGTATTAATATTTTTTTAAAAAATATATTTATGACAGGTTTTGCCATAAACCAATGTTGTAAATAGTATATATTATTTTTGTTTTATTTTATTGACATATAACGTCGGTTTGTCAAAAATCGACGTTGATTGAGCGACATAGTATCATTTTTCTATAGTAGTTAAATCCACTTCTTTTTTCAATGTGAGACAAGTGCTTTTTACAAAGCCTTTCACCTCTATTTTCCAACTCAAATGACCTACTTTTTAGAATCAATTTCTCATTCACCTAATATCTGTTTTGAGCGTACAATATATCAATCTCTTCGTTTCACTACGAAGAACAAAATACACTTTGACTCGACCTAAATCCGAAGTAGACCCACATATATTTGTACCACAAATATCAACTTAAAATGTCATTTTATGCTATTTTTTTCCAACAATGATACCTAATTAGGGATGTCAACAGGGCGAGGTGAGGGCGGCGGGGGACATACCCCCCATCCCCGCCCCGACTTTTTTCCCCATCCCCTGTCCCCACCCCCATCCCTATCGGGGAAGGGAAAAATCTCCCCATCTCCATCCCCACGGGGATTATTCGGGGACGGGAAATCCCCACCTCATTTATAAGTTATAAAAAAATTAAAAATTAAACATTAAAAATATTTAAATAAATAACGCATATATATTCATCTCCAACTTAGGGTGTGTTTGGAAGCCCGGAAAATGATTTCCGGAAATCATTTTCCGGGCTTCGTGTGTTTGGCAACAGCAGGAAAACGTGGTCAACAGAAAACATTTTCCGTTGACCACGGAAAATCAATGCAAAATTCCGGAAAACAACTTCCGGACAAAAAGTCCGGAAGTCGTTTTCCGGAAATGGGAGCAAGGCTCCATAGCGAGGAGGGACGGAACAAGCCGTCCCTCCTTAGTCGGCGGACTGGTTTCCGACGGAAATGAGTCCGCCGGCTTTGGTTTCCGGCGGAAACCGGGCAGCCGCCATCCCTTTTTTTTTTTTTAAATATTTTTAATTAATTAATTTATTTATTTAAAATAAATATTATTAGTTTATATATTGTGATATTTTAAATAAAATAATAAAAATATATAATTATATATTTCTACTCATTTTCCACTCATTTTCCGAAAAATTAACAAAACACCCAAAGACAGTTTTCCGGAGTACATCCAAACACGGAAAATGAATTCATTTTCCGAAAATAACTCATTTTCCACAAAACATTTTCCAGAAGTTATTTTCTTGCTTTCCAAACGCACCCTTAAAGTAGTATTCAATATTTTACAATTAAACATGTTATATTTTTTTAATGCATTAAACATGTTATCTAAATATACATTTCATAAGCATAACACACAATGACATGAATGCTTTTAAATTATACTCCGTATATATTATATACAAAGTAATACATATGTGTGTTTGCAAGGTTGAAAAAATGCTAGGTGCCCAGGAGGCGCCTGGCGCCCGATTTATTAATTTTTTTATACTTTTTTTTTATTATTTTTTTATATTAAGTATTAAGTTCCAAGAAATGAGCACCTGTTTTCAAAAAACAAACAAAGCACCGCTAATCTACTATAGCTCTCTAAATCCAACTTCCAAGAAATATTAAATATTGAAATCTCCAAATCCAGAGAGTGCCTATGCTACAGACGGACCTACGCAGTCCTATTCTCGCCTCCATCGCCGGTGACCTCCAAACACAAAGACGCCTCCATCGCCGGTGACCTCTAGACACAGAGACAACCTCCATCGCCGGTGACCTCTAGACACAGAGACAGCCTCCATCGCGAACGACCTCCCACCTCCAAACCGTCAGTCCGACCATCGCCAACCTCGCATCTCCAGCTCATAGATCTGAAATCTCAACCTCCATCGCCGGCATCGGAAGCGGAAGTTACACCATAATCTTCTTCTCGTTGCAGACCTCTTTCGCCATCCATCTTCTTCTCCATCGACCATAGCTTTGTCCGGCGACCAGCTTTCCAATTTCATCTTAACAAAAAGGGGGGAGGGGGTAGAGACGGGGAGGCCGGTCGAGGAGGAGGCCGACTTTGGCAGCGCGATTCTTGCAACACTAGTGTGTTGTGTGACTATACATACATACATATATACTCTCCATCCCCGCCCTTGCCCCCAACCCCGGCAGGGAGTTCAAAAACTCTCCCATCCCCATGCCCATCTCCTATTTTTGTCCTCATACCCGTCCCCGTAGGGTGGGGAATTGGGTTCCTCGTTGGTACGGGTACAATTGACATCCATATACCTAATTTAAATTGGGTAATGAATTTTTTAATTATAATGGTAATCAAATTGTATACCTTCGTTTAGAAGAGTTGTCAATCAAACAATGTGTATGACTTTTATTCCATTCCTTATATCTAATCCCATAAACCAAACACACCCTTATTTAAAGCACAGTAATAATATCAGTGCTGTAAAAGTCTGCCTAGGCCGCCTAATTGCCGACTAGATGCTAATTAGCGCCCCTAGGTCAAGACGATTTTAGCCCTAGGAGGGTTTTAACTAGTCTACTGACCAACTAAGCACTGTAAGCGTTGAGTTGGGTGCCTAACTCAGTCGAGCGACGGCGCTCAACTTGATCGAGTAATTTATTTTTTTGCCTACTCGGCTGCTCCTCTTCCATATTCCTCTAGCCATGTACTCAATTAAACATCTAACATATGTAGTTGACTAGATAGATTGGGAGATTATAATAACCAACTCACAATCCTGAGTGGGAAAAGTGAAGACTATATACTCCAATTACTAAACCGCCTAGACAGCGCTTTAGGTGCTAGGTGTTCTTCGAACGCCTGACTAGCGCAGCCTTATGCAACATTAAATAATATTACCTGTTGATGAGCCTCCAATAGTTGGAATAGGATTAAGAAAGTTAGTGTCAGAGTATCTCATGAAGCAGCCAGTGTATAAGGCACGACCCTCAGACCAAGGCAAGCATTTCAACATGGACTTAGACGCATTCTCCAAACATCTTCTGCAACCGCTAGCATTCACAGTCTTCCAACAATTAGCTAAAACATATGCGAACTCAGTGTTGTGTCCCCCAGATATTGGAAGTTCAACACCTGCGAAGCCATTGACGTTCTTGGGGGCATTTGAAACTGCCTGCAACATAGCCCTTTTAGCCGCAGCTTGGAACAACACATCCTTCCTGGTTCCATTCCCACAAACATGTGTGTCCTCTGGTCCTAGATTCTCTCCAAAGAAGCTGTAATTATCAATCCGAAGGAAGCAACTGTCAAGATAAATTCTGCCAGCATAAGAAGGGAAGCAATTGGGCAGCACAGTATGTGCTTCGTTGTAACACAGCACACAGTCAAGTAAAGAAACATTGCCGCCATAGCATTGTGCTAGCCCGAAGTTGGTATCAGGTCCTTCGCCGATCTTTGCGAAACCCCAGCCTTGAGTGCGCATTTGACCGATTAGGTTTTCCATTATTGCAACAAAATTATGGGAGAACATTGTGATGTTATGCTCTGGATGGGGTTCACAAAGCATTCGGATTATTTGAGGTCTTGTGACACCATTAGAAACATCTAGTAAAACCAGAGTTGTCACAAGTATCAAAGGAACAAAAAAAATTGTTCTCTTCATGTTTTCAAGTTGGTATTTTGATTCTCAGCCTGTTCAACAAAAAAAAAAAAAGTTACAAAAAATTAGGAATAAGAATTTTTTTTAAACACTATACTAGAACTAGTTCAAAGCCATAAAATCTGTGAGCTTTATTAGGAAAATTTAGCAAAAATGAAAATTTTAAGTGGTTATTTCATCGTACTGATATATCTGGATCCACTCTCGATTTAGGTTAGGTCAAAGTAGATTTGAGTTCTTCATAGTGAGACAAACAAATCAATATATTTTACGTTCAAAATAGATAATATGTTAATGAGAAATTGAATTACAAAGTAGACACATTTGAGTTGAAAAATGATGTTGGAAAGGCTTGGAAGAAGTCTTTGTCCCATGTAGAAAAGTGATGTGAGTTTACACTAGTATGTAATGCCTTTTAGAATAAACTTCATTGTATAATGATAAGGGTATTTTTGTCCAAAAAAATGTATAGTACAATTCTAAAAACACAATGTACAAAATGATTAGCACTAAAAACATAGATATAAATTAGAGATATAACTTTGATTGAACTTTATTATGTTTGCTATTAGCACTATATATATAAATTAGGGATATAACTTTGAGAAAAAACTTATTGAAAAAGCAACTTTAAGCATCTTTTTTGAATTTTAGCGTTTTGGAGTAATAAGCTGTAAGTTAAGCAATATTACCAAACATTACCAAAATTAAACGTGGTGATTTGTATTATCACATACCTCTATTTCTTTTATATATTCAGTTACGTGGACTTTTTGAAATTTACTGTCGGATGATCTGATGAAGACTGAAGGTCAGTCACTGCTGGCAAATTATACTGTGCACCATGGTGCACATAGCAATGTGCACCATGTACCTAAACGACGTCGTTTTGAGCATTGTAAACTAATCATCCGTTTTTTTTGAAAATTACGTTTCCCGTTTCGGCCGGTCTGTATTTATGTTAATATTCTGTGTATTCCAGGCAATCATTCTGTGTATTTCAGGCAACCGTTCTGTGTATTCTAGGCAACCGTTATGTGTATTCATGTTAGTAACACATGTTGTGATTTCATGTTAGTAACACATGTTGTGATGTGTTTGTGCATTTGAATGTTTAGGAGGATGAGTTATGCGTATTTTGTATAAATATTCTGTGTATATATTCATGTTATTAACACAAGTTGTGATGTGTTTGTGCATTCGAATGTTAGGAGGATGAGTTCTCTGTGTATTTTGTGTCAATATTCTGTGTATTCTCAGCAAACATTATGTGTATTCTAGGCAAACGTTCTGTGTATTCTATATAATGATTATGTGTATTATAGATAATGAATTCCCTGGAGTCATTCGCGTCGGCGTTCGCATCCACTAACATCTGTGTATTTTGTGTCAATATTATGTGTATTCTAGGCAAACATTCTGTGTATTCTAGGCAAACGGTCTGTGTATTATAGATAATGATTATGTGTATTATAGATAATGAATTCCCTGAGTCATTCGCGTCTGTGTCCACTAACACCAAAACGACGTCGTTTTACGTACGTGGTGCACATTGCTATGTGCACCGTGGTGCAGGGTATAATGATCGGTCACTGCTTGCTTCAATTCCGAGAAGTTAGAGAGCTGCTTTAGACCACGTTGTGTGGGTGTGTATATATATATATATAATTTGAGGAATTGACTAGCTTCCAGTTTCAAATAAGTCAAGCTGAAAAAGATCGAATAATTTGTATTTTATTTTCTTGTTAAAGTTTCATTTTGTCTCATTATCTACATCAGCCTATAGTCAGACTAACAATTTATATTGAGATTCTATCTCTCCTTATTTTATTCTATCGCATCTATAAATAGTTTATGCTTCACTTTCTAAAAAAATTATCTTAGACAAAATTTATCTCCACTTTAGGGATTTAAATCCATAAATTGATTATCTAATAAATTTTACAGAAAAAAAAAATATCAATGACAATTTGTAAAAGAAAAAAGTTTCCATATAGTTAAATTTATAAGGTCTCAATAATATAACATGGAAAGTATATGAATTTATGCCCTACAGCTTCAATGCATTACTTTAATTACTTTTCAACAAGATTAATAGCCTCATTATATTATAAACTTATATAGACATATTATTTTAAACTTTTATTGAATAATCAATGATCATCAACGATTATAATATAAAATTATTAAGACATGATTTTATTTTCCCTCATAACTATATACAGTAGTATTGACCTCATCTTTACTATTATTTTTATGACAAATTTAAAAATACTCATTTTAATTATATTGCTAAATAACTAATTCTATTTTATATTAATTAACTTTCATATATAAAATTTATATTAATTGACAGGATAATTGGATAAATCACTAGATCCGACCCGAAATACATTTGGATTGACTTGCAGTAGTCAAAGCAATCAACACGACCAGTTGGTAACGGTCATGAGTGAAGTATAGTAGGAAGAGATGGCAAGTTTTTAGAATCCAATACCGCCTCATCAAAGAGCAGTTACAGAGGAGAGCGCACAACAATTACTGAGGAGCCCTGACACTTATAGAGGGGAATCGTTGGACTTATTAGGAGGCCTTTAGTGCCCATTATTCTAGTCGTTACCATTGTGCAGTATAAAAGTTAAGTCAATGTAACAAGTAGCTGGGGCGCTCTAAAAAATATTGTACTATGAACATAGCAATACAATTACTTTACTTGTTTTCTAATATATTCCAGTAATTTATCTACCGTTATTAATTATTTACTTATTTTAATTTCTACATCACACAATAGTGTAGTCACACGGGTGCTACAACTTATATGTTATAATAACAGTCATGAGAAAAAAGGAAAAAAAAATTCCTTCTTTTTCAAAATTTTGTATATAATTTTCTTTTTCGCTTAGAAAAGGGAAACAAAACCGACAAAGTTATTAAAATATCGACCACACAGCGTGGATGAGATGTGCAAAGAAATTCAATATGCCCCTTGTCAGGGGTTTAGAAAGGATTTCTAATACAGAAGACGAAGACTTTGAAAGTTATTACGTTTGGGCTCCTTCTTTACGGTTGGCTTGACTTAACATTCCATTGCGTTGTGGCCACGACGCCACTTTAGTTACCATGTGGACTAGATCTACGCCTTACAGGCAAATTATTGTGTGGACCATGGTCTGCGTAACTGTGTGGACCATGAATATAAGATACATTTTTATTATTTTAAAAGTATATTTTTTTTGTTCTGAAAGGTACATTATTTCCTATTATATATAAAATAATGTACTTTCAGTACATAAATAATTTACTTTATGTAAAAAAAAAAAGTATTTTTAGTATATAAAAAATGTACTTTTTTATTTATGGATCATGCAATAATGATTGTTTTACCTTACATTGTAGACTTTAATTCAAAAAAATATTAAATTGTTTAAAAAACTAACATATTATGTATATTCAGTTAATAAATTTTGTGCTTATAAATAAATTACAATAAATTACAAGCATATACTATATTAACTGCAGACATATAAATTATGTATATACTAGTTATCACACGCGCGTTGCGCGATTAAACCAATGCCCAATGCGTATTTTTTAAATTAGTATTCCTTAATTGGTTAAAGTAGTCATATAATAATGAGAGAGAAAAAAATGCTAAATTAATAAAAATCAAAGAAATAGTCTCGATGCTTATATATTTAATAAAACATAACAAAATTGCAAATAGCTAAATTGCAACTAAAGTAAGTAAAAACAAATAAACCACTTACATGGGAGCAAATGGCGTGTCATCATTGTCACTTGTTTGGACACCGGTCCGACCATTTAAATCCATGTGTAATTGTATTTGTGATCAAGTACTTTATAATTCGTCCGGACAGGTTTGACAATGACATTTGAGATGATGTACCATTTGTTGGTTTGTAAAGTCATATCAGACATTCCAATGTCATTATCAAACACTATTGATTGAACCCAAGTTCTTTGCATTTAGATATAGTGATGGATAAATCATACCCGGACCCGATGCGGAGTTAGCACGGAGCACGGGTCACGGATCACCCGACCCGGGAGCACGACCTAGGCCCTTTCGGCCCATGGCCGTCCTCCACGAGGTCAGCTGGGCCGACCTCTCCGGAGGTCGGCTGGGCCGGCCTCTCCAAAGGTCGGCTGGGCCGAGCTCTGGGCTCGGCCCAGTGGCCCGGGTCGTGGTTTGACGCGGTATTATCGGCGTGGGACGCGGTCCAGGCCCGCTCGAGGGGTTTTCTCTAGGTTGTTGGACCTACAGCTAGTATATAAACATGTATCATTGTCCTAACAAGACATCTTCCACTTCTTTGTCTTAACGACATCTTTGTCCTGTTATTACCATTCCTGTAATAGCTTTATAATCCGTTCAATATATACAAGTACCTCCGCGGTATACCTTGATCCATACTTGTCATACCTCCTATAATTTATTCGGGTTTATTGATTCGGGCTACCCGGGTTAATTAAATCCATCATTGGTGCTTTCATTGGGAGCTCGACATACAGGCTCGAGCGTGCTATTCACTAGCTATGGCAAGATCAGGATCTAACTCCGATCCGGTAACTCCCACGGCTCGCGGTGAACCTAACGGGACGGCGAGTCACCAAACTCTGCCCGTGAGGTCGGCCGGCGACCTCCGGGACGTCCTCAACAACAACCGACACGCCGGGCCGACCCCGCCCCCTCCACCTCCAGCCCCGGGCTTTCAGGAGAGGATGGCCGCGCTCCGGCAAGCCACCACCGTGTTAACGCAGATCTTGGATGGGCTTCAAGGCAACCTCGTGGCTCCTCCCCCGGCCCGTCACGACGGGAGGAGGGTCCGAGCACCCGCCGACCTCGCACACATGAGAAGGTCAATTCACCTCGGCCCTCAGCAAGGAGGGGAGGAGACGAGGCTCCTCGAGGTCGGCCTGCACAGCGCGAGACAAGAGGAGACCACCCGGTTCGGGCTACCAAGTCCGCTCTCGGACGGTTGGGCACACGGGTCCTAATCCACGAACGCCTCGACTTCGGACCCCTCAACGAGGCGCCCGCCGAGGGGTCGGCTTCACGAAGGGCCCCGAGCCTTGAGCCCCGCGCTCAACCTCGGCGGGAGCAAGCCTCGCTTATAGAGCAATCCGGGGAGACTCGCGGACGACCCTCGAGCTCCCACAGCAGTGAGATGGAGCAGTTACGTAGGCGGATGGACGAGCTCCAGCGTAAGTTGGAAGCACGAGAAGGGTCCCCGGAGCCTCAGGAGGTGTTGACCTCCCCCTTCACCGACGACGTCATTGCGGAGCCGCTACCGAGGGATTTCCGATTCCCAACCATCAAGGCTTATACGGGATCGGCCGACCCCTGGTCCCACCTGAACAGGTATCGGGCCGCCATCATGATGACGGGTGCGAGTGATGCCGTCATGTGCCGGGGATTTTTCGCAACCCTCGACGGCCAAGCGCAAGACTGGTTCACTTCGTTGCCCGAGAAATCCATCTCGACCTTTGCGGATCTCTCGGGGAAATTCTTGTCGTACTACGCCTGCAGCATACCGAAGAAGAAGCAGTTTGCCAGTATGTGCAAGTTAGAATAGGGGAGTACGGAGACATTGACCGACTACCTCACCAGATGGAAGAAGGAGGCGAGGTTGGTCGAAAACTTCGACGAGAAAGCAGCCGTACCAATCTTTACCAGCAACGTCAGATCAGGACCTTTCCACCGTGACCTCGTCCAAAACCGTCCCAAGACATATGCCGCGTTACTGGACCGAGCGGCGAGGTTCGCAGAGGCGGAGGAAGCCCAAAGAAGGAAGAAGAAGAAGGAGGAGCGAGGCCGGCGAGACAAGGCACCACAGGATGAACGCCGTGTGCCGAAGCCCCCACGTCAGGCCGGGCCGCGGCTGGCCCCGTTGCGCTACCTCACTCCCTTAACGCATCCGGTGAGTGCTATCCTGGAGCACGCCGAGGTCATGGGCATCGTATCATACCCAGAAGAATGTATGAAGGTGTCGCCCAACGCGAATCCCAACAAGTATTGCCGTTTCCACAGGTAGCAAGGGCACGACACAGACGAGTGCATGGTTCTCAAGAGACAGATCGAGAAGCTCATTCAGAGGGGCTACCTCGGTCAATACGTTAAAAGGTCGGGGCAAGGCCGACCTCCGGCTAATGTGTGGAAAAAGAAGGGTGGTTCCGAGCCACCCGCCTCCGGGTCGCGCAGGAGAGAGCTCGACCAATTCACCGAGGAGGAGGAGAAGGAGCTTGACGAGTCCCACCCACCAAAGAAACAAGTCATCCATGTCATCTTTGGTGGTCCCGAAGGAGGGGACACACAATCAGAAAGGAAGAAATGGGCTTGAAACCTCTACGTAGGGGAGGTCATCCGCCAACCGCAAGAGAAGAAGCAAAGGAGGGAACCTATCATCTTCACAGACGACGACCTCCCAGATGGACCCCTACCCCACCGAGATGCCTTGGTGATCACCTTGGACATCAACAACACTATCGTTCACCGGGTGCTAGTGGACACGGGGAGCTCCGTGAACGTCATGTATCATGACACGTTCACTAAGCTCGGCCTGACAAGGAAGCAGTTGGCACCGGTAAGAACCCCGCTATCCGGGTTCACAAGAGACTCGATCGAGACGGAGGGCTCCATTAACCTTGAGGTGGAGATAGGCACCGCACCACACGTCAAGAGGTGGGAAGCCGAGTTCGTGGTCGTCAAGATCGAATGCGCCCACAACATCATTCTCGGCCGACCCGCCTTAGAAGACCTTCGGAGTATCATATCTATGGAGCACCTATGTATGAAGTTCCCTACCCCCACCGGGGTCGGCGTGGCGATGGGAGATCAGAACGTTAGTCGGAGCTACTACCTGAAAGCATGTCGCCAGATCGGCAAAAGAGACCTCCAAGTACACACCATCGACGAGAAGGCGCTACAAGGCGAAGAGGGTCGGCCCCGAGCCGAACCTATAGTCGAAACCGAGGAGGTCGTGTTGGACCTCGGCCGACCCGAACGAGTCGTCAAGGTCGGAACGGGGTTGCCGGCCGACCTCCGAGGTCGGATAGTTGAGGTCATCCGCCAATTCAAGGACGTGTTCGCATGGGGCCCCGAGGACATGCCAGGCCTCGACCGAGAGGTCATCACACACAAATTGGCGGTGGACCCCGCCGTCAAGCCAGTACAACAAAAGAAGAGGTACCTCTCGGCGGAGAGGCGCGAGTTTGTAAAGAAGGAGGTCGACACCCTCCTTGAGATAGGGCACATTCGGGAAGTGCTATACCCCGAGTGGCTCGCAAACGTGGTCCTCGCACCCAAGCCGCCGACCTGGAGGATGTGCGTGGACTACACCGACCTCAACAAGGCGTGCCCCATGGACCCGTTCCCGCTGCTCAACATTGACCAGCTGGTAGACGAGACGGCGGGGTGCGCGCTCATGAGCTTCCTTGACGCATTCCGAGGTTATCATCAGATTTTTATGCACGAGGCTGACGAGGAGAAGACGGCCTTCACCACCCCGGAGGGGGTCTTCTGCTACCGGGTAATGGCATTTGGACTCAAGAACTCCGGGGCAACCTACACAAGGATGGTCGCCAAGGTCTTCAAGAAGGTCCTCGGTCGGAACCTCCAAGCCTACGTCGACGACATGATTGTGAAGAGTGCCGAGGCCGACCTCCACATGGACGACCTGACAGAGGTATTTTCCATAATGCGGAAGTTTGATTTGCGTCTGAACCCTAAGAAGTGTACCTTCGGGGTGCACGGGGGAAATTTTTGGGTTATATGGTCTCCAAGAGAGGCATAGAGCCCAACCCCGATAAGGTCAAGGCCATTCTGGAGATGGAACCTCCGAGGTCCCTCCGCGAGGTCCAGCGCCTCAATGGTCGGCTGGCCGCCCTCCGCCGCTTTTTCTCGAGGTCGGCCGAGAGGTCCCTACCCTTCTTCGGGGTCCTCAAGAAGAACAATGGCTTTGAATGGTCGGCTGCATGTCAGAAAGCCTTCGACGACCTCAAGGCCTATCTGATGTCTTTACCCCCCTTAGCCAAGCCCGAGAAAGGGGAGATCTTATATCTATACTTGGGAATATCACAGGCCGCGATCAGCTCCGTGTTGGTCCGGGACGACGCGGGAACCCAGAGGCCTGTCTATTACGTAAGTAAGGCCCTCCGTGGTGCCGAGCTTCGGTACTCACCAACGGAGAAGGCCATATTCGCGGTGGATGCCACAGCCAAGAAGCTAAATCACTATTTTCAAGCGCATCCGGTGCACGTACTTACGAATCAACCCCTGGAGGCGGTCCTCCGAGGGGCGGGGTCGGCGAGCCGACTCGTGAAGTGGTCCATGCGCCTCAGCCAGTTCGACATCCACTTCTAGCCGAGATCGACCATCAAAGGGCAGGCACTCGCCGACTTCATAGTCGAGTGCACTGCCCGGGACGCCACGGAGCAGGCGAGGAGTGCAGAGGAAGAATGGTGGATCTTATCTACCGACGGATCCTCAAACAACAAGGCGTGTGGCGGCGGGGTCGTCCTAGTGACCCCGGAGGGCTTCCGAGCGTATTATGCACTACGCTTTCACTTCAAGTTGTCCAACAACGAAGCCGAATACGAGGCACTGCTGTGCGGCCTCCAGTTCGCACTTAGCATGAAGGCGGAGAAATTAAAAATCCGATGTGACTCCCGGCTGGTGGTCGGCCAGGTCTCCGGGGAGTTCGAAGCCAACGACGAAAAAATGATCCGATACCGCGACGTAGTGGTCCGAGTGTTAGGACGACTATAACACCCTAGGGGCGGTACGGGGACCGACCCCGACTATCGCCGAACGGAAGAGTCTCTAGGCGAAAGACCAAGAGGTCTTGGCTTAGAACGACTTACACCCTAGTGAGGGTACGAGACTTAACCTCCGAGGTTTCATCTTGCCTACCATCGAGCGGGTGTGCTAAGGGTCGTGGGTTGAGGTACCCCAACCTAACGCCAACTTAAAAAGCAAAGATACAACAAAAGCATAAACGAAAAACACAAGTCTTTTCTTAAAAAAAAAAAATTTACGCAAGTACCACAAGAGCACACCGGAAAGCATAGCGAATCCGACCGAACCTCTGTCGGCCGACCTCAACGAGGCCAGCCTCGACATCGGCCGACCTCCGCCGCAGCCGACCTCGGCGGAGGCCGTAGTCGGCGATGGCGGAGGGCGGCAGTGGCCGAGGTCGGCGATGGCTGAGGTCGGCGGACGCCGACCTCGGCAAACATAAGGCGTGAGGCCCCGCGCCTCACTCGACTCCCGTTCACGAGGCGCGGTCTCAACCTACAAGTCACAAAACATACGAAGGGTAGAAAAGGAATTACAACAAGGGGACAAGATAGGCAAAATGGAATCAAAAAGCTGCTGCGTGTCACGGACACATGCAAACTGTTCATCATAATAAAGAAGCTAAGTGCGAGGAAGATGTTTAACATACATCATTAAAATAAGATAGCAAGGTGTTCATAACACACCATCAACAAAGAAGCAAAGCAGGAAAAACTATCTAAGGGTCACAAGAGGGACCCGCAATCTGACCATCCGTGTCCATCTGTGCGAGGTCGTCCCTTCCCTCTAGGATGTCAATCTGCTCCAACGGCACATTGAGGGCAGCCGACGACGATAGTCCAAGTGAAAGGACAGGGAGATCATCAGCAAACTGTGAAGGGGAAAGAGTGGCTGACTGGGAAAGCGAGTCAGATCGACGCTCGACGGTCGCAATATCCATCAGCTGCACAGGCTCGGCTCCAACTGCAATCTCGGCCCCAGCACCTCCGGTAGACCCCACGTCACCGGATCAAAAGTCCCATCGCGGCGGCGAAGTGCGGCATAGATGTCACGCTGCATGGTGTAACGGCCCATGTCGTTCATAAGGAGACCCTCTATACCAATACGGTCTCGCCCCTCGGGGGTGGCTGCCCACTCATCAAACAGCTCATCCATATGCTCGGTGAGAAACCCCCTGGTGTTAGGAACCCCGAGTAGTTAATTTTGATGATACCAAGCTATACGAGGAGACCCCCAAATTTTTTAGTGTCTTAGAATAGTCTTTGCTTAGTTTATGACTATCCAGTAAAGCAAACGAAATCCTAAGTTTCGGATCTCACCGAATCTGTAAACTGCCCGAAGACTCGAAGACTCGAATACCCGAAGACTCGAAGACTCGAAGACTCGAATACCCGAAGACTCGAAGACTCGAAGACTCGAAGGCTCGAAGACTCGAAGACTCGAAGACTCGAAGGCTCGAAGACATGAAGACTCGAAGACACGAAGACATGGATCTTAGGTCAAAAACGGGAAGGACCAAGTTTCCATAACCGAGCAATCAAAGAAGTGATTGACTCGAGGAGTTAAAGAAAGAATGATAAAGTCAATCATTCTCGACCAAGGCAAAAGACAATTTATCAGACCGAAGATCAACTAGCTGATATCCTCACGAAGCCACTAGCCGAAGCCAGATTCTCTGTCCTACGCCATGAACTCGGGATGATAGAGATGAGTTAACGTGAGAATGTTGAATTGCTCCAAAACTGAAGGGATGCATCAATTATGACAACCTGCATTCAATGCACACATCAAAGTCAGAAACTCACGGACTCATTTAATAGAAAGGCGCAAAATTTTGGACAGTTGCAGCTCTGATTGGTCACGTCGAATGGATCTCAGCCAATCACAATGCAGCACTCCATCTATAAATAGATCACAACCGAGGTAGGAAGAGGTATCCTAACACCTAATTCCTTGTGTTGTTTTCTAGTTTTACAGATATGGACAAGGGAAAAGGAAAGAAGACTTGTTCCGAGGAGAAGCCAGCAAAGAAGAGATTTTCATTCCGTCTGTTGCTGAAAGAAGGGACCAGCAAGCTGAACAAGCTGAGGAGTGAGAAGGGAGAACCTCTCGAAGGGGACACTTCTGAGAACCCTCTTGATCTCTCGGACTCCGAATCTGAAGATATAGTGCCTGAGGCACCAACCTTGTCTGTCCCAGGCTTCCACTCTGGAGGATTAGCACCTCCAAATGAAAAACCCTTTTGGCCGGAACCGAACAGAGTGCCTAGACGCACTCCATCTCCTTCAATCGACAACACAGGAGATGATGCTTGGAACGACATTCAAGGATGGTATCAAAGGGCTCAAGGCCAAAATCCCCCTGCAAATCTGGCTCATGACGAAGACTATCTTCGTTACCTGGACATGCTCGAACCGGACGATGTGTCCGATAAGTCTTCTGTGATGGAGAACGAGCCCGGATATGGACCTATGGCTCCATCGTGGGTGCCTGCTGCTGCCCCGAGTGCTTTACCGTCTCTCAGCCCTCCTACAACGGAGAGCAGTCAAGGGCAAAGCCTCTTGTCTACTGCGAATAGTAGACACACCAAGAATAGGGGCAAGGGCAAAGCAAGGAGGTGAATGCTATGCCCTGTAGGTCTTGTTGGGGTATTCTGTTTGGATGTTTGAGATGTCTGCTCTTGTTATCCTTGTTTTTAATGAATGAAAGTTATGTTTGACCGAGTAGTCTTTCTCATATTCCAAAAAGGGTTATAATCTTACCGAAGAATGGTAACACACCGAGGACTGCATCCGAATCATCTTATGCCATCCAAACTCTTAGTTGATCGAAGAGTTAATAATGTCAATCTTCTAATCGTCAACTTTTCGGACGCACTGTTCATGTTCAAAAAGGACCAACAAGTGTTAACTTGTTGACTAAGCTTCTAGTAAACGTGGGATCGTGGGTGTGCACGTGTCAGAATCCCACTTGCCGTTCATGCCGAGATATGCGCTCCACTCTCTCTGTTACGCCTGACTTGAAAGGACGGACCATCAAGACGTGATGGTATAATAAGTGGTTTTCTCTCTCCTCATTAAATGAATTTTTCATCATGTGGGTAATTGCCTTTTCAGATCAAAGGTTATTTGCGGCTTTAAGCCATTTTTGCCCCTTCATTTAAGGGCATTTAAGGGTTTTGTCTCTTACACATAAATTCGACCCGTGTCAACTCAATCGACCCGTTTTCACCCGTTCTTTCCCTCCTCACCATATATAACCATACCATACTCTCATCTCTTCTTCTTTACACTCCCAAAACCGTCGTTACCCTCTAAAACCCTATACACTTCCTAAAACCACCAAAAGCTTGCAAATATGTCTTCCTCTGGGTCAGGATCCTCGTCGGAAAGTTCAAGCTCCTCCTCCGGTAATACCAAAAACTCTCACGGCCCGCCACCTAAACCCTCGTCCTCACAGAAAAAGCCACAAGCCACTCCAGAATCCTTCAAACCTCCAACAGTCATATCTAGACCATGTGAAGATGTTGAAATCTTCAAGTTCTTCTCCACCACCGTCAAAGGCCAGAAATCAGGCGGCTGCATGGTCAAGGCCGGGTCAATGCTAGATGTGAAAGGATTCCTTGACAAGGTCCTTGATGAAGATTTTGGGAAAAAGGTTGTGGACTGTCTCAAGGAAAGTAACCTTTTCCAGTTCGTCACCTTCAAACACAAAGGTTGGTATCCCATTGATGTGACACAGTTCTACATAAATGCAGAGATACATTATGTTAATGATGTTGTGGAAATCCATTCTGTGGTGAATGGAACTGAAGTTGTAATATCTCAAGAAGATATTAGGAAGGTGTTCAATCTCCCTCTCTGTGGAGAAGGCTTTCACGAAGACTGCTCTGGAAAGGAGTATAGCAAGAAAAGGATGTGGAAGAAAATGAGGAATCACAATCAACCCTCATCCTTCCCAACAGTTCTTAAGAAGAAGATGCTCAAAATGGACTATGAATTTGTCATAGATATCCTAAATAAAATTGTTGAAAGCAGGCAATCCGGGACTGATGATATATCTGATAAGAAAATGAGGATGTTGTGCGCACTGCTGGAGCAATATCCTGTTGATTGGTCACATGTCATCTTTGACTTCTTGGTTGATAACGTCCAAACCGGAGTTAATCCTACTACGGGTTGGATTACTAAGGTTCTTGGTTTTGGTTTCATGATAAGTGCTATCTTGAAAGACAAGAAAGTGAAGTTAAGGGCAGAAACTAAGTCTCATCGAAACCATTTTCATATGACCTCAAGGCCACCGAATTATCTCAAGAGAAAGGCAGATGAACTGGAAGCTGCATTGAAAAAGCAAAAGAAGAAGTCTAAGTCTAAATCGTCCAAAAGCTCAGTTGGACAGGGGGAATCTGATTTGGCAAAGGGTCACGGTTCAGAAGGCTCAACTCACAAACCGAAGGATCTACCCGAGCCCTCTAAGCCAACGAGTACGAATGATGAACCCGCATCCGAGGATGAGCCTCGAAAGGTATCCAAAAAGCGAAAGGCAGGAAATCAGGATGCTGCCGACAATAAGAAATCAAAGAAACACAAATCCAAGCATTCCAAGAAGAGACACAAGAAACATGTTTCAGAAGATGCAGCTGAAAAAGCCGAATCCTCACCTGAGGAAGAGGCTAAAGAATCCAGAGAAGTAACCAAGAAAAGGAAAGCCAAACAGCTTAAGCGACCGAAAAAGAAGCAAAGGACTGAACATGAAGTTGTAGTTGAAAAGGATGTTGAAACGAATGCGGATGCTGTCTTACCAGCCGAAGAGGAGCCAAGGGAAGTACCACTCGAAGTCAGTCACCGAGTCCTTCCACCTCCTCTTGATCTTTCCAGAGAAGATAGTGATGAGGAAGATCACACCACTACTACAAAACATAGCTACTACGGCGGTTATTTTTATACATACACGGCGGTTTTTGAAGCGCCGTGTAGGTAGCCGCCTTAGTAAATAATTACTTTCTACGGCGGTTTTAAAACCCGCCGTGTATGATACCTATATACGGCGGTTAAAAAAACCGCCGTATAAGCATAAACATACACGCCGTATAAAGGTATTAAATAACACATTCATATACTTTATACGACGGTTTCATCTTGGAACCGCCGTATATACAATAGATTAGACGGCGGTTCCATCTCGAAACCGCCGTGTATACAATAGATTAGACGGCGGTTTCGATGGGAACCGCCGTCTAATCTCTAATTTTTATTTAAAAAAATAGATTACACGGCGATTTCCTTGGGGAATCGCCGTGTAATCTGCATTTTAAAAAAAATTACACTAGCTAAATCTCTTTTTTTTATTAGAAAAAAAAAATACACCAACTCATTTGATAGCACGTAGTCACTAATTCTAGAAACTGATATGAGGTTTCTAGTTTTGGATAACTACTTTCTAGCTTATTATGATTGACTTGTCAGAAGCTTGTTGCATTTCAAGGCCACCATCTGTCACAGAATAATATTTTCTCGGGAAATTTTGGTGGGTCAGTCATCCTGGGAAAATGCCTCTATGTACCTGTAACAAATAATGTAGGATATGAGAGAGCATCGACAAACTTTCACACTCAAAGTGCTGCAGAGAAAGCTCCAACAGAAAAGGTTGAAAACTACATCCATTTTGCCTATTGAGAGAAAAACACCAATTAGAGATAAAGAAGTGAAAGAGGGATCAATGACAAAATTACCAAGTAAATTTGGAAATTTCAAGCATATTTGCATTCAATCTCCCAAAACTATCCTGCAATACATAGGAAAACACAATTCCAGAAACATCAAGAGGAAACAAGCAAACCAAAAATAAAAATAAAAATAGCCTGGTATTTGTAATCAGGGTAAATTTATCCTATCCATAATTCGTTCCCTTACCACAAAATATTAATCAAAGAATGTCGGCCAGGACAATACATGAGGGCATCTAGAGAACTTACTCTGGTGCGAGGAAAATTTCATCAGCTGTGATGGAAGAGGATGGGCCTGCAACATCAAACCTTCCAAGAAAATTGCGAACTCATACATCAAACCTGGTAGTGATGATAGAAACACAAACTTTTTTTCTAAAATAAATAATAAAATTAAAGAATTCATGAGATCCAAAACCATTTGTTCATCACTGCATAAAATGCTACCTGTGTAGCCATTCTGATAAAATTATTATTATCTTTTTCTATTGATCCTGTAGGTTTAAATTTTCAAATCATTTAACTTGAAGATAGGGAAAATAAGCATACAACATTATTTATTTTTTTTAACTGATCTTCTATTGATAATGAAATATTTACAATGACCCTAAAGTGACCATAACAAAAGAGGCTAACGCCTTACATTGATCCCATTCAACCCTTAGGCTAAAAACCATATGCTATCTTATTTAACATGTCTCCGCACTAATCCATGGCTCATGATATCAAACAAGCATACCAAACAGCCCCCACCCAGAATACCCTCAAGATCTTAACACCATACAAACGGGGGGGGGGGGGGTCAAAACAATCCACACAATTCCCACAAAATTTAAACATGCAAATGAACCAAGGGTTAACACAAAGCACATGCTAGATGAGACTCCCACATGGGATAGCCCTACTGCCAAATTAAACCCCTACCCCAAATGCAAATACCCACACTGTACAATCCTATAAAACAAACAACCATCAAGGCCACAGCCTGCCTATCCTTTCAAGTTCACTATTTTCAATTCAATATACCATTTTTCAATTCAAAAATGCTCTAGCTTGCAGCAGCCCCTTGACCTGCATTCCAGACCTGCAGCTGCACAAAACAAACTCATTACAGCCTCACCAACTCTCTCTACTTTTACCACTCATCTTTTTCCTCTTTCATGTTACACCCCCTGCCTCACTCATCTCAAAAACTCTCATTTTACCACACCACAATCCTCAGATACAACATTATTAGTTGCACTTGTATTGACACCAGCAGATTATAAAGAGATTAAAAATAGCACTCTGACAAAATCTCCCTTTAAAAAATATAAAGGCATCATCTAACATAAAAACTTCTTCAGTTGAGTAATTCCAACACTCAGATTAGAGAAATTCAAGTAATTCATTTTACAGGGATTGAATGGCACTTAAAGAAAAAGATGAAAACAGACACATGCCAAAAATCATTATGAATATATGATGCTTTCTATATCAATGAGCATCAAAATGGGAAAAAAAACATGTATAAAGCCACAAACACTCAATTATATTGGATGGATAATCACAAAAACCAAATCCAGTGGAAGCATTCAAAACTAATGGATTCAAATTTCAGTACTGAAAAGAGAAAGATTATAACAGTCCAATAATTAATATGAGTAATAACCAATAATCAACCGAGAAATTAAGTAGAGGAGACCAGAAGAGTACCTTCGTCGACAGTAGAGGAGGCCGTTCGTCCCTAGGAGCATGCGAGGAGCGAAGGCTGCGGAGCAGGGCAGCCGACAGCCGGCGAGGCAGGAGATGGAGGACTGGTTTGTGCTCTCTGGTCCAATGAGAAAATTTCAACAAAGAAATCAATGAGAGGAGACCGGAATCAATGAGAGGAGACTGGAATCAATGAGAGGAGACCGGAGGAGTACCTTTGTCGACAGTAGAGGAGACCTTCGTCGCTAGGACCATGCCAGGAGCGGAGGCGGTGGAGCAGGGCAGCCGGTAGACTGGTCTGTGCTCTCTGGTTCAATGATGATTTGGACATCGAATTAGGGATTTGGAGATCTAATTTTGGATCAAGTGAGCGGCAATTGGTACTTGGATGGCAATTAACAGAGACAATTAACGGAACCATTCCTTAAGGGCCATTTAGGAGAAAAAATAATAATAACTAAGGGTAATATAGAGAAATCATTTTAAAATATTTAATCAGATATAATCCGAACCATTCATTGAGTCAATTATTACAATCAACATTTTTTTTTTTGTTCCCGTTAGAACCCTAATTTTATTGGTTCTTATAATATGGTATTCCAGTTGCAGCCCTAATTTTATTGGTTCTTATTAATATTGTATATATATTGTAGATGTAGATATATAGTAGATTAGTATAGTAGATATTAGACGGTGGTTATTTAAAAACCGCCGTCTATTAAGTGACATGGTATATATTAGACGGCGGTTATATAAAAACGTCGTCTATTAAGTGGCATGGTATATATTAGACAGCGGTTATTTAAAAACCGCCGTCTATTAAGTGACATGGTATATATTAGACGGCAGTTATTTAAAACCATCGTCTATTAAGTGACGTAGTATATATTAGACGTCGGTTATTTAAAACCGTCGTCTATTAAGTGACGTAGTATATATTAGACGGCGGTTATTTAATAAATCGCCGTCTATTAAGTGACATAGTATAACAAAACATATTAGACGGCGGTTATTTAAAAAACCGCCGTGTATTAAGTGACGTAGTAGACCATTTTTGTAGTAGTGTGCGTGTTTGGTTTAGACCGACCGCAGTGTTCTCTTCGCCTTCTGTTAGTCTTCGCCCTCTGCTAGCGACCATGCCGCCACGTCGACGTGAGGATTTTCCGGAGGTGCCCTTTGCAGAGCAGCTGGTGCAGAACCTCCAGCAGCTGACCGAGATCACACAGCTCCTTGGAACGTGATGGTTCAGAATAACCAGCCGCGCAGCCAGACTTGGTCCGGAGGGTGGCGGGGCAGCACCCACCTTTCTTCGCCGGAGAAGAAGACCCCGTGATCTTGGAGGAATGGATCCGGGCTTTCGACAAGATTCTTGAGGTGGTGGAGTGCCCACCGGGACGTCAGGTCGAGATGGCCAGCTTCTACTTGAAAGAGGAAGCTGATTTGTGGTGGGTCCACGGCGGCCCGGCGATGCGGCTGGAGCCCGGCTTTGGTTCATCTAGAACCTCCTCCCTATTGTGCCTCTTGAGAATGCATAGCACAGAAACAGAGGCAATTAGCACTATAAGAACTGCCAACGAGACAAGTACAATGAGAACCACTCTGTCATTCATTGATTGATGCAGATTATTAGCAGGGCAAGGTGGGACATGCATCCGAGGAGTACCACATAGACCATCATTTGACAAGAATGATTCATAGGTGAAGTTGGCAAAATGGCCTCTATTCGGAATCTCTCCAGTTAATTTGTTGTAAGAAACATTGAAATAATTCATGCTCTTAAGTCCCTCCAATGACTTGGGAATCGTTCCAGAGATTTTATTATCAGAAAGATCTAATGACTGTAGATCCAAGAGTTTGCCAAATGTGTCCGGGATAGAACCTTGGATTGTGTTATGAGCCACGGAAAAATTTATCAACTCTGTCAAACCTCCAATACTATTGGGAATGTCTCCGGATAGTTTGTTATGTGACAGATCAATAAGTATTACAGTCTTTGCATTCCCAATTTCTCGAGGCAGAGAATTGCTTAAGTTATTGGAATGCAAGTCGAGCCTCAAAAGATTTTTAATGCTCCATAGACTAATAGGGAATGCAGTGAATTTGTTTTCATACAGATAGATCTCTCTCAAGGAAGAAATGTTCCCTAAACAATCAGAGATTGGACCTGAAAATTTATTTCCGCCTAAATCTATCCAAAACAAATTCCGTAGTTCACATATCACGTCTGGAAATGATCCTATTAATCTGTTATCTGATATGTCGAAAAGCTGAAGATTCTGAAGACCCTGAATGGTTGCAGGCAAAAATCTTATAATGCTATTGGAGGATAAATCCAACATATATAAGCTACTCAAATTGCCAATCTCCTCTGAAATTTGTCCCATATCAGACAAACTATTGTTTCCCATGCTTATAATAGTTAATGTAGAAATGTTAAATATTGTTTCTGGAATTATTCCTACAAAATGAAATCAAAACATGAGTTATATGCACTGTATATATATTTATTATAATTTTGACTAAAAAATCATTAAAGTTGATCGTGTTTTAAAGTTTCACATTACTCTAGTAGCCAAATACATGAACATACATACCTTCCAAGTTATTATTATCAAGTATTAAAATCTGAAGCATATTCAAGCTCCCAACCTCTCTTGGTATTTCACCTGACAATTTAATTTACCTAGCTAAGTCACGAACAAATACAATATCGATGCGTTTTTTTTTTTGTAGCTCAATAAAGCACTGCACTTGTTGAGAGTGCAAGATAATTTAAAAGAAGAGATCTACCCTTCATACCTGACAATGAATTCTCAGTAAGTTCAAGATCATTCAGCATTGTCAAATTTCCAATCTGCCTTGGCAACGACCCATTTAGTTGATTATCCCACATAATAAGGTATTTAAGCGAAGAACATTCACCTATGCTCGTTGGAATGTTTCCATACAGATTATTCATATACAAGTGAAGCTCTTCAAGATTTTCAAAATTTGAACACATGTTTGGTGGGAGAATACCAGACAAACTGTTGTCTCCCATGTGTATACTAGTTAATGTAGAAATGTTAAATATTGTTTCTGGAATTATTCCTACAAAATGAAATCAAAACATGATGTAGAAATGTTAAATATTGTTTCTGGAAACATACAAAATGAAATCAAAACATGAGTTATATGCACTGTATACTACTGACTCTATTACATTGCAGTATCAAGAATCAGTATTGCTTCCACTAAAGCTCAAACCCACCACCTCCGATATAAAGGGAAGGGTTTGATGCCACTGGACCACAAAGTCCTTGGCATGCACTGTATATATATTTATTATAATTTTGACTAAAAAATCATTAAAGTTGATCGTGTTTTAAAGTTTCACATTACTCTAGTAGCCAAATACATGAACATACATAACTTCCAAGTTATTATTATCAACTCCTAAAATCTGAAGCATATTTAAGCTCCCAACCTCTCTTGGTATTTCACCTGACAATTTAATTTATCTAGCTAAGTCAGGAACAAATACAATATCGAGATGATGTTGTTTTCATTATAATATTTTTTTTCTTTTTAAAAAAAATTGTAGCTCAATAAAGTAGTGTACGTGTTGAGGGTGCAAGACAATTTAAAAGAAGAGATCTATCCTTCATATATACCTGACAATGAATTCCCAGTAAGTTCAAGATCGTTTAGCATTGTCAAATTTCCAATCTGTCTTGGCAATGACTCATTTAGTTGATTATCCGACATGTAAAGGTATTTAAGTGAAGAGCATTCACCTATGCTCCTTGGAATGTTGCCATATAGCTTGTTCATATCCAAGTAAAGTTCTTCAAGCTTTTGAAGGTGTAAACACATGTTTGGTGGTAGAATACCAGACAGATTGTTTTCTCCCATACTTATAACAGTTAGTGTAGAAATGTTAAATATTGTTTCAGGTATTATTCCTACAAAATTAAAACATGAGTCATATATAGTGTATATGTATTTAGAATATAATTATTATAGAAAATCGTTAAATTTTTCTAGTAGCCAAATGCAAGCTAAGAACATACATACCTTCTAAGTTGTTACTGCTGAGGGTTAAAATTTGAAGCATATTTAAGCTCCCAATCTCTCTTGGAATTGTCCCAACAAAATTGTTGTAACTAAACCACAATTGTTCAAGTTTTGAGCAACTTGATAAATTCTTTGGAATATAACCACTCAACTTGTTGTAACGCAGGTGAAGCACTTTGAGTCTGGTAGCATGTTGACATAGATTCATTGGAAGAGAGCCAGAAAAGTTATTATCGTTGAGGACCAAATTTTGTAATGTGGAAATGTTGAAGATGGTGAAGGGGATAGGACCATCAAGTTGGTTAACTTCCAATATCAGCCATTTTGCATTCTCAAAATTGCCAATCTCCTCTGGAATTTTTCCATTAAAATTATTATAACCAAAATCTATGTATTGTAGTCGGCGTAGGCTGGCTAACTCTCTAGGCAAATTTCCATAGAAACTGTTGAGACTTATATTAAGAGAAACAAGAAATGAGAGGTTGCCTAATTGCGGAGGAAGGGTACCCACAATTCCCATATTTGATATGTCTAATGTGACCACTCTATGGTGTTTGGATCCGCAAACAACTCCAATCCAGTTGCAAATAGAAGCAGTGATTGACCAGTTGTTTGCCAAGGTATGGTTGGGACTTAAGCTGGTGTAGGATTTCAAAGAAAGAAGAGAGGACTGATCAGTGGTGATGTTGGTGGCTAGGGCGCTAAGTATGAAAGCCATTGCTAAAATGAACAAAGAGAGTAGAGAAGATACGTTTGTGATCTCCATGCTTGTATGCATATATGAGAATTGATACAGGCTAAGGTTTCCATGAATAAGTACTACTATATATATAATATCTTGGGCGGCACCAAATCTACTCAACAAGTGGACTTCAATTATCTATCATTTATCTTAACGAAAATGCATAATTATTGCAATAATATATGACTTAATACTTTCGTATCCTACGGGTCTTCACTTAGCTCTCAAGTTGACGACCCCACTATATATATGACCTGTACGTATTGGCTATATGCATGCAAGAATACAAAATATCAATTCTCCTTAATTGATTGCTACGTAGTACGTACGGTGTTCATAATCAGCTCTAGCATGCATGCCTTTCAACCTATATATATGCATTAGAGCTCATCTCCTTTTATAGTTTTAATACACCAAGCACACTCAGGGGCCTAATGAATATGATTAATATTTTCTTCAACATACAACAAGCTGAAAATTAAAGTCAGATATATAGATACTTTAATTTCTATTGGCCTGGTGACATACAAAGCTAATATCTTGTAGTCGATCTGTCTGGTTACTGAACCACAATAGTCCGTGTATAGGCACCATAAATGTATCATTTAAATGTAAGGTTTTAAGAAAAATGTGTTTCGCACGACTCATAACCCTTATTATTTTTGTTTTTGTGCTTGCTATTTTTTGGAATAATACTTTTTAGTAGTATTATATCCCTAACACAAACAACATAATGACTATAAAAATAATACAAATAAATCCAAAATTAATATCTAATATCAAATTCGAAATACCAAATTCAAAAAAAAAAAAAGAAAAAAAAAAGCGCGCACACACACACACATACACATACACATTGTTGTTTACATTACAAGCCAAACATAAGAAATTTAGATTCCGCATCCCACAAAGCTTAATACATTCAACTCCAATTTCAAAACTTAAACTGAATGAGAACTGAGAAGAAGATAATTCGTAATTGGTAACACCGTAGGATTGGTAGGAAAAATATAATTAAAGTTAAAAATATACGCTAAAGTAAAGAAGCATGTTAAAAATAAAATAAAATAAAATAGACTTCAATGAGCTTGTTTATGAACCGTTTAAACGAAAATTAAATGACCAGTTCATGAATAAAAACCAGCAGTTTATCGAAAACTCTGTTCATTAAGATCCCTACCTAAAAGTTGACAATGAGTTCTACGAAATTAAAGTGGCGTGACCCTTGGAGCAAGGTAGAGTCTGAAACCAGAATGAGACATTTTTTTTTGTCTTTAACTTATAGTTTAGTTGGCCTTGACTTTTCAGGAATTGGCGTAACTCTTGGAGCAAGATAGGCTTGTCTGATTTCGTGAGTTTCTGAGATGAAATATTTTCAAAAAAAAAAAAAAAAAACCATTTTAAACTTTTCCATTAATCTAAAGGAAGGCCACTGGACCTCAAGACAAAGACCAAGGCAAAGTCGTCGTTGGACGACAAAGACCTTGCCACGGTCTTCGTCCGGACAAAGGCTTACCAGTGCAAAGGACTATTCTCCGTCCCAAACGTAATACATATATGGCTATTTTTAAATGTTTGGAGAAAGATTGGCGTGCTTTACCCGGTGAATAATAAAGCTAATTTTTATGAGTCTCTTTATTTAACATGCATGTTTATTTAGATCAGATTTAGCCGTCTATTGGTATAATCCCAACAAAAATAATTGCAATGGCCTAGAATACACAAGTTAAATAGTTTTATTGAAAATATAATGCTTTATTTTGAAAATATTATATTTTTACTTCTTTAATTATGTAAAAAAAAATTAAATTAAATTTTTTTAACAAAGTCATAGTACCCTTTTACTAACTATTAATAGCATATCATGAATTGAATCTTACATCTTTATAGATTACTTGTTTGAGACACAAAATACCATTAAGTGTAAACATAATGCGCAAAAGTGGAGGCACCAGCGACATGGCCCAATCAAATTGACTAGGTTGTGAACTTGGTAACTATAATATTTTAAGCTTGATTCTATTGGTAGTGAGAAGTTCATCATATCGAGCGATAAATCACTTGATTCTTGGCTTAGTTGGCTACGACTTACTTAGTGGAGGAAAATGTTATTTAGTCACAATGAGACATCTTAGGCTTTAATTTATTGTTTGGTTGACCATGAGTTTTGAGAGAGTGGCGTACTGGCGTGACCCTTGGATCAAGATAGGCTTGGTTGTTGCTTCAGAGAAAAAAAAAAAAAAAAAAAAAAGGCTTGGTTACGTTGTTTGCGAGTTTCAGAAACGAAATATTTTTTAAGATAAATATTAAAAACAATTAGAATTAAATTTTAAAGTTTCCGTACGGTTTATACAAAACACAATGTTAGATTATCTTACAAAATATTATATTATATTGCTAGAATATTAGATTATTAGATGGTAAAAACTTGTGTGAGACCGTCTCACCGTGAGACGGGTCGGGTCGGGTCGGATCATGCGGTGAATGTAACACTTATACGCACAAATGTCATACTTATATGCTCAAATGTAATACTAATTAGGAATAAAAATTTTGTTACTTATAAGGATAAATGTAATACTTTTATGGGAAAATATAATACTTTTACATTTCGATTTAAAAGTATTACATTTTTCCTCAAAAGTATTATATTTTCCCTTATAAGTAAGAAAAAAATTTCAACATTACTTATTATGAATAATGTAACACTTTTTCTCTTATAAGTAACAAAAATTGTATTCCTAATTAGTATTATATTTGAGCATATAAGTATAACATTTGCACATATAAGTGTGACATTTGCATGGTGTTTCGACCCGACCCGACCCGTCTCACGAATAAGGATCCGTGAGACGGTCTCACACAAGTGTGACCCTTATTAGATTATTGAGAATGTTAAATTCTTATGTTTAGTTTAAAACTGAAGTATGTAATATAAACATGTTTGGTTGAATAGTAATTTCTTTTAATGTTATAATGTTTATTTTACTTTAATATTATTAACCTATTTTTATGTATTTTAATAAATCTTAAAATCAAAATAAATAAATAAGACATTAGTAAAATAGATAAGTAAATGATTTAAAATTAATTAACTAAGAGTTTGAGCTTGAAAAACATTGTATGTCTTGAGAGGAGAGAAAACAAACAATGGATTAAAATTAGAGATGTCAAAACGGATACGGGCTGGCCCATCTTGGGTTCATCCAGAAACAGCCCATGCTATTTTTACACGGCTTGTGATTTTTCTAATCCAATCTGTCTAAAATACGGGTAAACTGGCTCAACTCAACATGGCATGTTTTGACAGTTCTAATTAAAATGACAAAATTAATAATAAGATAAAGGAATATGAGAATATATGATCTAATAAAAGGAAAGTTATCTCGCATTCCATTCAAATAGTTAAAAACATATGGATGTTATGTTACATTCCATTAAAAAATTACACAACTTAACCAAATATAAGGATTTTATATTTTTAAACAAATATAATTTTAATTATCTTATATAACTTTTGGTAATGTTTAAGAAAGGCAACTAAACCTCAAGACAAAAACCAAGGCAAAGTCTTCGATAGAAGACAAAGACCATAGACCTTGCCATGGTCTTTGTCCGGACAAAGACCATGGCAAAGTCTTCGTTAGAAGACAAAGACCTTAGACCTTGCCAGTTGCCATGGTCTTCGTCCTGAGACCAGTGCACGGGACTATTCTCCGTCCCAAACGCAATACATATATATATGGCTATTTTTAGATGTTTGGAACACAAAATGCCATTACGTGTCAACCTTATTTGAGAGATGAATTCACTGTAATCTCAAAATTAAAGGATTAAAAATGTTTTTTTTTTCTTTAAAATAATAATCAAATTAAATAGATCCTTAAACTATAAATAAAATAGCAATTAAACCATTAAAATATACAAAGGTACTATTGAAGAGTAAGCCTTTTTATTATTATTTTTTTGAGTGCCTACTGACTCTGTTACAATGTAATATCTATTTATAAACTACTTTTTCAACCTACTGAAGCACAAAGAGACAGCAGCGCCTCCATTGAGGTTCAAACCCAACCCCTTCTACATAGGGTGCAATCGGATGCCACTAGACCACAAAGTTATTGGCAAGACTCAAGAGTATGTAAGCCTTAATTGATTGGTTAAATTTTATACAAGTTAATGGGTTTGGTGGGAGTTAACCGACCTAATAAAACTATGACAAGTATACAAATCAATTAATTTTATTGACGTTTTTAGAGTGAGCTTTGAAGAGTGTTATAACCATTTTTTTTGTAAATTCTTTAGTAATAATTATCTAGTTTATTATCTTTTTGTGTTCTTCAATCAAGTAATTTAATTCCAAGGCACAAATCTCAACTAAGTGGTAAGTGCATGTAAGTCATACTAACCCTTCTTGAAGTCTGTTGATATTACAAGATTGGTCAATAAATCATGCAAAAGTTGGGTTTGGTCAACATAATTTGGGTCATAATTAGTATTATGAGTTGGTCTTTGATTGATTTTTATGACTCGAATTATGTTGACCTCATCCGTCTCACGAATTGATTTCCGCGAGAGGTCTTACACAAGTATGACCTATAAATATTAACCATTCAAAAATTGTTTACCATTGTTAATCATGTCCATCGCGTCACCAGTCACTTGTGGTTCTTGCGGGAGATTTTCATTGTGCACTTCACAGGGAGAGCTTAGAGAATGGTAGGAAATGTTTTTTTAAAGAGTTATTTTCTTTTTCTTTTCACTTTAGGTTTTAAGAATTTCACATTTGGTTCTAAATTTTTAAATTTTTGTCACATTTAATTCCTTGCTCCGATATAATAATTTTTTTATCACCAATGATCAAATTTTAGACAAGTGACATATTTTGAAGAGTAAAATTATCATTTCCAATCCCCTCTCCAAGAAATTTAAGAAAAAAAAGTGATAAAAATGACAATTTTACATTTTAAGATAAGTTACCGGCCGGTGACGAAAAATAATTAGGTTGGAGTAACCAAATGAGACAAAGTTTTAAAAGTCGTAGTATCAAATATTAAAAACAATTATTAGTTAGGAACCACTGAGGAAATGATCTATAGTTGTGAGACCAAAAATGAAAAAAGAAAAAGAAAAAAGAAAAAACTCTTTTTAAAAATATGCAATAGGAAAGAAAATAATTTGTAAAGTGAAGTATATGTCTTGATGACAAAAAGGTATACCGGAGAGCAAATCGAAATTTATAAAAACACCCCGCCCCAAGACTCCGTCCAAAAATAGGGATAAGCATAAGATATATAACTAAGTTAAATGCTATGTAGCAATAATATAATTTTAGCATATTAGTGGAAAATTTTTGAACATTTATGCATGTATTGTAACAATCATATTTAAATTAATAAAAATAAAACATTTCTAAACAATTGCAAACAATATTACTGGCCGGATTTGTGTATAACAACTGTGTTACTATACTCTATAGACCAATACTTCCTTCAAGATCTCTAAATCCATGGAGCAAGACGAGTGAGGTTATAATGAAGCTGGAGCATATATAGATGCATGGAAAGAAAACTTTAAACAGAATTCTGGAAAGAAGATGCAGCTGAAGAAGACCTAGTAAATGACTAAATAGGATTTCTGTACATAAACTGTATCTGCTGCATTTTATTTACATTTTAAAGAAAGATACAATAGGAGATGCTAATACATACTACTCTAAATACTTGCATACAAGGAAAGAAGTTGGGCTTTGATCTTTATCAATGCTGATAAGGCATCTTTCACATTCATCCTCTCTCGAGGGGATTTTGTTGAGCATTTAATGCCTATCTCAAAGATAGCCGACACACACTGCAACTTTTCATCGTACTTCTCTTCATCTGATTCAAGTAAATTTGGATCTATAATCTGACTTGTATTTACAGGAAGTGCATCGTGCACCCAACTTCTCAGACATAAATCTTCGCAAAACATTTCATCTCCAGGCTGAGCCTTCGTGAAAACCTCAAGCAACATAATACCATAACTGTACATATCACTGCGTGTGGATATAAGACCTTCTTGCCCATACTCTAGGAGTGCAAATTTTGATAGGAAACCATTAGAAATGCAAAATGTTATGTGATCAATGTTAAAATCAAATCTAGAAATTTAAAAAACTGAAACATTTACCTGGAGCAATGTAACCAATTGTTGCTAAGGTGTTTGTAATGGCGATGGAGTTACCATCTCCTAAGAGCTTTGCAACACCGAAGTCACTCAAATGTCCCACCATATCAGCATCTATTAAGACATTACTCGGCTTCAAGTCGCAATGGATAATAGGATTGGAGTAACCATAGTGGAGATATTCCAAAGCAGATGCCACGTCTATGATTATACTCACTCTTTGTATCATATCCAAGAAATAACTCTTAGAATGCAACCACTTATGTAAACACCCGTTGGGCATGTACTGTAGCACCAATGCTTTAAAATCCAAGTTGCAGCAACTGCCAAGGACCTTTGTGAGATTTCTGTGACGAATGCTGCGTAAAACCTCACATTCACTGTCAAAACTCCTATTTGAACCTTCATGTTCCAAACGAAAAACCTTGACAGCTACGTGCATCCCATTTGTTAAAATCCCTTTATAAACTGATCCAAAGCTTCCACTACCTAGCGAGTTGCTTTCATCAAACCCATTTGTTGCCCGTTGAAGTTCATAGTACGAATATCCTGCTGGTGTTGTTGCTGACTGAAAGTTTGGTTCATCTAGAACCTCCTCCCTATTGTGCCTCTTGAGAATGCATAGCACAGAAACAGAGGCAATTAGCACTATAAGAACTGCCAACGAGACAAGTACAATGAGAACCACTCTGTCATTCATTGATTGATGCAGATTATTAGCAGGGCAAGGTGGGACATGCATCCGAGGAGTACCACATAGACCATCATTTGACAAGAATGATTCATAGGTGAAGTTGGCAAAATGGCCTCTATTCGGAATCTCTCCAGTTAATTTGTTGTAAGAAACATTGAAATAATTCATGCTCTTAAGTCCCTCCAATGACTTGGGAATCGTTCCAGAGATTTTATTATCAGAAAGATCTAATGACTGTAGATCCAAGAGTTTGCCAAATGTGTCCGGGATAGAACCTTGGATTGTGTTATGAGCCACGGAAAAATTTATCAACTCTGTCAAACCTCCAATACTATTGGGAATGTCTCCGGATAGTTTGTTATGTGACAGATCAATAAGTATTACAGTCTTTGCATTCCCAATTTCTCGAGGCAGAGAATTGCTTAAGTTATTGGAATGCAAGTCGAGCCTCAAAAGATTTTTAATGCTCCATAGACTAATAGGGAATGCAGTGAATTTGTTTTCATACAGATAGATCTCTCTCAAGGAAGAAATGTTCCCTAAACAATCAGAGATTGGACCTGAAAATTTATTTCCGCCTAAATCTATCCAAAACAAATTCCGTAGTTCACATATCACGTCTGGAAATGATCCTATTAATCTGTTATCTGATATGTCGAAAAGCTGAAGATTCTGAAGACCCTGAATGGTTGCAGGCAAAAATCTTATAATGCTATTGGAGGATAAATCCAACATATATAAGCTACTCAAATTGCCAATCTCCTCTGAAATTCGTCCCATGATGCTACAATTTCCTAGGTGGAGAACTTGGAGAGTGTTGGAGAGGTTGCCGATTGCATTTGGGAGCACAACGTTTAAAGGGTTAAATCCTAACTGTAATGTTTTGATATATCTACAGTTTGCCAATGATGTCATAAAGCTAAATTGAGGATCAGTTGTTAGATTGTTCTTACCCAGATTTAGAAATGTGAGTTTTGCTAAGTTTCCAAGGGAGTTCGGAATGAAGCCTCTGAATTGGTTATTGCCAAGTTCAATATAAGCAAGGTTGGAAGCATTTGAGATTTGGGGAGGTATAACTCCTCTAATATAGTTTCCGCAAAGATACAATTTTTCTAAATTGGGAAGCCAATAACCTAAAGATGTTGGAAGAGTACCTGAAAACTTATTAAATGACAGTGATAGTACTTCAAGAGTTGAAATATTGAAGATTCCCCACGGAATAGAACCACTTAATCCATTATTATCCAACTCAAGTTGCCCTAGTCTATCAAGATTTCCCAACTCTCTTGGTATTTCACCTGTCAAATTAAAATAATATAATATTCAAGCTAAGTGACCAAGGCACAAACAAATACAATATCCATATTTAGTACAGTTGAAGATGTGAACACATGTTTGGTGGGAGAAAATCAAATAGATTGTTGTTTGCCATGTTTATAGAAGTTAGTGTACAAATGTTAAATATTGTTTCTAGTATTGTTCCTACAACCATTTGAGCCTTGTAGCGTGTTGACATAGATTCATTGGAACTTGGAAGAGAGCTAGATAAGCTATTATTGTTGAGGACCAAATTTTGTAATGTGGAAATGTTGAAGATGGTGAAGGGGATAGCACGATCAAGTTGGTTAAAACCGTTATCTTTGTGCATATTTTTTTTTTTAAATACAACGATTTTATTTAATCGTTGTCGTTGGTGTGTTGTCTTTAAGCACACTTGAATACACAACACTTCAGAACAACGGTTTTTTAAAATCGTTGCCTTTGTGTGTTTTTTTTATTTAAAAAAAAAAACCAACGATTTTGTTCGTTATCGTTGGTGTGTTCAATGATTTTATCATTGTCTTTTATGTGTTTCTAAAAACAATGATTTTATTTATCTGTTATGGTTTTTTTTTTAACAAGACAATGGTTGTATTTTTCCTAAACACGGATCACCTACCCTCTTCTTTGCTATCTCCAAAACGCAATAGCACCTCCTAAACAGCGAGTGACGACATGGTGTGAGCGGGCTTGAACTCGTCTCTCCCTTGTCGACGACGATGGCATGAGCAGGGCAGCGTCAGCAGCGGTGGGGTGATGCAGGGACGGCGTGAGCAGACCTCTGCTTCGTACGTCATTGTCGCCTGGGGTTTTCGCCCGTCACATACATCCCGGTTCGTCGCCGATTGCGGCGCCGCTGCCACAGCTTAGTTCTATTACTTTAAATCTTAATCCCTAATCCCTAATTTCCTAATTTCATATATTCCTAATGTAGGTTTTTTAGTGTTGATTCTAATGTAGGTGTTTATCTCTGTAGTCATAATTAGCAGGCTATATTAGGGTAGATTATGAAGGGGCTACTGGGCTTAAGGTGGCTATTGCAGCTGCAGCTACAAATCACAGTGTGGGCAAAGTGAAGTCCCATTTTAATGTGGGAGTTCCTTACTTCTTTATCATGAAATTATGAATATTGTTACTTTAGCTTTTATATATGCCTTATTGATGTTGAGCATTTGTTATGTAATTATGTTCAATATCCTAGAATGTTCTATTTCCTTAATTGACTATATATGTTTGGGATTCAAATGCAGAACACATTGTTTGTTTTGTGGTTCCAGAGAAGGTTACGTTTTTTCCATGCTTTGAGGGGTTTAAGGCAAGGGAATCCCCCTAACTTCTTTTGGGAGTAGATGGGAGAAAAATCACTGGACCCTAAAATCAAATTGTATAAGCTACTCAGACTGCCCATCTCCTCTTAAATTCGTCCCTTGATGTTACAATTTGCTAGGTGGAGATATTGGAGAGTGGGAGAGGTCGCCGATTGCATTTGGGAGCACAGAGTTTAAAGAGTTAAATGACAAGTCTAAGATTTGGATGTATCTACAGTTTGCCAATGAAGTTATAAGGCTCAATTGAGGATCATTTGTTGGGTTGTTGGAAAACAGCTTTAGAATTTCGAGCTTTGCAAAGTTTCCATATGAATTTGGAATGAAGCCTACGAATTGGTTATTGCCAAGATCAAGACCAAAGAGGTTGGAAGCATTTGAGATTTGGGGAGGTATAACTCCTCCAATATAGTTAAGGCCAAGGTATAAGTGTTCTAAATTAGGAAGCCAATGGCCTAAAAATGTTGGAAGAGTACCTAAAAGATTATTTAGTACAAGTGATAGTGATTCAAGTGTTGATATATTGAAGATTTTCCACGGAATGGAACTACTTAATTCATTTTCCGACAATTGAAGGATTTCTAGTTTATTAAATATGTCAAACTCTCTTGGTATTTCACCTGTCAATTCAAGTTACTCAAGCTAAATCACGAACAAATATAATATCTTTATGTAGTTGTCATGGGATGGAGAATATTTCTAGATTTACATAATAATTCTTTTTTATTTTAATTTTGCACCTGAATAAAACACTATACTTGTTGAGGGTGCAAGACAATTTAAAAGAAGAGATCTATCCTTCATACCTGACAATGAATTCTCAACAAGTTCAAGATCATTCAGCATTGTCAAATTTCCAATCTGCCTTGGCAACGACCCATTTAGTTGATTATCCGACATATCAATGTATTTAAGTGAAGAACATTCACCTATGCTCGTCGGAATGTTTCCATACAGATTGTTCATATACAAGTAAAGCTCTTCAAGATTTTGAAAATTTGAACACATGTTTGGTGGGAGAATACCAGACAGACTGTTGTATCCCATGTTTATAATAGTTAATGTAGAAATGTTAAATATTTTTTCTGGAATTATTCCTACAAAATGAAATAAAAACATGAGTTATATGCACTGTATATATATTTATTATAATTTTGACTAAAAAATCATTAAAGTTGATCGTGTTTTAAAGTTTCACATTACTCTAGTAGCCAAATACATGAACATACATACCTTCCAAGTTATTATTAGTAAGTCTTAAAATCTGAAGCATATTCAAGCTCCCAACCTCTCTTGGTATTTCACCTGACAATTTAATTTACCTAGCTAAGTCACGAACAAATACAATATCGATACGTATTTTTTTTTTTTTTTAAACTCAATAAAGCACTGCACTTGTTGAGAGTGCAAGATAATTTAAAAGAGGAGATCTAATCTTCATACCTGACAATGAATTCTCAGTAAGTTCAAGATCCTTCAGCATTGTCAAATTTCCAATCTGCCTTGGCAACAACCCACTTAGTTGATTATCCCACACAAGAAGGTATTTAAGCGAAGAACATTCACCTATGCTCGTCGGAATGTTTCCATACAGATTATTCATATACAAGTCAAACTCTTCAAGATTTTGAAAATTGGAACACATGTTTGGTGGGAGAATACCAGACAGACTGTTGTTTCCCATGCTTATAATAGTTAATGTAGAAATGTTAAATATTGTTTCTGGAATTATTCCTACAAAATGAAATAAAAACATGAGTTATATGCACTGTATATATATTTATTATAATTTTGACTAAAAAATCATTAAAGTTGATCGTGTTTTAAAGTTTCACATTACTCTAGTAGCCAAATACATGAACATACATAACTTCCAAGTTATTATTATCAAGTCTTAAAATCTGAAGCATATTCAAGCTCCCAACCTCTCTTGGTATTTCACATAAAAATTTAATTTACCTAGCTAAGTCACGAACAAATACAATATCGATACGTTTTTTTTTTTTTAGCTCAATAAAGCACTGCACTTGTTGAGAGTGCAAGATAATTTAAAAGAAGAGATCTACCCTTCATACCTGACAATGAATTATCAGCAAGATCAAGATCCTTCAGCATTGTCAAATTTCCGATCTGCCTTGGTAACGACCCATTTAGTTGATTATCCCACATAAGAAGGTATTTAAGCGAAGAACATTCACCTATGCTCGTCGGAATGTTTCCATACAGATTATTCATATACAAGTCAAGCCCTTCAAGATTTTGAAAATTTGAACACATGTTTGGTGGGAGAATACCAGACAGACGGTTGTTTCCCATGTATATACTAGTTAATGTAGAAATGTTAAATATTGTTTGTGGAATTATTCCTACAAAATGAAATCAAATTAAAACATGATGAGTTAATTATATGCACGGTATATATATTTATTATAATTTTGACTAAAGAATCATTAAAGTTGATCGTTTTCAAAAGCTTCACATTTCTCTAGTAGCCAAATACATGAACATACATACCTTCCAAGTTATTATTATCAAGTCTTAAAATCTGAAGCACATTCAAACTCCCAATCTCCCTTGGTATTTCACCTGCAAGCCATTTCAAGCTATCCAAGTTAAGTTACAAACGAATACAATATCGATACGTGGTTGTTGTGATAGAGTCTATTCCTAGATTTACATTATAATATCTTTCTTTTATTTTGTAGGTCAATATAACACTAGATGTGTTGATCGTGCAAAACAATTAAAAAGAAGAGATCTATTATATTGTTCATACATTACAAGAAAAATGCACAAAAACAACAATACAAATACAACAGTTTTGACAAAAGTGTTGTCTTTTGAGTAAAAAAGACAACAATTTTATTTAACGGTTATCGTTGGTGTGTTGTTTTTAGGCACACTTGAAAACAACTATTTTGTAAAATCGTTGTCTTTATGTATTTAAGACAACAATTTTATTTCTTCATTTACGGTTAATGTTTTTAAACAAGACAGCGGTTGTATTTTTCCTAAACACAAAGACGAACAGGGCATCGTCAGCAGCGGGTGATGCAGGGACGGCGTGAGCAGACCTCTGCTTCGTACGTCATTGTCGCCTGGGGTTTTCGCCCGTCACATACATCCCAGTTCGTCGCCGATTGCGGCGCCGCTGCCAGGTTAGTTCTATTACTTTAAATCTTAAACCCTAATCCCTAATTTCCTAATTTCATAAATTCCTAAAGTAGGTTTTTTAGTGTTGATTCTAATGTAGGTGTTTATCTCTGTAGTCACAATTAGCAGGCTATATTAGGGTAGATTATGAAGCGGCTACCAGGCTTAAGGTGGCTATTGCAGCTGCAGCTACAAATGTCACTGTGGGTAAAGTGAAGTCCCATTTTAATGTAGGACTTCCTTACTTCTTTATCATGAAATTATGAATATTGTTACTTTAGCTTTTATATATGCCTTATTGATGTTGAGCATTTGTTATGTAATTATGTTCGATATCCTAGAATGTTCTATTTCCTTAATTGACTATATATGTTTGGGAAACAATGCAGAACACAGTGTTTGTTTTGTGGTTCCAGAGAAGGTTACTTTTTTTCCATGCTTTGAGGGGTTTTAGGCAAGGGAATCCCCTAACTTCTTTTGGGGAGTAGATAGGAGAAAAATCACTGCACCCTAAAATCAAATTGTATAAGCTACTCAGATTGTCCATCTCCTCTGAAATTCGTCCCTTGATGTTACAATTTCATAGGTGGAGATATTGGAGAGTGTGGGAGATGTTGCCGATTGCATTTGGGAGCACAACGTTTAAAGGGTTAAATGATAAGTCTAAGATTTGGATGTATCTACAGTATGCCACTGAAGTTATAAGGCTAAATTGAGAATCAATTGTTAGGTTGTTGGAAAACAGCTTTAGAATTTTGAGTTTTGTCAAGTTTCCAAATGAATTTGGAATGATGCCTACGAATTGGTTATTGCTAAGATCAAGACGAACGAGGCTGGAAGCATTTGAGATTCGGGATTTGGGGAGCTGAGGTATAACTCCTCCAATGTAGTTAAGGCCAAGGTGTAAGTGTTCTAAATTAGGAAGTCAATGGCCTAAAAATGTTGGAAGAGTACCTAAAAGGTTATTTAGTACAAATGATAGTGATTCAAGTGTTGATATATTGAAGATTTCCCATGAATTGGAACCACTTAATCCTTTTTCCGACAATTTAAGGATCTCTAGTTTATTAAGGTTGCCAAATTCTCTTGGTATTTCACCTGCCAATTCAAGTTACCCAAGCTAAACCACGAACAAATACAATATCTTTATGTAGTTGTCATGGGATGGAGACTATTTCTAGATTTACATAATAATTTTTATTATTTTAATTTTGTACCTAAATAAAACATTGTTCGTGTTGAGGGTGCAAGACAATTTAAAAGAAGAGATCTATCCTTCATACCTGACAATGAATTCTCGGTAAGTTCAAGATCCTTTAGCATGGTCAAATTTCCAATCTGTCTTGGCAACGACCCATTTAGTTGATTCTCCCACATTATGAGGTATTTAAGTGAAGAGCATTCACCTATGCTTCTTGGAATGTTGCCATATAGCTTGTTCATATTCAAGTAAAGTTTTTCAAGCTTTTGAAGGTGTAAACACATGTTTGGTGGCAGAATACCAGACAGATTGTTTTCTCCCATACTTATAACAGTTAGTGTAGAAATGTTAAATATTGTTTCAGGTATTATTCCTACAAAATTAAAACATGAGTCATATATAGTGTATATGTATTTAGAATA